>JALPQD010000010.1:6715669-7915669 GCA_023101885.1 Typhlomys cinereus
CAAGGGATTAACAGTCACAATAGTGTTCCTATACTTAAGGGGAACACAAGAAAGAGTTCTAGGAATTGCCACTGAGTCCTTACACCTCATCACAGAGGAGGACCCAGAGGAAAGTTTGATATACACATTAAAGGATGCTTCAGAGATGGGGGGAGGGGGCACTGGGAGAAAGGGAGGGAGAGGGGAAAGGAAGAGGCAAAGGGAGGAGGGAACAGGGAGGTCCAGGGAGGGGTGGAGGGAGGGAGGGGACAGGGGTTCCTATTACATTTGTATGAGCAGAAAAAAAAAAAAGATGGGATTTCTTCGTTCATGCTTTGAGAAGGGGTCCTTTAACTTGTTCCAGGGGATTGTGGTGGTATGCACCTGTACTCCCTGACCTTGGAGAGAGAAAAAGGAGGATCAGGAGTTTTCAAGGTCATCTTTCAGCTACTCTTAAGGAGGGTAGCCTGGGCTACCTGACATCCTGTCCTCTTCCCCACCCCCCCATAAATATATAAAATGGTGTATCACTGGAACTCTTAAGAATTAAGTAGGATTCATTTATATTCAAATTTCAGAGTAGCCTGAAATCATTTTTACCCTCCACTGGCATTTTTACTAATGCCAATTATTCCTTCATTTGCTTATTTGGCGAATATTATACACCCAAATCCCTGCAGGCACAGCATACTACACAGAAATTCCTGCAAGTAAGCAGCTTGCTGTGTACTGAAAAAGAACCCATGAAAAGAGAACAGCTCATTCATGGATGGTAGCTCTGCTCTCACCACATCCAATCCACCTGTGCTGTGCTGAATTCTTAAGCAAAGCTTGAGGGGGCCAGTGCCTCCTGCAGGGCAGTGGGTGAAAGGCAACCCCACCACCTATATTGCACAGGGCTGGAGGGACCAGCTAGCTTCTTGAGCTGTTGCTCTGGGGTCTCTAGTACCTCCTTCCAGTGCTCCTGCACTCGATAGCCTTTCTGGGGGGTTAAGGATCAATGAACAAATGGTCCAGTTTATTAAGAAAACTATTTTCTATTAGCTTGTTCAATCATGTTGACTTCTTTGTATATTCTTCTTGGGGTTTTGGTCTTTTTTAATTGCTGAATACTCATTCACAGGGGCCAGAAGGCCATATAGTATGGAGTCATCCCGGGTAGCAGTTAACTGTATTTTATATAAATGAACTATTTCATTTACTCACTTTTCAACCCAACAGAAGTAAGTGAATTATTCTTTTTTCCTTTTTAGTGTATATGTGTATGTGTACACGCGTGCATGTTGTGTCTGTGTGTACCAGAAGAGTGTGCTTGTGGTGGCCCAAGAATGACTTTGGAATCATCCTGGATTGTTCTACTTCCTTACTGTTTTGCTCTGGGGTTTCCTAGGCTCTGTCTTCCAGAAGTGCAGTCCTGGTAATTTCCACTGGGTGTTTTCACAAGGGATCTGGGATCTGAACTCAGTTCTTGGTGCTTTCAAGTAAGAGGTTTAACCCCTGAGCCACCTTTCCAACCCTGTGAATTTTTCTTAAGTTAGCAAAATGCTTTGTGATGGCTGAGAAGGAGGAGTTGTAGGATAGGGAATGATATTTCATAATTATTTGGAGTTTGGGAATGAGGTAAGAAATTAAGATCTCCTGCAAGCATCCTTTGCCTTAATAAGAATAAATGGCCAGATGTGGTGGCAAAGAAGGATGTTTCAAGGCCCACAACAATGAGCGTAGATTCCTGACTGAAAAAGCCTGAAAATCAAGAGATGGAAGTTGCTTGTATTCTGATGGGAAATTTCTCCATATCATTTTTTGGGCATTGACAATGGGAGACATAATACATGAGTTTTTTTTCTCTGCACAATGAGATTGAGCATATAAAATTATCTGTTGATAGAGAAAATCTACCAAAATATCATCCGTAATTTTCTTTTAAAGATGTTGTCTAGATATTGCATAAGGAGAATGACTCACTTTTGAAATCAGAAAGGAGGGTTAATATCTTTCACTGCTAGGTGAAGGTTTTAAAGTTCACATTGTATTGATTAGGATGTTTTGGTCTAAGCCACGGAAAGAGCCCTCAACTGAATTGGTCAGAAAGGAAATCCGCTGGAAAGAAATGGGTTAGCTCAAGGGGCCAGTGGGCAGGCAGGAGAGAACCAGGAAGAGCTGGAAGGTCGCAGTCGGCAGTCTCAGGCCTAAGAGGATGGGGAGGGGCGCCTTCAAGAAAGGAACTAAGTGGTTTCTGATCTCTTGCTCTGTTCTGGAAGCTTCAGAAGCTTGTATTCACCACAGGGATAGAGCCAGACCTGGTTGCCTGATTCCCAACTGCCCTACCTAGTCCCAGAAGAGGAAGTTGAGACCTCTTACCAAAAGAAGACGGAATGACAGAATTAACAAGTATGTGCCAAGGATTTCTTTGTCGTAGTTTGTAAATTTATTATTAAATTATTATTTGGTTTTTAAAGTGCAGCAACAGTGTCTTAGGTCAGCTTGTTCAATCATGCTTTCTTTTTATATTCTTCTTGGGGCCCTGAAAACTGGTCTTCTTTAGTGGGTATGTACAGACATGGGACCAGAGGGCCCTATGAAGTAGCATAATGCTGGGGAAGCACTTAACTGCTTTAGAGAAACGAACTACTTAATTTTAATCATTTTTCAACTGAACAACAGGCCCACTATTTGACTCATTAAATTAAATAGAAATATGTCTTAATTGTACATCATAGCTGATTCAAGAAAATGTTTTAGATTGACCTCACTTTGGAAAGGCTATGGAGTGACATGACCATTGTTTTCTCAAAGGTTCTTTGCTTTGCAAATTCCAGATACCCACTTCAAAGTTAAAGGAAGAATACCAAGTGATGGAATAATTCCACACAAATAATTTTTGAGTCAAGTCACAGAGGTTTTGGGCAGTCCTAGAGCTGGAAGTTTTTGAGTGCAAAGGGCGTGCCTATTGGCATTTGTGGGGTCAGAGACTGGCCACTATTTTTCTCTAACTGAGGCCTGCTTCCTCATTCTGGAGGAGCCCCTGACTTCCCCCTGGAAACGCCCCAAAGCATTGCCTCCATCAGTACACAGACAGGCCCATCCTTGCTCCTGAATCCCAGCTGGAGTCTGGGTTTGATCTAGGTTTTGGGGTGTCTGGTCTGTGTGCTGTGAGAGACTGCTCAAGAAGCTCCTTGTGGCTGTTAAGGGCTGAGAGAAAAGAGTGGATATGACCCCCCAACGAGGTCTCCCCTATATGCTGAGGAAAGACGGAAAGTGGAGCAAGAGAAGAGAGGAGGAAAAGCACGGAAAGGATGGCATAGGAGACATGTGAGGACATCGTGGTGATTCCAAAGATGGGTGGCACCCTTAAAGGAAAATGGTTACGTCAAAGTGTTTTTCTTTGAGCTGTGTGAAATGGCACTTCTCTCAACCCATCATAGCTGAGAAAGGGGTCTCATGGGCAGAGGTCCCGAGATAGAGTGAGTGAGACATGCAATGTGGCTTTTCTCTCTGCTGTCTTCCATGTGGTTTTTATGAGGAGGGTCCAGCTGTCACATGACCAAGTCCAAGAGCAACGAGAGGTCACTTCTTAGATGCCAAAGCACCACCAACAAATCTATCTCCCAACACAGGCTTGGTACCCAGGGCAGGCAGCCTTTCAAAGGGGGGCATACTGGGAATCACCAGGGGTCGTGGGTGAGGGGAGTTCTGGGAGGAAGAAAGCAGTGGATCCATTAGGCAATCAGTGCAGGACAGAAAAAGCAAAGTGTAGAACTTAAAGGATCGAAGTGTGTGTGTGTGTGTGTGTGTGTGTGTGTGTGTGTGTGTGTGTGTGAGAGAGAGAGAGAGAGGATCGAAGTGTGTGTGTGTGTGTGTGTGTGAGAGAGAGAGAGAGAGAGAGAGAGAGAGAGAGAGAGAGAGAAGCGGGACAAGTATTAGACATACTTTACCTGTTGTCATGGCCATTGAAAAATCTCATTCGCTTTTCAGTAATTAAATATAACCATTTTCCAATCTTAGAAAGGCAAAGATGGCTGAGGCAGTCTCCCTACAGTGCTCTCCCTTTCTTCTGAAAGTAGACCTGACTGGACTGAGTTATGGAGTTGTATGTAGCAAATATGATTACTTAGTTACTTATTTATATCATTATTTGTAATTCAATATTCTCAGTTGTAAACACATTATAGTCATGTTTCTTTAAGAAAAAAATTGGAGACTGGATATGTGGAAACACAATCATCCACAATATTAATATATACGATGTCACCTAGAAGGCTAGTTCTGCAGAGAGATGGAGAGATGGCTCAATGGTTAGTCTCTGTCTCTCAAGTAAAGGACCTGAGTTCTTTTTTTTTCTCTTTTTTTTATTATTATTTCAGCTCATACAAACTTAATAGGTACATCAGTTCCGTCCCTCCCTCCTCCTCCCCCCAAAGCCCCTGTTCCCTCTCCCCTCACCCCTCCCTCCCCATCCCCCAGTGCCTCCCGCCCCAATTCCCAGAGAGTCCTTTCTTGTGCATGCCAGACTCTCCTCTGGGCCCTCCTCTTCGATGACATACAAAGACCCAGTGGCATTTCCTTGAACTCTTTCCCGTGTTCCCCTTAAGCATAGGAACACTACTGTGGCTGCCAATCCCTTGCCTCCAAGGATCTTGGTGCCTTTAGCAGATGCTAGACTTTGTGAGGTCAATAGTGTATTGGACATTGCGCAGGGCATGCAAAGAAGGACCTGAGTTCTAATCCCAGATCCCATGTGAAAATGCCAATTGGAAATGGTGACTGCTTGAAATTTTGGCCCTGGAAGATGGACCTGGGAAACCTCAAAGCAAAATAAGGAGCCAGAGCAATCCAGGATAATTCCCGATGTCACCCTTTGGCTTCACAGGCACACACACTCAAATACTCTCTTGTACACACATACACACACACACACACACACACACACACACACACACACACTGCATATGTATGTTTATGCTTACAAAAAACTGTATATATAAAAAAGAATTCATCAATTTACCAGAAATAAGGAGAGAGAGAGAGAGAGAGAGAGAGAGAGAGAGACAGAGAGAGAGAGAGAGAGAGAGAGAGAGAGAGAGAGAGATGAAATACTTTGCACAAAGCACAGTGAGTCCCTAGAGATGGGATTGTGTTGGAAAGCAAGTAAGCTCTTTCATGGTAGTTAATATAAAAGTGATTATTCTTCCAGGTAGGGCCCATAACTGGGTGGCGAGGTGAGCATCTTTGTGCTTTCCTAAGGACTATGTTTTAAAGTGTGTTTTTTCTTCCTGGGACTGGCTGTCTGGGCAGGATGTCATGAGTCACTAGATGTTAGACCCTGGATAATATAAGCCTATTCATGTGTGTGTGGAATTTTCTATGGTCGTGTCCCAATACCAGGAGACAGACCAAACTGGGGTTTTCTGAAGTGATAATAATTTGGCTCAGAGGGGGGTTGGAGAGGTGGCTCAGGGGTTAAGCCTCTACCTTGCAGGCAGAAGGTCCTGAGTTCAGATCCTAGACCCCACGTATAGATGCTGGGCAGAAGCGGGGAGCGGCCTGCGTTTATGGTCCTGGTAGGGCAGAGCCTGTGAATCCCTGGGCAGAGTAAACAAGGAGGAGGTGGAGGCAGTCCATGGTGGTTCCTAAATTCGACTGTGGTTCTACACACACACACACACACACACACACACACACACACACACACGCACAATTGAATAAAAATAAAAAAAAAATAATTTGGCTCAGAGGCAGCCATGGCCCTCCTTGGAGCCCTACTGCTAGAAGGTAAAAGTAGACTTGTTCTGAGGCTTGAATAGCTCAGCATAGTATCTGTCGAGAACCATATCACAAACTTACTAACTTATTCATCAGGAAGTAACTTCTAACTTTATATGTGATTGTGTGCAGCTTTGTAGACTACATCATATACATTATATACAAACACATACATAGTGCAGGTCTATGATATTCAGGGAAATTATATGCATGGTGGAGATTTCAAAGCAAAGAAAGGATATATTTAAAAATAAAGCAGGTCTCCTCACCGACATCTCTGAGTCCTCTAGTCAGTTTCAACTATTATCAGTTCCCTCTCTTTACTTCCATAGAGAGCTTACTCATCAACAAGGAAATATATGTACACATATCCTGTTGCCAACATACTTTCTATTTTACAACACAGCAGCCAGTTGTGTGCATTGCTACACATCTTGCATTTTTCATTTAGCAATATTGTTTAGAGATAATTCCACATACAGTGGTTTTCCCCTTAAACATTGTAACACATCCATACATGGCCACACACTATCATCCCTGATAGCTGTGAAGCTTGAGCAAATGACTCATGCTTTAATATTTACCAAGCACCTGTACAGATCTGACGATTCTCTGATTAAGAAGAGATGGGCCACATCCTTGAAAGAGTCCAGCAAAGTAGAGGAGACAGCCAGGTTAACAAGTCATCACACATAGTCTCTAAGTAACAACATGGGAGAAACTCAAGTCATGTTGAAAGAACAAAGCATGAAGCCTCTAGGACGTTGAACCAAAGCTCGGAAGGAAATGTAAGGGGAGTTAGTTTACAAAGGCCAGAAGAGCATCTTGGCAGAGACCAAGAATGATATGCACAAGGCACAGATAGGAGGGAGCCCTGTGGTCCAGGTAACTCTAAGGAGTTGAGTATAGCTCCATCTACTTGATCTCTTCACTAGTGTTCAAATGTTCCATATAAATAATGCTATCATATAGAACTTACAGTATATAACTTTTCCCCCATATATTAGAGTATTTCTTTGGCCCCATTCCCAGAAGTGGGGCTGCTGATTCAAGATGTAGGCGAGTTCTTCTCTGAGACACACAGCCCAAATGTTTTGTAAATGGGTCATATCATTTCATATTGCAAGCAGCATACATCTGCAGTGATATATGTAATGATATACATGGGAACCAATGTTCACTATGCCTGAACTTCCTAACCACTTTGCTTTCATGTGTTTCTTTAACTACCAGGGAGTTAAATGCCCATATATGTTCATTTAGATTTCTTCATGTATAGTTTGTGTCATTTATATATAGTCACAGGGATTCTAGACTTACTTTACTATTGTGAGCTCTTCTCATAATATAGATATTCATACTACTTTTCTTGATTGCTGCCACATAATTTTTTCCTGGTTAGGTTACATAAAGCAAGTTTGTCACATAATCTTTTTTTTTTTAACAATGTGACAAGTCACGCCCATTGATTATTTCCTGCTGTTGTTTACTAGTTGAGAAATACTTCCATCAAGAAATTTAACAAATACTCTATTTTATTTTGGATTGCTTAAAAATATATTTAACTCATTAATTCTCCTAGAATTTACTTTGGATATATGAAATTATATAGAAATGATCAATTTTCCTTTCTCTCCAAAATACCAAGATATGTAAACTCTGCTTTCTCTGTTGATTTTTCTGGTGTTCCTTTTCTTTTCTTTTTTGGCTTTCCTTCCTTCCTTCCTTCCTTCCTTCCTTCCTTCCTTCCTTCCTTCCTTCCTTCCTTCCTTCCTTCCTTCCTTCCTTCCTTCCTTCCTTCCCTCCTTGCTCCCTCCCTTCCTTCCTCCCTTCCTCGCTCCCTCCCTTCTTTCCTCCCTTCCTTTCTCCTTCCTTTCTTTCTTCCTTCCCTTCTTCTCTTTCTTTCCTTTCTTTCTTTGAGGCAGGATCTCATTCTCATGTAGTCAAAAATGGCCTTGAATTTGCTTTGTAGCAAAGGGTGACCTTGAACTCCTGATCTACTGCTTGAACCTCCCTAGGCATTACAGATAAGCGCCGCCATGCATGGCAGACTGATTTTTAAAGTGTTTTCTTTTAGGGCAATTTTAGGTTTATGGTGAATGGAGAGGAAAACTACATATTGCATGATTTCTTTTATAAAACATTCTGAAAAAATTAAAACTATGGAGGTATAAAATCATCAGTTGTTTTGAAGGGAGGGGAAGGGGAATGTTTAGGCAGACCACAGAGGGTTTTCAGTTTAGTGAAAATATTCTGAGTAATGCTCTAATGATGGGTACAGGTCATTAGACATCTGCCCAGTCCCGTAGATGTACAGCATGAAGGTGAATAACAGTGTGTCAATGGAGACTCATCAATTGAAGCAAACGTGTCACTTTGGTAGGGGCAATGGTGGCATAGTGGAAGCTATGCATGTGCGGGAGGTCAAGGTACACGAGTTATCTGTGTAGACTTTTATCTTAAAAAGAAATCACTTAAGGGTCAACTAAGTTAACAATTGGATCTAATAGCTTGTCCTTTCTGAATTGTGTCGCATCAGCTTAAGAGAGACCTTTCCTCTGACTTATCCCTGCAGCAGCAGTTCTATTTATATACAGAAAGAATTACAACAGCAGGAGCAGACTTAGGTAAAGCTTGCTGGTGCTTCCTGTTAAGGAGGAAATCTGCTCTTGGAAGAAGACCATAACTTCTCAGGCCTAGCCGACTCGTGGTGTGATCTGTGTTAGGCGTAGGCAGAGAGTACTTTCGAAGTAGAGGACTGTTTCATCTGAAGAACTGTTAGCCAGCATCATAGCTTTGCTGGTGTGGAATGAGTAGGAGCGCTTAGTCTTCCTACTTTTATGGGTAACCTGGCACAAAGCTGTGACCCAAAATGTAGCCTTAATGCTAGGCCAACCTAGAAGGAGCCAATTTCAGGGGAGAGTAATTTCTCAACCACACCAAAATTTGAGACTATAGACTGTCAGCTCACAAGTCAGTTTTCGAGCAAAGGAGAGGGGATTCCTTAGGGAAAACCCTGTGCAGAAGGCTCTCAACCTCAAACCTATTGTGTCACCTGGGAGTTGACTAAATATGCTGATTCCAGGGCCCAGTATCAGGTGTCATGTCACTGGATAGTGCTGGAAATTTTGCTTCGTGTCTTTCTGGGTGCATTAAGTCTCAAGAACATTTTCATAGATGCCATCCACAGTTCTTGGCGGTTTTTCTTTTTCTACCAAACACTGGCACCTGCTTTGTTTGTAGCTGTGAGAAGTGCCCCAGGAGGGCAGATACACAACTGCTGGGCACACCTGCTCACCTGTGCTTCTAAAAACAGTTTTCAACCTCTAGTCCTGTTCTTCCCCAGAGGTTTCAAGGTTCTCTGTCTGTAAATCCTATCGGAAGAGAATGACTGCCCTTCAACTCTTGGGAAGCTGTCGCGTTCCTTGGGCACGATGCTATCAGAGGTAGAGTGGGAAAAGTTTGTGCATTTGAAGTGAACTTGGATTAGTACCCTTCTGGGACAGCTCTCCCCATTTCTAGGATGACACCCATTTCTTCAGCATGTGGACAAACTAGAGTTCCACGGGGATTCAAAATTCCTAGTGACACTCCCTCCCTCCCCATTATCTCCTTCTTTCCCATGGACTTAACCCTTTCACCTGTTCTCGATTAGCATCCACTCTCCTCTCCCAACGGGTGGCATGCTATCTTCTCTGGCTACCGTCTGGGTGGAGGAGGAGCGAAGGCAGTCAGATCAGGGAAGGGGGTTCGCCCAGCCCTCACACCACGGAGCGACTCCCCCTCCCGCGTCCTTCCAGAGCTTCGAGTGGCACCCCATGTAACTGGGGTGCTTTCCTCCTCCCATCGGTGCGCCGCCCCCTATTGCCTGAGCTGCCGCAGGAAGGGGGGTCGGGGATCCGGGATCGCGGGAAGACCAGGCGGGGAGGAGGGAGCGCGGGTGGCACAGAGAGCCGACCGCCGAGGCGGCGGCGCGGCTGCGTGGTGCGGCGGCCGCTCGGGAGCGCCCGAGGCCGAGCGCGCGCGCGCTGGCCTGAACCCGGCGCCGGGCGGAGCTGCGGGCCGGCGGGCGGGCGGACGGGCGGAGCGAGCGGCAGGCGGCGGGCGGAGCGAGCGGCGGGAGGCGCGCGCGAGGGAGCGGGCGGCGGGCAGCGTCTCCGCCGGCATCTGCGCGGCCGTCTTTGCCCGAAGCCCAGGGACGGAGCGTAGGATCCCCCGACTGGCGCACCGACGCGGGGCGGCCGCTTTGTGCTCGGCGCCGGCTCCGGCGAGGCTCGGGCGCCGCTCTCCTCGCCCGCCTCGGCGCGCAAGGGGTTGGAGGTGCGGGAACCGCTCTCCGCCGCTCTGTCCCCGCGCGGCTGAGCCCGGGTCGCCCGCGCCCGGCCCCGAGTCCCCGCGCCCTCGCCGGGCTGCTCCGAGCTGCGGTGCTCCGGGGCTCCAAACTCGGGCTGCCGGGGCAAGTGTCTTCATGAACCCAGAGGATGTCCGGGAAGCACTACAAGGGTCCTGAAGTCAGTTGTTGCATCAAATACTTCATTTTCGGCTTCAATGTCATATTTTGGGTAAGTTAGAGCGCTCGTGGGAATTTCAACTACAGTGGCCGATCGATGGGCGACGATCTCCCCCGCGTTGGTCGCTGCCTTTACTTTTCTCCGTCCCTAGGGCGCCTGCCGGAGCCGAGGGGACGCAGGCGTTTGCCTTCCGCTTTCCTTGCAAACGTGCTGGAGAGAGAAACATTTAATCCTTTCTAGGAACCCGAGGAGCACAATCAGAGCCCGGAAAGAGGGCAGCCAGGCCTTGGGGTGGCTTTTTAAGGGGCGACTAGCAGGAGTGCAGATGGAAGAACGGAGCTGGCAGTTTGAGAAACGGGCGAGCGCTCTGATTAGGTTTGCTCCCGGTGGGATGTGGATGTTGGGCAGAGCGTGGTGTCATAATGGGGCAGGCTAATCGGGCAGAGCCGACCCTGAGATCCACCTTCCAGCGCAGATCTGATTGGACGAGGACTCGGCTCCGTGTTGCCGCGGCTGGTCTGTGCCACGCTCAGCGTGGATCTTCTTGCACCATCTCGGGCTTTGTGTAGGATGCAGATGCCGTGGTGTGCGGTTCTGTAATGTGCACGTAGATAACGCGTCCTGCACGCGGCTCTCCTTCGGCTGGAAAGCGTCTCCTCTGCATAATTGACTGGCCAAGTGGGCGTGTGGGATGGAGGGATTTATTTCTCCGTGCGTCGTGGTCGGAATAACTAGTCACCGTTTCGGGGTGCTCGTGCTTCACGTCTTTTTTTATTTTTTATTTTTAAAGGAGTGACACAGAGAGGGCCGAGGCTTGGGAAGCCTTGGGGAAACGCAAAAGAGAACGTGTGTCAGACGTGTTTTGCTGGGATGCGAGAGAGCAGATGCTTGCACACCAAGATTCAAAGCATGCTGTGCGCGGTACTGCCGTGTGCTGGGCACTATTGTAATCATGCTGGGACCCTACTCTTTTGTTTTGATTCTTTACCGCGATCTCACAAACGTATTCGGCCACCAGACAAAAGAGTTCTTCACGACCAGGGTTTCTCCGGTTATTTAAAAGACCTTATTATTTTTCCAGCCCCTCTCCTCCCATCCCGTCCTTTTCCTGTCACCCCCTCCCCATGTGAAGTAAAGATGGTGGCGGTCTATGGGGCATCCCCAAGTTGTTCAGTGAGAGGTAAACAATGAATCAGTTGATTCCACAGCAGGCTGAACGCAGCATGTTTTGCTTTGGATCTCCCTTAATTTGCTGTTTTGCTGTAAAGATATGCATCTGTGAGGAGAGTGGTGGATACTCTATATTCTTTTTCTTCTACCACCCTTTAGTAGGTCATTTTTTATTTTCTGTAGGATAGTCTTGCATTGGCCATGTATGTTGTGTGAGGGGACATGAGCCTTGTGTCAGCATCTTATCTGTCCTCAGAACTGGACCAAATTAATGGAGGGGGGGAGGGGGATAGATGCCATTCTCAGTCAGTGACAGACTTTTTATTATTTATTTATTTTTTTGATCAGTGGTAGTATGGAACTCCCCTCACCACACTGCTGTAAATACAGCAAGAGGAAATGATTCTCTTTTTTTGCTTTTCTGGACCCTTTCTGGAAATGTTAAAAAAACAAAGGGGGGTGGTTTGTCAGATTTCTAATTTTATTAGAACTTTAAACTCTGCAGCTCAGAGAGGCACAGGGAGTGGAATTGGGCTGCTGGGGCAGTATCCAGGCCTCTTCATTCCGCCGACACTTCCAAAAGTTGCACATTTCAGCTACCAGGCAACAAAAAGCACCCAGGGGCTTTCTCTACAGTTTCATGGCAGGGAGTGAAAGGGAAATAAAAAGATTTAGGTTTGTTTCCCTGACAGTTTGGTGTGATTTGGGAAGGGTGCACAGAGGCAAATTTAGCCCTGTCTCTGGGTTGGGCTGCAGTAAAACTCCTCAACTGTGGAGAGCTCTAGAGAATTGCAGATTGGCGGTGTGAGAGTTCCAGAATGGAGGCGCATCCTGTTTGATTTTGAAGGTCTTCACGTGGGTGGGAGGCGATTAGCAGACTGTGGCTCTGGAGCCAAACCAGTGCCCTAGGCAGCATTGAGAAGAAGGCTGTGTACTTTTGTGTTTGAGTCCTGCTTCTCTACCCATCCATACCTTTTTTTTTTTTTTTAACTGTCCTGTCCTCAAATTACCCCATACTGAAATGTTTATCAGAACGGTGGTTGCTCTTAGTGAGGATCAGTAGGAAGGCACCCATATTATTTAGTTAAAGCAACTGAAAAACCAGGGCCAGTGACTTGGCAGCCTGTTGCAAGTCTTACACACCTCTCTTCTTTCCAGTCAACCAGCCTGTCTGCTATCACCAGAAATAGCAGTTGCAGTGTTGGGCCTGTACTGTTATAAAGGAGAAATTGCTCACAGAGACCATATACTTTCCCAATCTTTCATTTTCACATTGACAGGTAGACTGAATTTGAAATTCAGTGGACATATTCAAGAGCAATATCTCTTGTAAAATAACATTGAACATACAGCAAACACAATGACAGTTTGGATCTCTTACCCGTCGGCAGTTTGGCTATGTTAGTCAGTTAACTAACAGCCCTTTGTGTCTCAGTTTTTATACAATGAAGGTTTTAGATGAGTTGTGAGGTTCTTCCTAGTTCTGACAAAGAATGTATTTGTTGAGTTCTAGCATGCTGGGTAAGAAAAAAAAATGCATGAGATGGGCACCAATAGAGTGGAAACAGTTTCTATTGGAAGACTTGTTTTGTCACTTATTGAGACTTGGCTGAAAACTCCTTCCTCCTCCTTCTTCCTTAGGGGCTCTTCCCAGTAAAACTCACTAAGTTCTTGCTCGTTCTGTTCTTGGCCTGATGCATGCGTTTCCCTGTCTGCACTTCGAATCTCTCCTTAGTCCTCTGAGTCACTAAATAGATCTTTATTATTAGAATTGCTGTTTCATGGGTAAAATCTGAATCCTTTTATATAACAGTTGTGATATTCTGAGTAACAAAGGCAACATCTTGTACAAATTCCTTTCTCGTTAGTTGTCACAGAGTGGCAGGGAAAAACCTTGTTTTCCTTGTTATGTGCTGGACTGACTCAAGGCAGAGGGAGTTGATTTTATGAGGGTGTCACCGGGCTAGGACATTTCTCAGAACAAACTTGAGGCCACGTAGGGGTGGAAGAAAGAGATTTTTGCTTAAGGTCAGTCCTTTGGGGAACTGATCCCTGTGTCTGATTATCTACCCTCAGTAGATATTTTGTTTTGGGCCTCTGGTCAGGGACTTAACTGTTTCTCAGCAAGTAAACTGACGTCAACACTTTGGTTAGATACTGTTACAACATAATCCCTAAACTTCACCATTTAAAACTCAATCTGGTATTTTGATAAAAGTCCTTCTGGAATCTGCTCAGTTCTTTTAAGGATTGGAAAAATGGACTCTGTTCATTTCTGGTGGGGATGTGTCAAGTTTGCCTCATGGAATGTCACGCGCTTTATGTTGATTTCAACCATCTTTAGAAAAGACACAGCTTCCACCCGGCGACCTGTTACAGCATCATCTAGTAGAATTGTGTTCTCAAGGATTAGCTGAAATAACTACCCATCTCAGTGCCTTGAAGTTTGACAGATGGCAAGTGTCACTGTTGATTCCATGTTCTTAGACTAGTTCCAACTTGGGCTAAGGAACTTCTACAATGGCTTAGCCTGGCGTGTTGACATCTTTGCTGCCAGGTGACGATACTACCTTTAAGATTTTCGGAGAAGAGGAGGCAAATGGGTAAGACAGATTTTTATCATTACTTAGCCAGAAAAAAAAAAGAGAGAGATCCTATAGGTCAGTAGAAGCCTAGAATAAGTTGGTAGAACCACTTTGCTTTTCTGTCCTCTTTACCTTCCAAGGGCTAGAGTGGCGGTTGGCTTCTTGAGGCCAAACATCTCTCTTTTGGTGTGTTTTCAATATTGTGTGCCAAATGGAGGTTTATCTGGAGTTGATGGCAGAATGTTGTATCTGCTTTGCTTCCACGGGGCTTTAATTCCAAGAGGAGGGAGATTTAGGGAGCCTTGGGGAGGGGCCTCAAGTAGGAAGCCTTATCTTATGATTCACTATAAATTGCAAGATGTTCTGGAATGATGATCCATCAGCAGTTTATAAGTCATAATTTTTGTTTTAATTTGCTAGACATCTGTTAGTTTCGATGGCAACCATATGGGAGTCTAAATTGCCTTTTGAATTACAGGGAGATGAAAGAAGGAAGCTAAATATGGCTGCGGAAGTGTCGTGTGGGAAAAGTGTAGGAAAGGTATAGAGACCTCAGAGGGCAAGTAACGTGGCGCTGACTTGCTTGTTCCAGCTCTTGGTTCACTCTGGGGCTGCAAGACGTACCGAAGAGTCCTCGCCTTGATGGAATTCTGGAAGGCAGAATGAAGCCAAGGGGACAACTTGGAGAACTGCATAATATGCTGCCCAGCATTGAATTGCAGTGGGGGCTCATTTAGCTGGATGGCTGTGTCCTAATGTCCACAGTAATATGTGGTCCCCGGCAAAAGCTGTAAGCAGCGTGTTGTTTTGAATCCCAGACTGTATTTCGCCTTGCTGCCAAGCTGTCTTAAACTGTTGCCTCCTGAGATCCTTCTGAGTGGCTGGAGTTCCAGATGCATCTATTGCATCGAGGGCAACATGCATATTTAGCAGAGTGCTACAATTTCGATGTCCTGTTTTCAGCATCCAAAAGTGCCTTATAAACATACTCTCTTTCTCTCTCTGTCCGTCTGCATAAGAGGACACTTGAGTGTGTGTACCTGTGGAAGCACAAGAGTGACATTGGGAATCATCCTGTATTGCTCACTCCTTATTGTTTTGCTTTGGGGTTTCCCAGACTCTACCTTCCAGGACTGGAATTATTGGCCACTGCCATATCCACTGACATTTTTATGTGAGATTTGGGGTTTTGAACTCAAGTCCTTTTGCTTTCGAGGCAGAGGCTTTAACTCCTGAGCCATCTCTCTAGCCTATAAACATATCATACCTTCTCATGACCAGTAAAGATGTTAGAACACTGAGAGGTGAACTGTCTTTTGTGGTGCTGAAGTGCTTGTCAGGGTTCATTTTCGCAGTGTTAAATCTCTTCTGTAACTGTAGCCCCAGTTTCTCGGCTTGAGCCTTATTTTAGAAGATGCTGTTATTCTAAAATTAAACATCAAGTAAGTCATTTACATCTGTTCATAATTGAAAAGTGATAAAGTTTTTGCATATGGCACAATTAACACCACCCACAAGCACAAAAAAGTTTAGCATGAAATGTTCTTAAAGAGTATGCTAGAATAATATATTATTATGTAGTCTGTTGAAAAATTCATAAATAACAATTAGAATATTAAAGATGATATTCTTAAATCCCAGATCACACTGTCTTAAAATTTCTAACTTTAGATGTCTGACTCATCACATTTCATTGGAGTAAGGGCCCCCGTGGGGAGATTGCCCCCATCACTTTCCTCTGAAACACAGTGGGATAGTTAATAAATGTTTGTCGAACGAATACATTTTAGAAAGCTCTCGAAGTTCATAGGAAGCCTCTTCTTAGTCAAGGTAACGTCTGTTTCCATACTAGCTGTCAGCCTTCTAAGGGAGAAATTCAGAGTTCCATCTGTCTTCAAAAAAGATACAGTGTGTATCCCTGAAGTTTTCCTTCTAATTTACTGATTTTTCATTTTAATTTTGAAACAAATCTCAAACTTGTAGGAGCATAAATAGTGCAGCCAACTTCTTTTCATCTTGAATTGTTTGAGACAAAGTTGGCAGCCTGATGACTAGATATAAACACTTCAGTGTCAATTTCCTCACCAGCAAGGATATTCTTGGTGATGGTCACCGTGCAAGAAGTTATAGACACACCTTCCTGCTACCAGTCCTTAGACCTCACCCACACTTTTCCAAACTCACCCATGCTATTTAAAGCAAAAGGATTCAGGTCAGAACTCTACATTGTATTTGATTGTATCTCTTCCATCTCTCTGCCCTTCCCTGTCCGAATCGTGAATTTTTGTGGAGCAGATGGCTTGCTGCCCGCCGTCTCCTGAAGCCTAGATCCAGGCTGGGTGTCCTGCGGCAGGGCACAGCCAGGTGGGGGCTGTGTTCCTGCTGCATCTTGTTAGGTGGTCCTGATTTCTGCTTGTTCTACACCTGAGAATGGTCCCTTGATTAGGGCCTTGTCTGCCAAGCTTCTGTCCCATGTAGTTTCTTCTGTTGCTTTTGGCAGTTTATAAATAATTTTTGGCATGTGGCTTTGAAACTTTGCAAATGGCTGTTTCTCATCAGGTTCAGTTAATTAATCTGTTTCAGTAAGATAGATGACTTTTTACCTTCAGCATGTTTTCAGCTTACTGTCCTTACCCACTTGGATGGTCCTGGAGTTGTCAATTTGGCATTCCTGACACACTGACTTCTGGACCCTTTTTCGAGGTCATCTTACTTTGTTATCTTTGCCGTCTGCCATTTTTCCAGAGAACTTCTGGTTCCTCCAAATGGAGAGTGGTGTTTACAAGCCACGATTCAGTGCTTCGTGCTCATTACTATTTACTTCTCCAAAGTCTTCTCAGTGACTATACATGTACATGCTACATTTATTTATTTCTATATGTGTATTAGGGGAAAATTCCATGAGTTCACGATGATACCTCAAATTCTCCTCCCACATCATGGGGTTTAAGATTTTCCATGTTTATGCCTGCCACCTTTGACCGCGAGATTTCTTGGCTTCCTTTGTTCTTTGGGTACTTATTTGATAAATCTCACACACACGTTAAATATTCTTCAACTATTTCAGTGACCCTCGGTTATGGTTTTAATATGAAATGCCCCTCACAGGCTCATGTATTTGAACATTTGGTCCCCACGTGGGGGCTCAGTTTTGGAGGTTGTGGAATCTTTGGACTGGTGTAGTTAGCAGAAACACCTCCTTCGAGGCCAGCCTTGACGGTGATTTGCACTTGACGGTGATTTGCACTTCTGGTCAGGTCTGTCTTCTTGGTTTTCTGATCCACCAGGATGTGGCAACTATGGCACGAGCTTCTGCCTGTCATGGATCAAATTGTTTTAGCCAACCATGCCTTCCTCTGGTGATAGACTGTGTCCCTTGACCAGGAACCCACAGAAACTTGTCGTCTCTTGAGTTGAGGTATTCACAAGGATGAGAAAAGTAGCTTACATGCCAGTGCCAGTGCCCATGCGTCCTGTTCCATAATCCTACGCCCCTCTTCCTTTGGCACCTGCCGTGACCTCCCTCGGCATACCTCCCTTATTTGCCTCTTCATAAGAGGCCTGCCTTGCTTGATCCCATTGAAAGACTTACCCGCTTTTCCCCATGGCCCTTACTAATAGTTCAAAAAGAGCAAAAATGCCTTTTCTAAATCTATTTTTTTCCATCTTTGAAAGATCTGGCTTCCTCCCTGTGCCTTGTGGGACATTTCCAGGCTGTGCTCTGCCCCAAGTCCCACTTGCATGTCCCTTCATTAATGGACCGAACAGAATGGAACACATTTTCACAAGTTACTCTCAATCATCCAGAGGACTGACACTCTGGAATGCTCCCTTCCATCTCTAGGCAGAGCCAGATCTAGAGTAGAAACTTCTGCTGTGCCCGGTAGGGACCTGGAGTGAGTTGTCTCACATCAGAGAACAGCGCTTAGTTGCTCGTCTGATACACTGGGAAACTTAATTTTTCACAGAGTCATTATCTTGTATTAAGTGAGATTTTATGTGTGAAAGTGCTTGATAAAAGGTAGATCTCTCAGCGAAAATATTAGTTATTAACCCTGGCTAAGCTGTGTGTACATTTCCTGACAGCCAAGAAATCTACTTAGTTCAGTTGAATTTCTAGTGGAGTCCAACTTTCACCTTATTTTTTAGGTGGAAAAAAAAAAGTGCATCCACGCAGGTTAGGTGTTAATCTCTGAAGCCTTATCCTTCCAGCTTGCAATTTGAATTTTAATGTCGTATTCCATGGATCTCCATTCCAGTGTTTATTCTGGTTTTCAAGCCATTAGCACCATTGAGCTCCTTTGAGGGGTGCATGTGGGGGCATTCTGCGTGAGAAGGCTGAGGCATTGTATCTCTGTATCTCTTTTCTCTAGAGAAGCTTAGCCATTGGTTGTGGTATTTTGGGATACCTTGAAGGTTTTTCACGTGGACAAATGGTGTATTAGTCAGCCTTCCCTTTCAAAGACAAGATTGTGATTCACACTTGCAAAGGTTTCAGACCACTTTTTTGTGTTCCTATAGCTTCGGTCTGTGGAACGACAGCATAGCACAGCAATAGTTGTGGCAGAGAAAACGACTCACTTCATGGTGGTTGGAGAGGGGGAGAGGCAGGAAGGGGAACATTTCAGGATCCCAGCGATCCTTTCAAGAATGTGCCGGCAGTGGCCTGACTCCTTCCAAGGAAGCCCTCCTTCTAAGGGTACAACTCCTCATAAGGATATATCTCCTCCTGAAGATACACCTGAGAGATACTAAGGGATGTACCTTCTAAGGGATACACCTCTTTCTAAGGAATGCACCTCCTCCTAACAGTACATCTCCTCATAAGGATATACCTCCTCCTAAGGGATATACCTCTTCCTAAGAGATGCACCTCCTAATGTATGCACCTCTTTCTAAGGAATGCACCTCCTCTTAAGGGCATTCACCTTCTAAGGGATACACCTTCTAAGGGATGCACCTCCTTCAAAGGGTACACCTTCTTCCAGGAGCACCACAGGCTACCAACCACAACCTGAATACTGGTCCAAACTACAGCCAAGGGGATCTTGCTTAAATTAAAAGAAGAAAAAGGATGTCATTTCAGCTCTTAGATATCTTTGAATCTTGATGGCTAAGGTATGTTTAAAACAATTTAATGCTGGTGTTGATGTAGCGCAGTGGTGGAGTGATGCTCTGGTATGTACAGGACCCCAGGTTGTGTCCTAAGCAATGCCAGGAAATCAAAACAGTAGACCTATAGATACATACAGAAAGATGATAAGTAGATGATTGATTGATTGGTTGATGCCTAGGTATATGATTGATAGATGGATAAGACAGATGGAATTTATATGCAGCTTTCTGTCTCAACACTCTCCATGTTCGGGAAATTACTCAACTCAGGATGGCTTGTGTAGAATAGGAATTAGGAGAGTTTTACTCCTACACATCTTGGCAAGTTAGGAAAGCTTTGTTTCCATTGGAGGATCTGATTCAGTAAGCCTAGCCAGGATAGAATTAGTATTATCTGTAGATATTCCTTCAGGTGATTTTGGTACTCAGCCAGGGTTGAGAGGCTGTGGCTCATTTACTTATTTACTATTGCAAGGGGTGGGAGCAAGGGATGGTATCTTCTCCCCTTGTTCCTGGAGGGAATGGAGGGTGTTGCCGCACTGGAGTGAAGGGTGACTAACTTAACCAGCACCAAAGCTGCTGATCTTTGCTTACAAGGGTAAAAAAAAAAAAAAAAAATGTAGCCTATGTAATCCCTTGTGGAATTTCTTATTAATCCAAAAGTGCTCATTTAATTTTAAACCTGAGGGCCCTCAAAACAAAGTGAGAAAACCTATCTAAAGAGAAGAGGTGCTACAGAGACTGTGCGGTCACATGGGAGTGGACACAAGTTGGGATGCAAATGGAGAACTGGACCTTCCGTCCTGTCCCTGGATGTCGCGCATTCTCCAGGTTGACTCCACCCAGCAGCGGTGGACAGTGGGCTGAACGCAGCAGACATCTCCTCCCTCCAGAACAGCAAATCCTGCAGCAGGTGTGGTGGGCTCACTGAGGTGGCTGCCACCGTGCTGTGGAGGTGATGTTCTTCTCCCAGATCCAAGTTGACAGCCCTGTCATCAAGGCAGGTGACAGCAAAGCAAATACAGAAAACAAACGTGATGTCGTCCAGTTTCCCTGACAATGAAATTTCAATATACAGCATTCAGTGTTCCTTCCAGCGCAGTTCTCATGATCTCTCCCTTCCCTCTGTCCCCTTTCTGTCCCCTTTAAATATTAGGGATTTGGTTCTGCCTGGGTCCTTAAAGCGGGAACGCTTTTGAAAGGAATAAAATTTCGTATCAAAAATCTCAGTTATTTCTTAGAGACATTTCATTAGGGCTAGCACCATGCCTAGAAGACAAAACAAAAACAAATAAGGTCAATAAAACTCTGAAACAATATGATCCGTGTGTACCTAAAGGATTGTTCATTAAATCATCAGGTATAATTTTAAAATGTATAATCACTAGTCTCAGTAATAGAGGGTGCTCTGGACAGAATGGTGGGACCCTGTAGCTCCCTCATTAAATGCATGGTGATGTGCTATATGTCTTCCAGCTACTGTTTACTACTTAGATATGGCTTATAAGACACAGGGCTCTTTTCCTTGTCGAATGGTTTTTCTAAATTACACTTGGCACTAAGACTTGAATTTCTAAAAGTCTGGAGGGAACAGCTGGTGCTCTAATAAATATTCAGGCCAGCTATTTTAATGCTTTGTACTCAATTAGTAGTCCCAATAAAAGAGGAACACTTGACTTAGGCGTGTCTCTAAGTATAATGTTTTGGTTCTAACAAAATTTTTTCTCAGTATTACTATTTCTCCCCAAGCAGCCTTCAAACTGTACTCTGCCAAATAGGTATTCTACTTATCCATGATGTAATTTTCATCCAAAGTCAGTGTACCCGTTTGGAGCTGTGAACATGTCAGTACGGCCCACAGTCATTGACTTTCTAGAAGAATCCTTGCTTTTTGTTTTCTGTTACGTACAGGTATACCTTGAATCCACAGTCCTTGTGCTTGAACATCCCAAGTGCTGAAATGGCTAGCAAGTGACGCCATACCCAGCTTAGGAGAATTCCTTTTATGATCTTATTTGTGCACGATCCATGTACATCCTAGCTTACGTAGGCATCCAGCACAGTCATGGTAGGCAGGCAGGAAATCTTCCGTTAAGGAGTAAGACAGTCACAAAGAGGTCAGGCATTTACTCAGTAGTTTTCTAGATCTGTGACCTTAGATGGATTACTTACCTACTTTTTGGTTAAGTCTTTTCTTCATCTGTAAAGTGGCACATTTAGCAGTAGTATTAATGTTACTTTGAGTACTGGGGATTGAACTTGGGTTCTGGTACATGTTAAGCAAAGGGTCTAGTATTGAGCAGCACTTTCAGGCTAAGTAGTATTGTATAATAGGAACGTTAAGATCTAGCCTGTGCCTTAGTTGTGAGGAAGAAAGGTGTGTGTGTGTGTGTGTGTGTGTGTGTGTGTGTGTGTGTGTGTGTGTGAAAGCTGTCTGGCATGTTCTGTGTGAGCAGTTACCACTCTGTTTCCTTCAACACTATCCTGTCTTTTGGTTGTTTTCCCTTGTCTTCCTTCAGAATCATTACAATAATTGTACATTGAAACATACATATAATGTTTGTTCCCTGACATATTCTGTCTACCTACATGCATTTTCAAAATAACTAAAGAAGAGAAAGATCTTGCAAATGCTCACAATGTTCTTTTCACTGTTTCTGAATGGCATGTAGTTCTTATCATAGAGACCAGGCAATGAATTAACAACTATTGTTTATTGTTAATTTCTCACTTTCTTTATCCAGGACATTACTTTTCTACTTGCTGTGCATAAATGCTCCACAAGAAACAATTTAAGAGAGAAAGAGTTTTTAGAGCTCACAATTTGAAGGTACAGGCTATCCATGGTATCATGGAAGAGATGATATGTGTACATGCTCAAGGTTCCTGGATGGGGCTTTGTATGTCTGTAGGTCAGGAAAGAGAGAAGGGGAGGGATGCTGCAATTCATTTGACTTTCTTCTCCATCCCTTTTATTTAGTCCCAGATCTTAGCCCTTGCCGTGATGTAGCCCACATTTAGTGGTCTTTGAAGCTCCCCAATTAAATGTCTCTGGAAACCCTCTCAGACACAAGAGGTGTGTTCCTTAAGTAATTCCAAATCTAGTCAAATTGACAAAGAAGACAAATCACACATAGTTAATCCGTCTTTAACCCATCCAAACCTATCTGTCCTCCATTAGTATTTTCTTTCAGGGCATGAACTTTGGAAACCCAACTCTGTTGGTGTTAAGCCCAACACCTAGGGATGGGGCATAGAGAAAGGAAACACTTTATTAGCACTTGTTAAATCTGAATACTCTGGAGCTTTCCATGTGGCCGTAACTATATATTTTCAGTTTTTCATGGTATCATAAACACTGCATAGATTGGTCTGCTGGTTTTACTTTGTAAATTTCAGACACTTTCATAAAGTTATGAAGGCAAAAAAACCTGATTGGTGATGTAAATCCTTTTGTATGTCCTTTTGGGGGATTGTAGAGCTATGAGTTTGGCCTGACCTATCTGGGTCATTGGTGGAGAAGGTTACTCATCTCGGTGAATGAGTAGCTGACTGGCCTTTTCTCTGGTAAGTAAATGGGATTTAGTGTGTGCTTGTGCCGAGTTTTCTACCTGATGCAGAAGGCTCATCTGTCATATCCCTGAGCGTAATCTCTCTAGCTGGGTCTCCCAGCTGGGAGAAAGAGGCAGGAAAAGCCTTTCCACTGTCCCTATGCAGAGGCATGCTGACGCCCAGCCCTCCATAGCAGGAGAAAAGGAACGAAGGAGAGGGCACAATAGAGTCTTTACTGTGGTATTTATTGGTAAGAAGGAAACATGTAAGTAACTTAACAGTACATGTAGATTTAATAATCCTTTTTTTTTTTTTTCCCTGAGACAGACTTTGGCCTTGAATTCTCATTGCTTTTTCCTCTGCTTCCTGATACTGGGATTACAGGCTGAGCTACCCTACCCAGTCCACAATCATCCTTAACTTGCTAGTAACAATCCTACATGCTGGTTTAAAATTGCTCATTGATCATACTATCTGTGGAAAGGGTGCCACCTTCCAATGAGAAAGCATGAGCCAGGTCACCTCCTTTTCCTCATGGCCAACTGTGATGTTTCAAGTCACCAGTAGAATTGAGGCCAACTCTGGCCACTCCAGAGTTTCTCAGATTGTAATGTGCATGTGAGGCTCTCGTTTAAAACCCATGCGAGAAATCAGTCCTTGGGAAAGAGGCCAGCAATGCCACATGTATCTTCTGTAAGCTCCCTGATGCTTCCGGTCTGCTGGATCCATTTTGAATCAGAAGGACCAGGAGTCTATTTCAAACTTATTCTTTCCTTTTAAAAAGCTTCTATGTTTAAAGCTTAGATGTACTATTTAAAAATATCTCTATTCATATGCACACAAGGACAATAACACAGCCTATTAACTTGTAGGTAGTAGTTGGAACCTGCTGGTAGGCCAAGCCACAGGCCTGTTCCTTTGTTGCAGTGGAGGTTAGCAAGCATTTGAGCGTTTGACATTTTGAAATCAAGTGGAGACTTTCTCCTTGACTAGAGCAAGGGATTAGCTAAAAGGGAGTAAAAAGGAAATGACTTCTCTCAATTATTCAGTGCTGTGGTTTGAAATTGTCTTCTGTGTAACCCAAGAGCACTAAAAATCTTACTTTGGGAAACACTGTGTTAAAGAACTTTGCAAAAGAGAGGACTTGGGAAATGGCTCAAGGATTAAAGCCTTTACCTTGTAAGCAAAAGGACCTGAGTTTGGATTCCTCCATCCCATAGAAAAATGCAGCATGTTGTGGCAGCCTGCAATTTAAGCCCTGAAATGTGAAACCTGGGAAACCCCAGAGCAAAGCAATAAGGAGGTAGAGCATCCAGGATGTTTCCTGATGTCACCCTGAGATCTCCACAGGCACACATACAAGTACACACACACACACACACACACACACACACACACGCGCGCGCGCGCGCGAAAGAAGAACAAGAATGAAGAGGAGGATGAGGGAAAGAGGAGGAGGAGGAGGAAAAAAATCTACAAAAGGGTATGTGCATTTATCTCAGTAAAGAGCTGCTTGGATCTCTAGAAGTAGGATGGTGGGAGATTGCATTGAAATGCTTGCTCTGTGTTTCTATGAGGTGATGGAAGTGAGAAGGGACATCCCATATCTGAAAAACTGCACTCCAGGCCCACTGATAGATATAATTTTTAGGCACAAAAAGGAAAATGCCTTGGGCAATTATACTTTAAGCTAACAAGAAGTTAGCCTTACATGCTTAAGAAGTCTATTTGACTTCTCCTCCTTCAGCTTATTGTGAGGTTCAGCTTGGGAATGAGTCCTTCTTTGATGCATTCTTAAATTGGTCACCTTTTGTACACCTATCTATTGTACAGAAATACTGACTCTTTTAAGGAAAAAAACACACCATAGTCCCAATAATACTGTCTTCTGGTTCAAATGTTATCAAAATTGGAAATTCCTTCTCAGATATCGAGAACAGAGAACAAACACAAAATCAACCAATCTCAGCGTTTCAACTGTAGTCACCCGTGAGGACTTGAATCTAGCAAATCCCAGTTTCTTAATTTTGGAACAAAAACTGTGCTGTATATCATTAGCTTTTACGCATTTATTTTGACTTTCCCAGCTTCTCCCTCCTTTGGATAACATTTAAAATAAGTGTTTTCGATATACAGAGCAATGCCTTGTGAATAAACGTTAATTTCACTCAACTAAGAGAAGGGAAGAATAAGTAAAATCAATGAATCTCCTGTAGGCATTTGAAAAAAAAAAAAAAAAACCACTCAAAAAACCCTGTACTTAGAAAGAAGATACCAAAGTTAAGTAACTGGGAAACAAAAATACAAGAAACCAATCGCTTTGTTTTTGGCACTTTTGACCGTGACCTTCTGGAGGCAGAGGACTGTAGCTGGCTTTCCCAAGCACCTGTTGTGTTGCTGATGTCCTGTTTAGCCAACGGTGGGCAGCCACTGCCCACATGACATCTCATGCAGCAAAATGAGGCAGTGTTGCTAGTTCTTTTTTTTTTTTTTTTAAACCTCATAACTGGAATCCTGAGGCAAGTGGTGTTTCTTTGGTTCCTCCTCTTTTAGCTTTGTTGGTTTCGAAAGAATAAATTGAATGAAGAGCTGGCTCGATGATCTCACTGAATGGGGCGTTTTCATTTTTTTCCCTTGACTCTGTAAGATTTAATAATCCCTGCTATTCTTGCTGTGTGGTTCAAGCCTTTCAAATTGCTATCCAGTGAGGATTTGAAACGGTAGCAGAAACGTTTGAAATAGAGTTTTACTTATTGTTTCTTCAGATGTAGAATTGGGATTTAGAAGTGAATTAGGGGTCAACAATGAAACAAACAAGCCATGAAACTACCTTGTATTTTGTAAAATACGTGCATGTTCAACTTAAATGTAGGTATTTAATGATTGTTGAGTAATGTAGATTACTATTCATGGGTTATATGGATTTTCCTTTAAACAGATAAGCATTCTCCTTGCAGGGCTGGGGGTGGCGAGGGGACAAGGCATGACTAAATTACTGTATGACATCTAAACATTTTCACTTGTGTTAAGAGAATCTTTATCATAGTAATATTATAAAATTTCAAACTAGGGCTGGAGAGATGGCTTAGGGATTAAGACTGTGTCTTATAAGCAGTAGGTCCTGAGTTTAGATCCCAGGTCCCATGTAAAAACCCCAGGGGGAAATGGCAGTGGCCGCAACTCTGGCCCTGGTAGACAGAGCCTGGGGAATCCTAGAGATAAGCAAGGAGATAGAAGCAATCCAGGATGATTCCCAAAGTCACCCTTGGTCCTCCACAGGGACACACAGTGCCCTCTGAGACACACACATACACACTAAACAGACAGACGACAAACAAACAAATAAATAAAGTGTTTAAAATTTCAAACTTTATGGGACAGGGTTTCACTTAGTTGCCTAGACTGGTCTCAGACCCAAAGGCCTCAGCCACCCAGACTTCATAGACATGAGCCATCACATCTGACTAAATGACATTTTTTTTTTTTTTGAAGTTAAGAATAAAGTCTAGACAGCAGCTTTGGCATCTATAATATAAGCAGAAAAAAACCTATTATGTTTTCAAGTCTTAGGCGGATACCAGAAAATAAATGCTTTGAACAATGAAATTATTGCATCTTAGCCTGGAGAAGCTAACAGGTCATGTGTTACTGCGGAGGTTCTTTCAAAATGCAGTTCTTAATTTTGAAGGCCCTTCCTTTGGATGTCCCCTCCCTTGCCCTCCTCTTTCTTTGATGTTAGTTCCAGAATTGAGAGGACAGAGCGTTTTGCTTTAGGGAAGCCAAATTGTTCTTAGTCTTCGCAAGGGCAATCCTGTTGCAGGAAGAACAGAAGGTTGAAATGCTTCTGAAGAGGAATGGCTGTGCAAATATTTAATTCCCTGTTCTTTGGTGGGACTTTTTAGGTCAGGGTACTGGAAGGAAGTATGCTTTAACTGATCCTTTGTGGTGCTGATTATATGATCTTAGGATTTCTAGGCTGAAGAGAACATTAGCAGTCATTTAGGACTCTGTTGTTTTATCTCTGATCCCACTTTATCTGTTCTTTAAATGTTTTTACCTTTTTTAAACAATAATTTTTCTTCTTTGACACTTCCATATATAAAGAAAATGAGTTTATGTATTTCCACCTCTAACTACCCAATCCATCCTCCCTCCTGTCTCACTTATACTTCTCCTTTCCATCCAGTCTCTTTCCTACTGTCACATATTTTTGCATGTGCGGCCCATTGGGTTTTATCTGGGATGCCTGAGTACTTACTTGCTGGGGCGTGGATGACTTGTCAGTGGGTAAATCATTGAGGAAAGTAGCTTTCCTTCTCCTGTCTGGCATTAGCCTTAAACAGTCTCTCAGAAAGGTTTAGTGTCTTTTGAGATCTTTTCTCATCCGTGGTGAAATGTTGACAGGCCAACTGTTGTGCAGGTCTTGCGGAGGTGGACATCAACCAACGCAGCAGCCTCGTCACCACCAGAAGGTACTGTCTTGCAGCACCTCTCCCCACCCTTAGCTCTTACATTCTTACTGTTCTCTCCTCCATGTGGTTCCTTGAACTTTGGGATGGGGGTGATTTGAATGTCCTGTTAGAGCTGAGCACTCCCTAGTCATTTGTTCTCTGCACTTTGGCCACTTGCGGTTCTCTGCATTAAACACTTCCTATTGCAAAGGATGCTTCTTGTTCAAGTGCCGAGAGCTTCTCTGATCTATGGGAATAACGACAAGTGTTTAAATGGCAATTATCTTTTTTTTTTCCCAACAAAATTTCAAGCACAGCACCCAGTTTATAAAACTGGGAGCAGTGCTGGTGTCTTGGCAGCTCAACATTTCACAGTCTGAGATGCTGTCAGCCTCACTTGGTGTGGGGGTGTGGGTGGAGGGGTGGGGGAAAGAACCGTGTGCAGGACAGCAGGAGTCCTTATGGGGTCACTCCTGGGTCGGGTTTTAACCAGGCCAGTGGAGAAGGTGTCTGCGTAATGTTTTTTTACACACTGACCTGGGGTAAAGGTGGCATTTAGCCTGTGTTGTTGGTAGGTTGCCTGCACTCCAAATCCCCCAAGCTGCCAAGTCCCGGTACTCTGATTCCATTTGGCTCGCCTCAACAGTTTTGGCTCTGTCGTTTTGATTAACATCAACCTTGCTTATGTTAAGTAACTATTCAGGTCATTTATTATGTATTACTTGCATACTTTGGAATGAGCAGACACAAACGTCTGCCTCATATGGACTCCATATGCAGCAGGGCTCCCCATTAATTGGCACACAGCTGCATGTTGAATAGATGAAGCTGCATAGCACAGGCATTATTTGAAATTCTTTGTCGTCTCTAATATCGGCTCTATTCATTTAAGCAAGCTATTAGGTGTTTGAAGATGCTGTGGTGATAAACATAATCCGCAAGCCCACATATGTCCTTTTGCGTTTTTTATTATTGAATGCACATCTCCGTTGAATTTCCTCTGTTGGTTTTACACTGAGCTGCAGATGGTAGAGCCTGAGAAAAAGAACATGTGCTCTCCATCTCTGCTGTTCTGCATCCCCCTCGGGCTACAGCAGAGAACATTGCAGTGCTTAAGACTGCGGCTAAGACCAAAAACCTGGGTTCAAATGCACGCCCTGACAATGCTAAGCGGTGTGACTAGGAACAAGTACGTCCTGGATCTAAATGCTCACACATGGGTGCCACTCTGGGACCATAGCAGAGGGCAGCATGCTGAGCAGAGCACTTTGCAAAGACAGGCAGTGGGAAGGGACCTCTGTCGTGACTTTTCTGCGTAGTTGTGCAGTTGCGGACTTTTGGCTCCCTGTCACCTGAGAAGGGTAGGGGGAACCTTCAAGCTTCAATTGGGTTGCTCCCATGGAAATCACTAGAAGACTCCAACTTTTCACTTGGCCACCAGCTCCCAGGGTTTTGCAGCAAGGATAGCTGCCACACACGACACTCCTAACCCTCACTTGCTTTCTCCGTTAGCTGCAGCTGCCTGCCACATCTGTGTGTGGCCGCACTCTGCTTCTTAGTCTCAATTAGGATATACGTGTGTGTGTGTGTGTGTGTGTGTGTGTGTGTGTGTGTGTGTGTTCGTGTGTGTGTGTGTGTTCGTGTGTGTGTGTGTGTTCGCGTGCGAGGGTATGTGGTGCACAGGTATGTGGAGGCCAGAGGTCAAGCTTAGGTGTTTTCCCTCGGGCTGTGTCCACCTTATTTTTTTGAGATAGGGTCTCTTACTGGCCAGGAACTTGGTAGTTAGACTGGATTACCTGGCTGGAGAGTCCCAGAGATCCAACTGTCTGATTTTCTTAGTGGTGGGATTTCAAGAGCATCAGCATTCCTTAAAAAAAAAAAAAAGTTCTAAAGATTAAACTCAGGTATGCATGCTTGCGTGATAAACATGTTACTTCCAGAGCCATCTCCCCAGCTAGGGGGTCCTTATGAGGCCACAGACTTCCCTGGTTCTTTTTCTTTTTTAATTTACACACAGAATATTATGGTTATAAATATGCCTAAAAAGCTTAATTATACTAAAAATCCAGTAATTGTTCATTGAAATAAGTTAGTTGAATTTTAAAGTAATTTTCTTAGTTTAGGAACAAAATTAGCATCCACCTGGGTCTCACAACAAAATTTTGCCGCACACAAACATGTACGTTTATGAGTTTACTTAATTCATTAGTATATCGTTCATTCTGAGTGTTACATTCTTTAGTTGAATTTACTTACACTTGTGTACCTGCAATTCTTTTCTTTTTTTTAAATAAATGGTTTTTATGAGCTGCTGAGCTTTGAGGCATCTGGCATTTTAAGTTTTGCATGTGTATATTCTAAATAAAATTCTCCATACAGCAACAAAAAAAATCATTGATGTCACAGTAAAAGAAGTTCTAAAGTTAATATCTTTCAGAGCACGGGTGTTTGCCGAACAGAAGTTTGTGTGATTTTTGTTCATTTCCATAGCTACCAGAAGTGATTTGTCTTCCTTTCATAAAAGACATGATTTTTGAAACTAGAGTTCATCTAGATGGAGACCAATGTCTGCCTCTTCATTCTATCGAACTTTCTTTTTTCCTTGATTTTTGGTGCGTTTCCAAACACGGCATGTTTCTACAAGTAGAAAGCTGAATCACAAAGGTGGAGGAGAAGCCAAAGCGGGGTGCATGGCCACACTGAGGGAAGGACATGCGTGAGAAGTGAGAACTGCAGTCTCTGCTGCTGGAGAGAGAGCTCTTCCCAGCCAGGGCCTGGGGCTGCTCATCATCTCCACGTGAAGAATGTATTGGAACTCACTGCAGGAGTTGCTGGGATCCTGAACTTCACAAGCAGAGTCTTCTAAATTTGGGAATCTGAACATATGTTGAGAAAAACTATTTATTGCAGTTACTTCTCTTTCTGTGGCCACGAGACAGTACTCATATACAACAAAAGGGGAAATATAGTCCATTATGGCAGGAATCACATAGCACATGGCTGGTGACATAAGTAGGAGGCTGGTTTAGGTCACCACAGTTATCCCAGAAGCAGAGAGAGAGAGAGAGAGAGCACTGAGTGGAAGCAGGGCTGGGCCACCAAACCCCAAGCTCCGCCCTGTGTGCTATGCTTTTCTCCAGCAAGATGCCACCTCCTAGAGGTACCACAGCTTCCCCAGACATTGACACTAGCTAAAGATTGAAACACATGAGCCTGTAAGAAGAAACTCATATTCAAGCCATGACACTCTCCCCATACATACTCCTCTGTGCCTTACCAGTTGTGCTAAGAATACTCTTTACCCTGGCCATTCCTTAGGGTTGGGTTTGCAAGGAGCAAGCAGCCTTCAGGGCTGATATAACCAACCCTCTCTCTCCAGTACAAAGAGCAGCCTCTGTGGACCGTAGCATCAGAAGGACCCTCACTCTGTTTATAGGGCAGATTCCTCGGTGATGCTCACCCATTGCATTGGCCAGTTCCCTCTTGGACCTCAGGAGCAAAGGGGACTGAAGCCTAGGCCATATCCTGCTGTCTGCTGTGCTGTGCACCCAAGAATCCCTTGTCTCGGACTCATGACTCTTGTGTTTTTTCATCAGCTTTCATGAACTGGATCAAGCTAACTTACTACCCTGTTTGGGATGGAGCCCAATCTGTACCCAATCAAATACAGGATGACTGTATATCCAGTTAGATGTCCTCAGACGTGTCCTGCATAGACAATACTCTTTGGCTGCCCACTGTAGAGAGCCTTGGTTAGGAAGGTGAAGTCAGGTGGCCCTGCATAGCCACTAGGTTTCTTAGACCTGATGGGGGATCATCAGACACTTCTGTCTGGGACAATGGCTAGTGTGTCTCCAGGGAAACAAGGGGGCTGTGGTGTCTTTATTAAGAATTGTTTTCTGAGTTGGGTGAGATTCAAACTAACAGAGCAGAGCCCAGTGTGGTTGGTGGCTGTGGGAAAGAAACCCGGTATTAGGAGAAGCATGGACAAGCCCAGTGGGCACACACTATAGTTCAGCTAGGGCAAAATACAGAAGTCGCCAGATAACCATCTCTGTAAGAAAAAGGAATAGAGGCAGGAGAGACGTGGCACAGCAATAGAGCTAAGCTAAGGAGCTGGTCTGTGCATAAGTCTAACTCTGCAGCACTGGGACTGGGAAGATCATTCATAACTTTTCCATCTGCTGTTGTAAATTGTTTTCAACTAACCAGCTTGTTGGTGAATGCCACTGAGTTCTTCTCCAGGCCATCTTAGGGTTAGGGAATCATCTATGCCTAACAGTTATGCATGTAGGAGTCAAGTATGAACATGGATTCAAACGATGATTTTTGCGCATTTCTTTGTGACTTTTGTATCAAAGTGTACACACTCGTTATCTGCAATAGGTTTTCGCTCCTTGGCTTGTCAAAAGAAGAATGTCTTACAGTAATTGGATCTAAAATTAAGATTCTTGATGGTGAGAGGATTCCCAGAGCTCAGATACAGGAAATGAGATGTAGACCTTCACTCTTGTTTCCAGGGTGAATCTCACTGCCATCTAATCAGAAAGTAATCGAAATCACATTTTTCATTCACTTAATGATATGTGAAAATTATTAAGTCACTGTGGCTGGCAATTGAGACCCAGCATGATTATGAGAACCCAGGCATTTGGAAGTAAGTTTTTTTTTTTTAAAACATGGGTCAGGAAATAAATTTTAATGGGGAAGATCTCTGTGGGAAAGTGACTATTCATATATGAATATAGTGAATTTGTGATATTTGATCCCTTAATCTCCAGTCCCATCCCCCCTCTTTACAACCCTTCTTCTTCCCTGCCTATCTCCCTATTTTCTTGTTTTTTTTCCCCCCATGAGTGGCCCACTGAGCTTCTTCTGGGCTGCTTTTGATGGCGTGTGTCTGAGTACTTGTTAAAGCATGGATCATGTGCCAGTGCATCTCCCCTTCCCTCCACCTCTGACCCTCCTGTCTTGAGGGCCACCATGTAGAGGTTTGGGGGCTGTGAACTGCCCAGATCTCCAAGATGTGCGTGATGTCTCCTGGTGGTACACATTGTGGCAGTGCCATGCGCACTGGGAATGGGACAAGGCCCACCAGCCATCTATCTCCCAGTCACTGCATAGAACATGGGAGGTCCTTTTGAAGTTGAGTGGCTTCAGGCATTTCTAGCGGTGTAAGTTCCATATGTGTGGCCCACCTTTCAAAGATAAGCCTGGCAGTGGGGGTGGGGGGTGAGGGCTTCTCATGAGAGTTGGGGAATTCCCCACCAAGGGACAGCGGAGCTCCATCTGACAAAGATAGCTCAGGGGCCTGGGGGCTCTGCAGGGTGGCCCGAGAAGCCTCACACTCTAGGTGCATGTCCCTGCCCGCTCTCCTGATACACCAAAGCCTGCAGCTCTTGCAGCTTATTCTGTGCCCTTGAAGCCAAGAAAACACGTTTGCAGCACGAATCAATGCTAAAAGCTTGATCACTCACAGGTGAAATTGTTATCCCTTGTTTGTGAAATTTTTCATCTTTAGTTAACATTTTTACTCTTTTCGTTTTGTAAACTGACATAAATTTCTACCTATTTATGGGGCTGTTTGTGAAGTAATAGTCTGCCCATAATTACCTCCACTCTTGAATGCATTCCTTTGTTATGAAAAGAAAGGGGCTATGAAATGCATTTTTTTAGTGGTTTTCCTTTTCTTTTAATTATATATTATGAGGTTGTAGGTAGTTTAAATGAATAGGTTAATAGAGATCATCTTTAGTATATAAAATTATTTTATTGCAAATAATGTTAGGAAAAACTTGACTATTAACACAAACTTTCTTTCACAATTGAAAATCCATTTTTTTTTAAAGTCCCTAAAATTGGGCTGGAGGATAGCCCAGCTTGCTCCCCTCTCCTCCCCTCCTCTCCCCTCCCCTCCCTTCTTCTCCCCTCTCCTCCCTTCCCCTCCTTACCCCTCCCTTCCCCTCCCTTCCCCTCCCTTCCCCTCCCTTCCCTTCTTTTCCCCTCTCTAAGACAGTGTCCAAGAGTTTCTGCCCTCTCTTTTCTCTTCTCTTTTCTTTCTTGGTACAAGCAGGGATTTTATTGAAAACTGAGAGAAGAGGGCAGAAACTCTTGGACACTGTCTGAGAGAGGTAAGGTGGGAAGTCGGACAGCATTGGGGTAGAGGAGATAGCTTAAGATCAAAGAGAACAGGGAGAGAACTACCATGGCATGTTCACAGTAGCCCAGCATTTCAAGTGTTTGATGTGTACATGAGAGAATCTGAGTTTGGATCCCCAGGTCCCATGTAAGATGTTTGAGGGATGTAATTCCAGCCTTTGAAGGCAGAGGCTGGGATTCCCCAGAGCACTGTGAGTCTGGGGAACCAGCATAGACCAGCATAGAAGCAAAGGCTTCTCCTTTGCTAATAAACTGTTCTGACTCTGGCTGAAGAGTGAGGTTCCTTCCCCAGCTTGGTAAGTCCTGGGTTTGACCCTGCCTCAAAAAGAATACGATGGAAGAGCAATCGAGGATTCCTGATATCAACCTTGGGCCTCTATGCGCATCTGTACACACTTGTGCTCAAATACATGTAAATATGCATATACATATACACCCACCCTGCCCATACACATGGAGAAATGTTGAGAGAGAGAGAGAGAGAGAGAGAGAGAGAGAGAGAGACAGAGACAGAGACCCTTACATCCACGGTTACCTGCTGACAGAGTCTACTTCTGTCCAACCATCTGATTTTTGAGATGACCTATGGAAAACTTCTTTTGTATTTGTATCTAGACAGTTTACCAGACCCTGGCTCCCTGCTTGGGTAAACTGGGTCAGACATCTGCAAGAAAGTCTGGAGTACCTGCACCATTATTCAGTTCCTTCTCCCTTCTCCTTTCTCCCCTCCCCCATCCAACAGGAAACACTAGGCTTATATATAAAGGATTTTGAATAGTGTAAGGCTATAGGACTTGGCATCAGAAGATGTGAGTTTGAATCTCATTTCTGCTACCTGTCTAGCAAAGTTACCACATATTAAGATTTCTGAGCCTCTGCATGTGAAGCGGGCATGCTGAGAGACAGTTCTCCATAGGTCTGGTGTGGTTTCTCACATCTTACTAGCTGAGGCATGATTGCTTGCATTCTGCATTAGCTTATTAAGGACGGGTATAGAATAAAGGCTTTGGAAGATAGATGCTCAGTCTTATAGTAAAGAGTTTTGGAAGATTGGAACCTATTGCACAACATTTGGGTTCCTTGAGTTCTGTAACTATGCAAATCTTCCTGTTGTGTTGTGAGACTGCAAGTCTGGGGAACCAGCATAGACCAGCATAGAAGCAAAGGCTTCTCCTTTGCTAATAAACTGTTCTGACTCTGGCTGAAGAGTGAGGTTCCTTCCCCAGCTTCCAGGACATTGTTAGGTGACTCGTGAGCATCATGTAGGCTGTGACCCTCGTGGAGGACTGCAAGTATTGACAACTGCTCATTCCCGTCCTGCTCCTGGAGAGCTGATCTCTGTGGCCTCTCTACCCCTCGTTCCTGGGCTCAGGTCATCATCCTGGCAATACCTCCTTTCCTGTCCCAGCCTCCATCATCACTCCATCCTGCCCCAGGGACATTGATCATGTCCCCCCTCGGCTGGTTAAGATACTGAAATGATTCCACGGGCAGGGCTTGAGCCACACATCCTTGCAGGGGTCCTGACTGCTTCTTGCCCTCATAGTTTCACATCCATGCTCTGTTCCCCACCTTTTCTAGAAGGAGCAGAGTGGTCCACTGGCCCTGGGTTCTATAGCTATCTTACAGCCCGGGGGTGGGCAGATGTCCTTTAGCTTGTCCCACCGTCCGTGAGGCTTGAGAAACTGTGAGCTTATGGTTCTGCTTTCCATGTGTTTCCACTATTTCTGTGTCTCTTCAAATGTGGGGTGTGGGCCATAGTGAAGTTGTGAAGAATACAGACCTAAACACCGGCCCCAGAGTCCAGTTGGTCTAGCTGCTGCCCTGTTGGTCTAGCAAGAGTTAGCCTCAGGGTTCCCGCTTTGCTTGCAAGAATTAGCACCAGAATTCCCAATTTGCTTATAACAGTTAGCCCCAGAATTCCCAATTGACTTATAACAGTTAGCCCCAGAATTCCTACTTTGCTTATAGAGTTAGCCCCAGAAATCCCACTTTGCTTGGAAGAGTTACTTCCAGAATGCTCATTTTAACTTGTCTTTTCCTAAACCTCCTCCACCCGTGCTTCCCCATGACTTGGGGAGATCTCAGGTAGCAGTTCAGTTCCTTAGCATGTATTCTTGTAGTTTTTTCCCAGAAATATTTTAAATATCATCAAAAGCACACCTCAGCTTAGGGGTGTGGCTCAGTGGTGGAATGTGCACTTGGTGTGTGCAAGACCCTGGGTTCGATCTGATCTTCTGCATTGAAACAAACAAAACTACCCCCCCCATGGTTGTACAAGTGGAAAGGAGTTACTCACCTCTGGGTGGCACATGGAATGAGGGATGCAATTCTCTTCATTGTAAGTGCTGTGGCCATCTTGTGCCTTTTTCTATTTGCCCAGCCCTGGGCTGCCGCTTTGTTCTGTTTTGTAGTCTCCCCATTCTCCCTCTCTCTGCACCTTACTTTCTACCTGACAGTTTTCCAGTCACAGCAAATGATTTGTTTTCTAAACACTTCAAAGGTGAGTCTAAATGGTTAAGATCCAAGCTGGCTATTAAAGGAAGAGTTTTACAAGCCACCACTCAGATGGCTTTGTTCTGGTTGGCTGGGTCCACTGTCTGGTTTTAAACAACAGTGAAAGATAAACATATCAGTTAGTATCTGCTTCCCTCGGGTAGGGGCTCCAGTGGTGGATAGTGCCTCAGAACTCCTTTCTTGGTACCCCCAAAGGTGCTGATTTCATCGCAGGCCCATTTCCTGATGGCCTTTGGGGTCCTCGTGGAACAAGACCACGTGATGGGGTTTCAGCCCAGGTTTGGCAGGGTCTGGCTCCCAGAAGGCTTTCCATAAATTACTGTGCATGCCTGAGTGACTGAGTAAGAACATAGGAGAGTGCTTAGTAAAGCACAGCCAAGTGTGAACTGATATCCCCCTCTCATTGCTTGCAGGTGCAGCAGAGAGGGACTGATGGAGGAGAATTGGGATGATGGTTGCTTTTCTCTTCTTCATGCTTCTATCCCCCTCTTTCGTCCTGTGAGCCTAGTGGGTGAGACTGAGGAGCAGGTCCCCAGGAGCAGGTGGTCCCAGCTCCATTGACAGCAAACGCAGAAAACTTTCCAGAGAGTGGGTGTCATTCATCTCTCTCTTGCCCTCATCACGTGGATTTATAATCTTTAATTCTTTAATCATCTCCTCCTAATTCTCCCCAATTCTTTTCTGGTCTTCTGGTCTTCCGTAGAGATAATGCCTGTCACCATTATGTGCACTCAGGGTATCTTTTCTCCCTGAGTCACAGATCCCTCTTTCTGTTTCTTGGAAACTTTTTGGATCCCTCTATTGAGTAACTTGGGGTAGGTTTAGCACCTAACAACGGATTTTTTTTCCTCCTTGTGTGGACCTGGAGCAACCGTTTTATAATAGCATATGCAAGGAAGACATTTAATGAATGGATTTATTGTAAACAACAAGGGAAACAGGAACATTTTTGTGCATGTCACTTGATAGTATTTGAAAGTTTGAAGCTCAGTCAAGATGGGGTGTAGGATGGCTATTGACTATTTGAATATTTGAACAGGGGAGTTACCATTGGTTTCTCCTGTGACTGATCATTTTATTAGAACATGAGAATCCTTGGGTTTCTGTGAAGGATTAGCTAAGCAGGATTCCTACTTCTGAGAGATTTCAGGAAAATCTGGACATTGAAGTTATTGAAAAAAGGTGGTGTCATCTCTGTACTCACTATTGTTTAATCTGAATCTCCAGGAGTCATTTTGAATTCTCTTCAGAAATAAAGTCACTCTTCTCATTGGGGACCAGATATGATTCCCTAAGAAGGACTAGGGTTTTAATGCTTCATCTAAAAATGAAGGCCAATTTCTTGTACCACTCAAACTCTAATGATCTCAACTCTTGTTGTGCCATTGGTGGCACGCTGAGCAGGTTGTCGCGGAAACAGGGACAGCTTGAGTTGCTTAAGTGGGTCTGTCTCGTATATCGCTGAAAAGTTCATTGACTTGCGGATGTGGGAAAGCTGTGGCAGAATAGCTTTTTGCACCTCCACTTCATTTCATCGCCCTCATCAGGGGCTTTGAGTTGTATAAACAAGAATACAAGCCCCTTATGTAAGGAACCTACTGTGCTATCTTAGGTGTAGGCCCTGTTTTTCTAGCTGATCCAGAATCTTGGAAAGTTCCTTACACATTTCCAGGTTGGGGGTGCTACCTCTCCATCGCTGTCTTGGCCCTCTCTAGTCATCTACTTAGACTTCACCTGGTCAGCCACCAGCCTCCTCACCATCTGCCTTCTGGTTTATGGTTCCCATAAATTGTGCTTCCCTTTTATGGTTCAAGCTTCACCCTTGCCAATTGTCCTGAAAGTGACCTTTGGGTGTTCTTTTCTGCTCTTCCTCCTCCAGGATCACCTTGAAGCCTTATCTCCTCTTCCTCTTCCTCCTTTCTCTACCTGCCCTCACCACCCCAGGTAGGTTTGCCAGGGCTCCTTCTTCACAATACCCACCTTAACCAGGCACGCCATAAGTGACTACATTCTGCATCAACCTCAGTTTTAAGGGGGTGGAGCCATTGGTGGTGAGTGGCCCTTTGAGCATCGGGGAGGATTCCATTTCAAGGACAGCATGGACTCACACCTGCTGTCAAACTATTCACACTGTCCCCTTTGGCTTTGAAAGTTACTAATTCGGTATGATGATGTGTATATGTGGTGATCTCTTTTTAAACTCCAAGGGTGTGAAACAGTGGAGTAAAGGGGCTCCCTTTCAGGCTTCTAGAGCAGGCGAGCTAGGCTACAGGTACTGCTGTTTAATTTCACTCCTGGCCGAAGACAAATTTTGTCCCAGAACTTGGCAGCGTATACAGAAATACATGTTTTTAACATTTTGAGGGGGGAAGCACACTCTCCGTGCACCTGGGATCTTGGAAGGTGGTAGCGGAGGCACCAGGATTGTTACCGAAATGGAAAATAAACAGAAGGTAGTGAGGGGAGGTCCTTCTGCCAGAGACTGACACACAGCACGTATTCTCAGCAGTTACTTGCATTCCAGAAGAATCTGGCTTCAAGGTGGCCATGTGATCAGTGGGGAGCCCCGAAATGAGTGGGGTCCACATAATTTTGGGGGAACCAAATAGTACTGTGTGATTAGTGGGACCATGTGGTTAGTGGGGTGCAGCACACAGGGCTTCCCTCTCTCTGTCCATACACTCTAAGAAGGCAGAGTGGATGTTCCCAGGGTGAGCTTGTCGAATTAGGAAAAAACCCTAAAACGCCGCCCGAGGCCGAGGCCCTGTTTTCTAAGGCCTGTTATGTTCCAGATCCCTAGAGACTCAGTTTCACCCTCTTTGACATGGGGCATTGCTTGCCTGCCTCCGGGAAGGCTCTGAAGAAGAGAAGCAGATCACTCTTTGCACAGCGCTTTCAAATTGTTGGGTCCCTGCAGGGGAAAGGGACTTTTTTGTGACACTGGTCTGAAGATCATTTTTATCAGAGTCTGTACCTCTGGGGTCTCCAAACATAACAGCAGCAGAAAGCTCTTGTCAGGCCCGGCTTCCGAGCCACAGTCTAGCCAGCCCTTGAAGTGGTGGATTCCTTTATGCTGGCCCTGCAGGCCTGGGCACTTCTGGAATGTTCCTCAGAGGCTTCTGCACAGTCAGGAGGATGGATCAGAAAATGAAATGAACAGCGAAAGCCCTGGCAGTGGGCTGTGCTGGGCGTGCGTAGGTGTGTGCAGGTGTGTTCCTGTCATGATTTCAGCATTCCCGTGGTCAGGCCGGAAGATGCACAGGGAAAGTCACATGTTTCCAACATGTCACCGTGCAAAAGAGCTTCCCGTGAGGGGCTCCGGTGGAACATGGTGGGTTCCCTCACTTTTTTGGGTGGCAGGTTTTGTGCCAGGAGTGTGCTGTGCTTGCTGAGGAGAGCAGAGCCTGCCCACCATTCGGATGCGGGGGACTCACTAGGGATGCGCAGACGATTTGCCAGCTGAATGATTCAGCAAAGTATTTTCAAGGTTTCGCTAACTGTTACTTATCTGCTGCAGGCCGACTTCGGATTAGCTGAAGGGAAAGGTGAACTGAGGTAATCATAATTAGATGATTTTTTCCCCCCCAAATTCTGGCATCTTATGTTCTCTGCCAAACAGAAATCTGCAGCAGAGCTCTGGGAGTGTGTGCTGAATCTCCAGATGGCAGCTGCTCAGCCATAAGCAAAGGAATACTTTGGAGGCCCATGACAACGTAAGACCCTTGCTCAGTGCAACCCAATGGGCACTTAAGGCCCTGTTGAATGGCTGGCATGGTGGTGTACCCCTTTAATCCCAGTCTTGGAGGTTGAAGCAGGGAAATTGTCACTTTGAGTACTTGAAACACCAAAAATAAAATAAAATGCCCCTTCCCAACACTAAGGCCTCCTAACAAGGGGTGGGGGAGGCTTCCATTCTCTGACAGTAAGTGATCATCTGAACACAACACTTCAGATGCTTTCTCAGTGGACTCTGTGAAGTGGACCATCGTCTTCATGGTCTTCTGTGGGAAGCGTGTGTGTGCTCCGTGGACACCCACTTCTCTGCTTGTGAGCCCCGCCATCTCAGCGCCTGGTGTCAAGAGTGTCTTCCCCAGCTGAGGGACCCTCCTGAGCACACGCTCATCCCAGGGATGTCTGCAGAATGTGCTCACCTGGGGCTGCGGTACAGTTTTGGTCATGTTGTCTATTCTGAGATCTCTAGGTCCAGTGAGGGGAAAATGTGCAAATATACATGGAAGAAGGTGGTATGCAGGCCCGCAGGTGAACGTCTGTAATGCTTGAGGCTGTGTTGCCCTGCCTGTTGAAGGAATGTTAGAGATTTGATGAGCAGAGCCTGGGCTGTATTTTCCTCATGTGAACTGGCCGTAACAAACAAGAGAATGAAGTCTTTGTAGTCTTCCTCTGTTGTGTCTTCATTCTATCCTCACTCATTGCCGTGGACAGTCCTTGAAGCCCACCCTAACCCTACTCGAACCTCTTCTGCTGCCTAGCAGCCGCTCAGAGACAGACACTTACTTTATCTCTGTTAGTTTTGTTGCCCACCTAAACTGTAACTCCCTAAAGGTAGGGACTGTCTCCAGCCCTGCAATTAATACAAATGGCAGGCTTTCTGGAAGTTTTGGGGTTGGAGCATTGTTAGTTCTTCTGATAGATCATTGCTACCTGGTTAAGTATGACTAGACATTTCAATGTGACTCTGCAATACAGAAAAGTATAAGATTGTTTAAAAATATTGCTATTTTTCATTTTATTTCAGGGTTTTAGGTTTGATGGTTTAGTTGGTAAAGTACTTGCCATGCAAGCGTGAAGATGTGATTTTTTGGATCTGTAGCATGCACGTAAAAAGCTGGGCATGGTGATGAATGCATGTAATTTCAGAACGGAGAGGTAGAGACGGTTGAATCCCTGGGGCTCACTAGCCAGTCAGCCTTGTCAAATCGGTGAGCTCCAGTGAAAGTCTCTGTCTCAAAAAATGTGGGGAGCCGGTGAAGATGCCCACTATTAACCTTTGGTCTATACATACATGCATACGCACACATATGAACACTTACATACATGAACGTGTGAACACACATACACACACAGTACTGCCTTTTTAAAGGTAACGTACAAGTTAGCCTCAGTAGTCCATTATTCATTTGATTCCATTCACTTATTCACTCATTCATTCATTCAACCAAGTTAGTCCTCAGTAGTCCTTTATTCATTTGATTCCATTCACTTAGTCATTCATTTATTCATTCAATCAATCACAGGCTCAAACTTTGATGTGATACTGGGCTTTTTCTTCAGTGATAATTTTTTTGAATCTTGGATATCTGCTGCTCCAGGGATTTTCTTTCAACTTGGATAATTATTTTGATAAATCTTTATCACTTGAATGGTGGCTTAGAGTTAATTCTTTTCTATTAAGTAGCTTTTAGAGTGGCTGACCATAAGCCATTTGAGAAATCACCACATTTTATTAATGACTTTTGAGATTTAGCAGCAACTTAAACTGATAATAATGGAATGTGCTTTGGGTAGAAGACCGTCAGGCAGACACACCAGGGTAGAGATGAGGACGTTTTCATCAGAATGTAATTTATCGTACATTTAAGCTCATGTATCAAAATAACAGAGTCCGGAGATTGCATGGGCTTCGCATTCCTCATGTGGCACTTGGGATGTTGTAGCCAGTGTGAGGCTATGTCAACTCTGTAACATTGTGGGTAGCCCTGTGAGGTCTCTGCTGTTTTTTTTTTTGTTTGTTTTGTTTTTTAACCTGGTACAGGTGAGGTCCTGAGGCATGGAGAGATTGTGTGGTTTGCCCATGGCCTCAAAATCAGAAGTAATCCCTGGGCACCGAATCCATCTGGTTGTGCAATATGGAATCAAAAGATTGTGAAATGGTTCAGAAACAAAATATATTGTTGAAAACAATGATGCTTATTAAATGTTTCTTTCAAAGGATACATGCGTGTTTATGATTATTTAGTCTCTTTCTGTTTAATTGTACATGTGCATATTGCTGTGATGGTTAATTTTGAACCCATCTGAAAACAAATGGCGGTCATATTTTCATAGGTAAGAAACATTCAAAGTCTTATTTACAAAGCAAAGTAATTTCAGTTAATGATAAGCTCTGTCTTTGTCACTAGTACTTATAAGAATGTTATTTAGGATTGGAGAGTTGGTTCTGGAGATAAGTCTTTACCTTGCAGGCAAAAGGACTGAGTTTAAGATCCCCAGATTCCCATGTAAAAATGCTGGCAGAAATGGCGGCAGCTTGCAGTTCCAGCCTGGAAGGCAGAGCCTGGGAAACCCCAGAGCAAAGCAATAAGGAAGTAAAGCAAACCAGGATGATTCCCAGACTCACCCTTGGGCCTCCACATATGAACACACACTCAAGTTCCCTCTTGTACACTCACCCTCATATATATGGAACACACACACATATATGTAGGCATGTACTCACACAAAAAAATAATGCTTCCCTAGAAAAACACTAAGTTAATTTATGTGTAACACTAGTTAATACATGCTTTCCGACTTCCTTAGGACAGAATTATATGACCCAGCTCAGCTTTGATATTTTACAAGTTGTAGGGAGAGATTCTTTTTGTTTCTTAGAGCAAGGGTGTGGATTCTTCATCATTTAGATAAACTATGCAGATAACAGGCTTTAGAGAGGTGGGGCAACAGGGTCCACAGCCTGGGGGGGGGTGTTCCTTCAGTTGAAGGTGTGTCTGGAAATGTTACCAAATCAAATCATTTTCCAGGAACAGGTGGGCCTCTTTGTCTAGATGAGAACTTCTCCACTTTAATACTCCTGAAGAAAATTCACAACAGTGAACGGCACATGCGGAGGAAAGTGTGGGGCTCTGGAGGTGCCCAATGGCAAATCTATACACTCTCCAGTTGCAGCATTGAGTATGTAACCTGTTTTTAGTTGCCTGTTGTTGCTTTGGTTAGCCTGCATGTATGGTATCCTTCAAAGGTTGCAAGAAAGTAAATTCTGTTTTTTCTCCCTCACCTCTCTTTTTTAAGTAGTCTACACCATTGTATGGAAGATTGTGGAGAGCTCTTTGGAGTAAGAGTAATCGTTCCTGGTACTTCTTTTGTGTGTACTTTTATGTTAGGATGGCTGCACTGTTGCACTGTTACTTATCACATATAGCTTGAGTTAAGGAGATCGTTATCTGGGCCTGTTCTGGATTACCCAGAGTTCTTATTGCTATGGTGTTTGTTGTAATGAGATTTGACCTGTCAGGGGAGCTGTAGATGCTGGATGAGTGTTTAGTCCTTAATACTGGTATCTAAATTCTAGGCATGTGGCCCTGCAACTTCCAGTTTAGAAAAATCTATGTCAATCTGTTCCTTTATAACCCAGTGCTATTGCTTTCTCCCCCTTGTTTTATATTTAATCATTCTCTCTGGCTCACACAGCAGTCCAGTCCAAAGATTTACTTTTTCGGTTTCCAACCCCATCATTATTTTTATGTAAAAAGTATGTTTTGAGTTACAGCAATTCGTGGAGATCAAGCTTCGACTCTATAGGGAGAAGAGAGATGTCATTTACAACAGAGTTTATACAGACAAATGTTCTCTGCGTGCTGTGTTTCCACTGTAATCCAGGGGGTTTATTCGAGTTTACGCTGAAAGAAAAATGACCATATTTGGGCTGACTCTATGCCAAGAGGATATAGGCCCAAAGTTTTTCTTGGAGGAATTGGGGAGCAAGGGAATCAGAAACATTTGGAAGAAACAGCTCTTGTTTTTCCTTCTCTCCTGTGTGGGACAAGGAGGCCTGGACTTGGCTCAACAGAGTACAGTTTGTCTTGTGTCTTTGGAAAAGATGTCACTTTGGGAAGAAGGGGAGAAAAGGAACCCCACTTTTTTTTTTTTTTTTTTTTTTTGAGGCAGGTTCTTACTCTGTATCCCCGGCTGGCCTTGAATTGTTATTCTCCTGCATCAGCCTTCTCAGTGTTGGGATTACAGGCATGAGCCACACACCTGTCTGTGACAGTGACAGTCTTTGGAGCTTGTGGATCAGCTGATGTGGAGGGTTTTCTGGAGGATTTTCTCTACCCCCCCAGCCTGTGCTGCGTTCTGTAGCAGAAGTGTTCTGTGGCTAAGACAACCTGAGTTTTCTCCTGTCTGGGTTCCCATAGTGCTTGCTTAATCATTCTTTATCTGGGCGGTTAGATGATATTCCTTCATTCACCCAGCAAATAATATCACACCTCCACCCATGAATTCTGTATTCAAAGATTTGACCAAAAATGCATTGAAGATATTTAGGAAAAATTACTTTTGTACTGACCACACAGTACAGTAACTATGCAGCATTTATATCTTCTAAGTATTATAAGTAATCTGGAGGTGACCTACAGCTTATGGCAGGATGCACATAGATCTCATTTAAACACCTTGCTACTTTATAGAAGAGAATTGAGCATCTTAGCGGGTTTAATATTCTTAGGAATCCTGGAAACAATCCTATAAGGATTTTGGGAGACAATTCTACTTTTGGACTTTGGGGTAGTTGAAGAGAAGGACAAGTAAGAAAGACAATTGAAGCTTGCATATTTCAGTGGGGATGGAAGACTAAAAATTAAAGCAATAAGTATGTTACATAATAAAAAAAATGCTAAAAGAAAATCAAGTCAGGCCTCAAAAGGGATGAGTGGGTTCTTGATGAGAGGCAAGAGAAGGCCTCCAAGAAGGCCATTAGGGAGCAAGAAGCCCAAGGAAGAGACACAAAGGAGGCAGCTGGTAGCTGGAGTTGGTCTGAGAGTAGGAGGGAACAGTCAGAAGACATAGAAGCCAATTCCAGGATTGGCCATGAGAGAGAACAGACAAAGGACTCCTTTGTTTTGTAGAGAATAACAAGAGACAGTTTCGGGTAGAAGAGAACAATTAAGAACTGCTGGGGTAAACTGAACAATAGTGCATCCTCTTTGGTACATCAAAGGGACGAGGTAGTTGTCAAATTTGACTATTTTTAATTGTTTTTAGTTTCTAGTGTTGGGCGTTGAACCCAGAACTTCCTGCAGGATAGGCCACACTACCATTGAACTCTTCCTCATCCTCAAGCTTCTGAACACTCAAGGCTTACCTGAGCTGTTTGTGAGTGATACAGTTGGTTTCATGAGGATCTAAAATTCCTTAGGCTTCACCTGTATTGTTGGTGTGAGACTCATGCAGATGGTCTTTGAAGTGTATACTGATAAATACAGGAGCAAACCATTTTGGAATGAGTGAATAATTTGGTTATGGAAAGTCCTTCAGAGATACTTCAGCTATGAAGTGTTTCCACTTTCTTGCTTTATTTCTTGTAAACATATTGCTCAGGTTAAAAATATGTGGTCCTGTGAATTTTCTTTCAATGCATATCTAACCAGAGAAATATAACTGGGTACAGCTATCTTTTTTTCTTTTCAAGAAAAGGTGGATATTTTATGAATTAAACATGGAACTCTGACATCCTATTTTCCTGCCCTTAAGCACATGGTTTCAGAAGAAATGAATAAATGCCACTGATGGGGTTCATTCACAAAGAAGCTATTAAATGTTTCTAGAGGAAAATGGACTCAGGAAGTAGGCTGGGTGAAGCCATTAAAGGTAGATAATAGCGAGTGAGTAAGTTAGAGCCAGTGAGCCAGATCCGGCTTGGCCTTTCCTTGCACCTGAGGAGAGAGAGGCAGGAGAGGGCTCAGCTCTCTGGCTCTGGCAATGCTGTAAAGGGGAAAGTGTAAAGAGACTTCTATTTTATTATTATTATTATTATTTTTGTGAAGTAACTTTCATCTTGCCTGGATGGTCTTGGGTCGGATGAGAAAACCAGTCATGTATTAAGCAGGGTAATGTCATGGTCAAGTGCGTGATCCCGTGACAAACTGGCTCAGAATCCCATGCTGATGGGCAAGTCGGACATTTCATACCCTCCTCGGAGGGAACAGTGAGCACCTACTTCACAAATCATTGAGGATTCAGAGCTAATGTGCGGGAGGCACCATTGTGTCTGACGAAAGCACTTGGTAATGATTAGCCTTTCCTCCTCTTCTTCCTGGGATTATTACGATTATTATTGTTATCAGTATTATTATAGTTCAATGCCTTCAAGGCAGGCTTCTCTTCTGGAATACAGCACATTTTCCATGCTAGCTTTGTGGGCGGTGAAGTCTGGAAACATGCTTGGAAATGCCTCTGTATATGATGCTCTTAGTCTTTGGTGTGTTGATTGATCCTTTGTGTTTATGATCAACACCTGCTGGAAGCTGCCTGCCATTACTATGTGGCACTGACTTTCTATCCTTCTCTCAAAGAAGAATGCTCTGGCTTGCTTCAGGGACATGTGAAAATTAATGAATAACTTAATGTTTGTGACTCCAATCCATTAAGTACTAATGAGCATTAGTTACTACTCTTACGGTCTTTCTAAATACTGTCATCAAAGTGCTAGGTGAAGCAAGGGCGTTGATTGAAAGGACTTTCCTGTATGTGCTGTGGGAAACAGCTGTCTTTTAAAACATTTCCTGTTTCTTTATGTGAATTTCATTCCCCAGGTCAGAAATTTTACATCTCCCTTGCCAGGGAAAAAGGAAAGTCTATCAGATAGCTTCTCAGGCTTTCAGTAATAAAACCTTATAATACTCTATAAGTAATTAATTAGCAGTAAAAGGCCAGCATCTGTTATTTTTGATATTATGTCATCTTTATGCAGTTCTTGCATCTTACCTGGCAATAACCAAATAAACACTTCCAATTTCTCATGTTGGATTTATGAAGATCTCAGGTAGCAGTGGCAATCCTAGCTCTGTGTGTGTGTGTGTGTGTGTGTGTGTGTGTGTGTGTGTGTGTTTACCTCTAGGGTTTTTGTCTATAAAATGGGGCTGTTGATCCCTACTATTTGGGTTGTTATGAGGATTTTGGAGTGAGAAACATGTTAAATACCAAATGTGGCTAATCATAGTTAATGCAATTTCATTTTTTTCAGTATGATTTTCTTAATAATTGTTACAGTTTGTCTTCATGTTGGTAATAAATTCACAGCCAAGCAACTTGAGGGAACAAGGAGGTTTATTCTTGCTCATAATTCCCCATTATTGTTCAGAGTCCCTCTGGAGAGTTCATACCAGTACCAGGAGTCCAGGAAACTTATCACACCATATCCACAGGGATTGCTGAGAGGGGCAAATCTCACTTGCCAGACTGCCAAAGTATGTCAAGCTACTGAGTCTTCTGTCATCAGTTAGACAGTCTCCTAGAGGTTTGCTCAGGGCTCATCTTAACTACCAGTCCTTCATAGATGTGTCCAAAGCCTAGTCTTTGGGTTGTCAAGTTGACATCTAACTAGTTATATCTAACTAGTATAATGATCATTTCCATATATAGCAAAGAATATATTTTTTAGGATCCTGACGAGACAATGGGATTTTGTCCAAAGTAGACGTAAATAAATGATTTCAAAAGGATACATTTTCTGTCAGTTGACAAAATTAATTTAGTGTGTGTGTGTTTTATGTTCTAATGAAATGACTTTGTAGGATGCTATTTTACCCCTCCCCCCATTTTCTCTCTCTTATAATGCTGTGAGCTCTACCGGCACGGCACGGGGATGGTTCTATGTTCTCCTCCAGCAATGTTTGTTTAAACCCCTAAATCCTTTATTCACATGATTACAAAGTTAAAATTCAATTGCTTGTATTGTAACCCTGAAAGGATAGTTTATACTCTTGATTGATACAGAAGGGAGTTTCATAATCTCTGCAACTGTGATTTTGGAGGAAAAGAACTAAATGGTAATTTTGGGCTGGGAGACAGAGGACATTATAATAGGTTTCATCTCAGAAGTCCTATCTTTTGATTGACTCTGTAATTAAATGCCCCCTGGTCAGCAGGAGAGTGTGGGGTATGATAACCTCACCTGTGCTAATCACTGCTGATTTCTTAAGGGATTTTGTAGTGGTGTTCAGCTGTCCCCCAGGTTTCAGATGCTTTGCAGAAACAGTAGAGTTGGTTAGGTTCACATCCAGATTCCCCACATACAGGCCCTTGACAAAGGGCAATTTTAAGTTCCATAGCCTTGGTTTGCACATTGAAACACATTTACCCACCAGTTCTGATAACAGGTCCAGGTAGTCTTTTCCCTCTTGTAGGGCAGACTGGGGAACTAAAAGCTTTCCATCCCAACTTCACTGACTCCCTTCTGAAAAAGGAAAGGGAAACAGTTAAAATGACGCTTATCTTTCAGTTCAAATGTCAGAATGTAGACCCTGGTCAGATCTTCTGTTTTTAATTAGTTCCTCCAATCTCTGCTTAGTCTTCTTCTGCCTTTGGTTCTGTAAGTCTGTCATATTGTCATTTTTTTTTTTTTTTACTGCACCTTTACTTTTGGAGCTCCTAAAAGTTGAGTCCAACCTCTTCTTCCTCCTCTTTTTCCTTTTCCTCTTCCTCCTCCTCTTCCTCTTCTTTCTTCTTTTTATGCAGTCTTTTCCTTGTCCACAACTGCTGAGTCTCAGCTTTTAACTCAGACACAACCAATCTCTTTTCTAAGCCACAGACCAACCTCCTACCCAGTATGCCCATTTGAATATTTTTAAAAGGTGTGTGAAGCCATCCATCTAAACCCCAATGCATGCTCCTTCATGAAAGTTGGTTCTTAGGACTTTTTATTTATTTTTTTTTCAAAGCATTGTGTTTACCCATTTTACTGGAAGCCTTTAGTCTTCGGGCGTGGCTGTGTTGGTGGGAGTGAAGATGTTGCAACCAGTGTAGACAATCATTTTGATGGGACCTTGAGAAGTTAAATGTAGTTAACAACAACAACAAAAAGGTTAAACAGTTCCACTTTAGGTATGGATACCCTAGATAATTGAAATCACATATTAAAATCAAATGTACATGTGAATTGCTCTGTGGCAGCATTAATCATAGTAGCCCCTGAAATGGAATGTGTGTGTGGAAAAGAACCCAGATATTTATCAATGGTGAAGTTGAGGCAATAAGCCCTCGTGAGTGTGTGTGTGTGTGTGTGTGTGTGTGTGCGTGTGTGTGTGTGCGTGTGTGTTTGTGTATGTGTTCAGTGGAATAAAAAGGAATGAATTAATGCTGCGTGCTCCAGCAAGAATGTACTTGGAAAACATTATGCCAAATAACAGTAGCCACGAATGAAGGCACGTGTTGCATGAACCCATTGCAAAGTATCCTTAGACACAGAAAGCAAATCAGTGGTTGCTGGAAGGTGGGAGTGGTGAGAATGAGGAGCCCATGGGGGATGTGAACTTGTTCTGGAGTTGGAGAGTAGGGAAGACTGTGCCCTGATGTGCAGATACTAACATCTATGCACAGTCCACTTTAAAATGGTCAGCAGGGTGGTTATGCAAGTCCTTTGAGCTGCTATAACAAAGTCCTTCAAGTCATGTGGCATGAATCACAAAAAGCTGCTGCTTCGAAGTTCAGAGGCTGAAGACTGAGTTGAAGGTTTCAGCAGGCTCAGTGTCATTGGAGGGCTGGGGTGGAGTCAGAGAGGATCTATTCCAGGCCCTCTCTGCTTCTGTGATTTGTGAGCAGTCTGGCATTCCATGGGTTGGAGACCCTACACCCCATCTCTTCCTTTGTTTCCATGTGGCATTCTCTTGGTGTGCGTGTCTGTCAAGTTCCCTCTTGTCATGGGACATAGTCATGTTGGAGCTAGAGGCACGTAGAGCCTTGTCAGACACACTGTTCACTTGCTTCCTTCTCCCTTCACTTTTGGTGACTTCATTTTGACTAATTACATCTGTACTGACTCTATTTCCAAATGAAGTTTCATTGTGAGGTACTGGTTATATCTTTAATATCTGATTTTGGGGGTACATCATTTTGTTTCTAACGGTGACTTTTATGTGGTATGAAGTTTATTTCAACTTTAAAAAGAAGACAAAGAACAAGAAGAAAGTATTGAAGACATACACAGAAAACAGCTTTCCCCATAGACTTCTAACATCTAAGAAATCAGTCACTTAGTGTGGTCTGACCTCATGGTCAATGTCTGTCATGGCCGTTTTCCTGGCCCTGGTCTATGACCACAGCCTCTCCTCCCTCAAAAACAGCCCAACTCTTCTGGAGAATTCTGGTGAGGAAACTGGCATTCTCCTGTATACTTAGCCAGATAAGCTGGTCTGGCAAGTGAGAATTGTCCCTCTTTTGGCCCACACGTTTCTGCACAGGTACCCTAACCAACTCTCTGTATTTTATTCACCTGTCTGGGGGCCTTGTCCCACCCACTATGGTTGAGCCTACTCCCGCCAGCTAGACAATCTCCTGTAGGTTTGCTCTGCACTTAACTCAGCTACTAATTATCTATAAATGTGCCTAGAGCTTGACCCTTCGGCTATCAAGCTGACACCTGTATCTAACATGTCTGTGGTGTGGAGCTTCAGCTGGGAACACATGAACATCTGGGAGCTTGTGTGTCTGCATGGGCATGACTGCGAGACCAGGCTCATCTGACCCGTGCTCTGCCCTGGTCCTTCATGAGGCTCAGAAGTCCTTCTATAAGTTGGCCTCAAGGTAATTGACTTCTCATAATAGTAATCTGTTGTGTGAACACTTTTTCTGGGGAGACACCACACAACTGTCTCTCCACCCCAAATAGAAGTTCCACGACAGACCAACGTGACAATGATGCCAAGGTCCAACTTATGAACCAGTGAGTTTATTGGGGCTTCTTACACTAGTGAGAAGCAGGGACAACTCAAAGGCAGCTACATTACTAGAAAGCCCACCCCAGAATAGCTGATGGCTCCCCATGGCTTAATAGATGGAATCCCTTCTCAATGAACCTTCTTCAGCCTGTAGACCCCAGTGCCCCTCCCAGACCTCATGGCCCTGTGAACACAGTAGGTAGGCACGTGTGAGGTACCTGTGCAGAAACATGTGTGGGCACCTGCATTCTAGCCCCTCCCCATGCCCGATTGTCTCTGAGGGAACGCCAATAGTCAACAGGTGTGATATTAATAGTTTCAGACAAAAATGGCAGCTGTTTGTTCAGAGGAAAATGTCATACAGCACAGTTTTGACTACAAGAACAAATATTCCATACCTAGAAATGAACAAGAGGGGCTGGAGAGGTGGCTCAGAGGTTAAGCCTCTGCCTTGTAGGCGGAAGGTTCTGAGTTTGGATCCTAGACCCCACATATAGACACTGAGCAGAAGCTGGGGGGTGGGGGGCCTGTGTTTCTGGTCCTGGTAGGGCGGAGCCTGTGAGTAAACGAGGAGGAGATGGAGGTGGTCCATGGTGGTTCCCGAATTCGCCCATGGTTCTACACACACACACACACACACACACACATACACACACGCATGCATGCACACACAGTTGGAAAAATAACAATAATAGTAAAAAAAACTTAAAAAAAAAAAGAAATGAGCAAGAAACTACATGGCCTCTTGCAACCCGGCTTTGAAGTCACACAGTGTCCCTTCCACTGTAGTCTGTTGGTGGCATAAACCTGCTACATTCACCAGGAGGGGCCTCAGACTCACTTTTCAGTGGGGAAGGAACCAGAATTTGAGACCATGTTTAATAACTGCTGACATAACTCAAGTGCTATTGTCAGAATGTTTGAGTTCCCCCCAAATTCCTATGTTGAAACCTAATGCTATGCTATTAAGGCCCTATTAAAGCTTCTGGGAGCTGAGTAGGTTCCACAGGACATGGGATAGCTGTTCCTATGAAGGAGGCCCAGGAGAGCTGCTCTGTCCTTTCCATCCTGTGCAGACCCAGTGAAAAGACACCCCTTCCCCCCAACTCTGAGGCAGTGAGAAGCTTCAGGAGGCCTAAATACAAAGGTGCCGTGAGGTTGGCGTTTCCAGCCTTCAGACTGTGAGAAAGAAACAAATGTTGTCCTTTTAATGTTCAAGTTCTTGGTAATTTTGTTTAACAGCTGCCAAAATGAACTGATGCTAATCAGTGTTCCTTCACAGTGCTCTTTCATAAGTCACTCTTTTCCATCATGATATAATTGCTCTCTGCCCTTTCCAACGAAACCGTAAGCTTTATGTTGCCCACGTTCGTGTCGCCCAGTATCTCAGTGGCTGGCACATAGTAGGTGCTTAGTAAAATGATGGAAATTGAAAAGGTGAACAAAGAGGAAAAGTCACTTGCTGGTGCCATCAGCATGGCAGACCTGAGCAGCAGACCCAGCGAGGAGCCACACCAAGTGTGTCCAGTGGCTTGACTATGTCACATTTCAGCACAGCAGTCAGCCTCAGGTCTCTCGTGACTACTGATGGTGCCTATGGTGCCCGAGAGCTGCCACTCAGAGAGCCCTGTTGATGCCTGATGGTAGAGTAGCAACGTACGTATAAGTGAGGCCAAATGTTTGCTGAATAAACAGAATTAAAAATTGAAGACTTAAACAGACTGACACTAATGGGGTTCATGTGTGTGCTCATGGATTTCTTGATTTATTAGGTGACGGAAGGATAGGCTGGGAGATTTCTTATTTTATTTTAGTTTTCATTTTTAACAGACCGACTTTGTTAGAGCTTCATGGGCCTGATCAGGTTTACTTAACACCCCCTATAGAACTCAGAGTGAGGTCCTCCTATCTCCTTGGCTCCTCTTGTGGGAGGCAGAGTCACATAGAACCTTGCCAAACACACTGTTCACTTGTTTCCCCAGCTCTGCCCAGCTGCTGGACAGCTGTGCTTGGGACTTGTTAGATGCGTGCTAGTTTCCCTTCTTTGCCTGTGAAATTTTTAATTGCACAAGAAATGAACGTGCACTTTCAGTTTTTCTTTCTATACAGTAAAGCCCTCCCCCATCCCCCAGGCAGCAGAGAATAAATATAATATTTAAAGCACTGGCTTTGGAGTTGGAGGGACTTATGTTTGAACTTTGGCCCTGTCATTTTTATGGATGTAACCTTAGGCAAGTTAGCTACCTCCCTATGTCCCTCTGCCTTAAAAAAAAAGAGGAAATTTAGAGAGTTCAGTCACGTGATGAATGCTCAATCAACATTTGTTATTAGACGGTTAGGTTACATAGATGCGATTGCTCAAGGACTACTTGGAATTTATATGGAGAAATACTTGGAGGGCTGTAAAAGAATACTCAATCTTATTCTGCTTTGCTTCTCATTGGAAAGTAAGTTTATGCTTCTTTGGGTCTGGAATATTAGTATATCAATGCAATCATTCTTCCTTTGTCTTTCTCTGATCCTAATGATTTCTGCCTTGAAACATTTCTATTAAAGAATAAATCTGAACTGAAATGGAGAATTGATTCAAATTCTTGGGACTTTTGGAAATTGAATGTACTTATATTTTTCTCATCATTTGTGGGTGGTTCATGTTGCCAGGGAGAATGTGTGGACTTGTTTCATGATATGTGGCCTTTCCTTTTTGGATCAGGTCAGAATGAGCCTGCTTCTTCCAAGGTCATGGATGGGGGGGGGTCCCTTTACCCCCATTCAGATGCCATGATCAAGGGAGAAGTGAAGTTGGAAGAGGAAGGGTTTTTATAACAGATGGTTTCTTGGATATCTGGGGCCCTTCCAGCTCTGAGTTTTAAAAAGGATGGGCCAGACCCTGAGTTGGCACAGATACAGGCCCAGTTGCCAGAGCAGGAAGTGAGGTCCTAGAGTGGTGTCTTGGGGCAGCTGCCGCTGCTCAGCTGGTGGGCTGGCACCATTCACACTGGCTTCCTGGGGTTTGGTGAGGTGACTGTGTGTGATACAATAACTACTCGGTGGGACTTTGGGACTGGAATCCTAGGTCATGACCGTGTTGGAACTGTTGGCATGTTTTAGAAGGGGCATCAGCGGCTGTGCCGTACAGGACTTTGGCTGCCTTTGGCATGGATAGAAAGGCACCAGCGTGGGAGCCAGAGGTCTGCTCATCCCATGCTAATCAGCCTGGAGTTCCGGCTGATGTGGAGCTATGTGATACTTCGTGGGCAGCTTGGCCGTCCTCTTTGACACTGGCCTCCAAAGACTAGGAGCTTCGCCCAGACCTTGCTAACATCTCTACTACCTGTTTGGAATAGTGAAGTCATTCTTGGCTGGATTCTAGTATTTATCCTGACTCTTTAGCAATTGGATATCTTTGGGCAAATTACCTAAACTCTCTGCTTATTTTTATCTGGAAACCCAGATGATGATATCTAAGACCCGAAATCGATTAATACATTGTAGGTTTCTACATATATTAGTATTTTTACTTTTGAAGAGTGAATTTTATTTTATTTATGTGGGGCATGTACCTTTCCCTTGCTCTTGTTTCCTCAAAAACTTACATGGTGCTTCTCAATATCCAGTGTTCAAGAATTTGTAAATCAGGGGCTGGAGAGGTGGCTCAGGGGTTAAGCCTCCGCCTTGCAGGCGGAAGGTCCTGAGTTCGATCCCAGATCCCACGTATAGACGCCAGGCGGAAGCGGGGGCGGCCTGTGCTTCTGGTCCTGGTAGGGCGGAGCCTGTGAATCCCGGGGCAGAAGGAGGTGGAGGCGTCCATGGTGGTTCGCGATCGTCCGTGGTTCTACACACAGACACACACACACGCACGCGCACATACACACACACATGCGCACAGTTGAATAAAAAAAAATAAAAATAAAAAAAAGAATTTGTAAATCAGAGTCTGCCATCATCATTTTAAGAACAGAAGGACCTAAATTTTCTCCATTGGTTTCTATACTCTTGTCTCTTTGCGTGTTGGGATAATGCTAGTCATAATTGTTCTTGGAAAGGTATGCTGGAAAGTATCCTGTGGACTTACAGGAGCGTCTCAGGTCAGTAGAGGCCATCTGGTAGACTTCGGATCATGCTGCAAGGAGGAAATGGAGACCTTGCAATGTTCTTGACAAATCTGAGGCCACGTAGCGGGAACTCCAAGAGGTCAGAAGGTGAGCTTTGTGCCTCTGCACCTCCTGGCACCTTTGCACCTCCAGGTACCTTTGCTATTCTTCAGCACTTGGCAGTGTGACAGGATGAAGACCTTCCATACTGACTCTCCCCTGACCTCGAGCAGAGTCACTCAAGGATGGGAGCATCATTTTAAGATGGAACCCCAGATTTCCTCTGGGGATTTGGACTCCAGCCTAGGACTTTCCAAAGGAAAGTCACCTCTTGCCTCTTCCCCCACAATTCCTTCTGCCTAAGGTTACTTAACTTGTGACAGCTGAGCGGAGGTACAGGGTGAGGAGAGATGTAGGTTCTGCCGATGGGGGGAAGTTGGACTGAGGGGTTTGCAGTCATGTGCAGCTCAGAAGCTGCAGCAGCGAGGCCTTGCTCTGTGGCTTTTACTGGGAGATGACTTTCTTCCAAGCTCTGGGGCATTGGAATGTTCCTGGAGAGTTTGATGAGAACTGAGTTGTAGCGAGTGTCTCAGTTAGGTTTAGATTCTCCCTTGTTCTGCTTCTTATACCTCCCTGAAGGTGCCTGACACCTTATGACAGCTGCGAGGACCCTGTTGTCCACTCATTTTTTCATTTGGCCATTTCTTCATTCACTCAATGTCTTCTTACTAGAAATCTTCCTCGTGCTAAGCCATTAACTTTTACAAATGTCTGAGATGCCAGTGAACCTAAGAATCAGTGTATGTATTAATGTCCTCATTTTCTTTTCTCCAAAATTACTGTTAGGGATTCTTGCATCTGAGAATCTGGAAATAGCCCCGGATTTTTTGTTTTTAAGGTAGAATATGGGGGATGGAGAATAAAATCAATGGAAGAGGACAGTGTCAGTCATAAAGATGGAAAAGTTCAAGTGAGACAGAAGCTACTGTGTAGCTGGGCTCCACATACAGACAGTCCAACAACTGTAGATATCAAATAGTTAAAAAGTTGCATTAGTTCTGAGCATGAATAGACTTTTCCCCTTGTCATTATCCCCTAAACTATACAAAATAATAGCTATTCAGCTAGCATTTACATTTCTTTGAGGATTGTAAGTAACCTGGTTTAAAGTACGCAAACAGCTTATATGTAATACCCCATAATTTTCTATAATGGACTTGAACATCTACAGAATTGGCTGTTCTTGATAGGTCGAGGAGCCAGGCCTTCGTGGCTACCAAGTGGCTGCTACCTTCCATTTGCTTCTGTGGTTTTCATGCTTGTCTAACTTTGGCACAAGGGCGGCTTCTTGGGGATTCACAGGAAACTCGTGGCACTAGGTTGATCTCAAGGTTCAAAAACTCCAGAGCAGAGCTATCATAGCAGGTTACATGTGGCGAAGAAAGGGAATCCGCGAGTATCTAAGGATAGGAAGCTATATGGCCAAGTCATAGGTACTGGTCTGACAGATGTTTCTAGATCAAAGGCAACATTGAGATCGTCACTAGCAGGAATTTGTAATAATGCTTCAAAATTTCTGCTAAGATGTCTGTGATGGGGTCTAGCTAATAACCATCATTACTGTGTAAGTGGAAGTTTGATTGAATACATTGTCATAGTTTACTGGCCAGTAATATGTGTGTGTGTGTTCATGAGTGTGTGAGTCATCAAAGAAAATAGTGAATCTGGGTGATCTCGGGGCCCCTGAGCCCAGGCCCTAAGTCCATCCTTTTGTATTATCTCTTCGTGAACTTACACATTCAGTCACAGAGACAAGCTGGCAGGATTGCAATACAGTGGCATTCATCATCCAAATTTAAATTTGTTTCTCATTAACAGACATTCTGCCTGTAGTGCACTATGAATTAATATGTTTTATAAATCTTGTAACTGTCTTATGAAGAGCATAATTAGTCATAAGTGTTTGGGTGGTAGAAATGTTAATTCGTTCAATGTAGGCATGGAAGGGTTGTGTCATTTCTTTATTTTTAACATCACTATGAGCTGGAGAAGATCAGTGGCTCTGGTCCCACTTGACCTCTGGGAGGTTCTGCTGAGCCGGCTTTCTACTGGCTGTCCTGGGTCACGTACTCACTGTGGTTCAGTCAGCTACAACTAGACCGTCAGAAGCTAGACACCTTTGCTTCAGGTGTCTGCCCTAGAGAAAATGCTGGAGGGGTGAGGATGGGGTGGGTCCAGGGTGACAGACCCAGGGCTGAGTTTGGAGGGGCTGGGAATCTGACACTGAGGAGGAGTGAGGCCCTGAGACCCGAAAGTCTTAGGCAGCTCTTTGTTTTCTTAAACTACAGATGTAGTTTCTTAAACTACAGATGGACATTTCTGAATGACTTTCAAAAAGCGGGAAACCTGTAAAAATCATTCCTGCTGTGAGAGATCAAGCCATTGCTAAACTACTTCCTTCAAATGAAACGATTGCAAAGACAGTTGGAGAAACTCCAGAGCTAACAACTCTATGGTGGTTCCAGAAATGAGGAGTGGATAAAGAGAGATGCCGGGGGCTGGTTAGCCATCTCGTAGACAGCTGGAAGTGATAATTAGTGGTGGTTAGGGAGGGTTACAATTGCACAGATATGTGAAAATGCCATTGAAGCCACTTGGAGGCGGGCTCGAAGTGCACGCGATATTTGGAAGTAATAGCACTTTGAAATCTACACTGTGTCCTCTAACCCTCTCCTTCCCGGTTTCTCTTTATCAACTTGCAGTAATTTATGCCACAACTACCCTCAAGAGATGCCTTAGCAGGACTGGAGTGCCTCAGTAACCATTTTTTATTGTTTCACCAAGGCTTTTGATGCCTACAATAGGGACCAGAGGAATTATGTGGAAAGATTGGCATATTAGCTGACCATGAAGTAAGTAGTCTGGGAGCCTGTTATATTATGAATCTGAGACCTTGGTGTTTCAAAAGGCTACATTTGGATGGTCAGAGAGAAGAGAATTGTGGGTGAATCTTCTGTAGCTACCAGTGTGTCCTGATGCATGGGGATTCTTTTCTGGGTGCTTGTTGAAGCTGTGATTTCCTGGATGGGTTTTATTGCAACCATTTATGATACAGCACACAATATCTGGAGCTGCCTTAGAGCCGAGCATAGGTACCATTTGAGGGCCCACTGCTTTGTGGAGAAGTGGTGCTTGTCAGAAATTGTAGCCTTATTGTGGATTTTTCTGCACGCTTTTTTTCATAGGGAGTGATTCACTTAGACCTTGGTGTATTTCAGCATATTATTTTGCTAGGAAATTAGAATGCCAAATTAGTATTCCTCTGAGAAAGGCACTGTGCATTCGAGTTACCTGTGCACCTGAAAACAGAGGCAGGTAAAAATCACAGCAGATTGTGGACTCACTCTGGACAAGTTGTGATGGAATCTCCAGGCTGGGTCTGAGCACTGTATTTTTTTTTTTTTTTTTTAATGTATGTGTTTTTGGTGTATTTCAAGGCCAGAGATTTTCTTCCTCTGTTTCTCTCCACTATATTTTTTGAGACAGGGTATCTTACTGAACATGAAGCTCACCGATTAAGCGAGACTACTGGCCTGTGATCTCTAGGAATCCTCCCATCTCTTCCTCCCCAAGGCTAAGCTTACAAGTTTGAACTACCACGCCTGATTTTTACTTGGGTGCTGGGGACCTGAACTCAGGCCTTGAGCCATCCTCCTGTCTCTGGCACTGTACTTTTGATTCTTGTGCCACTTCTATCCTCCAGTGTTCCTGAGGTAGATATGTACTGAGCTTGGTAGTTGTCTAAAATGGTGATGGAAACCAGCAAAAATGCTTGACTTCTTGGTGAAATAATTATGTTTCTCTGTCTGGCTATCTATCTATTTAGCTGTCTTTCTTCTGCTTGTTTTTCTACCTACCTACCTCCCTCCCTCCTTCCCTCCCTCCCTAATCTGCCTGATAACAAATGTAAATTCTGCTGGGGCTTTTTCCTAGTACAATTCCCAGTAAAATTTACATATTTATTACCTCATAATTATAAATTCCACTTAATGTTGTGGAGAAAAATAGAACACAGGGGCAGTTCAAGAGAGGAGCAGATGAGCAGTTTAGGTGGGAGAAAGGGTATCTCGAGGTATTACAGCTGAGAACTGAGAAATGGAGAGGGGTTAGAGATGAGAAGGCAGGCATGTATCCAACAGAGGCAGCAGCTCAGGAGAAGGCTTGATGTGGGAAAGGGGACGGTGGAGCTTTGGAGAGCTGGGCTGGCTGCTCGTGGCCACTGAGCAGGTAGTGAAGGAGGACTATGGCCCTGGGAGATGCGGTAGTGTTCATTTTGTTCGGAGTTTGCTCTGTCTCTCTAGTCCTGTGCTTACAATGTGACCTGCCTAAACTTCTTGCCAGCTACAGCCCTGCCCCTGCCAGGGAAATTCTCAGGTGGCTGGTGGCTTTGTTTCTGGAGTTGTAGATGTACTTCACTTGAAAACATTACAGGAGGTAAAAAAAAAAAAAAAAATTAGTTTAAGCAAAAGGCTTTAATTGAAGGTATCATGGTTCTTGCAAATCCTTTGATGTCTGGCCATTGTCTGTAGCCTTTTCATCCCCTTCGCTGGCAGCTGCTTGCCGCTTGGGGCTGCAAGCCTTCACCTCCAATTTGTTTTTGAGAGGTTCAGAGCTGCTTCCTCCTCCCTCTTCCCTTGGGATAGTGTAAAAAACTCCTTTCTGTAGGATGGAATACACCTCGGTTTCCAGGGAAGGGGTTCTGGTGGTTTTACTGGAAATTGGTGATCGCTTTTCTCTAGCGTAGGAGCAGGATCCCTGGGAAACATGAGCTTTTCTGCAGTCCATGTAACAGTGCCCTGTGCACTTCTTGTATGGGGCAGGGTGCCGTCTACCTCTCTACCCTCAGCTGAAGCGAGCAGGGACAGAATCCATTTTCCACCATGCAAGGCCTAGGTCGGGTCCTGCTGCTGGGACAGTCCAGAGAAAGGGAGTATGCTCCAGTTTATTTCTAACTTCCTCCAGCAGGGCCAGAAGCGTTCTGCTTGGAAGATAACCCCTCACAGTGACTGTGGACCCTATGCCCAGGCAGACCCTGTTTTCACTTGGTGAGACAAGAGCGATATCATGATATCATATGCAGTTGCTTTGGTCCCACCCCCCCTACCCCCGCGCTGCTAGTTGTAAAGAATTCACTTGTGTGATCAATCAGTGAATACAAGTGATAGTCTAAGCATCTTGTTGCTGGGGAGTTTGGGGCCCCTTGTTTGGGTTTTTAGTAAAGGAATTTAAAAATTGACTCAGAAAGAAGCCGGAAGGCCTTTCTATTAAGAAGAGTTTGAAAGAAAACCTACAAGGCATGCAAGCTGTAAATCCCAACAGGAGTCAGGAGGAGGAAAAGTCATGCCCTGTGAATTAGGTATGGAGGTTGGCAAGCAGCCATGCGTTAAAGGAGTAGAAGTGTTTGGAGAAAACCGCAAGAAAGTGTGTCTGGGCTCTGGAAAAAGACACATAAGGAAAGAAAAGGAAAATTGGCACTTTTTGAGCTCAGAACTCAGCAAGCAGGTAGGCTGAGCAGTGGGCACGGTCGAAGCTCTGTAGGAATCTGCAAGTTCCTGTGTGGAGGAGGGCTTCTGGGTAGGGTAAGTACATGACCTCATTAAGGGGGTAATTATTCTTCTATCTCCTTAACTTGTCTTCTTTGGGTAAATGAGCTTTCCTGGGGGTGGACTCCTGTCTCGGTGATTGACAGGCTCAACTGGATTTAACCCAACAGACCATATAGTAGATGTGTCAGGTCCAGGACAAGCGATGGAACTCAGATTTCATCCTAGTGTTTCCAGGGAAACAAGAGGTAGAGGGTCTGTCTTTAATGACCTCCAAGCCTGCTTATGCCTGTTCTAGCAATCTGACATACCTTAAAACAGTCTTTTTCCATGAAGAATTCACATGCTAACTGTTTTTCAAAATAGTGTTGGTCTGGTTTAGCAGGTGCACCTGGTTTCCCTCTGGACCGTGTTTCCCACCGACGCCAGCACATGCCCATGCAGAGGCCGCCTCCTGCCCTATAGAGCATTTGCAGTCACATCTGTGTTTGCCTCGCAGTATTAATAAGATCGTTCTTTATACGAAGGAGGACATGGCCAAAGGAGGAGGGTCAGTGGCCTGCCCTGAAGTAGAGGCTGGAATCAGGCTTGAAAACAGCCCTGTGCTTCTCCCTGCCCACCGGTTCATCTGTGAATTCATCTCCAATGACAAAGACATCCCTGTACACAGCGAGGACCCAGATCGTAGTGCGGAGCGAGTGGCCAGGCCAGAGGGGAGGCTGTGCCTGTTGTACACCTTGTGTCCTAGTGCTCCATTTCATCCTGTCTTCGCTAGAACTGCAAGAGTTTCTCCAGGATGGTGACCTCAGGAGCAGGGGGTGTAGCTCAGTGGTTGAGTTCTCAGCCTAATGTGTTCGTGTACTTAATGTGCCTAACGATGCTGGGTTTGATCCTCAGCATCCCCTCTACTCCCCCCCTGCCCCAAATAAAGAGAAACAAAGGTGACTTCAAAGACAGATACTTCACTTAACAGTCATGGGAACAATCCTAGTGTCCAGAAAGCTTGGGAAACATGTTCTCTATCTGCCTGGCTAAACCTAAAGGGGTTTTAAAAATTAATTCTTACTTTCAGTCTGAATCTTCTTATGCAGCCCAGATTGACTTTGAGCTCCTGGCTGATTGTGGTCTTTCTGCCTCTGTCTCTGCCTCTGCCCACAATGTGTGCCACCATGCCTGGCAACCTTGGGGAGTTTAGAATGGAGAAGCGCAGGGCAGGCTGTCTTCTGGGATCTCATCTGTCCCTGGCCAGCATCGGAGTGGCAAGGGACTGCTGATGAGGTGTTAGCTAATAAAGATGCACAGGGCAGGGCTGCCCCAGAGTGTCTTATGAGGGTCTGTGGTCACCCTGGGTTAATCACACTGCTCTCTGTGTGTATGCGCCAATGTACTTCTGGGATTCAGTTCATTCACTCCGCTAATATGTGCGAAGCGCCAAGTGGCCCAGTGATCGATGGTGCATATTAGATGACCTTACATCCCAGCTTGTGATGAAAGCCTTTCTTCTATGACTAATTTTGAACCTCAGTTAAGGAGGAACTTGGTTTGCCTATCAGCAAATCTCAAGAGAATATTTTTCTTCCTGTGAGGACTTTATAACAAGCTCCCAAGGAGACTGTACTGGTTAGGCCTGGAGTCAGAACTTCCTAGGTACACCGAGCTGGCGATTTCATGGAGCATGTTGTCCTTCATGGGTTGAAGAGGGCACTCCTGCTTTGCATATTCATGGCTAGGTGCTCAAGAAGTCAGAAGCAGAAACAGTGGTGGCCCCTGAGTCCCCACAGGCTGCTTTGTCCCTGGAATCCTTGAGCTGCATAGCTCCCAGACTGGTGTCTCATAGACTCAGCATTGACTTCTCTGATTTCTTCCAAACCTGAATTTTGGAAGAATTTTGTTCTTCTCCTTTAGAGCAATGGGCAAATTCTGCTTTGAACCATCCAGAGAAAGGGGTTTGGGATAACAGGAGTCCCCTGAACAGAGAGGTGATTGTGATAGGATGAGCAAGCTGCTAGAAGCATCCCATAAATAAAGGAAAGTGTGCAGAGTAGACTGGTACCCAGGTGCCAAGATGACAGAGCTAGAGCGGGAAGCACTGGGCAGGTGGTTCCTGTGGAAATGCAGGAAAGGGTTATTGGACACAGGAAAATCCCACGAAACTGACTCCAATGGGAACTTGTGTCTAACCTGCCATTTCTGTAGCAAGAAGGGACCCCATGTGTCACATCTCATGTGTGAGGATAGATGGTTTTCTAGGGGACAAGTTCAGTGGCATTTAAAAAAAAAAATCTGCATTCTAAAGATCTGCTGCACAGGAAGAAAAAGATTCCTGCCTCAGGTATCTATGTCTGTGACAGGGAGAGGGGGCTGTCTACATAACATAGTCTAGAATCCTGTAAATTCAAACAGATTTTTGGTTCATTCACACTCTAGCAGCTTGTCTAGCATGTTGTGCTATAATGAATAGGGTTCCAAAGTTAAAATTATTTTTTCATGAAATCCTCAGGCAAAAAAAATGTCACTTTATGAATAAGTGCATTTTATATAGATTTCATGTAGGACATCACAAATGGTTTCTTTTTTTTGAAACCGTGTACTCTAATTACAGGCAGAAAGTATCTAAGGAAGGCTGGAACAAAATATATATGAAGCTAGTAAGACTGATAACCACAAATAAATGGTAAAAATGTATTCAGGAAAAGGGTAACATCCATTCTAGTTACTTTAGACTACTGGTAAGTAATGCAGATGAGCATTTTGCTTATGTGTGAGCTTTCTGGAAATCAAGCTGAAAAGAGAAATATTGGGTTATTAGAATAATCCTCCTCTTCCTTTCTTCCTCCTCCTCCCTTTTGTTATTGGGAATTGAAACTAGGTGCTCGCTTATGTTGGCCAAGTAGTCTACCACTGAGTGTGACCTTCCAAACCCCCAGCCCTCATTTTATTTACTTATGACATTTCAAATTTTAAGACCCTTAGCAAGTTGCTAGGCTAGCCTTGAACTTACGCTCTAGCCTAGGCTGGTTTCAAACTTGCCATCTTCCCGTCTCAGCCTTTAAGTAGTTGGGATTATAGGGCTATTCCCATTGTGTCTGTCTGGAATCTTTTCTTAAAGTACCAAATCATGTTAGTTCTGGGGCTAATGCCGAGGTTTTTATAGTGAGTCCCTGTGTGTTCTTACCTTTGACACTTCCACTAAACAGCCAGAGGTCACTCTCTTGGTGTCCATGGGAATCATGGTGAAGGATCCCCAATTTACAGCCCTGCCTGTGGTTCCTGGGTGAGCTCCTCTATCAGTTCTACTGACTCAGTTGTGCCAGCGGGCAGAGGTTGGCGTCGGGCCCAGCGAAACCGTGCTTTGGAGCGGCCAATGCAAGTGTGGACCATGTGATGGTATGTTTTCCTTCAGGAAATGGTCACACACAAGCTCAGGATGGATTTAGTTGACCTTTTGACCTCAGAGAGCTGAGCTGCACACTCCTTGTATTTTCATGAAGTCCCGTGTCTTGGATCTTCTTCCACGTCATATTTGCTCATTGACTGACTGACTATTCAGAAATACCTTGCAATGATGAAAATATATTTTTAGTTGAGAATTGCGGTAAAGCCCATTAGCATCAAATTGCATTGCTCTGCCAAATTAAGAACTTTCTCTCCCCCTCCCTTAAAAAAGTAGTCACAAAATTTAAAGAATTAAAAAAAAAGATGTTGGGGGCTTGGATATGACTCACTTGGTAGAGGGCTTTTTCTTAGGCCCTGAGTTCCACTCTCAACACCAAAGAAAGTGGGAATGGTGGTGCACATGCCCAGTATTAGGGAGGTTGAGGCAGGGCACCTGAAGTTCAGGATCATTCTCGGTGTTGTTTAACATGTTCAAGGGCAGCCTGAGCTACATGAGACCCCATTTTGAAAACAAAAGAAAGACAAAAGACTGTATGTTTGGTTCTTCATTTCCTTCTCTATGTTTTCAAAAATTGTGTGAGATCTCTCACTAAGCTGTTACTAATAAGAACATTTTTATTGTTTGGGAAAACAAAAAAAGCAAGTATCAATATATAAATACTTCAATTTTTTTTCTTCTTAATGGCATTTCATCTGGAGGCAGAAAGGAAGGAGGAGCTGGAAAACCAAAAATATTTAGACACAACATGGAGTGTATTTAAGAGTTATGTATCTCGGGGCTGGAGAGGTGGCTCAGGGGTTAAGCCTCTGCCTTGCAGTCAGAAGGTTCTGAGTTCGGATCCTAGACCGGCCTGCATTTCTGGTCCTGGTAGGGCGGAGCCTGTGAATCCCGGGGCAGAGTAAACGAGGAGGTGGAGGCGTCCATGGTGGTTCCCAAATTTGCCTGTGGTTCTACACACACACACACACACACACACACACACACACACGCACATACATACACACACAATTGAATAAATAATAATAATAAAAAAGACACAATCACATTAAAAAAAAAAGAGTTATGTACCTCCATTTTGTTCCTTATAATTTCTCCCCCCCCCAGAAATATAGCATAGAGAGAGGACTGACTCTTGGAAGAGCTTGATCAGGTTTGAAAGGTCCATGCTCTGAGCATTTGGCATTTGGTGTTTATCTTATCTCCTTTGGAAAAGTGCAAATTTGAGCATAAGTCTTACTGATGACATTATCTCACCACCCAGTGAGGACTGACTGTGGTGAGTTGTCTCATGTTACAAAGGCAGCTTTGGAGGTGCAGGTCATCTTCAAATACCACACTGCTGTGGGTCCGTTACTGCATTCTGTGCAGGTGGCTGTGGAAAATCACCACCTGGGAAAGCTTGCTTAGGATGCACAGTTTAGAATGTTGGCCACGGATGGGCACGATTCTTTGATTTCAAGCTGTGAGGATGCTGCGTAGGAACATGTCAGCTCGTGCCACCTGTGTGAACATGTCATGGGCTGAGCAAAGCAGTGTCAGCAACAGCTCCACATCGTGTTGGGGTAAACTCTGGTTTCCATGGGCAAGACTGGAATTGAGCTACTTCAATGGGGGGGGCACCATGAAGACCCAGTAGCTATGTTTGGATAAGCTGTTGATTTCACCTGAGCACCCCTGACTTGACAGTTGAGACACATGCAGAAAACATGGGTAGCTAACTGAAGAGATTGGATTCTGAACAGTCAATGGTACAGCTCCATTTTTCAGACTGTTTAGAAATTATTTTTTTAAAAATTGGCTTCTTCTGTGGTTACTCAAAGAGATCAGTACAGGTGAGTATACATACTTCAGAAATCCAAAATCCAAAATCTGAATCTTGTGTCAAGCATTTCCAATGTCAGATTTTTAGGTTAAGGAAACCCAGCAAACATTCCCAGATTTGAAACACGTTTGATACCAAGCTGCATTTTCCTTTAGATTTTTGGGAGACAGTCTCACCCCATACCCCAGGCTAGCCATGAGTTCCAACATTCTTCCTTTTTCATCCTCCAAGTGCTGAGATTTCGTATGGGTCACCATAACAAGCTGGTACCAAGGATTTTGGATAACGAGATTCAGGCTGTATTCAGAAGGATTAAAGGTTTGGGCTGAGATAGTTAAAACCCTGTATAAACAGGCATTTTAAATTAGTCTTGTACATGAGTTGTAATGTTCTCCAGATTATTGTTCAGAAAAATCCCATGCTCAGAGCCTGGCGTCAGTAGCATCTACCTGTCATCCCAGTAGTTAGGAGGCCTAGGCCTGGGGATTGTGATTTTGAGGCCAGCGTAGGCTATACAGTGAGAGGTTGACTCCAAAAACCAAAAACAAGGCTGGGGAAATGGCTGAGTCAGTCCAGCGCCTGCTGTAGAAGCTGAGTACGGACCCTCAGCGCCCTGTGAAAGTCAGGCATGGTGACACCTATTTGTAACCTCAGGACCTAGGGGATGGAGACAGGTAGATCTCTGGAGCTTATTGGCCAGCCAGCCTAGCCCAATCTGTGAGCTCCAGGTTCAGCCAGAAACCTTGTCTCAAAAGTTAGGTGGACAGTGACTGAGGAAGATACCCATTGTTGACTTGTGGCTGCCTCGCCCATGCACACACACCTGCACTTACTCATGCATACCCACGGGAACATGTACGCATACGCACATTTTTAACCTCTCCAGTAAAAAGTAAAAGTAGAATGTAATCATTCATTTTTCCCTCTCCAGAGCATTCTCTGAGTCGAGGCTTAGATGACTGAGCAGGCCTTGGTGACCCTGATGCAGGACTCAGGGTGTAGGCAGGGCAGGGCTGTTCCCATCCCCCTCTAGATGCAGTTGGTGGAGTCCACAGAGCTCTTCTGGTGTCTGCTTTGGAGGAAGTTTATTAGTCCTTGGAGGACTAACCCATAGGTCCCACCCCTGAACCTCAGCTGAGCTGTCAATTGGTAATCAGCATCTTTATGACAAGTCGGTAACACAGTGCTTCAAGAAAGCATTGAAATATTTTGACTCTATCAAACTTTAGAGTTTAAGATGATGCCAGACTTTCTGAAGTAGCTCTTCATTTTAACACACAGAGAAAAGTGTAAGTCAGCCTGTTAGCTAAGATTGCTGAGTCTTCATGACTGTCTTTTTTCATGTAAATATTTAAGTAATTTATAGTATATTTAGTGGAGGGTGCAAGAGAAGTAGATTGAGTTTTAGTTATACTGAATTTGAAGTGCTTGGTGACATTCGACACTGTAGGCTCGAAGTCTGCTTGGAAAGAGGGTGAGGACCCTTACCAGACGCTTCTGGACAGACTGCCTAACAGCTCTCAGCCTTGGTGCACATGTCTCACAAAAAAACTCGAGACCTGCCTGCATAGACTTGTGAAGAGTCCTATAAAAGCACTGGGGCTGGCAAGATAGCTCAGCGGGTCAGATAGCTCATTGGCTTCCAAACCTGAAGACCTGAATTCCATTCCCAGAAGCCCAAATGGTGGAGAGAACTGACATCTGAAAAGTTGTCCTCTGACTTATATAACTGTGAGCCATAGAAAATGTCCATATCTCCTCTCTCCTTTTCTTTCTCTCTTCTCTCTCAAAAATATATACTCTCAAACAAATAGCCATTAAAGCATTGGTTCCTCTTGTGATTACTCAGAGAGATGAGAACAGGTTGAATATCCCTACTTCAGAAAGTGATGTGTGTGTGTGTGTATGTGTGTGTGTGTGTGTGTGTGTGTGCGCGCGCGCAAGCGCGCGCATGTATCACTAAGAGCTAGGTGTGGCATGGTGCCTGCGATCCCAGCACCTGGGAGGTTGAGGCAGGAAGAGAAAAAGTAATTCAAGGCCAACTTTAGCTAAAGCAAGTTCAGAGTCAGCCTGGGCTACATAACAGAGACCCCCATCTTAAAAACACCACCATCCAAAACAGAAACACCACAGAGAACATGGCGCATGTTTAGTAAATATTTTCTAGTTTCAGGCTTTGGGGGTTTGAAAATAATTGTAAAACTTCTTGTACATTATCACAAATATAATGGAAGGACCAGAGAGATGGCTTAGTGTGTAAAGGTAGAGTTCAGATCCCTAGATCCTATATAAAAGCCAGACATAATGGCAAAGGCATCTGTAGTCCCTGCAGCCTTACCAGGGAGACCTGAGACTCTAGAGGGCCAGCTTACCATATGCAGTAGTCTGCAACAAGATGGAAAGATGAAGAGCAACACCTGAAGGTTGTCCTCAGATCTCCAAGCACGTGCCATGCACACATGCACCTGCCACACTCGTGCACACACGCACACTCACAACATACATAATACCTCTTTATCTAAATATAAGCTCCGCCCTGGACTCATTCCAGTTTGTTCATGTATTTAAAATTAGAACCACAAGCCGATATAGTATTCAAGTATCACTCTAAACTGCCTTAGTTTTGGTGGAGACCGAGTTATGCCTCATTCCCACAAATGCACCCCATGCAAGGTTGGCAATTCCAGGGGAAGGTTTGATGCTCATTCATTTCAGCACTAGGTTCAGAGGGGTGTGGTGTGGAGATGCTAGGCGCTGTCATACTGAGTAGCCTGTGGTAGAACAGGCTCTGAAAGTCTGCTTAGCACTACCGAGTGTTCATTTTTCTAGAACACAGTCTTCAGGAAGTCCAGGAATCTACTAAAAAACCTTTTGTTGTTGTTTGGTATCCAGAAGAGCACATGGCTAGAACCCAGAGATGGGATAGGCAGAGTCCTCATGAACTGAGTTCAGCTTCATTTCTCTGCTTGGTTTGTTCTCTCTCTCTCTCTCTCTCTCATCCTGGCTTTCCTGCCACTCCATGTAAACATCAGATAGGAAACATGCAATGGCAGGTGAATAGGGTGGTAGTTCAAAATGACCCAAGTAATTCCAGAAATTCCAGCAAGCAATTGTTTTTCAAGTGCCATCGGGATTGAACTGCCTCAGTGTCTGTACAATTCTGAAGCGATGAGACAGGGCTGGTGGGGGGGCGGCTTTTCTGGGCTTTTCAGAGCAAGTTAGAGGGTAAGAAGAAAAGGGAGCTAAGGTACACAGATGGGGGGAACAACCTTCTCTGGGGGGAAGGGGAGCTGTGAGGGCACCCTGCAGTGGGGTCAGCCCACCAAAGTATGTCCTGCACGATGCATCATGAGCCTCATGTTGTTGAATCAAAGCAGTCTGATCCATTCAAATCACTTGTTTCACTGACTCTCCAAGAAGGTCCCTTAAGCTGGAGGTGTTTTGGCCTGTCCTGGCTGATGCCAAAGCTCTCTGGCTCACAAGATAGAAGTGCAGCAGCATGGCGTGTTCAGTTCCTCTTCCGTGGCCTGGAATGAATAGGCCCATGACTGATAGATAGTTTCAGGTCCAAATCTATGGACAGCCCATTGGCCTTGAGGGAGAACTGCTTCTTTGCCTGAGCTTCTGAAATCTGGACTTTTATAAAAAGCCTAGGTAAATGTCCTTTAATGACACCATGCAACCACGCGGTGTGAACTGACATATTTGGGACAGGGAGGAGCACAGCGCACTGTGGAGTTGTTCCTGGGATGCAAAATGCTGCGTTGCCATGCGCCTGTGAGCGTGCAGCCCAAAAGAACTGGAAGGTAAAAATGAGCAGTGCTCTCCTTCTGCTATAGATGGTGTGGTGGGGGGCATCCTGTGGCCACCATGCAGTGGTCTCTCTGCATGGTTGTGTCAGAAGACCCTGAGAACATTGGAGAACTTGTGAGTTCAGAGGGGTAGAAAGAGGAAAGAACTTGAAAAAGAGAAATGATGGCTGCTACTTCGTGTGTGTGTGTGTGTGTGTGTGTGTGTGTGTGAGAGAGAGAGAAAGAGAGAGAGAGAGTGACTGGACAGATATAGTTTCTGAGATGTACCATAAAATGACCAGATACATTTTCCCCCACCACATCTCTCTCCCTATCTCAACTTACTGTGATCACCTATTAGAAACTCATTTGGAATTAGAACAGCGTTGTAGCACTGTAGAGATGTCTTAGACTCAGGCACCTTCTTTTAAAGGGCCTGTGGGTGTGGACACAGAGCTTATAGTCAGACTGTCTTCCCAGTCCATGTGGAAGAAGAAGAAAGCTGTGACTTTGCAAACGGGAAATTTCCAAGTGGGCCATCTGGTGAATGTGAACACCGAGAGTACCCAGACACGGGACAGATGCATAAACAAGGGAAAAAAAGAAAAAAATTTTCAAATGGCCAAAGTGCTTCAAGTTTTGCCAAAAACGAAGGAGGGAGAGCTCATCTCAGTGTCTCCTGTACCACAGCCTCACTCCCTTTTTAGACTTGTGGTAACACTAACAGTTATGATGTAGACTTAAAAAGACATTCATAGGTCAGCTTTAATCTTTACCATTAACCACAGTGTAAAATAGTACAGTCATTTTTGAAAATCATTTAAAAGCCAGCTCAAATCAATTTAAACGTGTTCACAAAAAACCCCACATTTGCGAATGATGTAGACAAACCATTATGAGAACAGTGTTATTCATAGTAGCCTCTGATTGGAAGCATCGCAGATATTCACCTCTTGAAGTATGGTTAAGATATGCTGTTGTGTCCGTACATGAAATGCTACTCAGCAACAAAAAGGACTGGATTGATAGATGCACACAGCAGCATGCTTTAACTTTCAGAAGTATTGCATGAATCTATGATATTCCAGAGTAGGCAAAGCTAGATTGTAGTTGCAGGAAGCATATGGTAAATGTCTGAGGTTCAGTATAAGGGAATAATTGTTGTTTGTTTGTTTTTTTGCATGGTAGTAATGTTCTTTCCTTGGGAAGGAATGATCACATGAACAAATACATTGGTCAAAACACTTACCTATACATGCATAATGAGTGAGTTTTAATAAATTATATCACAATTTTTTCTTCCACATTTTATTTTTGCCTAATCATACAAGCTCAATAGGTACCCCCTCCTCTCCCTCCCTCTTCCTCTCCCCCATCATCCCCCATTGTACTCTCCCACTTCTTTCCCCCTTCCTTTCACCTCCTCCCTCTTTCACCTTCTTCTAGCGACTCCCACTTCCTCCCTCTCAACCCTTATAGTATCTATTTATGTGAGTGCTGAACCTCCCTTTGAGTCCTCTACCCTAGTGATGGTTCAGGACTCAGTGGCATAGTCTGGAGCCCCTTCTTGGGCTGCCCGCTAGTGCGGGAACTCTATTATGACTGTTTAATACCTTGCCTTTGAAAATCCTACTGCCTTGAGCCTTCTCCCCTCTGATCCCTGCTAGACTTTGAAGGGGGGTGGGGATTGACATGTCATCCATTGTGCAAGTCAGGCAAAGTCCAATCACACTGTGGCTATAGTCTGGCTGCTGCAGTCCTAACTTGTGTGGAGTATCTTGCATATCGTTGGTCCCTCCCATCTTTTGGCTCTTACAATCTTGCCGCCCCCTCTTCCGCAAGGTTCCCTGAGCTTTAGGATGGAGAGAGATTTGGCTGGTCTAAACCAGGTGATTAATGTAGTGTCTTTGATGTTCTGAATTATGGTTTGTTGCTGTTTTCAGTTTTGCTGTTCCTGCACTTCCCTTGGTTGCATCCCGATTGTTATCGAAGGTCATCTCCTAACCAAAGATAAAAGACTGTTTAAATGAAGATCTTAATATAAGAGGAGACTCAAAGGTAGATGGAAGAATAGGAGTAGGACACAGCAATGTGTGTGTGTGTGTGTCAGTCTCCCATTTGCTGATTGGTCACTGTCTATCTTCCAGTCCCTATATCCTCCCTGACTGGGGAAATCAAACCTGTTCAGTCACAAGTGACCAGGAAGGGAAGTGAGAGTGAGCTGTACCAGATGTCTTGCTACTTACATGCAATACTTGACCATGTTTTATTTTCTCTACTGAAGCATGATCCCCTATCTCCTTTCTTTTGAGGTCCTCCTTCTCCTTCCCTACTACTTATGATCCTTTGCGATTACAGTGGGTATTACAGAGATTTACCTTTGAATATGTCATTAAGTGGGTTTGTAACTAGGATTTGCTTATTAAGGAGTACATATCTGTGTCTGGGATACTTCACTAATATAATTTCTTCTAATTTTATCCATTTCCTGGCAAATTTCATTAATCACCTTTTTTGATGGCAGAGTAGTATTCCATTGCATAAGTGTTCCACATTTTCATTATCCATTTGTCAGTTGTTGGGCATTTGGATTGCTTCCATGACTTTGCTACACAATTTGTTTTAAAGAAAAAGATTTCTGTTAAAGTCAAACAGGCCTGGGGAAATGGCTTTGTGGTTAAGATGTTTACCACACAAGCAGGACTACCAGAGATTGGATGCACAGATCCCACGTAAGATGTCAAGAGGGCATTATAGATGGCCTCCCTGTAATTTCAGCCTTGGAGGATAGAAACTGGAAATCCCAGAGCAAGCTGACTAGCCAGATTAATCCTATCAGTGAGCTCTGGATTTGATTGGAGACCCTGTGTTGAAAGAGTAAGGTAGAAGAGTGAAAAAGAATGACTCATGACATCTTCTATGGGCCTCCATGTGTACATGAACCCCCATATACATACATGCCCTCCCATGCATAGCCTCCCACATACGCATGAAGATGGAAAAAGAAGAAATAAAAGTACGACATTCCTTAAAGTTTTATTGCCAATTGTAACTTTTTTCTATATCTGGGAATAAATCCAAGTTTCCAAAAACATGGAAGTAGCCACCTCTCCCTCCACCCTCCAGTATTTGTCCTTTCTCACTAATAGTTTGTTTAATTCTTTTCGAACAGTCCTCTGGATGACGTTATTTTCAGAGGGATTCAAGACCTTTCTGAAGTGCGTGTTTTCACAGTATTTTCCTGTACCACTTTGGTAAACTTTGTACCTTTATTGTCTAGCAGTATAAATACCAACAAAGCAGAGTTCTTTTCTGGCAGGCTTTCCTCTGTCCTTTCCTGTTGTTCTTCCTCCTGCATATGGCTTGCTCTGGGAGATCATCAGTCCTGCCTTTGAACTTAGGACAGCTGCGCCCTGCCCTGTACCTGAGGGGAAGAGAAAAACATTCCCGGTGACACAGAGCTGCTGACTTCCTATAGGCTGTGACAGGGTGCACAGGTAGGGAAGTGGATTCCCGTTTGATGGACACAGGAAGCATGAAGTGGCTGAATCGCTCGCCTGTGCTCCCACCCGCTGCCTTTTTCTCAGGGTACTTACTGCAGGGTGCTTATTTGGAGAGCTCACTATTGAGAAACTCATGATGTAAGACATTTTCATAGTGATCATTTTATCTCAATAAATTGGAAGTTTTGAGAAAACCCAAATTAAAGGTGGTTGCTTCTGAAGATACCAGTATCTTGAACGTTTAAGACAGTGTGTGCACTGAGGTAAATTTTATTTTGAGGGGAGTAATCTGCTCAGCTAATACTGCCTTCGAGTCTAAGCAGATGGTGCTTGGAGCTGTCCCACTCCTGACAGAAACAGATCGGACCGCAGGCCTTTCTGCTCAACTTCTCCAAGATCAACTCCAGTCTCCTCTAATGCCAGGCTGGCAGAGCTGTGGTACCCTGAGGGGCTTTGTTTAGGTCAAGAGTGGTAAAAGCAGTTTAAGTTTAGAGTGCCACTCTGTGCTCAGATTGTGACCTTGACCAGTACCTCAACCTTGGGCAACTAACTCATTTCTAGAGCTGTTTTCTCATCTGTAGAATGGGCGTGCCCACTGCAGGACAAGGTAGCTGGAGAGAAATCTCTGGACAGGTCTGAGAGATGTTTTCCAGAATAAGTTAACTGAGGTGGGAAGCCCCACCCTAACTTCTTTACTACATAAAAAGGAAGAACTGATCTACATGCTAGCATTCATTGCTCTCTGCTTCCTGACTGTGGATGTGCAGTGACCAGGTGCTTTACACTTATACTGCCAGACTTCCCACCGTGATAGACTATGCTCTTGATCTGTGAGCCAAAACATACCCTTTCTTCCGTAAGTTGCTTTGATCAATGTTTTATCACAGTAGGAAGGTAAATAACTAACATATAGCAATTTATAGCAAATCAGAAAGAAGGAAATGAGTGGCAGTGATAGGTGCTGAGCCTAGCATGCAGCAGGCCATTGGGTAACTTGAGGTTGTTTCCTTCTTTTATTGGGAAGCTTCCTGGGTAGACCTGAGAACATAGAGCTGGGTGCTTAGTAGTACCCTGTTTATTTTGCAAGTTGTTCGAGCCATAAGAATGGCATGAGACGGGTTTCAGACCACAGATTTTTGTAAGCGTGGCTCTTTCGAGCGATGGTATACTTTCATTTCCTGGTCTGTTGTGTCCCTCAGCTTCATAACACACGGTGACGTGATCAGAATTGTAGACTGTTGGCTGTCACTGACAGTAAATCTGCTCGCTTGTTACTTGTGATTGCATCGAGGGAAGGAGCTGTGACTGCGTAAATGAGCTTGACGTGCTAGTGAAATCACTCCGCAGATTCTTACAAGAAGACAGGCAGGTGGGGAGCGCCTTCCATGGTGACATCTAGCCTAACGTGAGTCTATCAGTGTGGCAACACCACATGGGAAGTTCAGTATATCTTGCTCCATTTTACACATGCTTAGCGCAAGCATCATAAAAGTTTTTGTGCTGCGCTGTGGTATTTGTTAAAGGCTTAATTCTGTTATTGGTGTTTTCATTTTGGACCTATTTCTAGCACTCTGTATGTGGCTGGCAGACTAGTAGTCCCTGGTTGTGGATCTCGCCAATTGGAGACCGGAAACAATTACCCAGCTAATGTAAAGAAATCCTGCTAAGGAAGAAGAAAGGCACCCCCCTCACCAATTACTCTAAATTGGTGTTTTCAGGGAATTAAATTCCCTAGTAATCACACTTTCTCTCCCTTTGTCTGTTGGAGCCATCATCAGAAAGAAGCCTTAAGTGAAAGCCCTGGGCCTATTTCCGGCCTTGAAGTTGAACCCTGGATCCAGCGGGTGAGTACCTACTCACCTTTGGGGGTACAGCAGCCTTGTATCTGGACCAGGGTTGGTCTCAGTGCAAGGATCCTAAGCATCCTGTAATGCAAGCATGTGCTTGCTCCAGTGCGCTGACTGCGCTCGCTGCGTGGAAGCTTAGCATGCTGGCATCCAGCTGTCTGGACCTCCTGGCTGTGGTTGCAGCCTGCGCCAGCACAGAGGAATTCTCTTTCCACATGGAGAGCATTAAAAGGGAAGTGTTAGAGGACTAGGGATCTGGGGAACATTCGAGTCCCCATGCTGCTACTTTGCAGCTGGGAATCACTTCTGGGCCTCATACCCACCCTGAGCCTGTCTTCTCATCTGTGGAATGCTATAGTACTTTCCAGACAGCTTTCTAGTCTTTACCCTTTGATCAGAAGGATAAAGTGACTCAGTGACTACACCAAGACACCTTCAGGAAACAGAGCTTTCAGCAAGGGTAAGATGGGATTAGAGGAGGGGGGAGATGGCTCAAAGGTTAAAGCCTTTGTCTTGCAAGCAGAAGAACCTGCGTTCGGATGCCCACATCAAAAAGCCTATTGAAAAGGATGGGAGAAGCAATGATTTGCAAGATTCTCCACACTAGTTAGGGCCAAAAAAAAAAAAAGCCTATCAAAAATGGCAGTGGCCTGTAATTCCCATGGCCTGCAATTCTGGCCCTGGAAGGCAAAACATGGAAAACTACAGAACAAAGCAATAAGGAGATAGAGTAATCTAGGATGATTACTCTAGGATGATACTCCACTGATGCACACTCTCAAATACCCTCTTGTACATATGCACACGTGTACACTCACCCACATGCAAACACACTGGCGTGCACACACACACTATGGGATTAAGTATGAACTTGCTGACATTACCTCAGGGGGGTCGAGTTAGAGAGTTCACATCTTCACTAGCATACACGTCATGGCAGAGCTGCAAAGCCTCTCTCTGGGTAACTTACAGGGCAGGTAAAGTTGCCTCAAGGGAGTCTACCTGTTTGAGTCACAGAACTGGATTTTACTTATTTTCGCTTTTCCCTTGCTTAACCTATTTATCTTTATTTTCAAGTACTGGGAAAAATGGGTAAACCGGAAGATTTTTATAACAATGAATGGAAATTAACTGCGAAGGGTCTGTGGGAAGAGAAAAGATGTGATCTTAAATGTATTCAAGCAAGAGGTGAAAGAAGAAAGTCTTCTAACAAGTCGATACTGGCATTTAAAATTTTATTTCCAACACTAACCGACTTAGGAAGAGAAAAACGGGGCTGTAACTTAAAAAAAAACACAACTGTTCTTAACACCCAGCACTGCCCTTTCTTCACTTGGTTAGACATATGGTAGAAACAGATTTCTGTGATCCTCTGAGGCCCCTGTTGCCCATCACCCCACTTGCATGACGTTGGTACAGTTGGCCGGTCTTTAAAAGGCTCAGCAAAGTCTTAGAGATTTAATGCCTTTCAATTTTACTTTTTTTTTCTTCCATCCCAGAGACCAGAGGAAGTTAATTCATTTTTAACTTTTTGAGACATGTTGGCTTTTTACGACATGGGAAAATGAAAGGAACTCTGACAAAAAGTAAGACGGAATATCCAGTTTGCAGAGTAGATGGAACAGGTCAGCAGGTAAGGGCCTCACTGCAGATCGCACAGGGAGACCCTGCGTTCCATCCCCAGCGCCTGGAAAAGAGCTCCAAGTGAAGAGACCCTCACAGAGCATCTTCATGGAACACTGAGGGGGATCGTTGTTACTAGAGAGTTTGGAAAGGGGTGGGTTGTTGAGTCTGAGTCTGAGCATTGAGATGTGTTGCCTTGCCTCTCTGGAGTCTGGTGCGGATCCTGGTGAGAACTCCCTCCCATCCACCCCTCTCTAGAATAGGGCTGTATGTACTTGCTCTTTACAGAGCCAACCAAGGAAAAGCCAGACAGCCTAAGAAGAGACTAATAATTAGGCTGGTTTAGAAGGTGAGACACAAATTGGCAGCGTAGCTGTCCAAGAGAACACAGTGGGTCTTTGTTTGCACCCCAGAACTTTAGAAATGGCAGTATCTGAGTGCTCCCTGGTTTTACTCTTGTGGTTGGAGCCATGGCCTGGCCGTGCCAAGTGGGACTCTCTAATTGGATTTTTGGGGCACACGGTTTCATCGCCACCTCTGCTCACATCCCCCCCCCCCCCGAGCATGTGTTTGGTTTTGTTTCTGTGTGGCCTGAATGCATCAGCTCTTCTCCTCTTGAGCCTTGTCATGTTTCCTGGAGGAAGGCGCAGGATCAGCCCTTGGCATGCAATGACTTTGGCATGCTGGCCGTCACAGGACATCCCCACAGGAAGAGCTGCAGGCCCTCTACCTCTCACCCCTGGCTGCTGGCCCTGTCACCTCCCAACTGGCAGCACATTCAATTCCCTGCCTTTGTCCAAGGGGAAGGATGGGGCACCACCTCCTTGGCTCCCCGCTTCCATTTGGGAGCCGCAGTCACTCCTCTGGTCGTGGGCTCGTCGTGCGTGCCACTGACGTGGTGAGAAGATCAGCACGGGAACCGCGGCTGGTGTGGGCTGGTGTCAGCATGGGTGTCGGCTGGGGAGCTGGCAGGGCGTCTGTACAGGGCCGTTGCTCACCTAGAGTGGCAGGTGCAAGTGTCTGCAGTATGATTCCAAGCCCCAGGACCAAGCCTTCTTTCCTCCCCCATCCTTCCTCCTTTCTTTATTTCCTTTCGTTCCTCCATATAGACTTTCTCCACAGCATTTGCTTTCTGCCTGATTAACTATCACAAACTCTCTGAAGTTTTGTATTTTGGAAACCGCATTGCCAAAGGAGAATCATTATTTCTATTGTTAAAGCCCCAAATAAATTCTTCATAGTGCAAACAGAGAAGAAAGAATGGAAGCATTTAATGTATTTTCTTGTCTAGTTGTGAAATAACTGGTGGATGCCTTAGTTCATCTACATATTAAATGTCCTAGGCTTAAGTATGCATTTTTTAACTTGTTACCTTGGAAACAGTGCCCAGCTCAGAAATTGCCTGAGGCCAGACATCTACTTTCTCAGTGAATTGGGGGGAAGGTTGAATTTTTCGAAATGTCTTCAGGGGTTAGGAGAAGAGAACGAAGAAGGAAAGGTGAGAATCGTGTTCTTCTGGTAACAGTTTCACAATACTCCTTTTGAGTTAGTTATAAGTGGTTTTATCGAGGTTTAACTTTAGGCTGCTTTCAAAGAACATGTGGATGCATTCGGCAGTGCTGGCATGGGGAGAATCAGCCACGGGTTGTTATGGATTCCAAGTCCCGCGCGTGCGTTAGTGGTCTCTCACTGCTTTGTGTAATGCATAGGCACTTACAGTTGTTTGCCCAGGTTTCATTTCTTCAGGTGCATGTTGTAGGAGATGGAGAAAGAAGAATATATATATATATATATATATATATATATATATATATATATATATATTTTTTTTTTTTTTTTAGTCAAGCAGCCAGTGAGCAACAGGGGCCCGTCTTCCGATTAGAATATGTAGCCTCCTTGTCCTAGTGGAATTAGTTCCATTATCTCTTGCTGCGCCTCCCTCTACAGGCGAGGAAACTGACACCTAGAGAGATGAAATTGATCACCCCAGACTCAAATCTGATGTGGGGCAGAATCCGGACTAATAATCAGGTTTCCTGGCTGTAAACTTAGCGCTCTTTACAATCTCCATCCTGATTCAGTAAACCACTTGCCTAGAGGAAATGTGTGAGAGTACCATTGTCTTGAAGCCAACACCAGTCAGCTTGTTTGGCAGGCTGCCAGGAAAAGCCATGCAGTCTCGAACTTTAAGTCCCTTCTTACTGGTACTAGGGACTGAGTCTGGAACCTCTGGTTCTTTGAGTAGGAATCGTCAAAGCCTTGCCTTCCCATTCAAGGTATGCGCCATCCTCTGAGTTTTTCTTAAGCTCCTCTACTGTGCTTTGCATGAGGAAAGAAAATGTCTTTTGGACCGCTTCTTCTTAAAAAACTCAGATAGGGACATGTTAGCCCGAGGGAAATGCAGAAGCTTCAAAAAGCGACTTTAAGCAAGGCAATCATTTTTAAATACAGTCTAGAATCCCGGGGAATGGCTTCAAGGTGGAGAGTCATCATATAGCAGTAGGAACTGAGTGATGGTTTTGCAAGTGACTTTGCATATTCATTTTTCCTTTGTAACTATCTTTTCTTACCTCTACTGGCTCAAGCATGGACAATGTGTTTATTCAGGGATACAATAGTACATCTGCTATTAGTTGCTACCTACCTTGAGTTTGCTTGGGAATGGTTTAGGGCTGTTCACAACCTCTGGTCTCGGTAATACTATGGCATATTCAGTAGCTGGATATTTTTAAGTCTCTGTGTTACATGTGCATATGTGTACTTGACTGTGCAAGAGGCCAGATTTCAGCATCACATGTCTCCCTCTATTGTTTTTACCTTAGTCTTTGAGGCAGGCTCTCTCCCTGAGCCTGGAGCTCACTGATTGGCCAACGCGAGTCTCCAGAGGCCTGTCTGGGGGACTCTGTCTCTGCCTCCCAGCACTAGTTGGAAATCTCAACTCAGGTCCTCGTGCGTGAGAGTCAGTCACTTTACCCACTGAACCATCTCCCCAACCCGCAAGAGGGGCACAAATACACACGACAGGAATGACTAAATCATTTTGTCATAAATGGCATCAATGCTACTGTCTTGTAGATGAGCTCACAAGACCTCTACCAAGTGCCAGAGGGTAAAATAAGGACTTTGACATGGGGTAACAACCTTGGCCTGTGGCCTCCATCTTTTCAGTTGGCAATCAATCAATCATGTATCATATCTATCTATCATCTATCTAGTCATATATATTTCTATCCACCAGGCTACTGATGATCAATAATGGTGCAGGGGATCCAATTCAGGACCTACACATGCTAGGCACACATGTTCTGCCACTGAGCCCCACCCTAGTTCCTAACATTCTATTTTCTAAGTGAAAGTAGACCCACCCTCTCTTTTCCCTTTGTGTGTGGTATCCAGGGACATGTTTTTGTTTTTACCTCATGGAGGAAATTCATGACTAATGTTATCTGTTTTACATCTTCTGTGAGTCTCACGGAATTGTGCACACTTTCTTCATTCCAACGACTTTTGGCAGGGTATTGTAACAAACTCTGCTTTTGGGAACTTCGGGTTTAATGGGGGGGGAGGTGGCACATGGCTACAAGATGCGAGTGGAATTAGTACTGGGACATCAACGATATACAGAGTGATAATCCATTCCAGAGTGTCGATGATGCAGAAAGTGAGTGAGTGGGAAGCTATTTTGGTCCTCCTTTTATGAACACCGTGAGAAACTCTTTGGTGTGTTTGCCATGAGGAAGGCAATTTTAAATTGAGAAGTCGCAGTGGACCAGCTGCCCATGAGATGTGAACTGATCTCCCATGAACCATCAAAACAAGTGTATCTTGACCATGTACTTTTTCTTCTCGTCTTCTTCATGAATACCTATGTCATGGGCTCTCATTTATTTGAGGTTTTCAATGAACATGGTCATAAGCAGTGGTACAGTTGGAACCAGTTTTTGTGTGGTTGGGCCTCCTTGCCTGGCCAGTGCCTGAGCTACTTTTTTTGTAGGCTCCCAAGTGACCACAACCTCTCATCTGTCCCGTGAAAAATAGTATAGTTTAGTTTAATGTAGAGGGTGCCTTAGGGAAAACTCACAGATGCAAATGACTCCAGAGATCACTTTGAAACCTTTCCAGTGCTTTTCTTTTTCATAGATAGAAGCTTGAAGCTAAAGACAAAGGAAAGAATTATCTTTTCCTTTCTAATGTGCAACAAATTATGTATTAATAATACAGTTACAAAATATCAAGATGTTAATACAATGAATACAGTGTTAATCCATTTTGGACTTTATTGAATTGAGATATTTGTGGAATAATATAATTGTGACTGAGTAATTAATACCCTGCAGATAGATTAGCCATGAGCATTGAGATAAAAGAACAAGAGAAGAGCAGGGTAATAGTAGTCAATGGTGAGACAGGGGATTTGTTGCAATGATTCTTAGCTTTCCCGACTGAATAGCTCATACCTATGGTTGCTTCCTCCCCTGGGTTATAGAGATGACCAGTATTAGAAGTCATCTTGTTCCAGATTGGGTCAGTCATTTATGCCACACATAGAAAAAGAAAACCAGATAAGTAGAAATAGTCTGTAGATGAGTTGTCACTTGTGTGTTGGGGTTCAGTGGCTTTGGCTGTATCAGAGCCCTTTTTATGGGCTCTGGGCTTTCCCCTTGAAGCCATCAACTCTGACCAAAGCAAGGGGGGTCTGAGAAGATGAAGCAGAGCCGAGGAAAAAGTCCAGAGCTGGCCAGAGTCTTTTGTTTTCTACAGAAATGAGAGATGGAAAGACCACCAAGGCTCCATATGCCGACTCTGCCCTCTACGGGCACCTCCCCAAACGGTGGATGGACTTCTTCGTCTCTGCCGGGCTGGCATCGTGAATATTCTTAGGTGGCAGGCTTCTTACTGTGGAGTAAAAAATATTTAAATTATTAAAATGTCTTCTATTTTAGTTTTAAAGTCAAATAACCGATTTTGAATGAATGAGACGTAGTTTCTAATGTCGTTGTGTTTCTGGACCTCCCGGCACTGTACTTGAGTCCTGATGTTCTGCCAGCAGCCCTCCTTGACTTGGTCTGGGCGGCCTCCATGTTGGGTGCTCCACCGGGAAGGCAGACAGATGGAAGCAGGTGTGGATGGGGTCTGTTGCCTGCCTGGGAGGTCTGAGCCCATGGTAACTTTACCCTTACATCTTACCCTTGTTTGCAGGAGAATAAAAGAGGTCAGGGAGAACGGGGCCGTCTGGACCAGGATGTTTCCTGGAACTGTTCTGCCCCCTTCCTTTAACTGTTGGTCCTCCAGATGGACTTGATCCCTTAAGTCTGTGCTAGCCTAGTGATAGTAGGTCATAGTCTAATTTTTTAAAGATAATCAAACCTACATAGAAACGTGTGTGTTTATAGTTCTGTTGAGCAAGAACTTATTTTCTTAAAGAAGGTAAATGGAAATTTTGGATTTAACTAACAGTTCTAATTTCTCTAGATGAGTAGAATTTTTCCCCCTTTTGAGTAACATGTTATCCAGGTGGGCTTTCAACTTGTTGTGTAGCCAGGGATGATTCTGATCTTCCAGCCCTCAGCCTCTGAATACCAGACAACAGGCGTGGGCTACCACTCCCAGTATATATGATATCAAGCCCTGTTGTGCCTATAGGGTGAGCCCTCTTTCAACCGGGCCTCATTCCTAGCCCCTTTTTTAAATTTCTTGACAGGTTTCGTTATATGATCTAGGCTGGCCCGGACCATATTCTTCTGCCTCAATTTCTCAAATACTAAGATTCTAGATTTGCTATACGGGCTGTCCTGCGAAAGGTCACCTAGACAAAATGCTAATGGGAGAAAATGCAGTTGGATATTGTTAAAATGTCACCAAGCAGACACTGTCCCAGCCAATCATTGCATGATACAGTTATGTTAATCCTTTTAAAGGTTGATTGACACATCCCTTTCCTTGGGGGTTTGGTATACAACACAAACATGCAAAGAATGTCACATAATTATTCACATAAAATTTCACCAGATGACTGAGATCAAGTCATTTTCTGTGTTTTAAATGCCAGTCCTTCATGCTGTTTATGAAGCTCTGACTTGAATCAACATACCTCTGCCCCCTTGGCATTCTAGATAGGCCTGGATGCGTCCTGGTGCTGCCAGTACTGTAGAGGACCTTGGCAAGCCCTGAGGTAGCAAGGAGTGACAGCCCGCAGCCTGAGCGCTGAAGTGTATGTTCTTCTAATGCATTTTGTTATCCTACAGTATTCGTGGAAAAACGAATCACAAAGTTTTTTTTTTCTTTAATTTGGGATCTTTTTTATTTTTATACCATGACAAGATTTTACACCAAGAATAGTTAGTTAAATAATACAGATTTATATACATGAGGAATGTTGTTTTAACTAAAAACCCCACTTCTTCCTAGGACCCACAATCCCGCCATTGCAGTGCAGGGGGGCGGTTAGGGAGCATTCAAAACAAGTTTCTCACATTCAAAGGTTAAAAAAAATAAATCACAGAGCCAAAAATGGAACACTACGTTAGCCACAGCTGCCTTTTGGAAAAACTTCCACCTTAGCCTGCTGGTCATTTTGTAAAGACCACAACTCCACTACTTCCCTCGTTTCTTCTGAGCAAATCCTTAGCAACACCCAAGACTATAAAAGACTGTGACCCCACCAGGGTCTCTTTCTTCTCCCTTTCTCTGAGCTCTCTGGCCTCTCCTCTCTTCTTGCTCCCACTGGGCTGTCATGGTGACTCTTCCTGTCTTTTCTGACGTAAGTTAATGCTTTTGTTACTGTTTTTTCCTAATTTTATGTATTTATTTGCATTTATAGATCTACGTGTGTGTGTGTGTGTGTGTGTGTGTGTGTGTGTGTGTATGTGTGTAGAAGCAGACACCGTGTGTGTCTGGAGGCCCAAGTCACTGGATTGTTCTATCATATTGCTTTGCTCTGGAATTCCCTAGGTTCTGGAAGTACAAGCTCCTGCCATTTCCAACTGGTGTTTTTACGTGGGATCTGGGATCTGAACTCAAGGTCAGAATTCGGGTCTTTTTGCTTGGGCAGCACAACTTTAATCCCTGAGCCATCTCTCAGGTCGATCTCTCCTATTCTAATGTTCTTCCATCTTAAGGCTTAACTATGGCTCTCTTGGCCACCAGGCCTCAACTCTAAAAAAACTATTTAAGTTCCTCCTTTGTGTCATGTATTCATGGACCTCCACATGGCTCTGCCTATGGTCCGAGTAGATTTCCACTCCCCTCCCCTGTAGACCTATAGCCTCTGCTTAAATCTTCACTTACTTGACCCACTTTCTTTTGCATCTTGGCAACAGAACCACAAGTCCCTTCCAGGCAGTGCTCTGAGTGGTGCAAACCCTCTCTCAGCTCAGCTAGTGACTCTGGTCCAGAAATGGAACCTTGGTTCACGTGTGAAGATGCTGCTCCTGGGCCTAGGCTCGCGGAGACCAAGAGCCTTTTCTGTTTTGTGGTGGAGTTGACAGTGTTTCTGCACAGGGAGCAGAGTGAGGCAGAGGATGCCCAGACTTGGTCTGTCTGGGGAGGAGGGTTGTGGATGCCGTGCCCACCACTGGCCAGGTTCTTGCTGGGAAGCAGTAGACGGCAGATGCTCTGCTTCAGTGACCTGCCCTGCTCCGTCTAGCACATGTCCGGACTTGCTTGACATCAGTAATGGCATCAGGGCTGGTGATGCTAAAGAACGTGAGTCATATACAGTGTTGGAGGGTGGCATCCACGGGTGAGACGCACCCATTGGCACCCTCTGAAGCTTCAGCTGGAGGGGCACGTGTACTTCAGGAGGCAGTGTCCACTGCTTAGTAGAAAGGAGAGTTCCCGACATGACCACTGGGCAAGGGTGAGTAGTGGATTAGGTTCTGATAGGAAGGAGACACAGTAATGGATCACATGGCTCCCGACCAAAGGGAGCATTGGGAAATGCATATAGGTATTGACAACAGTATAGTTACACCACAGGGCCTTTGTGTAAGCTTGACTTGTCCCTGTGGCTTGCTGGTCTTCACTACTCTGGGTTCGGCTCTGTAAACTTTCTAAATAAAAGGGAACTTTCAGGTTTCAGAAATGGGAAGAGCCTGTGACTGGCTTTCCAGCTGCTCGCATCCTCAAAGCCCAGCTTGGGAACTGGCAGATCATAACTAGGGATAAATTTTTGCTCAAAGAAAAAAAGTAGACTAGGGATGGTTTCTTAGCACAGAGCAGAGAAGAAAATTAGTCTTTGGGCAGACAAGCTGAAAGTCATGCTACTTTCCCTTATAAAAGTATTTGGGGGTCCATGAGTGAATCCTTGAGTGCTGCCATGAGTGGAGGGGATGGGGCATCCATCTCAGGTTGCAGGTCTCCCTCTTGGGGAGGATTGGTAATACATGGTTCTACCTCCTGACCACTCAGCTTTACGTAATTGATTAACTCTGTCTAACTGTTTGCATTCTTTGCCCAAAATAAATTCTACTTTCTAATTAACTCTAGAATTAATAAGTGACAAAAAAAAAAAAAAAAAAAACCCAGGATGTGTGTTGAATCTTGTGATCTGACATGATGTGGCCAGCTCCCTGAAGGTGTATAAATGAAGTCATTCTTCATTTCTGAATCAGCGAACAGGTCTCTAACAGTAAGCTATATTTCCCATGGGCCAAGCACTGTGCTGAGAACTTTACCTCGTTACTGCCTTTTCATCATTTCAAATAGCCACCTGAGCAGCAGCAGCTCACATGGTAGAGTGTCTGCCTTGCATGCAGGAAGCCCTGGGTGTGATCTCCTTTGTAGCGTAAACTAGGTGTTGGTGATGTATGTCTGTAATCCTAGCACTTGGAAGGTGGATTAGAATGTAACAAGTCTGAGGCTAGCCTGAGCTATAAAAGCCTAAGAATTAGCACTGAGATGTTTCCACTTTTCACAGCAGAGTCACCTATGTTACACAGCCAGTCAATAACAGAACTGGAGTCAAGTTGCAAGAGTCAGACTCCCGAACTTGAAGTACTATATGTAAGTCAGTTGAAATGTTGCCCTACATTGTTTCTCTTCTTCCCTTGGGCCTTCCACTTGTCCTTAGTGCTTCATCCTTTTTCTAGTCCACTGTGAATGCTCATGAATTGTTGGTAGAGTTAAGGTCCCAGATTAAATAGCCCTCAATTGTTAATAGGCCTCAATATGCAACATACGTTATATTTTACATAATGGCAGTTCACAGTCTTGCAGTGCACTGAAGGTCAACTTTGGAGTGATTCTATGAGGAAAAATTGTGCATGTTATACTAGCAAAGACCGTTGGACCTTGGAAAATCAAATAGTAAGGATGGTGGAGCTCAGGGGGAAAATGTAGGGATTCTGGTAGGCAAGATTCTTGAGAAGTTATAAGAGCAGAAAATATTTGAAATCAGCAACACATCAGTGACTTCTGAACAAGAAGTTCCAGATACTTCACAGGACTGTAATGTGTGAGCCCTGGGGGTGGAAGCAGGATGACACAGCTTCTGTATTCTATATTAGCAGAAATGTGAAACAGCAGCGTATAGGGAGTGCTCTTGCAAATTGAGTTTTAGACGTTAGCTTATTTTTAAACAGATTATACAACAGTTATTTTCCATAGCTATGAATACATTTTATTGTGCAAAATAGGTATATTAAGTAGATATTTATTTTTAAAAATCATAGGGCTGGGGAGATGGCTCAGCAGGTAAAGTGCTTGCCTCATAATCACGAGAATTTGAGTTTGGATCTGCAGTACACACATAAACAGTCCAGTGAGCAGGGACATCTGTAGTCCTAATACTGGAGAGGGAAAGATAGGTAGGTCTCTGCAGCTCACTAGCCAGCCAGCTCTGCTGAATCAGTGCGTTTCAGATTCAATAAGAGACTCTGTCTCAAAAGATAAGAAAGCAATACAGGAAGATAACTGATATTGTCTTCTAGCCCCCACATACATGCATACAGATGTGAGCACATACATACACCACACACATACAATATCATGCACAAAAAAATCATCATTAGTCATGATATTTTTTTGAATCACAAAATCTAAAGTATGTAGTCAGCATAGTTCATCTAGTTTGATTAACATACACCTAGGTTGTTTTTGTTGTCCTTTTTAAAAATGGCAACATTTGTGGTATTGTAGTCTGAAGTTAGTATCATAGGTTGATTTTGGATCGTTTGAAATATCTGAAGTCTTACTAACACTGGAAAAGTAGACTGCCGATAAAATATTGAAAGAATGAAAAAAGCTAAAACTGATGGTTCTTTTTCTTCCACTTCTGAAGTACGTGAACATCCAGAAGTTAATACATGTCCTTTGAGCGTGGAGACAGAAGAAGGAAATGAAATGAGCATTTTTGTTTCTTTTAGAACAGATGTAGGGAAATACCATGGCATGCAGTATTCAGGATTTTATAGTTTCTGATAAAAACAGTTTCTGAAGCATGAGCATGTCCTGCATTATTATTTGAGGGGGGAATCCTATTTTAAGAAGTCCAAAGGAGGTAATGGTTGTCGCTAGGTAGACAGTCCTGCTCTTCCTTCTGATCTGAGAAAAGAAGCTCTTGAAGTAACCTCAGTTGGTAAGAGTCACCCGGTAAGTAGCCCAGACGGTCTTACAGGAGAGGGCAACAAGCGTACTGGCTTCGGGTGACTGTCCCTGAGTCTCAACTCCATAAGTACATAAGGGCCTGGCTGTGGGAGGCCACTCCGGTAGCGGTAGCGGCTTCTTGGGAAGGACTGGAAAGATGCGCTGTTTCTTCTTTCAAAACAACCCCTGGGGTGGAGAGATAGCTACAGGGGTCAAATGCTTTCCATGTAGGTCTGAGGACCTGAGTTTAGATCCTCAAATGCAAGATGAAAATGCTACAGTGGTATAAGCATAGACTCCCCTCATGCTGTGGACAGTGGGAGGTGGAGACCTGAGAATGTCTGGAGGATGCGCATGTGTAACCTGTGTTACTTCTCAGCAACATCACGCTCTACTGGTACGAGATGTGTTTCATCTTCCCATTACTGAATGAATATAGGACCCTAACAATTTAGTGGGGAACAAGGTTTGTTCCAGGTTATGATTCTTAGTTACAGTTCATGAGTGTGGCAGGAGCGTTCATACCCACACCAGGAGCCAAGAGCACTGGCCACACACATCCACAGGAAGATCCAAGAGAGGAACATACTTTCCTTGCTTACACCTTCCTCTATGCCTGTATGTGTCAGTACTGAGCCAGCTCTTGCCATCCTATCTACCTGCACAGGAGATGGCTCCACACTCTGTGGACTAGGTCTTCTCACATCATTTAGGCGGTTTTCCACAGGTTTTCTCAGAGCTTGCCTTAACTATTAATTCTTCACAGAGGTGCCCAAATGTTCAGCCTTCAGTTGTCAACTATCTGCCACACCTACCATTATGGTTGTGTTAAGTGCTCAAATCTTTCTTGAAAAATTTGAAAGCCTGCATATGGGGGTGGGTGGGTGGGGGAGAGAGAGAGAAAGAGAGAGAGAGAGAGAGAGAGAGAGAGAGAGAGAGAGATTATCCTGGTAGTTTGTTTACATAAAAGCAATTTCAATATTTTTTGTTTTCTATATAAATGTGTGTCTACATGCTTTCAAGCTTAGTTTGCACACAGAATCTCTACATTGTGAGTCTCTCCTTGTGTGTCAGGATCTACTTTCAACGAGGTTCTAAAAGGTTTCCAGCTCTACTTCCTGTGAGCTGAGCTTGTCCTCCATTCTATGCCTGGCTCCCGCCTCTGCCCTGTTAATACCTTCAGTTCCCTATGCTTTGTGCTTTATGATCTAGAACATTCCAGCTCCCATTCCTGTTCACCAAGCTAGGTCTTAATGTTCACAGTATTTTTTTTTCCATTTAGATAGATAAATTTAAATACTTTGGAAAGTAGCCCAAGGCCATTTAAATTGGATTTTCACAAAAATTAGACTTCAATGGACAGAATAGTCTAACTTCCCTTATTTACTGCTATGAATGTGCCAGGGTTCAGTCCCGTTCCTGAGCATCCTTCAAGCTTAGTTACCTGGAATAAGGGCAAGAAGATGCCATTCGTTCCTGAGCATCCTTCAAACTTAGTTACCTGGAATAAGGGCAAAAAGATTCCATTCCTTTTGTAGAAAAAAAAAAAAAAAAAGAAGCCAGGATTGAGAGTGGAGCACAAGACACGATTGGGTTGTGCTTTTTAGAAATTGTGATGCACTACAACATTGCAGAGGGGTGGGACATCTTAATGGGTCACCTGGATGACCAGCGGGTTTGTGCTAAGGGTTCTCAGGATCTTGCTGGGGTCAACAAGGTAGGTTAATGGTCAAGGCACTTGCTGCCAAGCCTGACAACCCAAGCTGGATCCTGGGGACCCACATGGTGGGAGAAAAGGAGAAAACTGACTCCCACAAGTTGTCACCTGGCTTCTGTACACATGCCATGGCACACACTTTCCTCCCAATAAATAAAAAATTTTAAAGGCCTGGGTAGGCAGGAGAATTCCAATAAGATCTGTTCTGAAATGCTTGCAGTTAACGAGGCTTGTGGGAGGATGTTGAAGATCTGTGAGGGATAAGCGCTTCAAATCCCCCAGGAATGAGCAAGCCGGTGTAAGAAAGTTAACTGCTGTTGATGCAGAAAGGGAGAGGAGCCTTTAAGGAAAATCTCATCCGGAGAGAGGAACCTGTCCATCCTTTAGATAAGTTTAGGAAAAGAGCACAGAAGGCAGAAGCACAGTTCAGGGCTCAGTGAGTAGCTGAAATCCAATGTGCTCAGCCTTCAAATGCTTGAGGGTCAGCTATTTTTACCGCTACCTTAGGGAGTCATGAATTAAAAGAATTGGAAAGGTGAAAATCTCTCTCTTCTTTGCAGCATCGTTCATTTTGACAAATACTTTCCTAGGCCAAGTGGAACCATTCAACTCCACCGAAACTCTTGACCTTTTAAAAACGACTACATTGTGACCAGCATTGTAAATATAATTTATGCTTGGATCTGTAGACCCTGGGTCAGATTAATTCAGCAATGCCCTAAGGGACTCAGTCGATAAAGAACTGGTTTGTCCACATCACAGCAACTGTGTTAATGACCCACTTCTACCATGAGGGCCCGGGTGTTCTTAGAGTCTCAGAGTGCTTTTGTGTTCCCTGCTGTATAATTTTAAATTGCAGGCACATTTTGGAGATAATTTTTATTCACATTTTACTTAAAAAGTAAGCTGAACCAACCTAAAATCTGGAACACTTTGTCCTGCGACTACTTATTAAGATTATTTGGTTCTTGGTGGTGATGTGAAATCAGCATTAACAGTTTGAGAATTCTCGCTCTCATAAATCAAAGGAGTGTTTGGTACCCTCCAAACAATGGCTTCTATTCACTGGTGGTAGTTATCTGTTTTCCAGGGGAGGTTCTCTGTTTTGAAAGCTGATAGTTCTTGATTCTGGTGTTTTTGCAGCACAGAGGACCATAGGCGGGACATAGGCGGGAAGAACTGTTTGTGAGATGCTTTTACTTGCATGCTTGTCTCTCTGTATCTCGGGGTCAGACTGCAGAGGGGAAACGGAAGGCTGGTTTCAGCCTTCACATTCAGTGTCTCCCAGAAGGACACTTTCAGAAATCTGCAGAAAGGGTTAATGTTGCTTGGGTTGGGAGCCAAAGCCAAATCGTGAATAAGAACAAAGGCAAATGTCTCTAACCTAGTAGGAAATAGAGTGGAAGTGGACTCGAGTGTGTTCCCCAGCGTCCTGAACCCCCTAGGAGAATCATGGAGCATTCCCCTTGAAGAAGGGAGCATGAGACTGGTTCAGTGTCGATAAAAACAACATATGGTTGGTTTTATGAGGACTCGGTGACAGATGGCAACCTGTAGGCTAATTATGCAGCGGGTGAGATTCTTTAAACAAATCACCTCGACTGTAACGTGGCCCTTTCTCTCAAGGTAGATAGTCTGGACTGTTTATTGTCACACTAGGTAAACATGTGCCAGGTGAGCAAGGAGAAGCTATTCCATGAGGGAATCTGTTTATATCTTCTCATCTGCATATTGCTCTTGGGGCTAAAAGAACAAAGAAAGTCTAGAAAAGAGGGAATAGAGTCAGTCCTCTGATCAGGAATGGGGCATAGCTTGTGGTACAGTGTATAGTGCTAGTCTAGTGTGTGTAAGGCCCAAGTTCAGCCCCCAGAACTGCAAACAAATCCACACAATCTAGCCTCTGCCTATGCCAGGACTTGCTTAGTTTGGCGGATTTTGCCTGGAAGCACCAACATTCTTTCAGTCTCTTGGAGTAGAACCTTTCAGAATGTCCCAGCCTTTGCAAACTGGCTGTTCAAGAACAGCCAGCCCCGTCTGAGCTGTGCCCTAACTCTTGCCCAAGCTTGTGCCTATGAATTCATGGTTGACTGTCACCCACCACATGGCTTTCAAGCTACAACCCCTTCTTGGCTTCCCCATTCCCCACATTTCTCCATCACACCTTTTAAGCACCTGACATATTCTCTTTTCTTGCATTTTTATTGCTGACTGTATCTTTCCCTAAAGTGGGCTTGCCAGGGGGTAGGGGCTCTGGTTTGCCCTCTGCTGTGACCTAGCCCAGAACATTGAAGATCTGCTGAATAAGGAGGAATTCCTTCACATTCTGTTTTCACTATAGGCTACACACAGGCATTGTCCTCCCCACGGTGTGGACTGTTCCCTGGCCTCCTGTGCTTCATTCCTGTGCTGCCAGTGTGAAGCCTGTCACACTGCACTATATGACACTTCCCCAGAACAGATGTTTTGGGGAGCCATGGCTGTGCTTACAATGCTCGGGCATATTTACTGGTGGTTATTTGTTTTGGGACCACCTGAACCAATTAAATCAGCCAGGGAGGTGGTCACTGGCTGGCAGCCCAGGTGCTGGGTGGTCTTGTGTCTATCTTACACATGTTCAGCTGAAGAGAGCAACTGTGGTTTGAATCCAGCTCTGTATGATATCCAGCCCCCTCTTCTACTTTACCAAGAGTTGCTGATCTTTTCATGAAGATCCAATGTCAAATTCACAAACTTTGCAAAAACCAGAGGGTGTGGGGTTCTTCAGGTATGTGACAGAGATTGTGACTGCTACCCTAACTTTGATAAGGTTAATAGTGGTTTTAATTGCTGGCTTTTTTTTTTATTATTAATTTTGTTAATGCTGTAAACTTGAAAAGTAGCCATCCCAGTGGGTGGGAGAGTCGTTGGAGCACCATTGGCCAGCTGTCTGCAGGGACTCCGGTTCTTTGCAGCAACCTTTCAGTTTACCATCCAGACCCCCTCCCTGAGGGGATGCAGACTCCCCGTCCGCTGTTCATGCTGCTCCATGTATGATGTTCCGTCTTCTCCCTGACTTGCTAGCTGGTTTTGTTTTTTTGTGGAGCTAGCTCTTGCCTTGCTCTTCCTCGCGGTTTAATTAATGCTTTGTCGTTAACCTCTGCTTTGAAAGTGATCATCAGGCCTGTAAGAACCTGTTAGTATAGGGAATACAGATAGGGGGATTCTGACAGAGCTGCAAGAGCTTAGGTGACTCTGGTTGGTTTAGTCATGTTTGGCTGTCGGCCCTGAGAGGCAGGGTCCTCGGGCCTTCTCAGGGACCTGTTGGGGCGAGGCCAACATGCATCTGTTCTGTAGGAGGTGAGTGGAGTGTCGACATGAATAGGTGAGAGAGGGTATGTAAAGGACCCATGAGAGATCTTAGTCCTGGTGGAAGGCACAGTTGGCACCAGTGACTTGAGAGCAAGGTCCTTGGTTCTCTCCTTGATTGCCCCCCCCACCCTCCCTGCCTAAGATACCCAGACTCCTATGTGGCTTGAACATCATTGCCTAGTATGATTTCATGTCTGCAATTTTCTTTCTTTCCACTCTGCTAATGGCTGAAATTGCAATCAGCATTTGTATGTACCCTGTCCATGAGACAAATTTGGTATGTGGTGATTGTACTTTTCTTCTTGCTGGCTTTTTGTTTTGTTTGTCTTGTAGGTTTCCAGTATGAATCATAGACTTTAAAATTGCCATTGCCACAGGAACCTGTGATCCACAGCCCAGGATGTGCTAGGTCCCAGCCAGTGTGTCGTTAGGCCATTTGCCAGTTAGCTATTTTCTCATGATTTGGCGGGAAATCGCCAAAAGAATGTGAGATACCAGCTTTTTTTTCTCCCCCTACCAGTCCACTTGTCCATCTGCCCACATCTTCAGACACAATTTATGTGCCATTTGCTTTTGGCCCCTTAGATCTGTGGGTTCCCTGTCTGCAGATTGAAACAAACATGAATGGGGGGGGGGATGAATCTTGTGGAGAACTTCCTGTGATATGTGAGTTGTTTACTTTCTGAGTCTTTAGAGCCTCCCCTCTAGGATAGAATGTTTCAAATTGTTATATTACTGAAACAGAGCCCAGCCTAAGAGGGTAGCATGTTATGTCTAGAAGAAAAGTGCCATATAATAGAATAGGGTGTATTATAGTTCCTAACCAGAAGCCCTAATTAAATGCTTGTTGTTTTTAAGTAAAGGAGATAAATTCATAATGGAAAGATAAAGCATAAAGAGAATGCTTTCCATGGGTGAGCATTTAAACTTGTTGAAAGGGAGCTGCAAATGGTCTTTTGACTTGCAAGTTAACAGCTTGAAAAGAGAAGCATGATCAGCCTCGTATTACGTGAGGAATGAACCTGACAAGAGTAGTCTGGGGGGCTTGTAAAATGGACTGTGTGGCAAAGCCAGAAACATCTTTCCCCAGCCCCCACAGTAAATATAAGAAGGAAGCATTTGAGGCAGAGTCCCATAACGTTTCTAAGTGTTCACCAGTGGGCAGCCAAGGAATGCCTGTCAATAAGCACAGTCTAGCAGAGTGAGGAGTTTGCTGGTATGCACAGTCCTCAGGGTGCATAGTAGAAATACTTGTCTCTAGGTCTCAGGTCTCCTGTGGGAAATTAAACAAGACTGGATGGAGGATGCTAGTGAGGGAGAAAGCAACATAGGCTGAACACTAATCAAGACTATTTCTACTTCATGGAGTTTGTCTGCATTTTTGAAATGTCTGCATGCAGGATTCTTGTTTCTATTACCCTGTTTATATTATCACAGTAATTGAGGAGAGAGGTCTGCTCTTTCCAGAATCCTCCATTTTTGGTGTCCTGCCATATATTTTCTTTGGTTTGTACACTCGACTTTATTCTTTCAGAAAAGTCATTTAGATGGTAAGACAGTCCTCTTCTGGAATTGTCTTGCTTTCTGATTTGCCTTTCTTGTCATTGTTGAGATCTGCCCTTTGAGTTTGGGGTGCAGCCCGAGTTTTTGCAGGCTACCTTGGATTGGGCATGTACCTTCACTTTATGACAGTTTAGCACATACTGTTCTCTCTCTCAGGTAAAATCAGATTTTCCAGGCCTTTTGGAATTCCTTTGGTATCACTTATAGAGTGGAAGGACATGAAGCTGAATACGATTTGACCTCTGATTTAAGTGTCACCATTTCCATGGATTTAATAGTTTAGGAAGATGGTACAGGGGGAAGGAACATTGATTCATCTCTCTAGAAAAATGAGCTGAATCTTTACTCCGGACAAGTTGGTTCTGTCTCCATGGTGTTCATTACACACTGTGCTCTGTGTCTCTTCCTGTCATTGTGAGACCTGGTGTAGATACTCAGCAGATGTTTGTGGAGTAAATGGCATAACCAACTATCTTGGACACTTTTACACTTCCAAGCAGTCATTAGATTGAATATGGTTACCATGGTGTGAAATGAACACCTGACAAGTCAAGTTCAGCAGACCTTCTTTCTGGGCCTGTTCTGAGTTCCTGAGGCAGAAACTTGTCCTTACAGTCATTCTTTTAACTCCTGTGATGTTTAATATCGATTGCCATCTTGACAGAAGCTCTGGACAGATCTGTGATTTTCTAGATCTAGGATTTTCTAGATTAGGTCATTTAAGGTGGGAAGACCACCATCAATGTGGGCAACGCCATTCCATGTGTTGGTGACCTAAATCAAATAAAATGGTGAAAGTGAGTAAGCACAAGCATTCATCTCTCTGCTTCCTGACTGTAGCTGCCGTGTGCTACCTCACTTCTGCTGCCATGATAGACTGTATCCTCAAACTCTGAGCCGAAAAGAGCATTCCTTAAGTTGATCTTGTCAGGCATTTTGCAGTGGCAACAGGAAATACCATACTCTGTGCTAGATATATAGGTATCAAGTTGACAGTTGAAGGCTGAGCTCTGAGCATATAGAATTGGTAGTTGAGGCAAGTCCTAAGCAAGTCTGCAGATTATCTGATTGATTGTGAGACCCATTCCATAGGGGGTGTGACCATTCCCTGGGCAGGTGGTAAGAGAAGGGAGCTGGTTTATTACTTTGGCATACTTAGCATGGTGGCATGCAAACATTCTGGCAAGAGAGGAAGTTTGCCCCCTCTCAGCAATCCCTGTGGATATGGCGTTGCTGGTTCCCTCCACTCCTGGTGTTGGTATAGGTTCTTCTACCAAGTTGAACTAAAAATTGTACCGAAAACCATAAGAAAGAATAAACCTCCCATTGTTTCCCCCAAGCTCTTTGACCATGAATTTATCAATAACATGCAGACAAGCTGCAACACATCCCCATGGGTTTCTCTTGCATTTCCTCTTTTCGTACTGCTCTGCCCTGGTGGTAGGTAGCCTTACATCTGTGACCTCCAAGTTTTCCTGCTTACATTAGCTTCCGCAGCTGCTCTAGCTCCCAGCATCCCTCAGACATCCCCGCAGACACTTTACGGCAATGTGTCCCAGCACGGGCTTGTGGTTCCTTGATGACCTTTGCATGCTGAGTTCAGCAAGAGTTGATTTCTCTGTCCTTCTACCCTCTTCTGGAAGAGACCGCAGCTTACCGGCTCAAGGGCAAGCTGTTTCTAGTTCTCTTCTGTTGGCCCGGGGTTCTGGGTGTGGGAATGAGTCCAATTCTCTTCCTGCAGCCGGGCCTTCATGGGAAGCTAGATCACAATTAGATGCTTCATTGGCCCCATGCCGAAAAAAACAGAAGTTCAGAGTCAGTTGGCATTGGGTTAAGGTCACGGTGCCCCCATTGTGGTCAGGAGGCTTCAGCAGCTGCTGTGCCCTTGTCCAATGTGGGGCTGGAAGCATCTGAGGACTAATGTCGCCCATGGACCTTTGTACACCAATGCTGTTCAGAGTGCGAGGTCATTGCTGCTGTCTTTGAATTCTGCTTTAAATACTCACTTCCAAGTCTGGCCCCTCCTTTCTGATGAGCTTCTCGCCTCCTAGACTTAGGATTTCTGATTTCATAGGCTCGGAAGTGCTTCTTAAGCAAGCTTTTGTGCATAAGATTCTCTGTTCCCATTTTTTAAATCCATTGGTGTATGTGTGTGTGTGTCTGTGTGTGTGTGTCTGTGTGTATGTTTCAGGGTACACGTATGTGTGGTGGGGGGCTGCATGTGGTATCAGGAATCATCTTTGATTTGTCTTCCATGTTAATCTTTTGGGGCTGGATCACTAATTAAGTCCAGAGTTTTCCAGTACGACTAGTCTGGCTAGCCAGCTCATTCTGGAGGTTCAAAGACTGTGCACTCAGTGGGCTCCCACATCCAGGCTTTTTTTTTTTTTAATGAGATTTGCAGATCTGAACTCAGATCTTTTTGTTTGCACAGCCCTACACATCTGTTCTTAAAGTTCAGCTCTGAGAGAATTCTCTCCCTTAGTTCAAAGCTTCCCCTTCCTGCCTTCCATATTCCTTTTCCTCGAAAGTCTTTTAAGCCCAGACTCTTGAAGGTGGCCGTCTACTCTTGTTTGCATGGTCTCCAAGGCCCACAGCCAGCCTCTCTGGCCAGCCTGCCTTTTCTGCTCTGCTCCCAGTCAGTGAACACATGACCTGGGTCAGCAGCCCCAGGGTAAGCCACTGCATCTTTGCTGGAATGTTCTGCCTTCTAAAAGCCCCTTGAGGGGCAAGCGGAAGGTCCTGAGTTCGGATCCCAGATCCCACGTATAGACGCCAGGTGGAAGCGGGGGGGGGGGGGGGGGGCAGCCTGCGTTTCCGGTCCTGGTAGGGCGGAGCCTGTGAATCCCAAGGCAGAAGGAGGTGGAGGTGTCCATGGTGGTTTGCGAATTCGTCTGTGGTGGTTCTACACATACACAGACACACACACACACAGACGCGCGCACATACACACGCACATGCACACAGTTGAATAAATAATAATAATAATAAATTAAAAAAAAAAAGCCCCTCGAGATACTCACCAAAGAAAAGTGGTGTGTGCTCACTTTGTTTGTCAGTGCAGGCTGCTCCGCCTATGGCACAACTCCATCTTGAAGTTGTCAAGCACTTGACAGACATTTTTCACTCAGTCTTATTTCACTTAGAGGTTGGGGAATCTTCATTAGAGAACCTGAAATGCTCTGGATTTTCATATTGGGAATGTTCAATCTGGAAAGTTTATGCAATTATTCCAAAATCCAGAACACAAATCCAAACAGTTCTTGTCCCAAGCATTGCAAATACAATGCTGAGTGGGTTTTAATATCACGATTTTATAGATGAAGAAACTGATGCTCAAAGGTTGGGTTTTGTGGGACTGATGGCAAGATGGCTCAATGGGTGTTTGCCACCAAATTTGGTGGGTGGCAGAAACTGGAGGCAGCTGGTTCAGGTCACTACGGCCATCATGGAGGTAGCAGAAAGCAAAAGCAAAACTGTGGGGAAACAGAGCTAGACTACCAAAACCTCAGGGCTCACCTCCTGTGACGTGCCTTCTCCAGCAAGGCCCCACCTCTCACACGTGCCACAACCTTTCCAAACATTTACCAGCTAAAGATGCAAACAACTCACATTCACACCATGACACCGATTTGTGCCATTAGGTTGACAGTTGACTGTTCACTGTCAGAGGCTGCCCACGGTGGGTGACACCAAGCCCCTTAAAAGTAGGGAGTACATCCTACTGGTGAAAAGGATCTCTGGTTCTTGCTATAGATTTTTCATCTTGGTGTGGAGAGACTGAGGAAGGAGAGACTTGTGCTAGTGAGAAATTGTTGTTGATCACACCTTGGCAAGGGTCCGTCAGGGAGCTCTTGGGGTAGTTTTTCTTCTGCCCTGCTCCATACAGCCTGCTCCACACAGACAGCTTGCCTGATCTGTACTTGGCGGTAGCTGCGGCACAGCTGTTTCTATAGCCATCCACTGTGTTTGATGCCTCTGCCGGAAGCCAAGGCGCACGTGTTGGCCTGAAGGGGTTTTGCTGCACTGGGTTTGAATCTCCCATCCAGCCAGTATGCTCTGGCCCTGCCCAGGACCAAGCCCCCACCTGTGCCAGAGGCCAGAGTCCTACTGTTCCTGCTGGGATGGTTGTGACACCATTCCAGCCTCTCAGTGTCAGGTGTGGCTCACGCGTGTCACCCGCTGGCCTCCCCACGGCTCACAGCTTCCAGGCAGGGGAAAACAAGCTGGCTGCTTGTGGCATTGGAGCACCAATTTGTCGCCCTCTTCACAGGCTCTGGACCTGGCCTTCTCTGTATGGCATCTTTCTTTCCCAGGGCAGACGCAGCTGGGCTCTGGGCTGACACTGGAGCAACATGCTTCGGCCTGCGCCTTGGGCTTTGTCCCTCAGCTTACGGCACGAATCCCCCCTGCCACCTTCTTCCCATGGGAAGGCCTGCGCGTTAGGGACGTTTCTCCCGTAACGCTTGTTTCAGTTGCTCTCCTCATCCTCCACCACCATGTCCAGCTGTGTTCTAGAAAGATACAGGGCTCGCTTTACTCTGCACAGTTAGCACTCTTAACGCCTGACCTGTTCCTATGTTGCATGTCACCGACTTCTCCTGACCCCAGACAATTTAGAATTCGTTCTAAGCATGGATTATGGGGACTCATGCAGTCCCAGGCTCCCGAGAGAGGCTGACACTTCCTCACCCTTCTCCCGAAGCAGAACCAGCACACAGCTGCGGGTGTCCCCTTGATTTCCTGTCCTTTCCCTGGGAGCTGGACTCTGCCAACAGCTCTCTCTTCTTACTGAAAGCAAAGCACCTTTCCCTTGTGTCTCCGTTTGGCTCCTGAAGCTCTCTTGTTGGCTTTTTCGCCGGCTTGCTTTGTGAATCCTTCCTGGAGAACCTTGGGTGTGCAGCTCACAAATTGAGGTAGGGACTTGGGGATCTGGACACTTCCTGCACATTACCACCTTCTGCCTTGGGCACGCAGGTGACTGCATGCTCTGGGCCAGTCTTGGGGGAACATAAGCCCCAGCAGGCAGGTCTTGATGGCGGCTTCCTCCACAGGGACTGCTTTGAGCCACCTCCATGCGGCTCTTGGGAACTCAGCCACTCGTGATAAGAAAGAACTAAAGAAGCCCACGTGATTCCTACTTTGAAGCACAGTGAATTAACACTGCAGTGGGATTAGCTTAGAGGTTGGTGTCCTAACAGTGACAGTGTCTTTAAATGTGATTCTTTCAGCAAATTGCTTTCAAAGATCAGTGATTTCAAGAGTTCCATATTGAATTTTCTGGTCAGTAACTATGTGCTTAAGGGGTCTTGTCAGTCCAGGTAGTCCCTGAATTCATGATCTTCCAGCCTCAGTCTCCTTGGTGCTGTGATTGCAGGCTTGTGCCAGTCCATCTGGCCTCCTCTTCAGTTCTTTATAGAACCCGCCCAAATAGGCTGAAAAGTTGTTTAAACATTTGTTTGTAAGATCCTAAGCACAGGGGGTCAGACACACATGGAGAGTTAAGAAGCTATCTTCTAAGTATGCTTTCAAGAGTTTTACTGAAACACTCGACAGCTCTATGAAGCATGTGAGCATTTTGAAGTCTAACTGACATGGGGGAATTGGATGTGACTGTGATTTTAATAAGATCAATTTCTCAGCCCCAGGAGAAGGGACAGTCTGTCTTAACAGGGAAAATGTCATTTATCTATTGGGGCAAGCAGCCCCCTTGCCCTGATTGTCACAAAGAATGCTACAAGTCATATCGTGTAGGAGCCGGGTGCGTGAGAAGCAGATTTGTAAAAGTGGCAGAGAGTGGGAGGGTGATTTATGCCCCATGAAAACCCACTCAGCCACGGTCACACTTACAGGGCCTCCGACTTCAAGGGCAGCGTAGGCTCTTCACTCAGGGTGGGGACAAAAGGCGTCAGAGGCAGAAGTGCTGTCTCGGAGCAGATACAGCCGCCTCTTTTTCCCAGGGGAAGGTGAGAATATGGCTGTCTAGGGCTTCTGGGAGAAAGTTGTTGTAGTGAAAGAAGTGTGCTTCAGTGACTGTAGCATTAATGAAACTCAGAATTTTTAGAACACGGTTAATTCTAGCACCAGGATCCAAGGTAATGGCAGAGTTTTGCCAGATGCGTCACTGAAAAACATGTAGAAGTTACTTTACCCCCAATGAAATGCTTTATTTTTTTATTAGTGTTGCATACACAAATGTAGTGGATTCATTGCAGTTTCACCCCCCACAACCCCTCTTTTCCCCTGTCACAGTTCCACCAACCTTCAAGTCTTTTTACTTGCATGGCCCACTGTGCTTCATCTAGTTTGCCTTTGATGACAGACCTGTGGCTGACATGATTCATGCTCCAGCAAGTGTTGTAATCAGTGGGTCCACCATCCCTCCATGAAGTTTTGAACCAGGAATGCATGGCTGTCGAGGTCAGGTGTCAGGTCCATTGAGATGAATTCAAATCACGAGCGTTCAGTGTCTCACCTCATTCAGGGAGTTTTTATTAATGTAAGTCAACAAGACAGAATCTCTCATATTAGTTTGCGGAGCAACAATCAAAGTGACCATTAATATTTCTTAGTTGTCCATGGCTGTTGCTGTCATCCATGTGATTCTGGGAAAATTTAGAATTTTACTTAGGAAGGGATGTTTCTTCTAAAGATTTTGGTTTGGGCAAAAATTGATAGAAATGACATAATTTGCTTGCTAGAGCAGCACTGGAACTGTGTCTTTCCTTTTGTTCCCTTTGCAATTGGTTTTTAAGTCATTCAAATAGTGAGTCTTGAGATGGGAATTTCAGGAGAAATTGCCATTGCTTCATGAAAGAGCCACAGTTACCTCTCCTTTTATTTTATCTGTCAGGCATTACTGGCTGTCGGCTTTATACTAAGTAGCATCTATTGGGTCTGGACATCAGGGAGCTTACAGGTTAAACACAGCTGTTCTCGGCCTTATAACCACTGCTATCCTGGGCCAGGACATGCTCTGTGGTAGGGAATGTCTTGTGTGCTGTAGGTCTCGTGATGACGTCATTGGCCTCCACCTGCTGGATGTCAGCAGCAGCCCCGTCCCCAGTCTCCAGAAATGTCACATGCCCCTGAGGGAAGAACAAACCTCCGTCCTGAACCACTAGTTTGACAAGACGTGCTATGTGTGCCATAGCCACACACCCACATCCTGCCTCGCCACAGTGCCTAGTTACCACTTAGTTCTCGTTTTAGAAAAGTCACTTGAAAATGCCCTGCATGGTAGTTTTTTATCCTATATTTTGGGGTAGGGGATGTGTGTGTGTGTGTGTGTGTGTGTGTGTGTGTGTGTGTGTACACGAGGGCACTTGAGTATATGTGCATATGGAGGCCCAAGGGTGTCATTGAGAGACATCCTGGATTGTTCTACCTCCTTATTACTTTGTTCTGGGGTTTCCTAGGCTCTGTCTTCCTGAGTTCAATTACAGGCCATGGTCATGTTCGCTGGCATTTTTATGTAAGATCTGGGGATCTGGCTCAGGTCCTGTTACTTGTGAGGCAAAAGCTTTAACCCTGAGCCATCTCTCCAGTCCTATCCTGTGCTTATAATTCACAAGTTTTCAGAGGGTCACAGCAGGGAGGCTTACCATGTACATGTAAGTGTGAGTGTTGTATCTTTGTCATCATCATCACCACCATCATCATTGCTGTCTTCTCATGTAGCCTGGACTTTACCAACCAGTACACTGAGGTTTTATAGAGAACAGGGACTGTTTCCAGTATCAAAACCATGAGAACTCTAGGAAGTTACTAAACTTGTGGAGCTCTTGACATGGGAGATGTCAAGGTTTTTATAGTTCAGTTTTTAATCAAAGCCGACAGAAAAAAATGGAGTTGCTCTCTGCTCCTTTTCTTCCTCTCCCGCCTTCTTCCTTTGTCTTCTCCTTCTCTGCTTGCGTGTCTCTCTGGCAGCTCTTCCAGCAAGTGTGTAAGTCGCCTGTCATAACTTGGATGAGTTGGGAAAGGGTGCCTCTCCCTTCGGATGCATTATGGTCATCTATCAGAAGTTTATCATGACCACAGTCGCTACACAAAGCGTTAGCACCCAGGAAGCTGGTACTCTGGGAGTCGGCAGTGAACAGCGTACCCAGCAGCAAATGGTATCTGTGTTTGGACGAATTCATCAACTCCCATGATGTTAGCTGCCACCTTGAAGCGCTTCACTCTTCCACTTCTGACTGCAGGCCAGCTACATGCCTCACTACATGTTGGGTGTCCGCTTTTATGTATCTCTAATGTATACAGAATTGGATTGTTACCGTTTGCTCAAAATCTGCACTTGTTTAAATGATGTGTCGTTTAAGATATTCCTTTTGTATATTTACAAATGCATGCATGTCTCCTCTTCTCTCTCTCTCTCCTCTCTCTCTCTCTCTCTCTCTCTGAATTTTCCCCACATAACTGCTAAAATGTTCATTCTACCATAACTTCGCGTTTGTGGTCCTAGTTTAGTTTTTGTCCCCTCCTGTCCCTTCTCTTCTTAGGTATCAACTGCTAACTGCTGACACTTCCTGGACATTGCATTCCTTCAGTTTGGACACTTCAAAAAAGCAAATCTAGCTTTGATCACTGATGCAGACTCTGTTGTCCTATGGACTTTGCCTCATTCCAGCCTGATTTCATTCCTTCGTCCCGGTCTCAGAGCATTCCCAATGTAAGCACAGTCAGCCATGAACAAAGCAAGCTCTGTCCTTCATGGAGCCGCTTCCAGGGGCTGGACCGTGTGCGGTCCCATGAGCTCACCACGCTCTTCTTGCCCTTGCTCAGGGAACCTTCCCGGACAGTGGCTGCTGGAGTTTGAACTAATTGCATGTCTTCTTTATAGTGTGTTATGTGAGTTTGCTTTCAACATGGGATTGGCATCTATACCTGTACCCAGTGGTACTTCATAAATGTGCACCTCATATTTATTTAGCGTGCATGTGCCTGCACGTGTGTGTGTGTGTGTGTGTGTGTGTGTGTGTGTGTGCATTAGAAGCCACTGTATATCCCTGTGGAGTACCAAGGGTGACTTCAGGAGTCATTCTGAATTATTTATACCTCCTTTTTGCTTCGCTCTGGAATTTTCCAGGCTCCACCCACTAGGGCCAGAAGTGCATGCCACCATTATTTCTGCCTGGCATTTTTACATGGGACGTGGGATGCAACCTCAGGACCTTCTGCTTGGGAGGCAGAGTCTTAACTCCAGCCATTTCTCCAGCCTTAAGTGCTCATTCTTAAAATAGCCCTATCATTCAGCCAGATTTTCATGCAGATATTTTGATGACCAAGCATAGGAGGTCATTTGTATGAATAATGAGAAGCATATCCAAACCCTATTCAAATGAGCTATAGTTCAGTTTATAGTGTGAATTGTCACTGCTGGTTACTGGAAACCAACATTTTCCATTGGTTCTCTGCAGCTGATGTGCTAATTCAAGGGAGCATCAGTCAGTGAACTTTGTACTGGTAGGCTTGTCATCTCATACTTCTGTGTGCCCTGACCTGTGGGAACCGTGACATGTAGTATGCTGATCTAGTGTTGTCTGCACTCTGCTGGAGTGAAACAGTGTCGGGTTGTCCCCGTTCACATGACTTAGCAAGGACCTTAACCAGGGAGGCATCTTTGGACTTCTCACCCCTGACATGGAGCCGGCAGAACAAGCTCTGATGGGGACTTCTGCAACCCAGCAGTATTGCCATTTATAATTAAGTTTGTTCACTCAAAGTTGTGAATGCTAGTCTCTTTGTTCTTCTCTTCCCTTTCCTCAACTGCCTTTGACTATTTGCCTGTTTGCTTCTGTCACTGCTTCTGTAAGCACCGCTGAGCTGAAGTTGCCATTTGCTCAGATGTCAGAGCTAGGACTGGAAGACCCAACTGTCGCTCTCAAGGAACCCATACTGATAGAGGAGTATGGCCTGTGGTTTACTTGGCTTGTGATGGCTGATTTCCATGCAGTGACCAGGATCTGGGCCCTTCCCTGTAGTAGCTTTGCCAACCCCACCCATTCCACTTTATATGGAAGGGAAGTCTCATTCATTCCACTTTATATGGAAGGGAGGAATATGGAGTAACCTTGCTTGTTTCTTAGCACTCTGCCTCAGATGTAATACATGCCATTGCTCTCACAGTTCATTGACAAAGACAAGTCTCAAGGATACTCAAGTTGCAAGAAGAACTTAGACACATGGATTCTTAGGATTGCTCTCATATAGGAAATGGAGGTTAGGTAAACAGAAAATGTATCCACCTATTTCACTGAAAGAGGTATACGCTGTGTTAACAACAATTGTCCTTATGCTAACGATAATAGTAGCCCCTCTGTGTAGAATACTTCCACCAAAAGTATTTGCAAGGCTTGTTCTCTCACTTGGTTTAAATCTTGGCTCATCTGAAGGCTACCTCATCAGCTGCCTTTTTTTCAGAGCCCTGACATTCACAATACATGGTATACAGTTTTAGTTTACCCTACCAGAGGATATATACAAGGAGACAAGATGTGTTTTCCTCACAACTTAGAGGAAAAGAGTTTATTCTAGCTCACAGTTTAGGTTACAGCCCACCAGGCAGGGAGGTCACAGGGGCAGGAGCTTGAGGCAGCTGTTCACATCGTAGCCACAGCAAGAGGGCAGAGAATGACTCCACACTTGCTTATTGGTGCTCAGCTCTGTTCAGTTTCCTACAGTTCTGGCTTGTCTTAGTTTCACGTCTCATTGCTGGAATAAATGCTTGACCCAAACAACCTAGGGGAAGGAAGAGATTTTATTTGTGCTTATAATTCCAGGTTGTAGTTCTAGTTCTTCTAGCAATTGGAACTAAGAGCTAGAACAAGAAAAGCCATGTCAAGCAATGATATGTAAGATACTCCATACTAGTTAGGGCTGAAGCAATCATAATTGGACTTTGCATGCCCTGCGCATTGTCCAACACACTGTTGACCCCACAAAGTCTAGCATCTGCTAAAGGCACCAAGATCCTTGGAGGCAAAGGATTGGCAGCCACAGCAGTGTTCCTATACCTAAGGGGAACACGGGAAAGGGTTCAGGGAAAGGCCACTGGGTCCTTGTACGTCATCGGAGAGGAGGGCCCAGAGGAAAATCAGACATGCACAAGAAAGGACTCTCTGGGGAATTGGGGCGGGAGGCACTGGGGGATGGGGAGGGAGAGAGGTGGGGAGGGGGACCAGGGGGTCCGGGGGAGGAGGAGGGAGGGAGGGAACTGGTGTACCTAATAAGTTTGTATGAGCTGAAATTAAAAAAAAAAAAAAGAAAAAAGAAAAGCCATGTCAACAAGCACTGAAGGAATTGGCTTCACACCACCTCAAAAGTAAGAGTAGAGGGGCAAGGACCAGTGTTGTATAACTACCTTCTCTAGTGCCAGCTTACTAAATACTGAGGCATCTCTCTCCATCTTTTTCTGTTGGCCCAGGGAATTGTCCTGCCCACCATGGGTTGGGTCTTCCCATGTCAGTTATGCCATTAAAACTTTCCCAAAGCCTTAGCCGAACAATCCTTCAAAGAACTACCCAGAGACCCACATCTCAAGAGTTAGATTGACAGCTGTCATACCTCTCTAGAAAGTGCTCCTGAGCACAGTGGGTGTGTCTTTCCATATCAGTTAACATAATTAGATAACCCCCATAGGCACTCCCAGAAACCTTTCTCTCCGGTGATTCTTGATTGTACCAAGTTGACAACCTAAACCTAGCATCACAGGCCTAGTTATCTCTGAGGGGACAGCCCATTCAGTGTCCTATTCAGCCCTACTTATTCAGTCTGTGCTGGGTGTTTGTGGAGAGAAGGAACTAATTAACAGCGTCCTTTAAAAATCTCCCAGTAGTAAGTATATTATTTGGTTTTAGAAAATCATGATGCTATAAAGGAAATATTTTGCAGATCACAGGAAAAAAAAAAACTTGAAATCTCTGCCCAGCTGTAGCGTTTGAAAAAGGCTTATAAGTCACTCTCTTCATGGCTAATAATAACGTCAGTAGGGGGAACTTGAAGAAAGAGGCATTTGTCCCCAAATGGTAAGTTAACAGCTTGTCTTATTATCTGGGTGGAACGTAAGTCATTAAGGGACATTTGAACTAAATCTGATGAAAATCTACTTATGGATAATCAGAAATGTGCTTCTTCTTAGAAAAAAAATGCAGTTTCTGCTTTTAAGCTGTTGTGAATAGGAAGATGGCAAAAATTAGTTTGAGGGGAATACTTGTTTTGTGAAAAAAGAAATCAGCTGCATGTTGGTGGGAATTCTTCAGGGACATCTTGGGTGGGGCACAATAGCTCCATGCAGTTGGCTGGGTCACGCTACCCTGAGGGATAGTAACCGAAAGGGTTTGCTGGTTTTCTGTAGGCTGTAACGTGGGCTGACTGAAATTTCCACTTTCTCTTTGTAGAGATTTAGGCTTTAAAAAAGTGACAGCCTGCATGGTTCTGGTTCTGTCTGAAGATACACAAGCTTAAAAAAAAATTATCACACAGGTTGGGGAGCTGTCTCAGAGATTAAATCCTTTGTCTTGTAAACAAAAGGATCCAAGTTCAGATCCCCAGATCCCATGGAAAAATGTCAGGTGGATATAGTGGCAGCCTGCATTTCCAACCTGGGAAGGTAGACCCAGGGAAACTTTAGAGCAAAGCATTAAGGTAGAAGAGGTAATCCAGGATGGTTCCCAGTGTTGTCCTTGGGCCTCCACAGTCACGTGCTCTCAAGTGCCCTCTTGTATACACATACACCCACACAAACATACCAAAAAATGGTTTTTAATGTACCACTGATTTGATGTTAATAGTGTTTGCAAACACAGAAAGGCATTTGGAATCTACTTACAGTTTAAACTATTTCCAATTACTGGTTATTAAAGCATTTCAGGCAAAATCAATATCTAATGATAGTTTAAAAACTTTGTTAAAGCACCAAAACTTTGTTAAAGCACCATTCAAGAAAATCAAGTGTTTGTGTATAAAGAATTTTGAACCACTTTGTGATCTCCTAGTCATTAATTTATTCTCTTGTGGTTATTCACTGATAAGGTTTCCTTCTTTTTTGCATAAAGAAAGATTAATAAGGCTAGATAGTAACTTCTCCCTCATTATAACAACTTCATTAGACTATTAATTTTTTTTTCTTAAATTTGTTAATTGATTCTCTGGTTGGAATGTATGTTAGGTATGTATTCTACCACTGAGTCATTCCTTTAACCCCTAGACTATTAATTAGAGCCAACACTTTTTAAAAAAGGAATAAGAATGGACAGTCCCTGTGCAGAGGAACACAGAAAGAGGAAAACGGGGCAAAGGAAAAAAAAGTCCTGGAATGTTCTACATAGAGCCTAATGATAACTAAAATAACGCTAGAAGTAAAATTAATAAGTTGTCAGAAAAGTTTCAAAGGTCCCCAAACAATATAGGCTTTTGCTATTGCTCTTGGTTTTCCTCCAAAAATTGGCAGTAAGACCCTATTACTGAAGGTGCAATGCACATGAATCAAAGGACATGAACAAAAAACACCGGTTGGAACTGGTCTGGAAACTTCCTCCTTACACAGTACCAGAGACTACTATGGAAGCTACCAGACAATAAAAGCAATCAAAGATTTCCTCAATCTGTGAAATTTTCAAGTTACTACTACAATAGTAATCACCATGGCAACAGGTGACTATCAGTGTGATAGTGGCATGAATATCAAGGAGACAACCAACAGTTTTTTGATGGTATTTAAGACCCATTTATTAGAATGTAACACATTCCTGTTACTATAAACTAGAACAAGAACCTATGAAAGGGAAGGGGAAAACACACTATGAATCTTTAGCTAGGAAGACATACAGCAAACTGCTTTTTAAATATCTATTATTATATCCATAGACTGGAAGAGTCCTCAGCACTCAACCTGGAAGCCTTCTTCCACAACAGAATGTGTTTATTATTGAAAAGCTCAACCCACCAAAATGCAGAAAACAAATTACTGCAAACTCCTTATATCTAAAGAGGACATATATGTTTCACGCCCCCACCCCCACCTCAAGGCTCAGGGAACACTGTGGAAGAGGCAGCAATAAGATTGTAAGACCCTGAAGTGGGACATGACTGTGTTGTGATATACAAGATTCCATGGCAGTTATGTACTTACACAAGAATTGCACAGAACCTGTCATACCAACGTCTTCCCATGAAAGCAGAAAGATCTCAAGAAGCTCCACAGCTCCGTGGAGAGACTGGTGAGCATTGGTACTCATCATGGGGAAGAAGAGGAGGATCTTTCCTCAGTGATTCTCACTGATATATGACACTCGTGGAACATCAGTCATTTTGGGCATGTGTCATCAAAGATAAACTAGATGAAACACAGTGGGCTGCACAAATGAAAAGCTTTGAAAATGGAGAGAGTGTGACAGGGGAGATGAAGTTTGCCAGAAGAAAAGGGTTGGGCTTAAAATTATTATAAAATGACCGTATTCATGTGTGGGAAATTGAAAAAAAAAAAAAAAAGAGAGAGAGAGAGAAAATGGGCGAGAAAAAGAACATTATTTTGAATACCTCTCCGTGATTCCAAGTTCTGAAGGTTGGGAGAGTTCGGACTGACAGCTTAGCCTCACACCTGCCCCTTTGCTGCAGGAAATCTGCCCTTACAGATTCTCCTGAAACACAAGAAAAGAACACATGGGACAGAAAGACAGCAGGGCAGAGCTCTGAGCTGGGGTTCCCCTGTGCCATGTTGCTACTCCAGTGTACATACTGGCAGGACCCGTGCCCTGGGTGCTGAGGGGTTAAGTGAGGACATGCACCAAGACCTAGCTCAGGTGGTGCCCACTGCCTCTGGAGAGGAATTAACGTATGCAGCTTGTTGTCCAGTTCAGAAAAGGATTGCTGCCTCTCGGACTGTGCCCTTGAAACATCCAGTCGGGTTGACACAGGGTTTCAAATAGGCCCACTTGTGTCAAGTCTCGCTGGATGTTCATGATGCTGGGAGAGCCGAAGGGGTGAGCAGAACCCAAAGAAAGTGTCCACTGGAATATGGGGATAGGATAGGAAGTTCTAAAAGCATTTTTGGCACTCTGCATCGGGTAACCAAAGCACCCCGTCTCTAAATACCACATACTGAAGTCCCCAGCAGTGCCCTCACTGCTGAGCTATCTCCCTACTTCAGCTGCCTACGCTCTGTTGACTAGGACATCCCCACGGCCCAGGATGTAAGAAGAATTGTGTCTGCCAAAACATCAGCCCTGCAGAGCGCCCTACCACAAACAAGTTTTGTCCCCAAAGACCTTAAAGGAACATTGCAAATCATCTTGTGCACTGAGTGCTTGCACGAAAGGTCCTGAGATGTTCATGAAGCTTGCAGAGATGGTGATCCCAGGACTTAACCCGGCTCCACCTCCCAACACTCCCACTCCTCTCTCATCTGTCTTCAGAGGCACCGCTGGTATCTAGGGGAGGCACAGCATGAATGATCCCGTGGCTCTCCTGAACTCTGGGTCCATTTGTTAGTATTTCTTAGGTTTTAATTCAATACCAATTACTGTCTGGAAACCTGTGAAAACAAAATTTAAAGATAGACAACTCTTACACTGATATATTTTTTACCTTGTTTGTATATGTGGAGACCAAAACTTCAAACTTAGTCCTTTTTAAAAATTAAACTTTATTTTTTGAAGAGTTTTAGACGCACAGAGTTTCTGTCTACCATCTACTCCATTTCTCCTTATGGACATCCTCCATGTTAATATGCTATGTGTGTTGCAGTTAATGAACCCACATCCATCTATTATCATGAGTTACAGTGTGTACTCTACTCATTTGTTCTAAAGGCATTTTTATTTGCATGCACATGCTACTGACCACCCCATACTGCCGAGCTGTGTCCTCAGCTCCTGCCTTCCTCGGCTTTGACTTAACGTCCCTTCAGGTTACGGATCCTCTGTAGCACTTCATCCAGCTGCTTGCCTAGGCTCTTCCTGACTTGGTTTCTTAGACTTTGTTTTCAAAAACGTAGACAGCTTCGAGGAATGCTGTTTGGGTATTTTGTAGAATATCCTTTGATTTAGGTTCGCCTGCTGCCTTTCTCATGATAAGACAGAAGAAAGCTTCCAGATAAACTGCTGTTTTTGTCCTTCAAGGATGTCCTGTAGGCATGAGTTATCACCCTGTGCCCACCTGGATGAGGCTCTAAGCTCTTCTTTTGTCCGTTGTTTTGTTTTTGTTTTTTTTTTTTTCATCCTATACTCTGTGGAAGAAGTCATAGTGCATCCCCACAGTTGAGTAGGGAATTGCTTCAAACCCCATTAAGAGCAGAGGGACTACATAAATTGCTTGGAATTCTGTTATACTCTAAGTGTGTTATTTTATTACATGGTATGCATGCAGTGTGTATGTGTTTGCATGAATGTGTGTGCACATAGATGTGCAGGTATACATGCATGTACATAGGGGCCTGAAGCTGAAGTCAGGAATCTTCTTTGATTGCTTTCCACTTTATATTCATTGACCAAAGTCTCACCAGCTCAGCTAGAATGGTTAGCCGACTTGATCTGGGGATCCCATGTCTCTGAGTGCTGAATTTACAGGTGGGCTGCTTTGCCCACCTGACATTTATGTGGGCTCTGAGAATCTGAACTTCAGTCTTTGTGCTTGTGTAGCAGATGCTATAACTGCTGAGCCATGTCCCCAGTCCAAAGTGTGTGTGTGTGTGTGTGTGTGTGTGTGTGTGTGTGTGTGTGTTTTAAATGACTCGGATGGCAAATGCTAACTGTTGTATGCATTTTAGTTACTTATAAATTTGACCTGGTGGACATTTTATCCTAACTGAGGGGAAAGCAGCCTTCCAAACTGCAGCCGTCCAACCCTGACCAGAGACTGCGGATGCTGAGACTCTGCCAGGGCTTGTTGTAGCATGCCAGAAGTGCCAGCTGCCTCCTGCTCCCGTTCTGGGTCAAGATGCAAGGCTGTCTGTGTGCTTTCTTCTGCTTCAGTGGTGCAGTGGAAACCACAGCTGTTTGTCCTGTAATATATTATCACAAGAGTGCAAAACCTTGTTTAGAATATCATTAGTGTGAAACCATATACTATATCATTTAAGTATCACAAGTGCATTACTACGAAAGACATCTTTGGTATCTGTTGAGTGTCTTTGAGTCATTCCCAGTAAGTGTGTATAATGTCAAATTCTACATGTCCTCCATATTTATGACACAGTTTGGTTGTAAGAGTTCTGCTTCTTGGTTCTTTCCAAATATTTGTGTGACTTTTCATAAATTATTTGAAGCAATCATTTTCACCTGCTTTTTGGTACGTGCATACATAGAAATTTTTGCAAAGCACAGAGTTCTACACATTTCCCCCTTGGTCATCTTCAACCCAGAGGCCCTGAAAATGAATAATGGCCTATCTCAGTCCAAAAGAAGGAAAAAAAAGTTAGAAGTAATGTTCACTTTTTTCGAGGTTTTCTACTGTTAGTTTTAATCCTTCAGCGTTAGCCTCTCACTCCCCCACCATGCACACAACCCATATGCCTATGGGTGAATAGTGGTAAAATCCATGAGCAAGTAGGAAACAGAAGTATTAACAGAAGCAGCACAGGATCTCAGTGTTCCCTGACCTTCCCGGGTGGTGGCTCCAGGTGTAGGTGGTTTATGCTGTGAGCAGCTTGGAAGCCTCCCGCAGCTGCCCTGGGGGCAATCCGAGCCTCCTGGGGCAGGAAGGAGCGCATTCTACAATGGTGCGATTATCATCTGTGCATCCTTCGCCAGGAAGGATGGAATCGACTCTCCTGCCCACGAAATTGGCCTTGAATTTCTCTGCATCTCAGGCCAACACCCAGTGAACGTTGAGAGGCCCCCTGCTCAGGGGCTTGGGTGTGTTTCCTGCATGGAGATGACACATGTGTGTGCCTGGGAAAGTGTGCATTGTGACTGGCTTCCTGGGCTCTATTGGATGAGAAGAATGAAATCCTAGCATCGCTTTCTTTCATGATGGAATTAATTAGAATCACTGATAGCATTCCTTTTTCTAACAATGTGGTAGGATTTCCTATTTAAAAGGAAGGATCAGATTTCTAAGTAGCTGTGAATTTTGTTAGTTTTTCCGTTTAGTGTTTTTGACATACTGTCTCACAATATTGCCCTCAGGCCTGAGTTCCCAAGTAACTTGGGCAAAAACTATACCTCACCAGGTTCTGTTTAGTTGACCGTTTTGACATTGACACCATGATTGATTGATGGACTGATTGAGACTGCCCAGTAACTGAAGACAGTCTTGAACTTTGATCCTCCCGTCTCCACCTCCCAAGTGCTGATATTAGAGCCCTTCACCACTATACCTGGTTTATGTGTTGCTGGGATCAAGCCCCAGAGCTTTATAAATGCCAGCCAACTGCTGATAGAGTGGTCCAGCTGAGCTGTATCTCCCGCCTGGGGTGGATCTCTATGAGGGTGTAACTGTGGTGTGTGTTGTTGATTCGCTGCATCTATAAGAATGTAGTTAGTAGGCGAGAGAGCAGTGGTATGGTATGGAATGAGAACCTGTCAGAAACTTGCTTCTAGATGGTTCAGCAGAAGTGCATCACTATGTCATAGCAGGGCATTTGGCTTTAGTCGGCTCATCTTTCTTCTCATTTATTTATTAATATTGTCTTCATTCATTTATGTCTCGCTAACCCAGTAGGCCCATCTTTCAAATCATGGTGAGTGTCAGATTTCCAAAAACACTACCACAAAGTTAAAAGACATTTGTGTAGCCAGTTATCCAAGATCCTTTGGGGGAGTTGGAGGCAAGATGTTTCTTTCTATAATACAAGGATATTTTTCCTTTAGAAAAGATCAACTCTAAAATGGAACAGAAGGAAAGGAAAGTTTGCCAATGCCCAGGCCTTGATAGAATTGACGTATCATCGATAATACTTTTTGCATTTTCTTGGGGAGGGTTTAGAGTGAACCGGTTCAACTCTGAGATTGGCTGGATGTGGTCTTGCCCGAGCTCTTGGTTGCTCAGTGACCTTCCGATCTTGTGATCCTAAGAAACAACTTGGAAATGGGTCTGAAAGTACATAAATATGGATTTCACCATTTAAAGGTTCTTTTCATGAAAGCATATGAGTAACATTTTGTGAAGTGAGCCCATTCTTAAACAGCATTTTGAAGGAGAGGCATATCATTATTTTCAATCTACATCATTACCTTGTCTTTTATTTCTAAAAGCTCAATTTTTTCCCATTAGATAGTATGATTTAGGCGGACCATTTGGAAATTTCTCTCTCTCTCTCTCTGAAATACTGCCACCTAGGGATGACAGTTTTTAAGTTGTTTAGTGTCTAAGATGCATTTTAGTGTTTTGGCCTTCGACTTTAATTTTCCTTCTTGCTGATTTAAGTCGTTGCTAAAATGGTATTTTATTGTTTCAGGCTTTGCTTAATTTACTCTAATACGTTTAGGCCGAAGATTAGGTAATTTTATACTAACTGTTATCTAGCAATATGTTTGGCTTACTGTTCCATTTCAAGATATTAGTTCATAAAAAAAGCTTTTAACTTAAATACCTGTTAGAAAAAATGTTCCAAATGTGTGCTTTTAATTAAATGAAGGCCATTGTTTGTTAACCTGCAGTGTGATGTCCTCAAGAAAGGTAGCAGTAAATGGTTCATCACGTTGCTTTAGATGCTGCTCCAGGAGAGATGAGCAACTTAGAGGTGGAGGTAGAGGAGGACAAAGATGATACTGTGGTAGCTGGTGCATTCTGGGATACTGAGGTTCTGAGTCCATGTGCCATGTGCAGTGGTCCACCAGTGGTCCATTCCTTGCCTCTGCCTTCACTTGCCTTGGCTTCTTAGAGAAGCTGTTTCTACCTGATTTCAAGGCAATCTCTGCCATCACCTCACTTCTTTCGTGCCAAGCTTAACAGCTCTTGCAAATGAGTTTGATACTTGAATAAGAATCTCAGCATTGGGCTGGGATAGCTGAGTTAGTAGTACTTGAGAGAGTACATTTCCATATATATATATATATATATATATATTTTTTTTTTTTTTTTTTTTTTTTTTTTGCTGTGAGCATGCTTGACATTATCAAATATGATGCCCAACTGAGGGTGTAGCTCAGTGATGAAGCATTTGTCTGCCATGCATGAAGCCTCAGGTTCAATCCTAGCACTTCCTAACCGAGTGCGTGCACACACTTAGGAGCACACTTGCACATACATAGGTGTGTACACACACACAAACACACACATAAGCAGAATTGAAATGTGATACGGATGAAAAACAAGCATCTTAAATGGGATTCATGGGGCTGGGAAGGTGGCTCAGGGGTTAAGCCTCTGCCTTGCAGGCGGAAGGTCCTGAGTTCAGATCCTAGACCCCATGTATAGACGCTGAGCGGAAGCGGAGGCGGCCTGCGTTTCTGGTCCTGATAGGGTGGAGCCTGTGAATCCCAGGGCAGAGTAAACAAGGAGGAGGTGGAGGCGGTCCTTGGTGGTTCCCGAATTCACCCGTGGTTCTACACACACACACACACACACACACACACACACACATACATACACGCACACAACACGCATACAACGCATTATTGAATAAATAAAAAAAAATTTTTTTAAATGGGATTCATAAGGGTCCGTGAAGAGTTTCTGGATGTTTCTGGTTCTCTGTGTGTCCCTCGAAATTCTAGCAAGAATTTTCTAGCGAGTATTTTTCTTGGGAGAAGTTCCACACTTATTTCATTAGACATTCAAAGAGAGATTCCTACCCCACCGAATGTTCCAAGCCAGTGATCACAAATATCTCATGCTGATAGGAAGGAGCTGCTAGTTCCTGCCTTCGGGAAGCCACGAGATGTAAAAACGCAAAGGACATTGAACTTGAGGATGCATTGTTCACTTATGTTAATTCAAGCAAAATACATTATGAATGAGCCTGTAATCAAATGTGCTTCCTTGGTCCCGCCAGCCCTCAATGAACAACTAGACATTGCTGCCACTGGTTTTGGCTCGGGGCTTTAAAGCAGGTTCAGACGCACCTCTTGCCATTGAAAGGAAAGGGAAGTGATAAAATGTTGCTTGACTTTCATAAGCAATTCATAACAGCAGATTAATAAAAGTTTTAGAAGTTTCCTTTTCCTTGGAGCCAGAGTTTAAGGTCAGTGTGTAAAGTCTCTCAGACTCCCCCCTCCCCCAGTCTCCCTACACACACCTCTTGACTGAACATAAGCAGGGAAGAGTGAGTCTGAAACCTCTAACTCAGGCAGGGCTCCTGCTGGGCTTTACCATTCTGACTCACACCCTCCCAGTCTGAACTTAAGTGCCCCCTTGAGGTCTGACTTCAGCTGAAGAACTGCCAAGAAGAGTTCTGGTTCTGGGGCTGTTTGCCATGTGGACCCCATGAGCACATTCGGTCCCATTATCACTGACATCACTCTTTTTCAGTTTTGAATTCCTGCAAAATCATCAGAAGTTGAGGGTCTTGTGGAATGAACCTTAGCTGCTAGTGTTCAGTTTAAGGAAACACCATATGGCATTAACTTCCATCTCTGCTGCCTGAGCTTGTGAGACCTTGGCACAGGTGGTCTTACAAACAGCATTCATAGTATTCGTTCTGTCCTGCCCTTGACAGAACCTTAAGATGTTTTGGACATGTAATAAAAGGTATTTTGTGTCTTGACACTCAGGGTAAAAATACATGTATATATTTTTCACAAAGCAGTGTTTACCCCTGCAAGAAATATACATATTATATTCTAATAATACATTCCCTATTGCATGGGGAAATAGTCTGCTGGCCTTGGTCATCAGTTTCATGCCTTATTACCTTTAGTGGGAAAGCCGCCTCCTTGGGGTTGCTTTGTAGATTCCAGTCTTTTGGGTCACTGAGGTAAGAAATAGCTTAGGACGTCATGAGTGGATGAGTATACAAGAACCAAATGTGTGTATTTTCAGTCAAGAGCCAAATGTATGTATTTTCAGTAATGCCAGCATATTCTAGAGGGAGTGGAGCCTACTGTCTGGAGTGAACATTCTAGTTAGAATTTTCAATTCTGTCTACTCTGACCTTACCATCTATTCTGCTGTCTTTAAAATGGAGATAATAAGAAGATTTCAAAACGTTGTGAGGGTTGATGTGTACAAATTCAATATTAATATACAATTAATACATAAATGCACACATTAGTACAGTGTTGATAATAATAACAAATACTTGTTTTACATGTACTTGTGCTAGATTAACAAATACTTGTTGTTAGAATTACTAATATTGTATTTTATTGTGAAGTACATTCCCAGTTGGATAGCATTGCAACCATAAGAGTCAGTGACTTATGTATAGGAATGAACTCTATGATTCAATGTATAGACTGTCCGAAGTGTGTTTAAATGAAAACAGAATAAATTTGGGCCAGTGAGTAAAGGTGCTTGCGTATAAATCTGGTGACCTGAGTTCAGTCTCCAGAGCCTGCATATTGGAAGGAGAGAACTAACTTCTGAAAGTTGTCTTCTGACTTCCACATGTGCACTGTGGCAAGGTGGCCTTCCTCTGTTCTTTCTTTCCCTTCCTCACCTCTCTTTTAAATAAATAATAATAAGTGAATATTTTCAATTATAACTAGGTAATTTACACTTTGAATTAGTTGAAATATTTTCAGTCACAGTCAGCCGAAAACTCCAAACAAAGTAGCTTATGAGAAAACCAGGGATTTGTTGATTTTCCATAATGGAAAGGGCTGTGGTATTGCTTTTGGCGTCGGTCATATCCAGCTGCCCCAGTGATATTAGAAATCTCTTTCTGTTCATTTCTTGGTCTGCCTTTCTGTGTTGGCTTCGTTTTCAGGCATGCTTGCCCTGAGCAGTGGCAGAAGCAGCTACCAGCTGCTCTAACTTTTTGTTTTTTCCTTGTAGTTTCATCTTAGCCTTGCCTCTGTGCACATGACCTATTAACTAGACTCAGATCACCCTGGGCGACACTCTGCCAACTCAGTCACTTGGCTAAGAAAGGGAGTGATCTTCATGTGACCCCTTGAGGTCAGCCACACTCAAACCACATGGTTCACATAAGGGAGGGACCCTTGGTAGAGGGGGGAGTCCCCAGCAAGCACTACCTACATGCCCTCCCCTGACTTTCTAAGGACTTTCTAATAAGATGTTTGCTTTGACTAACCCAAAAAGAGCATGTAAATGGTGAGAACGTCTTATTAAAACAAGCCCTCCTCATTTCCATCCTCAGTGTGTAGCGACTGATGTTCCAAGACATGGCGTCCCTTCTTTCCTGGTCACTGTGGCAAGCGATCTTTGGTTGTGACTCTGAAGCCATCATTTCCATTGATGTCATTTGTGCCTCCCTCTCTTCTCTGCTTCCCAGGCTTTACGACCTCCATGCTTTCATTATGAACAAAACAACTGAGAGATATGACACCCCCCTCCATTTTGTGGTCCAGCCAGCCCCAGAACTGCAGTACGCAGCTTTCCTTTCATCTACTTGCTGGGTATGAGGACCACTGATGTGTCAGAATACACGAGGTTCAGTCTCTCATGGTTTCACACACATACACATACACACGCACACACACACGCACATGCAGATGGCGGTGGACAATGGGCACTTTGCTTCAATAGGGACTCCAGATGGTGCAGTGTGACTGCCAAGGGAGGTAAAAGAATTATGGGTCTGGAGCCAGAGAAGTTAAGGGCACAGCCCCTTTTATCTGCCATGTGTGCGATATCTTCAGCTTGCTAATTAAATTAGGAACAAGGTATGCATGCTTTATTTTTAAGACCATATTGCATTGCGATGTTTTATAGGTGCACAATGGATAAGTCAAATGGTGTGAAGTTACATGTAAACAAAGGCCAAAATTCAGACATATTTCAAAAGACATGTAATCTTGGGGAAAATTGGAAGCAGTCTAATGACATTAACAATTCTAAAGTCTCAGAATTCTTAAGTGTCTTATATACACATGTCCTTGGGTTTATTAAGACATGGTAGATGAACGATAGATGTGATTTTATTTCTGATGGGAACTTCATAGCTTCTTAGGCTTATTCAGTGCACATAGAGTTGAAGATCTGTTGTCACACTAGATTGAGACAGGAAGTTAGTCAGCTGCTTTACAATGATAAATACTATAAATGTTCTATTTTAAATGAAACCATAGTTCTATCATGTTGGTTTGCATTTTGTTTTTTCCATTGCTGCTGTGCACACATAGATCTGGGTATTTTTTCCTCCTAGTGGACTGTCACTTGCTGTGAAAGTGCAACACCAGGAGTGTTTTGATGTGTCCCCAAGTCGATGTCCTGTGACTCAATTATCTTTCTTCTATAAACTTCAGTCATAATGAATCAGCCACAATTTCCATTTACAACTCTTTAAGGTAGACTAGAATTAATGACACTTGTGATCTAAATTGAGGGTCTTCCTGAATTTTTCTAGATTTTTATAGTAGTGTCTTCCTTGCTTAGTTTAACAGTAGACTGTTTTCATGGGATCCCATAATGGAATCTTTCCTAAGCATTAACTTAGTTTTTACAGAAATGACTTTCTTATGTTGAGCTTCACCTGGTGGTAAGCATTCCACTACTTAGCTATATCACAACCCTAGAAGCAACTGGGTTTTTTTTTTATGCATATATGTGTATGGGATATATGCATATTTGCATATATGTGGGCACACATATATGTACTTGCATGTGAAGGCCCAAGGTTGTTATTGGGAATCATCCTCAATCACCCTTCCACCTTATTCTTTTTTAGGCAAGGTCTCCAATGAAATCCTCGCACACTATTAGGGTTCGTCTAGCTAGCCATTTTTCTCTGGGGAGTCCCAGGGGCTGCTTTCTGAGACTGGAATTATAGGCTGGCTGTTACACTGCTTGGCATTTTACTGGCATCTGGGGATCTGAACTCTGGTACTTTTGCTTGTGTGCTTTAAGCACTAAGCCATCTCCCCAGCCTGAAAAAAAAATATTTTTTTAATTATTTAAGAGGAGGGTATGGAGAAAAAGAGAGAATATGAAGACATACACGTGCCACAGCATGAATGTGAAAGTCATAAGAAGTCAGTTCTCTCCTTCCACTTCATGGACTCTGGGGATTGAATTTGGGTCACCAGATTTATACACAGCACCATATCTACTGAGCTATCTCACTGATTCTAAACAACTGTTCTTGACAATCATTTATAATTATTTGTAATCATGTTTGCAAATGCAAGTACAATTGGTACAAAAGGGAGTGAGAAGAAATGCCACTTGCCTGGCTGTGGGGCAGACTCTGCTGTGTTAGTGGGAACAGTTGTGTAGGCCCATGACATACTGGACTCTCCAGGCTCTAATTCTTTATACAAGGTGACATATCCAGTCTTCAGCAACATCCTTACCAGTTGAGGTTACCCACTTTGCACAGATGAGGAAAAACATGTACAGAAAGTCTAGGATTGTCCGAGTATAGCTTGCTAGCTGCCATAACCAGCCCACCTGAATTTTAGCATATTTTGCAGAAGAACTGAATAACCTATTAAGTGGGGATGGAGGTGGTGACTAGTCCTCAAAACTCCACCATTGCACAAAAGACTTCTTAAATATCCTTCATCTCTCTCTCATAGTCCAGGCATTTAGAGAAAGAAATGGGACTGCAGAGAGGTTCAGGGGTTAAGACTCTGCCTTGCAAGCAGAAAGATCTGAGTTCAGATGCTGGATCCCACGTAAAAAATGCTAGGCAGAAATGGTGGCAGCCTTTATTTCTGACTCTGGAAGGTGGAGCCTGGGAAGTCTCAGAGCTAAGCAAACAGAAGGTAGAGCAATCCAGGACGATTCCCTTGGTCCTCTATAGGGACGCACAGTGCCCCCTCTATCTCTCTCTCTCTCTCTCTCTCTCACACACACACACACACACAAATAAATAAATAAGGAGAAATGACCAGTCCATATACCCTGCCATATACCATGTCTTCACATGGTAACTCATGCCCAGAGGACTAAAAGAATGTGTGTGATAGGCATCTCCATAGTAACTTGTTCTCTTCAGATCTAGCTTCCTTATTTGCCCCAGAAGAAAATGTAGTACATCAGTATGTAATCTTGAGAGAAACATTCAGGAAATGAGAGTTTCTCAGCATTTGCCAAGAGACTGGAAGGTTGGTAGGTAGGATTGCAATATTACCAAATTCATGCCTATCTCGTCAAGCCAGAATGCAGCTCAGACCAGAGAATCCTGGAGTTAGAAAAAGCCCTGGTGGTGCTGCTTTGTCTCTCCCTGTCTAGGGAAGGTGGGAAAGCAGCTGAGCACCTACAAGGAGACTGATTTCACCATTTTATAGGTAAGGAAGACTGAGCTTCAGAGATATAAAATGATTTACTCAAAATCACATCTAGAAAGAGGTGGAAACAGGATATGAACCTTGTCTTCATCTTTGTGCCACATCATTGTACATCCTGCATGGTCAATAGCCATTTTCTCAGCTGGGAGTTCTTTCTGAAGGTAATATTAAATAGCTCCTGAATTGAAATGCTTACACTTCAGCCATCTTCAGTCAGCAGAAGCAGCAATGGATCAGCCTTTTTGAGGGGGTGGGGAAGCAGGCCCAGGTTGGCTGTTTGGGCATCAGTAGTAGTCAAGGATTCCTTAGATAGCACACCATGGTTCATATCCCCATCTGCCCTGTAGCATCTCCATCAAGATTGTGTGACATGGCCTTAGCCCAGGAACTAGGTGACCCAAGAGGGAAGACACCATACCTTTCTTTGGCCATGATTTGAATATGAAACACCTCCTACAGCCTCATGTACTGGAACACTGGGTTCCCAGTTGGCAGGTTGGCAGTACTGTTGTGAAGGATGTGTAATCAAGTGTGGAGGGGGGAGAGGGAGAAAGGGAGAAGGGAGAATTGGCTGAAGGAAATGGATCCTAGGGTCTGGGAGATTACAGCTGCCTTCCAGACTGAGCCCTCTGCTCTGTGATCCACCAAGATGTGAGTAAGTTTCTCTCCATCACCTTCCCTGCCCTCAAATCATGAACAAAGGTAATACCTTCCTGCTATAGTTTTTATAAAGTTTTGTGTGTGCATTTTCTCAGCAATGAGAACCATGGCATACCAGGAAGTCACAAACCAAGTCCTCACAGGAAGAAGCTTTTTTAAATCATACATGACATTTCTGTTTGTAAAAGTAACTCGTGTTGTCATCAAAACTGTGATAAAAGCTCAAAGAAAAATATGAAAATGGGTACATATTATTTAACTTTCACTGTCTAGCAAATTACCCTAAAACTTAGCACCTGAAAGCAACCTTAAATTCCCAAATGGCTTAGAAAGAGGAATCTGGGAAGGGCACCTGATTAATAGCTCCCTTAGGAAGTCGCAGTCAGACAGTTGCAGCAGGCTGTGAGACTGAGGTGCTGGACACATCGGAGGACAGGCCAAACTTCTGGTCACCCCGCATCAGAGGAAGGACCAAGGCTGTAGCCACCCCACATCAGAGGACAGGCTGAAGCTGTGCTCAGCCCACACCAGAGGATCTGCTTTCAGAGCCCAAGAGAAGCTTGCTGGCTGGAGGTTTCTGTTATAGAAACTTCTCTGCAGTGCTGCGCACGACGTGACTTTCATCAGCGCCATATGGCAGACAGCGACAGAAGCCAGTGTCCTTCACAAGCTCGTCTTAGAGATGATGCCTACCACCCACAGGATGTTCTGTTAGCCTCAGACCTCCAAATGTGTCATGGGAGAGGTTTTAACAGTTATAGTTAGGCACAAGTGTCAACTTGACAGTTGAGGGGTTTGAGCTCTGGGTACATTTGTAGAGAATTAATGGTTGAGCTAAGCCTAGAGCACACCTGCAATAGATTGTCTAACTGATGGGGAAGGCCCCAAATTATGGGATTAGGCCCTGGAATGAAACACAGAGAGCTATTTGAGAGAGTTGGCATCCTTGTGTACACATGGCCAGATATGCTGGTCTGGCAAGTAAGGATCGTTCCTCTCTCAGCCATTTTGTAGAGATGCTGTGGCCAGTTCCTTCAGCCTGGTGTTGGTGCATGCTGTCCTGTCAAGCTGGAACGAGAACTGTAACAGTTACAAACACCATTCAGAGATCACCTGAGCCTTTTATGAAGGTTATCCTCCACAGTGTGTAAGTTATAGGTTATCCTCCACAGTGTGTAAGTTATAGTTTTGCTAGAGTCACTTGGGTTTTTACCTATAGTTCTCCCTTCTTCCAGAAGTAACACAAGCTATAATGAAATCCTTGAAGTTGTTACCCCATTGCTAGTGCAGTGATGAGCCGTGAGTGCTCCAGCTCACTGCCTGCTGGCTGCTCTCGTCCTAGAGCAGCCTCCTGAGTTCCTTCTGCCATGCATGATGTGTGTGGTTTGGGGACCAGGGTGATGAGTAGTGAATGATGGATTTGGTGTGGGATAGTCTTACCACACTCTGCTTTGAGGAATCTGGGGCTCTGCTGCTTCTGAGATGGGATGGAGTGTTTAGGGTTGAGAAGAGGCTCATGGTTCTTTCAGCCCCTCATTGGCTGTTGTTGGATGAAGTTAAAGATGCAGACACCTAGGTAGGATGCTTACCTAGCATGCATAAAGCCTGACACTTAGGAATATATATCTATGTGTATATACATACATATGTACTTATAATTCAGAGACCTAGATGTTTGCCTAGCATGCATAAGGCCCTGGCACTTTGGAATTCGTAACATGCACACACACACACACACACACACACACACACACACACACACTCATACACACACACACACACACACACACACACACACACTCATACACACACACACACACACACACACACTGCAGAAACCTAGATAGCGTGCTTGTCTAGCATACAGAAGGCCCTAATGGTTTGGAATGCATACATACTTATGATGCAGAGACATATTAAATGCGTTCCAGTTTTTACAAGTAATTATTTGAGAGAAAAGATTTAAGTTCTTTAAACATTAAATTATTAAAAATACTATATCTTTTCTCTCCTTTCTCCCCCCCATCTTTCCCATAGGGAAGAAGCATTTTGCTTCTGTAGATGTAGTGTCATGAGAATCAGTAGGAAATCTTAATATCTGGCTAAGTAGCAATACTTCACAGCACCCTTCCCTCAACTCTTAAGTCATACTGACAGTGCAAGAAACTTAGGGATAAATAGTAGGTAATGTAATTTATAGGTAGCAGACATTTTTGTCATACATACAGTCTTAAAAAAACATGCTTTGGTGAATAATAGTAATAAAAAGCAAGCTGTAATATGAAATAAATTTGAATGACTTCTTTTCTAGTACATACAGTAAAGAAATTTATCAGTAAAAATCTGCACAAAACAAGTAGCAAACTGGAATAAATTTGAATAAATCCCTGCATAGGCAGTGTTGATAAATATTTCAGCCTAAGCTGAAACAAAATATAACAAAAGTATTAATTTTATGGAAAATTTATATCACACATTGAATAAAAACTAATATTTCACTAAATAGTACATACTAAGCAATGGGGAAGAAATGGTAATTTTTCACAAGGTGGCTCTGACTGGATATTGACAATCCCTATGGCGCTGCTCACCCGCAGGTCAGTCATGAAGATGTCAAGTCTAGATGTCACACCTCTGGGCAGCTGTGCCCTGGGCTCCTGCCTGTAGACTAAGGAGACAGTGTTGTGAACTAGTCTCACTCAGCCAGAGGAGGCCTGGAGATTCCTCCATCTTGAAAGGGACCCCAGAGATGATGACCAGTGGCAGGCAGCATCAGGATGGCCTCCAAGTAACACACTGTATCGCAGGATGCTGCTTTATGCGTAGAAGCGAGCAATACCCGCCCATGACAGTGCCTCAGAGAGAACAGAGTTAAGCCAGCCAGCTGACCATGGATACTCATTGTGGGCTGAATGCATTTTGGTTGAGAGAAGTATGAATGGAGGCTACAGCCCAGCTTCGCTTATCACAGACTCTCTCCCAGTAGAGAGAGAGCGTGTGGGATGCCTGAGCCTTGTCCTCACCAAATGTGGTAAGACATCTGCCCTGTTAATGCATCTTCTCTCAGCCTTGCGGAAGGACTGGAATTATAGAATCACATGCTGGGATTTGAATCCAGGCTCCCCACTTTAGTCCAGGACACTTGATGTATCTAAGGTCAGCATTCACAGTTGAAAAGTAGATGGGTGGACCTCACTTCCAAGGGATGTTTTGAGACTGCAGTGATTCAGGCCAAGAACCATGATAAGGCCAGACCCATGATAAGGACTCCAAAATCAGTTCCTACATTGTCTTTAAGCTACCTGGCCACTTCTGGCATTTATTTTGTATTTTAGAAACAGTTATAGTGGATTTCAAGCACTATCCTGTGGAGAGAAAGTCTTCAATGTCTTTGATCTTTGAGGGTACCTGTGTTCATTGAATAATAATCACACAAGGCTTTCTAGAAGACAGGTAGAAATACCAATGCTTTCAAGATTCCGTGGCTGTACATACTGTCCGTGCTGCTTGGGTAGAGAGCAGTCTACATCTGTGTGTCTGTTCTCAGTGTGTGAGATCATGCGACATCACAGCATGCCCCATTTAGGCCTTGGTGTCTTGGCTTTATCACTGGCAGTTTTAGGTGAATCTCTTGACCCATCTGTTCCTTCTCTTAAAGGCACACCATCATCTCTTCCCTAGGGTAATTGTGAAAACTGAATGAGAGAAATGAAAAAGAACTAAAGTGTGATTTACAGTACGCTCACACTTAATCCCGTAGCACACTTTCGTTCTAGTAGAATGGCTGCAGGTTCAGCCCTTGCCAGTGTTCCTTGCAGAATTGCTCATTAGTAGTCAGTGTGGCTGGTAAATAGATGAAAAAAATGCCTGTTTCTCATTCAGCAGAAATCGGATTAGACATCCATCAACCTGAATCCCCCCCAACACTGCTGTGCTGGCTCTGTTCAGATGATTAAGAGACTTACCCTGCGACACCTCGCGGTAATTGGCGGGCTTTGGGTTGAGGTTAAGTATGAGTCTAATCGCTCCAGTCAAGCCTTCGGGTTTGGTTGTTTTGTTGCCACATACTTATGTAAACAGGTGTTCTCTATGTAAACATTTGTGAAAGTCAAAATACCAAAACAGATTAAATATAGAACCAGGCTGGCTGGCACATCAGTGTTTTAGTGACAGCAAGAAAACATCATCTGTTACTTTTTATTCCTGTGGCCAGTTGGACAATGTTCTCTATAGTCAATTTAATAAATTCATCTGGGACTTTGTACCAATCCTCTGTGTCTATGCACAGATATTTAAAGGGTATTTTAATAAAATGAGTTTAAGTCAGTACTGTGGGTCTTCGACTTTCATCTTTTAGAGATGAGCCATATGTTCATCTGGATTCCTAGAATAGATAGCTCCCTGAGCATGTGTTGTGAAGAGCAGAGGCCTGTGTGTAGCTGGCTTGCTGGTAGAACTGGCATTTATCCATCCAACTCATGTGTGGGACAGAAATGCTTTCGCTCTTTTAGCCCCTATACCGGTTGGGCAGTTGGGTTATTCTGGCTATGTGAGAGAACCGCTTCAGTTTTCATGACGGGTACTTTTAATGATAATTCTCTTCCACTGCTGAATATCCTGACCTTCCATATTCTGTTCCTCAGAAATAGATCCTCTCAATTCTTATCTTTCCCCCTCTACATTAGACACACCATTATTCTAGTTACCATTATTTCCTTTTCACATTTTTCTGTTGGAGAGCCCAGTGAGGTAGCTTAGTGACTAAGGAGCATGCTCCACAACCTGGCGACCTGAGTTCGATCCCCAGAGGCCCACATGGTGTGTAGCTTCTCTTTAAGTAAATCAGTTTAAAAAAAAAAAAAAAAAAGACATGTTTTTCTATTGGGAAGTCCACTGTAGGCACGTTATCAGCTGCCTCCAGCGGTGGCGCTGGACTTTCCAAAGCCTTTCTTCTCCTGGGAGCTTTGTGCTTTGCATGGCTCACAGCATGAGTCCCGGTTGTTCCTGGGTGGGTAGGATCAGACAGGGCGCCTGGGGGTGAGAACAGAAGGCTGTGAGAACTGAGTCTGCAGAAAGCAGTGGGTTACCTCTTTCATGTTAGCGTGCTTGCTTCGGGCAGCCTTCTCTACATTGGCACCTATTTTCGTATTTTCTTCAAAGCGTTTTCTGCAGTGATAACAGTCATTAACTCCCTTGCTGCTGAATGAAGTAAAAAGGTATTAATGTAGCTGTGGAGAAATAAGAACCTGTGCTCAAATCTTTTTTTGGGGGGGGGTCATTAAAGAAAAAGCAATTTTAATGCTTGGTTTTGGTGTAATTTTTTTGCTTGGGATTTGGAGTGCATTAAAATTGGCATCAGATTCTAGAATTGAGTAATCAAAAGAAACTCTCAGATGATACAGTTGTCTGGCGTTGTTGATTCTGAGCCTTTGAAAGGTACAAGGTGAAGATTCTGAAAGCCCCCAACTCTGGCCACTTTTGTTTTACATCTTTAAAAAAAAAAATCTGAGATAACTCTGCCTCTTTTGTGGGTTGTTTAATCTGAGTCTCACTCTTCTCGGAAGAGTACATAAATTTATCTAACAGAGATGACCACACACCTCAAAGGATGGCTGCAGTAATTAAGCTTAATCACAAGCTGAAATGCCAAGTGTCTACAGGTGTCAATAAAACTTAAAAGTAGGAAAGGTGAGAAACCACACACCTTTTGTGTCTTCTTTGTTCTTGCAGTGTCAAACCTGAATTCTCTGATGCTACTTTCTAGTCGATGACAACCTGAAATGACCTCACAGCTGAATTATTTCCTAACCAAATGGACAGTTTCACTCTTCACTGTCCACAGAACTGAGCACACTTTTTAGCTAAGACCTTCTGTTGAATTTTTACAGATAAGGCAGAAGCTTTTTCAAGTAGGACTTCATCTTGCCATATTCTATTCCACTTGGTTGATGAAGGAGAAACAGATTCTGACCTGTTAAACTGGTATCAAAGAGATTGTAGCCTGCTATTTGACAAATAGAGGTCTAGAAAACTCTCCATCATTTCCCGATGTTCCACCCTGCCCTTTGGGACGGCTTCCCCCTCACAAAGTCTTCTCTCAGCTTGGCATCTGGAGGCCTTTTCTCTGACCTTAACACTTTCTCTCAATCTCATTTACAGCATTTACTGCAAATTGGCTCTAATGCTAATTAGTGCTTTACAGCTTATCCACATGACTACCAGGTGGTAAGTACCAAATGGGCATGAACTCTGTGGTGCCCTCATTGATCAGCCTGTGTAGGGTCGGAGAGTCCTGGCCACTGGATCCCTCTGAAGTATGTGTTAGGTCGTTACTCAGTGTCCTGGAAGCTTCTCTACCTTTGTGCTGACATTTGAAAGTGGGGTGTTTCTTGACACAGCCAGGTGACATGTTATATAGCTGCATGGGGTTTCTTATACAGCTGAAAAAGAATGATATTAAGTTGAGACTGAGTTTCAGCTTGGAAGTGGCGATTCCCTGACATGACTTTGCTGGCTCTCAGGGGTTCCTTTCTGCTCCACAGTGTTTGAGTCAATCCCAGCCTCCTCGATGGTTCAGTCCAGCCTCAACTCTTTCGACCTTGAATCTTTCAGCATGTAACAAATGATGGCATCAGCCTATGAGACCTGTATCTTACAGTATCAATGATTTTTCCATCATTTTGGGGGATGATCTGTGTATTCCTCTTGCTCATATTAGAGCCTTTCATCTACAAAGTAAAAATATGTAGATGAGAATTAGCATTGATATCTAAATGATACATGATCCTCTCACGTCAAGAGCTCAGTACCGTGATCCTAATGATGAGATTTAGAGACAGAAGAGACCAATTTTATGTTTATACAAATTGTCTGCCCAAAGGCTCACTCATTTAAAGAAACTGATTTAACTTAGGAAAGCTATTTCTTTCCCTGGGTATCAGTAAAAGTTTATCCACAATCTTGGGACAACAATATCTTGATGAAATACACACCATCTTTGGACCTCCCAGATTCTAGAACTTTGAGAAACAAAGTTCTGTCTGTTATTTATAAACTTGAAAAAAAAATACATGCTGGAAACTTCTTGGAAATCATAGATTGAATAGAGATTATCAAACATCTAATAAAGCAAACAGTTAAAATTTGAGTAAGAAAAGCACTGGTAACTGCATAGTAGAATATGAAGTTAACTGATAATATCGTTATTTTTTATTAGTATGCACCATATTTGTGGGGTTCATTATGGCATTTGCATATCGTATATAATGTAGTTTAATCAGACTTAGCTCTGTTTCCCCTTCTTGTCCCCCTTCTACTGTAGGCGATCCCTTCTTCTTCAAACTAGCCCCCTTTGTTAGTTTTGAGGACCCAGTGAATTTCATTAGGTTGTTTACAGGAGTCTAGGCACCTTACCAGTGCTTACACTACTGAAGTAAATGGCTGTCCCTCCCACAGCACCCACTATGTGTAATAAACTGGCATGCACTTTTTAATAATATCTTTCTTCTCCAAGCCTGCCGGACAGCTAGGTTCACTTAGTCAATCTGTTCATCCATAATCAAATTTTCCTACTCTGAGCAGCAAATACTTATGGAGACTTTGAAATGAATTTAATTCTGTAGTCAGAAAATTTGCAGACAAGCTGTTTTATTTAGATTCTTTCTCATCCTTCCTGCCATTTACCAGAGTTAAAATGTATGTCAAAGGGAGCAAGATTTGTCTTAAAGGAGATTTTGGGGGAAAAAAAATCTTCCTTCAATATTTAAGGGGCTTGAATTAACAGTCACAATAGTGTTCCTATACTTAAGGGGAACACAAGAAAGAGTTCTAGGAAATGCCACTGAGTCCTTACACCTCATCAGAGAGGAGGACCCAGAGGAAAGTTTGATATACTCATTAAAGGATGCTTCAGAGAGGGGGGAGGGGGCACTGGAAGAAAGGAAGGGAGGGGGGAAAGGAAAGGGACAAAGCGGGGAGGGAACAGAGAGGGCCAGGGAGGGGTGGAGGGAAGGAGGGGACAGGGGTTCTTATTATGTTTGTATGAGCAGAAAAAATAAAATAAAATATTTAAAGTGCTTGACAAAGCCATGTTCACGTGAAAGTCAGTTTTGAGATGAAGTTAAAAATCAGGTGGCTTATTTATGTTACTGGCCGAAAGCCGGTTTGGTAGGATGGGCAAGAAGCATTAATTAATCACCCAGAGTCTCCTCATTCACTAATCATACTGCACGAGCCTTCCCTGCTGGCTGAGGCCCAAGGGCAAACCGTGGGCTGCCAGCCAGCTTATTTTTCATGAGCATTATGCCAGTGCTATAAATTAATGCAAGCCTAATGTATTCCGTCAGTGGTCTACTTTCCCATGGCGATCCTCTCTGGTTAAACTGCTTTAAGTGAAATTTTATATTAAGTATGAAAAGAGCTTCTTACAAAAGAGGGGGGAAAGGATTAAAAATCCTCTTTGTAATCTTTTCCCCCACAGTATAGACTCTTTCTTTTCTGATAAAAATCTGCCAGATTAATTGAAGAGGCATAAATGACATGTTAGTTTCCCTCTGTTATCTCAAAAGCTGTGGTGTGTATTAGGTTAAGAGACTTTCCTCTTTACATTTTCATTGGGATCATAGCATGTTTATTGAGTGCCTGCTGTATACAGCACATCTTAGCAGTTTCTCCTTCTACCCTTGTGAAAGTTTTAATAGCCTACATTTATAAATGAGAAAATTGAGAGTCTGTCAGCCTGCCCAGGGTCACATCTGGTAAATGAACCAGATTTGAATCAAACTTTTGTCACTCAAGGTCCTTCTTTTATGGCCCTGCAGCTATTTATTAATTTATTATTATTATTGGTGTGTGTGTGTGCGCGGATGAGGGTACTTGAGTGTTGGTGCCTGTGGAGCCCAAGGACAACATTGAGAACCATCCTGAATTGCTCTACTTCCTTACTGCTTTGCTATGAGGTTTCCCAGGTCCCACCTTCCAGGCTGGAATTACAGTCTGCCACCATATCCGTTTACCATTTTTATGTGAGGTTTGGGGGTCCAAACTCAGATCCTTTTGCTTGTGAGGCAAAGGCTTTAATCCCCCCCGAGCATCTTCTCGCCCTGTATTGCTATTTGTAATTCATGCAACCTCTTTGTATTTCCCCTTTCACTTCAGAAATGTCCAGTGATCTTCATCTTTCACGACACAAAATTCTTATTTCCATAATTTCGTTTTTGTTATCTGAATTGATCGATTTTAGTAGCATGTTGATCTCTAGTACATTATTGTATCTCTTCAGAACATTTTCCCAGCACACTGCTTTTGTTCACAGAACAGGATTTAATGGACCTCTCTGAACGGGGGAAGCACACGCAGCTTATTCATATCCCTCACACTGTTCTCCATCATGTGACTCCGCCAAACAATTCCAATAGAAAGGGAAAATTCCAGAGCATGCACACATGGATGCTTGTTGAGAGCACAGCTTCCCTCTCAAAGCTGTAAGTGATACAGCTATAGCTTATTCTCTATGCAAATGAGCTCCCAAGAGTCTGTGAAATAAACCCTTAGATAAAAGAACATACAACAGACCGATTTGTCAAAACCCATTTCCCCATACCTAACTAGAGGGAGCAAGTTGACACTTAGTGGCATATGTGGGTTCCATGCTAAGCCAGTACTGCTTAGTATGCAGTGCCGATGTTCGTTGGCTGAAAGGAATCCATCCCATTTCTTTTTGTAGTGTCCTGAAAAGTTGGAAAGAGGAAAAACTGAGCTGAACATAGCAGAATAAGTAAGTAAATGGTGCCGGCAGGCTGCCCTTTTGTTTTCAGACATTTCCCTCCCTCCTCCTTTGTGAGTCACTGAGCGGTAAGGTCGATCAAAGATGCCTCAGTGTACAGAGCATTTTATGTGGAGGTTATTTGTCATCCCACAACAAAGGACTAATTGCTTCTCGGCCGCTTTCACATGATAATCAATGAAGTTGGATCCCCTGGGAGTGCTCTGTGTATCCGGCATTCATCTCACCGAGAGTTTTTAGGTTTTGATGGAATATAAAGGATCCCAGAGATGACGTCAACCCAGTAAAAGTATTAAGGGCATTTAAAACATGTGTAAGGAAATGTAGAACAGAGCTGGAAATGAAGGCACCTGCCATCAATCTTCTGGTGATTTGATCAAAGTTGTAACTTGTAACAGCTGTTGGGGAGGCCACATGGCCTTTCCAGGATGAGGTGTGTTTCTCTTGGGACTTAGCATTTCAAAAGACCAGCTAGGGAGAAGTTATGTTCCTGCTTTAACTTAAACTCACTTCTCAAAGAGAGTTTCTTGGACCCCTTTGTTACCAATGGTATCCTTGTAAGTTCATTTTAAGGTATTCTGAGTTCTAACTAGAAGTCAGTATATTTTGAATATGGCTTTCGTTAGTGGCTTGGTTCAAATGTGCATGTGTCCAAATGAATAGTGGGTAAAGTCTTGGAGTGCATGAATTGGGCAGATGCCATTCAACTCCTGTACAGGAGGGCTGAAATGATGTTGTCTTGTTCTTTGGCAATTATTTCTCCTTTTTTTTTAAACATTTTGCTTTTTTTTTATTCCTTGATATTTCATACATGCATACAATTAATTTATGTCATTTTCACCCCATACTGCTTAATCCCCTCCCTCTCTTTTTTCCTACTACATACTTTCTCCTTTCCATTGGGAATTACCAGCTGCCCCTCAGGCATCAAGTACTGGAAAAGGTCTGAAATTTTGTTTTACATGCCTGCTAACACATGGACCGGCTGTGGTGATGTAGCTGCTGGCAGAATTCGACAGGCTTCTAGAACTGTCACTAGTCACACCACCAGGCCAATATTCTTTTCCCCTTGCCCTGTAGGGTGACTGAGAGAGCCGGGCACCGTGTCCTTATCACAGGGGAACCTTGAGCTTAGCGAACGAACATGATCTTTTATAACAGGCTTTGCCCGGCAGGGAAACACTGATTGGCTATCTGAGTTTCTTCCAGGTGAGTCCACAACAATGGATTCATTTGTAATCCTATCCAGTACCCTGCTCACGAGAAGTTCGTCAATGTCTGAATTGTCTTCCAACTTATATACTCTAGAAACTAGATGTAGGTAAGCGTAGATGTCCTGAACTACTGACCACCACTAATTAAAAAACAATTATAAGAGAGAAGTAAGAGAGCTTGCACATTCTATGATATACATATGTAGGTCAGAGGACAACTTTTGGACATCTGTTCTTTCCCTCCACATGGGCTCAAGTTCAGGTCACCAGGTTTGTAGACAGGTGCTTTAACCTGCTAATCCACCTCACAGACCTCAATACTGATGTCTAGGATAAAATACATGTCAGGTAACATAGTGAATAGCTCTACAGCATGCATATCTGCTTGGTTCGAAGATGAGTCCATTGGAGTATTTTAATTCTCTGATTTAGCCGTATAGCATATCCTTTTCAAGAAAAAGAAAGCACTGGATTACCTGAGGCCTGTGGGTGTCATTACCCACTTCACTCTGGGAGACCCACTCAGTGACTTGAGCGAGGTCACACAGCCAGTTCATGTTCAAGGTGGCTCTGCACCTGGGTTTCCTCTGTGGGTGTCTGCAACAGGTTCCACAGTCCCTGCCTCCCTTTTATCTTTACCTGAGAGGGGCTGCCCCAGCTTCCGCCCAGCGTCTATACGTGGGGTCTAGGATCCGAACTCAGGGCCTTCCGCCTGCAAGGCAGAGGCTTAACCCCTGAGCCACCTCTCCAGCCCCATTCCTGCATCTATCAGAGTCGTAGGTCCCTTTGCCTGACTTCTGCACAGTGTCTCTTGTGGCTTTGAGGAATGTCCCTGGTTTGGTCCCTTTTATCCATTTCTCAGGCTCACCTTTCCTCACTCACAAGGTCATGACCCATCTTCCCCAAAGAATAAATAAATTAAACAAAATAAAAACCCATCCACACTGTGAAGGAGGAAACAGAAAAGAACTGGTGGAGGTTCCGTAATACCCCTTGAGGGCATGACTGCAGTGACCTGAGATCTCCCACTGGACTCCACCCCCTAAAGATTCTCAAGTGTGGACTCCTGGAACCAGGCCTTTAATACTTGGAGCATGTCCAAGCCACAGCAGATCTGATGAAACAACTACTACTGTTCAGCATATTTCTAGAAGAGAAGGAGAAGTTATGGATTAATTTACCCCTCCAAGGTTGCACAACTAGTAAGTGGTAAAACCTGAATTCTAAGCTCTGCTTCCCTGTGGAGCCACCTTCCTGGCCAGTCTCCCAGCTCCGCATGGATGTGCCAAAACATGTTGACATCAGTGCCATCTGTCTCAGTGGAAACATGTCTGAAACTATTCTAACACTGATATGTTCAATGTCTGATATGTTAAAAAAATAAACAAATAAAACTGTTGTTCCACTAAAACAGGCCCCGCTTCCAGTTTTCTTAACCTTGTAAAAGACATCAACTGCCTACCACATTGCTGAGGTTAAAAACCTGGTGAAGCTGGGGGCGGAACTCAGTGGTACAGTCTGTGCTTGGAGCAAGGAGGTGTGGCTTGATCCTCTGCACTTTCCTGAAGGATTCTTCTGCATTTTTTAGCAAATATTTATTAGCACCTACTGTGAGCCAGGCATTCAACTGTACATTTGAAAGTCATAGTGTGAACTCACCAGACCAAAGTCCCATAGAGCTTATGTTTTTTGTAGGAATGAATATGTCCGTATTGTATATTTGGAAACCAAGGAACAGGGAAGTCAGGCGACTGGCCCAAGCTTACATATGTGACCTGCCAGCCTGAAGTGAAAAGACAGGGAAGATATTGGGGAACACGAGAAGGGAAAAGTGTCTCTCACCCTGACTTCTAGTCAAAGCTTCCCTCCAGCAAGAATCAGGGCACAGTTTAATGACTCTGGAAACTTTCCCTCGTCCCAGCTGTAAAACTGCAATTTACTAGAAATCTTACCAGAGAAACCCATTTACCGGGAAATCATATGTATTAACTAGTGGCTTCTGATTTCATTTTATCAGATTATAAGTCCATCCAAGCATTTTAGAGTCACCCTATAATCTCATTTATAAAAAGAAGAAAGCAGGAGTGAGGGATGGGGTTTTTTTGGCCTCCTTTTTAGATTACCTTGAGACCCACCAAAATGGCACCCACAACTATGTGAAGACAGTTGTTAACATTTCCTTGAGAAGCACATGCCCACAGTTGGGTGTTTCTTATTATGACACTACCCACACTCTACCCATACTCTGAGGGCGGCTTACTTTTTTCCCTGTCCCTCTCTTAACCTTGTGCTCAAAACTGTATTAAAATACCTTTACCAAACCTCAACTCTGCTTCATAAGCCGGTTAGTTCTGTCAAACAACAAATCCGAACTGGGCCTGAATCAGGGTCCATAAAAGTCTAGGGTAACTCCCCCAGCTGTTGCTGAGTGCATCTGTGTGGAGCGTGCCTGTCTCCTTACCATCCACAAACCCAGGCACACTGACCCAAGACCCATAGCCTTAACCTGCCTTCTGCTTCCTGTCACCAAATCTGTGGAGTCTCCTCTGGTCTTTACCCAGCGGTTGCTGCCTCTTCTCTCTCTCTCTCTTTTTTTTTATTTATTCAATTGTGCGTGTATGTGTGTGTTCGCATGCGTGTGCATGTGCGTGTGCGTGTGCGTGTGCGTGTGGTGTGTGTGTGTGTGTGTGTGTGTGTGTGTGTAGAACCACGGACGAATTCGGAAACTGCCTCCACCTCCTCCTTGTTTACTCCGCCCCGGGATTCACAGGCTCCGCCCTACCAGGACCAGAAATGCAGACCACTCCCTACTTCCACCCGGTGTCTATACGTGAGGTCTAGGATCTGAACTCAGGACCTTCCACCTGCAAGGCAGAGGCTTAACCCCTGAGCCACCTCTCCAGCCCTGCTGCCTCTTCTCTTTGAAAAGGGGCGGGTGTCCTCACCAGTAGTCTCTAAGCTTGCCTTCTCCCCCAGTAGCAGCCTGGTCTCCATCCCCCATCCATTTATCCTCTGTTTTATGCAGGACAATTTCTCTTTTCTACATCTTTCTACATGTTTTTGAACATGTGCACATATGACACAAAATGTGTGGAGGTCAGAAGTTCATGTGGATCCCAGGCATTAGATTCATTCTTGTCAGTCTTGGTGCCTTTACCCACTGAACCATCTTGCTGATTCCTACAATTTTGCTGCAATGCCAAGTCAGTAACTTACACTATTCCCTGTGTGATCCTCACTTGTGTGACCGTGCCTTGGTGGTCCCTGGGTGCACATGCCTCACCGGGGATGCTGATCACGCCCCAGATTAGTCTAGAGGGCTTGAGCTTTCATTTCAAAACCACACTGCACAGTGCCCTGGTGGCATGTTACCAGGACAGTTTGCTGGGTTCTGCCCCTCTTTCCATGCAGTGGGTCTGGAGCTGCCTGGGAGTTTTTCTCTTGCATGTTCCCTGGTGCCACACTGGTACAGAACCAGCTCCCTGCCTTGGGTCTTGCAGGACTACTGGCAGACTCTTGAAGGGATCTGCTGCCTGAAAGGCTTTGATTATCTTTTACATAAACTATGTTCTCTGCAGGAGAGGGGCTTTCTCTGCTTTTTCTTTCAAATAGACCTCAGGTATCGCTTCTAGGAATTTTCCTCTGACACCCACCCCCCTCCAGTCCCATAGCCTCTGTGTTTCTATAGCAACCTGCCTCTGGGAAACCTCCATTCCCCAAACCTTAGTTGTAATTTTATTTATATACCTCTCCTCCATTAGCTCATTAGGAAAAGAAGTCATCTATTATCTCACTCCCTATTTTATCCCCCTACCCTGTATCCAGCCTGATAAATATTGAAGATTTTAAATAAATGGAATAATCCTACTTAGGTTCTCTTTTTATACAAAAAAGAATAATCCTATTTCCAAGTTTTACTTGCATTAACTCTTAAAGCATGCCAAAAGGTTGGCAATCAAATCAAGATATTTTAACACACAAGCTGGGCACCTGAGAATATTAAACTTCCAAAGCGCCCATTAGCAAGCTCTGGACCTCTTGACTATTTAGCACAGACAGCAAAGCTTGCTTCCCACCAAAGTGTGTTTATTCACAAATATCTTCTCGGCCTGCAGTTTGAATTACTCTCTCAGTTCTTAGCCTTCAAACTCCCTCTGGCCTGTTTTTTAGCCTTGACTTTATCTCATTCCCAGACACTGTAAACCTCCTTTTACTGAGTCAAGCAAAGATAAGTGAGCTGTAAACTTGCAGCCTCCACGTTTCCATCCAGAAGTGGAGAGCTAAACTTTTTATGTGCCTGCATGGCCTGGGTAGTTTCCAAGAATATCTGTTTTATTGCTTGCATCGCCCCCCCTCCCCCCATGTATGTCTCAGATTACTCGCTCTTGCCAAAATGTCAAGCCCCAAATTCTAACAAAGGAGTTTCCAAACAAGACTTTCCCAGATTGCAGACATTTCTCCAAAGCTGCCTTCTCCTGGTGCAGCACATATTCAAAGGCAAAAGCCCTTTCATCCTCTAGGAAAATGGAGCAGGCAAGCAGGTCCAACATCCAGGGCGGCTCCACAGCCACCTCCCCCAATCCCAGTTCCGTTCCCAGGCTCAGTGTGAGGTGCAGCCTTCTGATTCAGGCCTTAGGTTCCAGCTATGGTATTCCACACCCACAATTCCACAAATGAGCAGAGGTTAACTTTTGGGTGGGTTCCTTCTCATGGCAGCTAGGAACAGCTGGCCCAATAGTTTGGGGGAGCAAATGGCATTTGCCCTCAACTGCTTTGAAAGTCACAGCACCTTCGTCTGGGACATTGCAAGTCCCCAAGCACCATGATTTGCTCTGCATGTTTTTTCACTTTATAGCAAACTTTGAGAGGGACAAAGCTGGAGGGAAATTATCTATTTCTCTGGATCCTTTGGGTTTTAAGAAACAAAGCTGCCAAGGTAGCCTGGGCTCAGGGGTAAACTATAATAGAATAGGGCTGCGGCATAGATTTAAATTTTATAATATAAATCTTCCACTGCCAAAAGAACAGGTACTTTTCTGCTTAGTTCCCTGGCTTGCCCCAAGCCCTTAGGTGGTGCCATAAACATTTGCCATGTGCACAAAAGTCATGACCGTGACGTGCACTCCAAAGCCTTGGTGCCAGAGGTCAGTAGGTCACTCAGGCCACACACTGAGGGCGGTTGTGTGACTAAGTGAGAGACCCTGATTCTGGCCCGATTTTACAAATGTGAGCTTTATCTGTCATGCCATCTAATTGTGACAGTGGACAGTTTGAAAAAACTGGGATACCAGAGCCAGTGGCAAAACCAGGATTGATTATTGGGTATTGAATTTTCTAGCCCAGGCTTCCTTCCTTGATATGGCAAGAATTATACCCAGAGGCTTGCCATTCCTGAAATAACTCTCTATCCCGTAAGATGTTTTTATTTTGTTATTGTATTTAGCACACCTTTGTGGACTGTCCACCTGTATGCCAGTAATGTAGTATTGCTCAGAAGTATTAGAAAATAACAAATAAAAAAGTACATACACTGCAACTTCAAGGAAAACATCTTTCCTAATGGCACTTATTCTTCTCTTTTTTATGTGCTTATTGGTTCATTTGTTTAGTGTGCAGAAATCAGAAGACAACTTTCAAGAGTTAGTGCTTGTCTTCCCCCATGTGGGCTTCAGAGTTTGAACTCAGGCCATCAAGGCCTGGCGATAAGCACCTTGACCTGCCGAGACATCTCTTCCTCTCTTCTGAACCAAGTATTTTAAGTGCATCTTTCCTGTTTATTCTGCCACAGATTAAAATTTTATTTAAAAGTTAGTTAGAATGTTGGCATTTTTCCTTCCTTTCTGATTTAGAATATTATTGAGATTTTAGGTGAGAGCATTGGCTCACTTCACAGATGCCTTTGCCATGACCACCTGATGCCTTGTGATGTTGAACTTGTGCCTTGTCTTCCGCAGTTCACAGGAAGAGGGACAGATGCACCGATGATGTTGCTGCTAACAGGGTGGATGTCACTAACGTCACTGCTACTTTTTAAGCCAGTAGGATTGAAATGTGTTAGTGTATGAGCTGTCTGTGAATCTTGTGCACCACTTATAATTGCTTTTATAAACCAAAGTAACCCGGGTGGGGGAGTGAAAAATTAAAAATAATTTTCAGAAGTAGCAAGCCGAATTTGCTTCACAGAGCACTCAGGTAGCAGCCAAAATGCATATATATATATGCATATATATATATGCACATATATAATGCTCCTCAGAAGCACCACTAAATCGAGATCAGCTGTGAAAATGGCCCCCAGGAGTTAGTTCTGTCTTTAGACCATAACGTTTAGAGTCTTCCTGTTACTGGGACTTGAAGCGAGAGCCTCATATGCTAGCCAAGCGCTCTCCTACAGAGCTGAATCTCCCACCCTCTTTGGAATTTTGAAGGACTAGCATCCAGAAGCTTCCACATGCCATCTCCTGCCTCTTGCCCGGTTATTACTGAAAATAACTCCAACTTCTCAAGAGCTCTGAGTTCCACCCACCTTTCCTCCACACTTTTCTTCAGGAGCCAGCAGCCCACATGATGATCCTTCCCTGCCCAAGTCTCTTCCGTGCCAGCCTGCCCAGCCCATACCTGCCCACCACACATGATCCCCAAACAACTCAGAGAGCAACAAGTGATTCCTCACAAGATCACAGTGGACCGTGCCACACTGCCTCTTTAATTGCAACCTTACCCTACGTTACCATTTCCCTCCTTCTCTGTGGCCCAACCATGGCGATTCCTTGGAGCCCCATTGACTTGTGATGATCTTCTCACCATGGGGACTTCACATATTCTCTTTCCTCTGCCCAAAGCGTTCTTCCATCCTTTTTTGATTGTTATTCTTTGGGCCCCGGTTGGTATATCTATTCCTTCACAAGTCTTCCTGGACCAAGACCAAATCCTCCTCTTAATGTCTTTTGCATATTCATTTCTCTTTTGGGTCCCATCGAGGACAATTTTATCTTCTTTTATTGAATTGTAAGCTCATTACAAGTAAGAAATATATCTGTTTTCTTACTTCTGTTTATCTTGAAGAAAAAACAACAACAATCAGGACAGCAAGATGGCTTACCAGGCAAAGGCACCTACATGCAAACCTCCTGACCTGAGTTCAATCCCCAAAGGATGGAAGGAGAGAAATGACTTCAGAAAGTTGTCTTTTGGCTTCCATGCCTCCATCTCTCTCTCTCTCTCTCTCTCTCTCTCTCTCTCTCTCTCTCTCTCTCATTTAAATAAATAATGTACTTAAAAGAAATATTGTCTAGCACAAAGTAGGGATGCATGGGAAATCTAATAAATATCATAAGAATGGATGTGTGGCATTTTGAAGATTTCATTTTTCATGTCAGTTAGCATGGGAAACTGTTCTATTCCAAGATGACAGAGATTCTGCTGGGATGAAAATGTCTGGATATGGAAGAAGTCCTCCAGGTGTGAATAGGCAGGTGTTACAGGACTTACCCCATCACCTCCTGAGACCTTTTTCCTTTTCTGCTTTGCCCAAGGATCAACTCCACTGGCCCTGTTCTGATGAGCCTCACAGGCTTCCGTCAGTGCGCTTCTCTCTGTTTCCACCAGAAACCATTTTGTGTGCTGCTAGATGCCTAGACATCAAAGGAGCAGCTTAGAGTGTTAGCTGTGCATTTCAGAAAGCCTTCTCTGGTGCTGAGCTGGCTTCGTGGCCATTTTATGCGCATTAGGAACCCTCATCTGAAAAGCTGAAGCTTTATGAGAATCGACATGATGCTCAGAGGATCCCTGGATCCTTGCATTTGGATTTTTCAACAGCAAAGTCTGTGCAGATATTCCCAAATCCAAGAAACAATGAAATCAAAAATACTTCTGTTTCCAAGCATTTTTGTTCAGAGGCCCCTAGTGATTCTTTGAGTGCTGTGAGCATGGGAAATGCATAACATGTGTAAGCCCAGTTCTTTTTGTGAAAACAGGGATAATTATAATATCTATTTCATGAAATATTCTGTACAAATAGAATTTAAGCTCTGACCATAACATATATATATAAAACATATATATTTATGTATTATAACATATATATAAAACATAACATAACTTATCCAGGAACTCGACTTGAAAGGTAAAATTCATCAGTAGACCCAAAACATTAGTCTCTCAATATACAATACCTAATAAAACAGCTATTGATGAGGTATTTCCTGTTCTTTACTCATCTCTCATCTTCAAATCCTGGGTACATTTAACATGTGCCTCCACACCTCATTTTACACTAGCCACATTTCAAATGGCCAGTGGCTAGTTACCACCAGATTGGAAAGTAGTGCTGTAGTGAAGTTCACAATTAGAAACAGTACCTTAGAGCCCAGGGTATACAGCTCAGTGATGGACGCTTTGTGTCTATATGACTTGTGAAGCCCTAGCCTGGCTCCCGGGCCCTGCAAACTCAAAGTGAAAACACACCTTGGCTCCCATTACCATTCAACACATGCTGGCAAAATTATTGTTATGTTTTTCAACCATCGAGAGTTTGATGGACAAGCGTGTGCTGCACATAGGCATGTACTGCCATGTGGGAAGATGTCTCCGGTTTGGTTTTGATTGTGTCTCAGAGAATAGCAGGTTGCCAAGGAGAGTTCTCAACTGTTCCTCTACAACAGCTTCTCTGGGTTACAGAATGGGGTCAGTGTGTGTGGGGGTTTATGGTCTTCTTGTCTTCGGGAGGTGGGAAAGGGAGACTGAATGTGCTTCAAGCTGCTGCGTGCTTGTCTCTGGTTTTTGGCTCTTGGCTGTTTAATTATTTTGAGCTGGAACAACTTGATTTTAAAACAAAACATATGGGCTGAGAGCAATTGGGAGGACATTTGCTGGTGATGTAGCCCTAAAGGTATGCATCGAGTTGAGAGGCCCAGGCCCTGCAACATTTGCTTGCTTAGGTATCCAGTGCTTTTCCTTAACTTCAAATTGTGTTCTTTTCCCAAATTCTTAAGTCCTTGTTTGGAAAGACACAGTCAAAGCAGGAAATATCAAAACAAAATTGTAGAGAACATTATCTGTGAATCTTGTTGTTTTCCAAGTTTTTTTTAATTAAAAATAAGCGTGACGAGGAGAAAGAACTTCATGTAATGAGAATCTCCCACCCCACAGTTGAATTTCTCTTTTTTTTCTCTCCTCTCCATAGCCAGCACTAGCACAGAGAATTCCCCTTCTGTAGTCAGTCTTTATGCAAGGCAAAGTTTTGTCTCCTTTGTTTCTTGTTTTTTTTGCTTGCTTGCTTGTCTGTCTGTTTTGATACAAAATCTCTTGTAGCTAAGGCTGACCTTGAACTCCTAATCTCCTGCATCTATCTCCAGGGGTTGAGATTGCAGTAGATGTCACCACATCCTGCTCCTTCTCTTCTTCAGCATCTCCTTTGCTTGCTGGTTGCATGACATCCAGATCACACCCCATATAATTATAGCCTTTGTGATGCCTCCTATTGTACCAGGCAAGAAATGGGAGTTAATATTAAGACTGATAAGAACACAGTTCTCTTGATCGCATCTCTGCCCACCTCTAAAGAAGTTATCAGAGGCTGGGGAGTTAGCTCAGGGCTTATTAAAGCCTTTGCTTTACAAACAAAAAGACCTACCTGAGTTCATATCCTCAGATCCCAGTGAAAAATGCTAGGCAAATATGGTGGGGACTTACAATTCCAGCCCCAAAGAGCAGAATCTGGGAAACCTCAGAACAAAACAATGAGAAGGCAGAGCAATCCATGATGATTCCCAATGTCACTCTTGGGTCTCTACAGTCTCACGCACTCAAATACCTTCTTGTATACACACACAAAGAAGTTATCCAAATTTCGTTTTCTTTTTTCTAAGGAATAATCAATAGTGTCTATTTCAAAGTAAATTTTGTCCTGAAGCTTCAAGGAGACATTGCCTCCAAAGTAGTGAACAGAAAGATCGGCAAGGAGTGAAGACAAAGAAATGTGGGTATTGAGGAAGAGGACCCCAAGGGATGCATCCACCAGCTCTGGTAGCAGGTGTGTCCCCTGTGATGGGGTCCTTCTCAGGTGACATGGCCAGTTGCCCGTGAAGAACTTGAGCACTGGGAGCATTTGGTGTCAGCAACATGAAGCAAAGAGTTTACTCAGTGCTTTGGTTCTTTTTGGATCCCAGGGGGTCCTGGGTATATTCGCTTGTCACTTGTTGCTCTGTTGTGTAGCACCTGTAAGTATGATGATGACCTGCCTCATTGTGCCGTTCTTGCACTTTTTTGTTGCTTTAGAGCCGAAGCATGAAATGAACTAACACTGTGGCCAGGGAAGTAGAGGGGTTGACTAGAGTTGTTCTATAGAGTGTTGAAAACAAGAAATTGCTCTCACTGGTTTTCAAACACAGGAGAGAGAATAGAAAGAATGAAGTCATCTTTATTTTTGTCCAATCAAAGACATGTTGAAACTTTTATGTGTAAAGAGTCTCAGAATATATTGCAAACTATCTTACTTAATACTGGATGATGGTAGAGACCTTTGAGAATTTCTTTTGAAAAATACCACCACATATCCTCACATATTCATTATATATGTATTTCTTTTATGTGTAAGTGTGAAGTTAAAATAGTAATTCTTTGCAACTTCTAAAATTCTGACAGTGTGTGCTGAGGATCTCTGCAGTGAATATATATGATGTTGCGTCATTATATTTTTTATTTATTTTAAGGCTACATGCTAGAATATGTATCAAAGTTATTTAATCTTAACCATATGGATGGAAATACAAAATGATAATAAAAAATCTGAAAAGGGCTACAGAGATGGCTCAGTGAGTAAATGTAGACAGTGATTGAAAATGACACCCATGTCAACTTCAGACCTTCACATGCAGTGCACATATGTTCGCGTGTACACCTGTGCACTGTCCCCCCTACAACAATAGTGCTGTATTTCGGTGCTTACTGTCCTTCACTTCCCCCTGCCCTTCCTCTTTTTTTCTGACTCATTCGAATTGATAGCTCTGTGCCTCCAAAGTGTCCATGACTTCCTTGCCCCCATAGCCACCACCTCGCCAGGTGGATGTTTCTCAGACTTCTTCAAAGCTGTCAGAAATAACCACTCCACTTTTTCTTTTCCTGAACACCCTCTCCGCAGAGAGCTTTCCTGACATATCACTTAATCAAGATGTTGGTAAAACAAACAGTTGGTAAAATAAACAACCGCGTCAGACTAAAACTGCTTGTTGACTTGGCCCCCGCTTTGTGTCACTGTTGACAGGATCAGCGAGGAGCAGGGTAGCCAGTAAACCTTATCCTCATCGCCTGGTATTCAGGGGGTGGATACCCCCGTACCACATCACCCAGACTGTGGCACCTTAACGGGAAGACATAATGCTATCTTAGTACTGTCAAAGGGAAAAATTCTAATTGAGACTTTAAACCACATTCCAGTTTTAGAGATATTAAAACTCTTAAAATGTCAAGAAGAAAACAGAATGTGTATCTTAAAGCAGATGGCATATAGTAAGAACTAATTAAAGTAGAAAATTCTTCCTATTATCCGCTGCCTATCCTGACGCGTCTCCTAACTTTGATGTAGCAGACTGACAGCTATGAACTGTGTGGGGACTGAGATGTGGCTCTGCATTAAAGCATCCCGTGTGTGCCATTTGTGTATGCCAAGATACATACTGGCACGTGGGACTCAATTAGACTGCTGAAGAATCATCAAGACCTCTGATCTGCAAATTTAGATTTCTACAGACCAGAAACATTTGGGAATGTCTCTGAATACATTGAACTCAGTGAGATTCCATTACCTCTGAAAGTTGATGTAGGGTTTCTTAGTGCTCCTACCTCTTCTCCCTCACCTAGCTCAGTTATGATGCTTCAGTGTAAGGGGGAGAAGACAGCTGTTCCTCCAAATTCATGCTGTTTCTTTACTTCCCCGTCAATGGTCGGCTTGGCTTTTGGGGATACTCATTTTCCCTTTCCAAATGTTTGCCTCATCTAAGATTCTACCAAAAATTATCTTTAGTAATCTGAATGACTTCCCAGCACCTAAGAGTCTCCAATCCTTCTTATTGTTATCACAATTTTAAACAAAGGGGTTTGGGTATTATTTTCTTTTCCTGGGCAATCTGGTTAACTCAGATTTTAGGAAAAGATGCTTTCAAAACAGGTAAGGAGAAAAAAGAATTGACTGAAAAGTTTTGTTTGTGTTAGTGAAAGTACAGTGTTTACCCTTGTACTCATTTTGCTTTCTTTCTATCTTTTTTTCTTTTAGTTTTTGGGAATAACGTTTCTTGGAATCGGCTTGTGGGCATGGAATGAGAAAGTAAGTTGACCTTCATGACAACTCATGTGTCTCAGTTAGAGGGGAACCTCCCCTGTGTCCTTTGTCTTTGACAACCACATGGAGAAAAGAAATGGCTGCTTAATGAAGTGTTCTTGGAAGATAAAATGTCACATTCTCAAAAATTCTTTAGGGGCCTAAAATGATCACTGCATCACAGTAACTCCCAAAGTTACAGTGCTTATATAGAATGGAGGATGTGGCTGGGATTTGATCCCCATTCCCAGAAATGCTCCTCCCCTGGACACAAGGATCTCAGCAGTGCTTGTCGGCATCACTGAGCCCCCTGTAAGCCTCTTCCCTTTTCTTCTCCTTTCAACCCTTTCAGAAGATGAGTCAAACAATAAAAATCAAATGATTATTTTTAATATGCTATATAGTATTGTGGTTGGGTTTGTGTGTCCAGGTTCTTGTGTTCAGGAGTCAAAGACTAAAATCAGAACACTTGTAGAGGATTAAGGCAGGATGTCTAAGATGTCTGGCAGGATCGGGGTATTTATAAGGTTAGGCAAGCTGGGGAAAGTGGCTATTCTTTATTGATTAGCTCCAGTTTCTGCAAACCTGATTAGAGCTTTTGGTCCCCTACATTTCACTGATCTGTTCATATCCAGGCCCAGCCCTGTCTACTGTGGTTTCTTTTTATTTTTTTTTTATTAAAAATTTAATTATACATTTTAAAATTTTTTACCAGTTCCCTCCCTCTCCCCTCCTCCCCCTCCCCTTCCCCCAGTGCCTCCCCCCCAATTCCCAGAGAGTCCTTTATTGTATACGCCTAACTCTCTATTGGGTCCTCCTCTCCGATGACATATAAGGACCCAGTGGCATTTCCATAAGCCCTTTCTCTTGTTCCCCTTAAGCTTAAGATCACTACTATGGCTGTCAATCCCTTGCCTCCAGGGGTCTCGGTGCCCTTAACAGATGCTAGACTTTATGAGGGCAACAGTGCGCTGGACATTGCACAGGGCATGCAAAGTCCCATTGCGATTGTTTTGGCCCCAACTATTGTTGAGAATCTTGCAAATCGTTGCTCCTCCCATCCTTTTGCTCTTACAATCTTACCGCCCCCTCTTCCGCAAATGTCCCTGAGCTCCAGGATGGGGAGAGATTAGGCTGGCCTAGTTCTATGTGATTGATATAGTCTCTGAAGTTCTGGATTGTGGTTTGTTGATTTTCTTTTGCAGTTTTGCTGCTCCTGCTACTGTGGTTTCTTTTGAGGAACTTAGTTGATCTGCAATAGAGAGCTCATCTCCATATCCTTTTACAGACAGAGGATTGGGCGAAGTTTGTGACCTTATTTCTGAGGAGGATTAGAAGCATTTCCTCCAGATTAATAGGCTGTGTCCTTTCACGATAATCCCAGCTATGGGGAATGACTTTCAAAGACCTTCCCAGCATGGCCTTTCTACTTTGTCTAAACTACCTAACTAAATTTTCTCTCACAGTATGAAGGAGGCTAGATATAAATTCAAGTATCATATAAACTTATTATTGATTTTGAAGAGCATGAATGGGGCAGCAGGAGATTCTAAATTTTAAGAAATATTGAAAGTTGAAGGTCAAAAAACAATATTAAAAAGGGGAAACTGGAAATATGGAGTGATATACTGTAAATAACAGGGAAGATCAGGTTTTAGGGAACAGTGCATTTTGGGAACATTCCAAGTTCTCATCACCACTGTGCTTTCTACTGTGCCTTTCAATTTTTTTCCCCTTCTGAGGACATGGCTGGCATCCAAAAATGAGGATAAACCCCTTTCTTGCTTCCTGTTTGGAAGTGAAATCACCTGCATTTTCTTCTGGGTACTTGCCACATGGCAAAGCCAACTGTCTCCCATCTCCTGAGAAGGAAAGGGTATCGGGATTATTCTAGGGTTCTGGTAACCTAAGGAGTTAGCTCCTTCTCTCAGACCGCCCTTCTCTTATCTCTGACTGTGCCTGAAGGCAAAATTTCTTTTGAAAAGATAAATTGTTAAGAACATATCATTAAATTGAAAGGAAAGCAAGTGGAAGACAGCCATAAAACAAGAGACCTTCAGATGCCATGGGATTTCTGTAAGTGCAGATGGACCACACGAGATGGAACTCACAGTAAATCCTGAGTTTTGAAAATGTGCCATTGGCTGGGGTGTTAACTCAATGGTAGAGCCTTACTAGACTGAATCCCTGGCACTGCGTAAAGAGAAGAGGAGAGAAGAAAAGAGAAGGGAGGAGAGGAGAAAGAAGAAAAGAGAGGGGAGGGGAAGAGAGGGGAGAGAAGGAAAGGGGAAGGGAAGGGAGGGAGGGAAGGAGTCGAGAGGAAAGGGGAGGGGAGGGGAGGATAGAAGAGAGATTTGGTATAATAAGGTGTGGCAAGGAAGATAGCTCAGTTGGCATGAGTTCAATCCCCAACACCCATGTAAGAAACCAAGCAGGTGACACATGTTTGTAGTCACAACGCTAGTGGAAGTAGAGACGAGACAATCCCTGGACCTTGCTGGCCAACCAGGTTAATCAAATTAGAGAGCCCCAGCTAGCAGTGAGAGACTGTGTCTCAAATATAATGATGATGATTGTGATGATGATGATGTGTACAACCGAAAAAAGACGTCTGGGCCTGACCTTCCGCCCGACACGTACATGTATTCCCATACATGCAAACATGGGGCACACACCTGTTCACAGTCATATACAAAAGCATAAATTAGAAGAGGAAAAGAAACCATGAAAGAAAAAAAGGTGCTGTGCCCAATATATTTATAAAATGCTTCTGTAATGCATAAAATATTTTACAGTAAATGAGCTACTGCCTGACAGATAAGTATCCTTTGAAGCAAGGCCTTTATTATACAAACTAAGACAAATTAAGTTCCCCAAACAGATAAGTCTATCTGTGGAAACTTTCATGTTGAATCCTAATCTTCCCTTGGATTGTAGTTAGCTGCTGACTCATCCCAGTTAAGCCTTGGGATTTGTTTTGGTGGAATCTTAGCAATTCCCCTTTCAGAAGTTCCGCTTGGTTAAATGCCAGATAACACAGCTTTTATAACTCCTTTAATAAGCTCATTTCTGTCTGCTTTGAAAAAGATTCTAGAAGGAAGACATTAAATGAACGGATTGTGTATTCTAGCGACAGTCAGGCAGTTGATCATTTTGAAGGTTTTTTTTCTTTATGAAATACAATTATGTTTTTTTTTTAACTTGTCACCTCACATTATTCTGATAACATCACAAACTTCTAGAATTGGCTATATCTCCCCAAATATCAAAGTAAGGGTGTACTTGCTCAGAGATGAAAGACAGAATCATTTGTGGGGGTCACTGTCAGTAAAAAGAACGTTTTTTTTTCATGAGAATTGAAGTTGCTTGCCCCAAACCACCCAGCTTGTCCAGTTGCAAGGGCCAGATAAGAGAAAAGGAGTCATGGTATTCAGCCATGCGGCAGTCACTTTGTTGAACTGGGAGCAACAGACTGAACTAAGATGGGCTGAATGAACCTGAGTTCAAATTCTGACTCTTGCATTCACTATATTAGCTGTGTGAGTTTAGTTCTCTGAGACACCCTTTTCTCACCTGCCCTTTCCTCTGGAACGGTAAGCCAAATAAGTCTCCTTATCTCCCCTTAAGTATAAGTATGATCTCGCAGCAGCAGAAAGAAAGAGTAACTGACAGGAGTAAACAAGATGGTCCCTGGCATATGTTTACTAGGTTAATGTAAAATAACAAGACTTAAAGGAAGAAACACGTAGTTCACTCAACTTGGAGCCAAATATGAATGGCCATGGCCTAGAAACACAGATTCGCATTACCCTGAATAACACATTTCGTTGTTGACAAGGTTGCATTAGCCTTTCTAATTGTAGAACTGAAATCATAAATCAGTTAATTTACTGGATACATTGCTGGAGTCGTAGGGGAAGGCGGACCACAGCAGAGCAGGGGAATTTCTGTTGAGTGCAGATGCTCTCTTATAGCATTCTTAGTGTCAAGACTGATGGAGACTGTATTAGTCAAGGTTCTCCTTGTAACTAACTGTCATAGAGACCATGAGTTTGCAGAACTAAAGGACCAGTTCCATGAATTTTATCTAATAGTCCCTAGCTGTTGATCAGAATGCTCTGGGCGTCCCAGATCAGCTGGTCTTTCTATTCTGCCCTGTAAATGGGGTTCTTCCAAGAGCATCAGATCACATCAGGGACTTGGCCCCTCCTCTGGTTTGTGACTGTGGTGTGCACACCTCTACATGGAGCCAGAAAAAGCAGATGATTTTGAAATCTGCCTCTACTTGGAGGAGATTTTGAGTTCTGATTCATAGAGCAGAGGGCAGGTTTTCTTGGGGGTTATTTTTTTTTTTTTTTATTCAACTGTGTGCATGTGTGTATGTATGTGCGCGCGCGCGTGTGTGTCTGTGTGTGTGTGTGTGTGTGTGTGTAGAACCACGGACGAATTCGCGAACCACCATGGACGCCTCCACCTCCTTCAACCCCGGGATTCACAGGCTCCGCCCTACCAGGACCAGAAGCGCAGGCCGCCCCCGCTTCTGCCTGGCATCTATACGTGGGATCTGGGATCCGAACTCAGGACCTTCCGCCTGCAAGGCGGAGGCTTAACTCTTGGGGGTTATTTTAAGAAGCTGTGATGTTGGGGCTGAGAGATGGCTTTCCAAAGCCCAGATGAATTCCCTGTGCAGCATTATAATGCACAGCTCTCTGCATCTCACCATTTAATCATGAGGCTTCTCTGGGCCCACAGCAGAGGCGCTGGCACACACATACCTGTCCCCAAGAACTTTCAGTCTGCCCAGTGGCCAGGGCTATTGGGGACATGAGAGGAGCACTGGGAACCCTACACACAAAGATCAAAGAAGAGCATTTTTCCTATAAAAAGTATAATCCTCCTCTCCTCTCAACAACTTGCTGGTAAGACCCTCCCTTGTGCCTGGCAGTACCTCTCCTTGCCTACCTGGAATCAAGCATAAAAGTAGATGAAACAGAAAAGGAAAAGGACCTTAATCCCTCCACAAAATGTGACAGTCATATACATTCCTATTAGAAATAAATGCCTCTTTTTCAGAAGCTATACATCTGCTATTTCTATGATCGTATCACTCATATGGGACACTGGAAGCAAACCAGATTTAATTTACCTCCTTTTAAGCTGCAAGAAGTGCAGTACAATAATTTCACTAGACATTTTAGGCATCTACCAACTTTGAACTCAACATAGAGGCCAGGGGGCTGCCAGGATTTTATTTGCTCACTGATACTTTCAAAGACGTTATTTCTTCATTGCTAATTTTTTGATATAGTCAGTATCTCACTATGTAACCCAGGCTAGATTCAAACTCATGATCACTTCCCAAATGCTGGAATTACCAACGGTGTGCTACCATACTCTGTGTAACAATAATTTTATGAGTAGGGGGCTGATCTTGAAATCCTGATCCTCTGGTCTCCAATGTGATTAGAGGTGTACATCAATCACTTAGTTTATGTGGCACTAAAAACTGAACCAAGGCTTCGTGTACGTCAGGCAAACCCTCTACCAACTGAACTATATCCCCAGCACCTAGACAGTATTTCTTGAACAGTATATTGATGTACCATTTGGTGTTTCAGATAGCCTAACAGAAATCACAACTCCTGCCCTCCATAAGCTGCCTTCCCAAGGAGAAAAATAGGCAATACACTTTTGATGCATATAATTGGTACGTCCATAAGGTGGGCAAACAGCAACTGGGAAGAATGGGCTAGGTAGGTGAAAACAGTCCGATACAGGTGCCAACTTGACAATTGGGTTGAAGCTTTGGGCACATTTGTGAAGAACTGGTAGTTAAAGCAACCCTAAACAAGCCTGTAGGAGATTTTCTAACTGATGTGAGTAGACCATGGTAAGCGACCGTTCCCTGGCAAGGGGATAAGATGGAGAGAGTGGTATGGCATACTTAGAGGCACCTTTTTTTTTTCAAGAACAAAAGGAGAGGCAGAGAAAACTGCAAGGTTTCCATGCTAATGCCAGTGGGGCATTTAGCCAGTTAGACAGGGCATAATAGGAGAAAGGCACAAACAGAATCCCTGCATGGTTCTAGGGAAAAGCTGACAGTATTTACTGAAGGAGAGAAGAAGGCGGTCAGGATTCCTGAGCAGCTGGAAGATCAGAACTACCATTTCTGGAGAGCAAGGCTGGGTGGGGCAGCATGCTGTCGGATGCATCAGGTTTTAGAAGCTCACAGGGCAACTAAGTGTAGATGCTGGGTAAGCCACTGTGCAAACTAATCTGAAACTCGGGTGAGCACAGAATCAAAAAAATGTATTTCAAAGTCCTAAGTGACAGATGTTGTACAGATCTGAGCCTACAGCCTTAGAGTGTGAGTCAAGACAGGAATGGTCTCAGGACAGGAGCCAGAGCACCCCAAAATTTAGAGGTCAGTTGTAAGGTAGGAAAAGCACACGGTTGTAAAGCCCTGGAAGGGAGAGAGGAAAGAGCACGCGGCAGAGAAGAGTAATGTGCCAGGCCTCGTGTGGCTCTGGATAAGGTTCCTGGTGCCTGAAGGATGAAAACGAGATGGTTTTAGGACTCAGCAAGGGCTCCATAAACAAGTGATAGGGTCAACTCAGTTCCTAGGCTGGTGAAGAGATAGATAACAGTGAGGACAAGTGAAGGATAGAGCTTCTCCACAAGGACAGGACGTGGGATGCAATGACATAGAAGGATTAGAAACTGTCTGACCCAAGGGCATGTGTAAGGGAGTAACTGTCAGTCCCAAAGGAAAATTCTAAGACGGCCTGGGCTATGCCCTTGGCCTGTTCAATGTATCAGTGACTTTTTATCAGTGATACTGAACATGACTGCTATTGGAACAATCAAGGCTTGTTTGAATAGAGTACCCCAGGGGCTACTTAAACCCAAGTGTCACATCCATGGGGGCAAGGAAGAGTCTCAAGGAAGGCCAGACTTAGGAGCGAGAACAGAGAGCAGGAGATTGACCAAAGTGTGCGGCTGAGTGGAGAGAAGCCTGCGCGATGAGAGGGTCAGGCTCCAGCACCATCTTAGAAGCGGAAATGTTGACTGACAGATCGTGGTATGCATGCTCAATCTTGCACTTGGTCTGAAGAACCAGGCAGGAGGGGGGTAAGCCAGCTGGCAAGTTGGCAGTCTCAGCAAGCTATTGACTTGGTGATCGGCATTGGGTCTCAAACTGCACGGAGGAAGAGAAAAGGGATGCAATCCAGCCATCCTTTCTAGGGCCCCAAAACGTTGTGTCAGTAGTGGAGGGGACATACCGCAGGAGATCAAAGGAGGGAACCAAGATGTTGGCAGGCCTCCAGCCCACACAGCACGTGGGGACCACCCCGAGAGAAGATGCTTTGCAGACCTCCTCATCCTGAAATACCTCAAGGGCTGACAAGTAGAAAGATTTATTCTGAGGGATCCAGCAGGAGATTCAGAATTGAGTGAAAATTCATAGTACATAGTTGTAATTTGATGGCAAGAAGGTCTTTCTTGCCCAAAGGACAGACATTGTGAGTATGATGTTTGGGGAACTGTTAGATGTATAATCACATCTGACCAGCTTTTTTTGTAGTACATTATGCATATATGAATATATGCATACCTTTCCCCATGGAGTGAAACTATTCGCTTCTTCATCCTCCCAGTTCTAGCACAGGCCCTGCCACAGGCTATGTGCTCAATAAATGTTACCGACATGCGTGAGCTCATTATGGCTGTATGTTGCCAAGGTATTATAGAGGTGACTCACACTACCTAACTGTTAATGTTCCTTCCAAAGAACAGATCCAATGATTGCAGGAAAACTATACAGAAACCAATTTCCCCTGCAGTCAGGCATTCTTTGCATCATCAAGGTCAATTTGGAATTTAGACTGAATTATTTAATAATTATTTCTCCTATTCAACCGCAATAACAACCCTGTATTTGAAACTCTGACTAGCATTAAGTATGGCCATTTTTGCCTCAATGCCTCCAAAGTTTCATGTATTCAGGAAATCTGACCCCTGCAGTGACATGTGACCTATCCAACTGTGACCCAGTTAGTTCAGTGATTTGTCCTCCAGTGTCACCACATCTTGGTCTGAAGGATTTAATGGCATGGGCAAGTATTACCTCTGCAGGTGCAGGCTGCCTACCACCCTCAACCTGACTGAGGTTCACCTCCAAACATCATCACAACAGAGACCTACCTGCTCCATCTGCCTTTGCAGATATGAAGGCTGTCAGAGCACATCACATTTTTCCCCTTCTTTTTTGCATGTGTAAGGATATATGTGTATAGGAGCGTGTGTGTGTGTGTGTGTGTGTGTGTGTCTCAGAGGGCCCTGTGGAGGCCTGAGAATGACTAATCATTCTAGATTGCTCTACCTCCTTATTGCTTTGCTCTGGGGTTTACTAGGCTCCACCTTCCAGGGTAAGAAGTACATCTTCTTGGATTAAATTTTACAAGGATGGTGTTCTGTTTCGGGAGCAGGGATGTGACGCTGGGAGTTGCCTTTCTCGTTCCCTTTGATGCTCATGTTTTCTCTCATTCCCTCCATTGGGGCCCTGGATGAGGAGGAAAGGTACAAAACAGACAACAGGAGGGACCACAGGGGAGAAATCCTCTGTGTTGCTTTTCTCCCGGCCTTTCCTGTGTTGGGGACAATTTTGTCTCCTGGATCTTTTTCCTGCTTGTTGTCTGTAGTGGAGGAGGTTATTCCGGAACCCTCCAGCGGTTTCCTGTCGTTTAATTGGGGGGGCTGTGATGAGAGGCTGGGAGAACGATATCAAAGTGCACTAGATGAGCACATGTAATCCTGAAAAAGAAATAACTTTTTAGATTTGAAAGACTGAAAGACTAAAAAACAACAGAAACTTCTGCCATGTTCCTGGGAAGGAAAGTCAGGGTCCCCAAGGGTAGAAGCCAAGCTGTTTACAATGGCAAAGGTTAGATCTTATCACTAATGAAAGAGGCAGGTGGAAGGACTTGACTGTCTAGATAGTCTCAAATGGAAAAATGGGATTTCCAGCTTTGAGGAGATATCTCTTTAAGAATTCACTTTATTGACTGAGACATAGTGAGTTTGTCTTTCTCTCTCATCCTTGGTTGTCCATGTAATTTCCTCAAGTTCCCCATTGAAGAACTATGTACCACACACTCAAGTGCCCTCTGGTATACACACACACACATACACACACACACACACACACACACTGCACCAAGCAGCTTGTGGGCCATGCCTGACAAACAGTCCTGTGTACGGCCACATGCTGATCAACCCGGAGCAAGTACGGGACCTAGGTTGAGAGAGAAATCAATTTTTATCTCTTTGTACATAGCCCTAGGAACGTTTTTCAGAGGGGACTAAAATTCAGGCTGATTAAAATGTCAGTGACTCTGTTTCTTGCTATCAGATTGCCACAGATCCCTGCCTGCTTGTCAGAATACCAACCCTCACTGACACTGGAATGGTCTTTCTTACCCGGGCCCATCTGCCTTGGGCCTGGAAGTGAATGGGGACCTTTCCTGGGGAGACACCACATAACCATCTTTCCACCTCAGATGGAAGTTTGATAACAAACCAGAATAACAATTATGCCAAGGTCCAACCTGACCAACTGAAGAGTTTATTGGGGTTGCTTACAGAAGGAGGGGAGGGGTGAGGGTTGCTTACAGAAGCAGGGATCACTCAAAGACAGCTACATCACCAGAAAGCCCACCCACTGGGGGTGTTGGCTTTCCCATAGCTGCATAGACAGAATCCCCCCACTTAACGCTCCTCAGTCTATGTACCCTAGTCCGCCTCCCAGACCGCAAGGCCTTTAAGGGCATGCGTGAAGATGCGTGTTATTACAACAGAATCACATACTAATGGCTAGGAGTTGTTCGTAATGAGGCCAGAATCCCAGGTGAGGGTCCACCACCCCTCCTTGAGGGAGCATCAGTGGACAACAGGATGATCTTGATGTTAGACAAAGATGACGGCTATTGGTTGAGAAGAAAATGCCATACCGCAGGCATGGCCTAGGATGTGGGTGTTTGAGTGTGACTCCTCCTGCTTCCATAGCTCCTGCACACTTCAGGATGTTTGCACCCTAGGCCAGGCGGGCAAGGAAAGGCCTGCAAGTCTCAGAAGCCTGCAGAGTCCCTTTGCCTATTCTTTCCTTAGAGCTTCACAGTGTCTGTGTAGCCATCTTGCTCACTGTTGGACCTCTGCCTCAAATGATGTCCCCTCTTGCTCCTGCAGGCAGCTCTGGCCCACAGGGTCAGCAGGACCCCAAGTTGCCCCTTCCTTCCTTCATGTTTTTCCTCTTGGATCCCGCCAGCCCCACGGAAGTCAGCAGTGCCTGTCTTCAAGTTACCCAGACAGATGTCCGTCTCAGACCCGGCCCCCTCCCCATGTCACAGACTTTTTGCTAGGCTTCTCAACTGCAGAGAACCACCAGCAGCTCCCTTGCAGCTGGCCTGCTATCTATCCTAAGGACGACAGCTCTGCCCATCTTGGGAGTGGAGCCACACAGCAGTCACCCTCCCGGAAGTTTCAGTCCCTCACCTGTTCCTCCTCTGACCACTTCCGCGTGCCTGACGTGACTGGAGAACACCAAGGGAAGACGTTCCTCACCGGTGGTGGCAGTGCAGTGAAATACTAAGGGCAAGAAGGTCTTTGTTCCCACTCACTTGGCTTCCATGGTTATCAGTGACGTCTGAGACAAGAATGTGTCACTTCACATGTTTTCCTTAAAAGCTGAGAGACGGTTATATATACACAGTTACCTTGGACATGAGAACCTTCGCCAATAGCTGCCTGCTGTCATCAGGAAATAGGGCCCCCAGCTCAGGGACCAGCGGCCTGGGCTCAGATCCCCACGCTGCCATTTTCTCCCTGGGGTGAAGTGGCAGGTTATGGTGTTGTCCCCTCCCTCCTCCCTGCTCTCTTCCCCCACCCCACTCTCTCTTGTTTTCCCACATGGAATACCTAGCTGGTGGGTTTTCTAGAAAGGTGAAGTACTGCGGGCAGCGCAGGGCCCAGCGTAGCCAGGGCTCGAAAGGGTGGCCCTAGGCTGAGGCTTTTGTTGAGCCTTTAGCCACAGACACACCCACTGCCGCACAGCATGGAGCTGCTACCTGCCTGGGTCCCCTCTCCTCCCGTGCCTCCCGTGTGAGTCTAGCCTCACCTTCCTTTTTCACCACCGGCCCACCTCACACGTGGACCCCCTTGTAGGTAGGCTCTGTCTCCTTGTCACCACACTTGCTACCTGACCTTCTGCCTGCCCTTCCTCTGCCCACAACACCACTGCTGATTCTCTACCCGGCATACTGGGCATTCACCTCTCACACCTAGATGCGTTGCAGGTTTGCCTTATGCCTGACACAATGCTACATGCTGCAAGCTAAGGCAAAATAACACAGACCGAGTGGTGTTGGCCTTGGACATTCGTTCCTTACAGTTCTGAAGGCTGGAAGTCAAGATCAGGTTGCTGCTGGCCTCTCCCTCCAGGATAGAGCTCGCTTCCTGGTTTACAGACTGGCTCGTCTTTACTTCATCTTCAAATGGCAGAATGAGGGGAAGGCTCTAGTCTCTTCTTAGAAGGACACTGTCCTCTCTTGGTCCTCTTCTACAATGCCTGTCACATTGATGGAGATGGTGTGATACATGAACAAGGCTGGGGAAGAACATTCAGTCCATCACAGAGCCTCTGTTACTATTTCAGTGTATTCTGCCTCAGGCTAGAATATTCCTAGGTATGTCTCCCATCTTCCAGACTGCAGCTTTCTGGGGAGTGGCCCAGAACACAGAGCCGTTTGACATGAGGTGTTTCTGTGTGGGGCTATTTCCAAATCTTTGGAATTGTCACTTGCCCATGTGGGTGGGGAACGTGATTTCCCTGTCTCTGAGCAGTACCAGCTGAGGGACCTCAGGCCCAGCTGTCTTTCCAGCAGCTGCTGGTAGCAGGATTTTGTGTAGACTTAAGAGATGGTCCCAGCCCTTTTTCTTCTAATCTTTGACATTTTCATATATAAATACAACAAATCTGTGTGCTTTTAACCCCTTACTATCCAATCCCATCCCCTCTTTCTGTTCTACTTAATACATTCCTTTTTCTAGCCAGTCTCCTTCCTGTTTTCACATTTTTCCCCCCATGACTGGCCTACTGGGTTTCCTCTGGCATGTCTGCACTGACAACCTTCTCTGCACCTGGTGGGGTGTGGATGACCCATCAGTAGATGAATCGTTGAGTAAGGAACCCCCCTCTGACTGGCTTTTAGCTTTCAATAATCTCTCAGCAAGATACAGTGTTTCTTGAGATCTTCCCCCTTCCTGGTGAAATGTGAATGGCCAGCTACTGTGCAGGTCTTGAGGAAGGGACATCATTGCAATGAATATAGGCGTTTCAACCCTGGCAGCACCCCTCCCCACCTTCAGGCTCTTACACTCTTACCACCCCCTCTTCCATAGGGTTCCTTGAACCTTGGGGTGGAAGGTGATTTTCCTGTCCCATTTTGAGCTGGGCACTCCACAGTCACTTGTTTGCTGCACTTTGGCCAGTTTGGTTCTCTGCATTAAACACCTTCCATTGCAAGAGGATGCTTCTTGCCTGATCTGTGGGTAGAATGGTAAGTGTTTAGATGGTAGTTTACTGTCAAGTACTTAAAGCTAACACTAAGAAGAGGAGTCCACCTAGGCCTTGCTCTCGTTTCATCTGCAAGAAAGGGTTACTTAAGTCTCACTGATGTCGTTTCTTGACCAAGAAAATAGGAAGAATCTGGTATCTTGGTTTCTTCCTATGGTCATGCCTCTGTGTTCTCTGCCAAGCACAAGCTTAGTTGCTCCTGTTTCCTCTCATCTCCCAGAACTGTTGGGTTCCTATGAACTTTCCTCTCATCATTCACTCCGCCTTCTTTCTGGCCTTCAGAGCAGGTAAATGGAGGCTTGGGCCTTTGCATAGTGGCTTTGCCATGAAAGTTTCCTGGAGAGTCTTTCATAAGTTCCTGTGGGGACAGGCTTCTCTGAGGGCCTCTGCTCTCTGCTTGGTCTTTTGGGACCACTTCCAGTTCTTTGGCAGCCTCCCTCTCTGAGTAACACCTTTCTCTGTTTCTCCTTTCTTTCTGTACCTCTTACCCTGGGGAAGTTGTCAGTCCCACTCAGTAGGGCCTGGTGTGTGGAGATGTGGGTGAATCAGGACTCAGCATCATAACCTCAGGGGGGTCCCATCTGGTCTGGCTTCACATGCACATTTCACAGGCCTGCCCCTCTGTTTCTCATGCAGCACACGGATGGAATGTGCTTGTATATGCGAAAGCAGAAGAGCCCCAGACCCCAGGGTGCGTTTGTGCTATTTCTGTATTTCTTCTTGGTGTGGGTTGGCAGAAAAGAAGCTGCAGCCTACCGGGTGGCACCCAGGGGCTGCTGTGTGTTGGTGGTGAAGAAAACCACAGACGTTGGTGAAGCGTGTTGGCTCGGAACCCTCTGCAGCTTTTGTTTGCATTTTTGTTTCTGGCGCTTGCTTAGAAACTTCTCTCGAGAAGTTGTTACCAGAGCATACTCCTCTGTTGCAGCTCTGTGGGGAGAAGCCGAGTGAATGAAGTGTGGGTGAGCAAATGGAGGTGGGAGGAAGACCAGCAGACAATGCCGCTTTCTTCCTGAGACGCACCGTGTTCATCAAGCCAGTGAACAGCCAGAGGTCTGGGACCCAGCATGCACTGTTGGCTCTTGGACTCTGACTCTGTGCTGCCCTTCCTGTCACCACTGGTTGGTTCCGACCAGGATGTCCGGTGCTTCCACAACAGCTGGCTTCCCTGCACTCTCATCCCTGATGCATCCCTTCTGGGTGCTCTTCCTTTCCACCCCCTGGTGGCTGAGGCCTGCCTTCCAACCCTCGTACTTCCATCTCTGCCTCTCTTGTTTGTATAGTTCAGATGGTCAGTTCATCAGAACAAGAGGACACACCCTTGCACCCCCCAAAATTAGCATGCCCCAAGTATGTCACCTCTGCTAGGCATATTCAGCATATTCAGCAGTCTGGCCACAGATGCCCTTAGGCAGGCCTGAGGCAGGGCAAATCCTCAGATCAAAATAATGTTTTGCAGTGCAGATAGGATGAGCAATCCTCTTAGTGTACCTGTGAGTATAGTAGCTTCCTCTTGTTCTATTGTAATAGTGATAGTGAGGATGGAAACTGTCAGACACAATTGTGTCAATTTAACAGCTGAGGGCTGAGCCTTTTGGCACATCCATGAGAAATTATTTAGTTAAGGCAGCCCCTGAACAAACCTGTGGGAGATTATCAAAGGGCAGTAGAAAGACCAAGCCCTTGGTGGGTGGGCCCATTTCCGGGCAGGTGATAAGATGGAGATTGGCATACTTTGAAAATGTTTGTCCTCTCTCAGCCGTTCCCATGGATATGACGTGGTAGGTTTCCTTGGCCCTTGTTGGTATGCACTTTCCTGCATCCATGAAATATAACTGAGACTCATAAACATGAAACTCCCTGGTCCCTGAAGTTACTTGGTCCTGTATTTGTTCTGTAATGGCAAGATGAAACTAACAGACTTTCACTGACGGCTTGTGATAGATTACATCCTGTGAATGACCTTCATGTTCCAAATGACCTTAGGACATAAGAGATCATTTCACACATGGAGAAACCGAAGCTCAGGAAGGTGAAGCAACTTGCCCAAGATCACACAGATAGTAAGGAGCAAAATTGGGATTCAGGACCATTTCATCCAGAGATACCAAGTGCTGGTGTGAAGAAAGGAGGTTTTGCACGCTGTTGCTGTAAATGTAACTTAGAACAGCTGCCATAAAGAAAAGCACGGGGAATTAAAGATCCGAGCTGGGTGTACTAGCACATGAAATCCAGGCACTTGGGAGGCCAAGGCAGGCCTAGTTCCCTCCAGCTAAGCTGCATTGCCAGACCCAAAAGCAATTTAAAGAAAAAAAAAAGTTTATTTGAGAGAATGAGGAAAGGGGTGAGAGGAGGAGGAGAAGACTCACTCACACAGGCCACAGTACATGGGTGAAGGTCGGAGGACAACTTTCAGAATCTGTTTCCTCATACCACATGGAAGTTCATCGAAGACTGAACTCAGGTCTCCATGTTTACAAGCAGGTGCCTTACCCACATGACTATCTCACTGGTCCCAAGACAAGACAATGGCTATTGTAGTGGCCCTATTTGCCTGTTCCACTTGCTAACTTCAGGGTCCCAGGGGAAATTGCAAGTGTGCCATATGGTCTTGAGCACCATGTGCAGGATGGTTTATGAAGGAGGGTGGCTTTGGAATGTTCCCTGTCCTACTCTGAAGCAGACTTACCTTAGTTGCTGGAATACCAGTCTCTCATACTGTGATACACACAAGGATATACCTATTTGTTTGTTGGTTCAGTGACTGCTACTGCAATGAAAGTAACTTGTCTTTATTGTGTTTAGACACATTCTGTTCTCTGTGTGGAATGCTGAAAGACAACATGTACAGAACCTCATAGATAATGGAAGTCTATTTTCACCGGAACATTATTTCTTTAAGGCTACAAATTGATATGCCAAGAGCCAGTTGTCCAAAATCCAATTTGTGGAATGGCCAATTTGCTGAATATATCTGTTTCTTTCAACCTTTTGAACTGACTTTTGGTTGCAGTTCACCTGCATGGTTGCTGATAAATGACCATCAAACAACTTAAGGGAACAAGGGGTTTATTTTCTTTTACATTTCTCTTAGTCCAGCTTAACAGGAGAGCATGAACCAACACCAGGGCCAAAAGAACTGGCCACACCATCTCTACATAATGACTGAGAGAGGGACAATCCTTACTTGCCAGACCAGCATGTCTGGCCAAGTACACACAAGGATGCCAACTCCCTCAACCAGCTCTCAGTATTTATTCATCTGTTCAGGGCCTAGTCCCACCTATCATGGGCTGGGCCCTCCCCATCAGGTAGACAGTCTCCTGCAGGTTTGCTCTGGGCTTAACCCAATCACTAATTCTCTACAGGAGGGAAGAGTGTTTTCTAGCATAGTTTTAGAGAGTCTTTCTTTTTCACAGTCTTCTGTGTTATGGTTCTTCTTATCTGGTCCACTACTAGGAGGTTCCAATCAGATCTAGGGCTGGTGTTTGTATTGTAAATGTATTCATCCAGATAATCTCTTCAGATGTTCTCAGCTGATCTTAGTTAATGCTAGGTGTAGCCAAGTTGACACTCAAAATTAACTGTCACACCTTCCATACATTCTTATTCTAGTTTGCAGGAATGTAGTCCCTTTTGACAAACAAGCCTTAAATCTAATCAGAAAGCTGTTGGTATTCACTATTACACAAAAGATCACCTCTTGCCTTGATGATTATTGCAACTTGCAGATTTTACAGATTGATAATACTTTTGATTGTTTTGCTCTCCTGGTAGCTTCCAGAGTTCTCTCTGATACTTTGTAAGCTATCCAGCAAGGAAGAAACATCCAATATCATCTGGTGATTTTTGTCCATGTCCTGTGATCTGCATGTGTTGCATATTCAGTAATGTGGTCTTACTGTCAGTTTCTGAAGCAATGGCAAAAGCTCATATTGTTTGTGGGGCCTTTGAGACCCCTCAGACCAACAACTTACAGAGAGTATCACTTACCTGTTACTTCTAGTATTGTTTTTGTCTCTGGGTTCTAGTTGGAATAGCCCAGGGTATTATCTGTTTCTTCTATATTATTCTCTCTGTGTCTTCTGTACAGAGACTGTCCATTCTCATTCTATTTTTTTAGGCTAAGATTTTTTTCAACATATTTATCTTTTTTTGTCCCACATTTTTTTTTCCCAATCATATGAGCTCAATAGATACCCTGCCCTCATCCTCTCCCTCCCTCTACCCATCCCCAGACCCCCCTTTTCAACCCTTCCTTTCACCCTCTTCCTACCTCCCCTTCTCCCAGTGCCTCCCCCTTCCTCCCTCCAATAACGTGGAATGCCAAACCTTCCTCTGAGTCCTCCACCCTAATGAGGGGTAAGGACTCAGTGGCACAGCTCAGAGCCCTTTCTTGGGCTCCCCGTTAGTATGGGAACTCTATTATGACTGTTAATCTCTTGTGCTAAGGATCCTAGTGCCTGTGATCCATGCTAGACTTTGGGGAGGTCATTGACATGTTAGCATTGTGCGGGTCATGCAAAGTCCAATTATGGCTGCTGCAACCTTAACCTTGCATACCTTGCATTGTTGGTCCTCCCCAACTTTAGGCTCTTACAATCTTGCTGCCTCCTCTTCCACAAGGTTCCCTGAACTTTAAGATGGAGAAAGATTTGGCTGGTCTGGTTCCAGGTGGTTAATGTAGGGTCTTTAGTGTTCTGAATTAACATATTTATCTTTTCAGAGGTTCCTATCTGTTTGCATTCCACCTTCTTGGGGTTTTTCTATTATTACCTCAGTGTTTCTGACACCCCACTCTCTGTATTTTTAAACCCCACTTTTCTCTTCCTATTCTGACACAAAGGTACAGGTGTTTACCACCAAACCCAGATTCACGAAATAGAACCTGTAAGCCACAGGAGGGCCTCCTGTGACGATCCTGGATTGGAGGGGAGACTCAGGAAGGTCTGCAGACGGTTATATGCATCAGGATCCTTCCATCTTTCCCTACTCCCGTCGTGTTCTCCTTGAGCACCAGCTTTCTATGTCTGCACACAAGTGAAGGGGGAAGTCTTCCATGCTGCTATACTGCTACATGTGGCTTTTAAATATGTGGCATTTTACAGTGTCAGTCCTTAAAAAAAAAAAAAAAAAAAAAAGCCTTCCTAAATGCTGAGAGGCAGGGAGATGGATGAAGGTAAAAGCAATCTAGGAGAAAGAAGTTGCAGTCTAGCCAAGGCCACAGGTTCCCTGAGGGCTAAGTGTCTGCCTGCGTTGTTCTCCCATGTTTCTAAAAATTTATCGTGTACCTGCTTTACATTTGGCAGGCAACTATAATCTTAGAATTCTTTTCTTCTAGCTTCTTGTCAACTACAAGCTCTCCTTGTAATTCTTCTGCAGCAGACATGCACTGATACCTCTTCTTTTGTCAAACTGAGTTTCTCTGAAAAGTCCAGCAACCTTGAGTCTTAAGAATTAGAAACCTGTCATGTCAGCTGTCCATCAGCTTTTTACTCCAAACCATTGTTGCGTCCCATCCTCTTGCATCTCATGAAGTAGCCACAGTTGATCCAGATCTCTGCAGTGAGTGTGGGAAGCACTGGACAGAGGAAGGCTTCAGTGTATTTTCCCTCCTGCTCCACATAGCAAACCTCATCCCAAGTGAGGTAGTGTGCCCGCTTAATGATTTGCACTCTTGGAATGCTAGGAGTGGATGATACAGTCTCACCACAAAAGTAGTAACTGTGGGCTCAGGGGTTAAGACTCTATCTGACTGAGTTGGGATCCCAGGTCTCATATAAAAATGCCGGGTAGAAACTGCAGCAGCCTGCACTTCCAACCCTGGTGGGCAGAGCCTGGGAAATCCCAGAGAGAAACAAAAAGGAAGTAGAAATAGGATGATTCCCAAAGTCACCCTTGGTCCTCCACAGGGACACACAGTGCCCTCTGATACACACACACACACACACACACACACACACACACACACACACAAACACACAGACAGACACACACAAATAGTAAACAATGTAAAAAGTAGTAACTGTGAGGTAGTGCGTGTGAGCTAAATTTATGCATTCCAATATAACACATACACACATACACACACATATTTCAAAACATATTTGGTAGTAGAGCACTTGCCTAACATGCTTGAGGCTCTGGGATGACCCTCCCCCAGCACTGCAATATACATGTGTGTGAGTGTGTGTGTGTGTGTGAGAGAGAGAGAGATACATGCATTTATATGCAACAGGATAAACATATAGTTCTTTGTTTTGGGAACAGAGCTTTACCTTGTAGTTTCCGTTGTCTCAACCTAGTCTCTCCAATCTGAGATCCTCCTGCCTTTGCTTTGAGTACTGGGATTATAAGTAGAGTCATCCTGGCAGGGTATATAATTCCATCTGTTAATTATATTTTTAAGCAAGAAATAAAAGATGCATTCTTTCTATCTTGGAAGAAGAATTTGAAGTAATTTACAACCGGTAACTGGCTGGGTGTATTCTGAATCCATTAAAAGGAAAGTTCTTGTTAGTCTTCCCTCTGCTTTGTGGAGTATCAGTTCCCCCAGTTCTTGGTAGTATCTGTCTCCAGCACTGCCTTTTGCTGGATTTAGAATTAAATGAGGAGAATCTGCAGCCCTGCTAGGCCCACAAATGATTATTGTTTCCATGGAAACAGTTGAAGGCCTTTCAATTAAAACTGCCCCTGCAGGCTAGGGAGAGTAAGGATTAAAATGAGTTGTCTGAGAAGCCTAATTCTCATCCTCCAAGTTCCAGCTAGAGAGGACGAATGTGTCAGGAATCTGCTGTGAGTTGGGATCACCATTTCTTTGCCTTTCAGGGCAAAGAGGAGTTTTTTCCTTGATCCTTCAGCATAAGCATGTTTGTTTGTTTACCCTTGTGGAGCTCCCAGATAGTTGCCCCCTTACCGACTGGGCTCTTTGTCTAAAATCAGGGGTCATAGAAGAGTGTTTGGGAACAGTCTGATATTTGCACACACCTGCATGCAAATCTCAAGCCATGAGCTCATTAAAAGAATGGATGAAATCACAGAAGAGCCCTAGGTTGGACAGAGCCTACAGGTCATTGGCCTCAACTTTGGGAATCCTTCCTGGAAAACAATTACCGAGGTTGGCAACACAGCTCTGAGGGCAGCTTGGTGGAGTTTAGAAATGCCCCTTTAGGATAGAACTTACCCACGTGTGGTGGGGCACAGTTGCAATCTCAGCACTCAGGAGGTTGAGGCAGGAAAATCATAAACTTGAAGGATATAGAGAGAGTTCCAGGCCAGATGGGAAGTCACTGAAAGAAGGAAGAGGGGAGAAAGGGAAGAGGGAGAGAAGATGATCTACAGTTTTGCTTGTTTAGTTAAATAATTTGGAAAGAAAAAGAAAGGGGGATGGGTCAAGGAAAGACGATAGTAGTAAATGAATTTATCAAGACAGGACCTATCTAGTAGAAGCTGGAGTGTCAACTAGGACCCAACCAAACTAGCACCATGTGGCTCTGGGGAGGTCAGGAGAAACTCCTGGAAAGCATTTTCACACATATGCACAAACACACAGGAACAGCTGAAAGACCAAGGACTGTATGCGGACCCAGTGGTAAAGCCCTGGAGCTGAAATCCAGGTGGTGAAGCAGAGTGTGGGGTTCCACTGGGTGCTGGAGGAACTGTCAGACAATTGCTAACACCCTCCCTGCCCCACATACCGGCACCCCCAATGGTCTGCTGAGGAGGAGCTCAGCAGAGCATAGAGCCGCACCCTGTTCCCTTCCATGAGCAGAGAGCCCACAGGCCGGCCGGATGAAGCGTGACGCCCGAGCGTCAACTGAGGTCGGTGCGACCCGCATCGAGGACTCTCATCTTGCCCTTTCCCACGCTGCTCAAGCCAGTAGAGCGATGGCAGGCAGACAATCCAAAAGGACTAATGTCTACCGGGCAATACTTCTCTCATTCTGGTTCTAGAACTTTGAATAGGAATTGTAAACTGCCCTTCCTTGTGAGCTCACTTGGCTATATGAAATATTCACAGGGAGGGAAAGAATTCAAAACCCTCCCATCGAGGAATAGGATACTGATTGATGTGGTACTTCTAGTATCTGGTTACATTTTGCCTTTTTATTGTTAATTGTTTTTAGCTGTTTTTTAAATTTTGGTTTCCTACTTCATTTTTTTAATCTTTACTCTTTTATAAATACCTTTAAAGAGTGTTTGATTGTTCTATTGTCTATTCTGTTCTACTTCTCATACATAACCTATACACTTTCCTTCTCTTTTTCTGTTTTTTTTTTCCTCCTTCCTTTCTTTTTCATACTTCTGAAATATAACATTTGAAAACTTTTAATAATCTCTGTAAACTCTGTGAACCTAAATAATATCCAAACTGTATTTTTCCCACCTCAGTTTTTTTTTTCTGAATCTAAACTTATCCCTATCCTAGTCTACTCCCCTCTACTTCTAGCCTTAATGCCATACCATCCTTGTTCACTTAACTTTCAGTGGTTATTGAAGTTAAAAACCACCATTTTTAACTGACTAGGTGACATTTGCTTAGTGAACGTGTTAAATATATAGGTGGCAGCTTGACAACTGAAGTTGAGCTCTGGGCCCATTTGTAAAGGATTAGTAGTTAAGACAAGTCTACAGGAGATTGAAGTGGGAAGACCCAGCCCATACTGGGTAGGCTCATTCTCTGGGCGGGCGGATAAGAAGGAGGAAGCTGGTTCAACAGTTGGCGTTCTTCAGCATATCAAGACAGACTTGCAGTCTCGTGACAGATGAGGTCTGCTCTCTCTCAGTAGTCCTGTGGATATGATGAGGTGTTGGTATGAGCTATCCTGCCAAGCTGGACCAAGAACTGTAACCAGAATCATAAAGAATAAAGCCCTCTTGATCCCCTACGTTCTTTGTTGTGAACTTGTTGGCAGCATGCAGGCAAACTGCAACAGTGGCCCTGATCAGCAGCTGTGCTTGCTTCTGCTGTCAAGAGACCCTCTGAGAACACGAAGGGTCCTGCCATGTGCCCTGCATACAAGCCGAGGGTTTCATTTCCAAGCTTCACACCCAGTCCTACCATAGTTTAGCTACTTTTCAATACTACATTTATTTCAACCGAAATAACATAGGTGCTAAACAAAATCCAGTCCACACGATAACCCCAGATGTGTAAGTCTGAACACAGTAATGTAAGAAACATGAAAAGTCAAAAGACAGCATGACCCCTTCCCACCAACAAATACCAATTCCACAGTAATGACTTCCAATAAAACTGGATTACACAAAATCCCAGGCAAAGGATTTTTTTTAAAAAAAATGATTATAAAAACATTTAACTAAGTAGGATGGAAATTAGCTCCCAAGTGAATGCACGAAGGCACAAATAATCAGTGAAATAAAAGAAAACTAATACAGGGTATGAAGCAGGAGTTCATTTAAACCACAGAAATACTTCAGGGAGGGACATGGTGAAATTTTAGAAATAAAAATTCAGTAGTCAACACAATAGAATCTCCAATAGAATGGGTTAAGTACAAGACAATGTCATGATGAAAATAAAAATAGATGAATTAGGACATTCAGACAGTGACAAAGATACAGTAATATGAAGATATGGGAACTATCGAGATGGCTTAGCATGTAGTGGCATTTGTCACCAAGCCTGACCACCTGAGTTCAGTCCCTAGAGTTCACATGGTGAAGGAGAGAAACAACTGCCACAAGTTGTCTTCTGACAATGATTTAAATAACTAAATGTCTTAAAATTTTCTTTTAATTAGAAAGTAAATATGAATAGAACATGTTAGTTCTATGGGACATCATTAAGGCCAAATTTATTTACCGGAGAGAGAGAGAGAAAAGAAAATTTCAAGGTAAAGGTGTATACAGTATACTGAATAAAATAATAGAAGAACTCTTCCCAAATCTTACAGAGATGACAACGCTGACTCAGGAGGCTTTCAGGACATCAAGCAGACAAGACCAGGGAAGAACTTCCCCACTTCTTACAACTAAGTAAGGGAGCAAAGAAAATGTGCTGAACACTGCATGGGGACATATAAAACAAACCATCAAAAGTTCAGAAGATTTCTCAACAGAAATCCTATTGCCATTAAAGATGGGTCAACCTTAGCCAAACTAACTAAAAGAAAAAGCAGGCTAAAATTAACAACATTAGAGATGAAAGGGGAGACATTACAACAGACACCAATGAAATTCAGAAAGGCAGTGGGATATATCTTAAAAGCTTTTAGGAATAGATGAATTTCTAGACTCATGGCTTTCCCAAATGAAACCAGATGAGATAAGTAATTTAAACATCTATAAAAAGAAACAAGATGGAAGCAGGGGGAAAAAAAATCTCCCAACTAAAAAAAGTTCAGATCCAGATGGATCATGGCTGAATTTTACCAGACCTTCAAGGAAGAACTAATACCAGTGCTTCTCAGATTGTTCCTGAAAATAGAAACACTATCAGGCTCCTCCTTCAGTGTCTGCGTTATTTAATACCAAAGTCAGATAACAACATACATTCAGAAGAAAATTATACTGGTTGATCTCCTTGATGAACAAAGATGCAAAATTTCTTAAGAAAATATCTCCAAAAAAAATTAAAAAAAAGAAAATACCTCCATACTTATTTCAAGAATACGTCAAAAAGATTATTTCCTATGATCAAAATGACTTCATTCCAGAAATGCAGGGATAGACAATTCAGCATATGAAAATTATAAATGAAACACATCACATAAACAGACTTAATGATGAAAGTCATATGATCATTCAGTAATGTAGAAAATCTTTGATAAAATCCAATAAAATCATGATAAAAACCCTAGATAAGGGCTGGCAAGCTAACTCAATGGATAAGGCACCTGACAGCAAAACTGGTGGCCTGAGTTTGATCCCCAGAATCCCAGGAGAGAACTGACTTCTGAAAGTTATCCTCTGTCTTCCACCTGTGTGCCATGGAATGCAAGTGTTTGTCTTCATGAATTCTCCCCCCCTTCTCTTTCGCTCTCTTCCTCAATCCTTCTCCTCTCACTCTCAAATAAATTAACTTTTTAAAGCAGCTTTAGAAGAGCATCAGGAGGGAGAGTATATATTTCAACATAATAAAGGCCATATTTGACAAGCCTACTGCCAACACCATGCTAAATAGCAAAGGCTCAAAGCATTCCCACTGAAATCAGAGACAAGACCAGGTGCCCACTCTCTTCACTCCAATACACTCTTAGCTAGAGCAATAAAACAATACAAGGATATAAAAGGGATACAAATAGGAAAGGGTTAAGTCAAAATATTCTTATTTGTAGGTGATATAATTCCATCCATGATTCAAAGTATCGACTAGAAAACGCTTAGAACTAGGAAGCACTTAGAACTGATAACTGTGATAGACAACAAAATATCATACAAAAAATTAGTAGTCTTCCTGCTTGCTAATACAGACCTACTGAAATTAAATCCAGGGAACAGTCTCTTTCAGTTCATAATAGCCTCCAATAAATGCCTGAGAATAAACAGAACCAAAGAGATGGAAGACATCTTTGGACCTTGCACGACTACTTTGTCTTCCTGGCACAAAGTAAATCAGGTCTACTCCCATTTTTAGTTTTCAAGTTGTATCATGTATTCTCAAAACCTCCCCTTCCATTGGCCACACAAATCTAAACCATGAAGACTATAGCACCTATACGAGTGGAGAGGTTAGTCTCCTTCCTCCACTGAGCCCTTGACACCTCTGCCTAGACTTTGATATCTGTGGCAATGCTTTTCTTGTGTCATTTGTGCAGGTGGAAAATTCATATTTCAGTCCCTATCTTTTCCTTCATACTTTTCCCTCTTGGAGTGAGTGTCCTGGTTTGGAGCTTGGAAACACAAAATCGGACCAAGTCGTTGGTCCATGAGCCCTGTGAAGGGTATCCTGCCTCTGAGGGCATCTCTACAGAAGCTGCGCAACGTTCTCCCTGTTTTGAAACTATTCAAACTCTATTTGTGGCTTTCCTGAAACCCTTGACCCTTTCTGTTTGGCTCTGTATTTGAGGAGTCCTTTGACTATTCATCATATGTGCTCCATTGTTCTTAAGTTGACACCTCCTAAAAAGAAAAACAGGAAAACCTAAAATTCTCTTCAGATATTTCGACAGCCTTATAATGGATTGAAAGTTAAAACTCCTACACTTAGGTTTGTTCGGCACGTCCCAGGATGCAGAGGAGCAAGTACGTGACTCTACCGGTAGGAAAGTACTCCAAATTAGTCAGCTGCTCTCTCCTAAAATAATGAAGTGACCTTCAGCCCACCACCAAGCAGTACTGACATCCATTTTCTTCATGTCTGAAATCAGACAGATATCCCTTTTTTAGGTTGTTGAGAGTGCTTTGAAAACAAATATCTAATATTAAAACTTTACAACAAACTACACTATGATGGTTGGAGGTGGTTGGGTACATACAGGCCATGGTGGACATGTGGAGATCTGAGGACACCCTTCAGGTGTGTGTGGTTCCTTATCTTTCTATCTTGTTTAGGACCAGGTCCCTTATAGCTGGGTAAGCCAGGCCCAGGAGCTTCTGGAGAATCTCCAGGCTCTGTCTCCCATTTCCTGTGGCCATGCATGGGTTATAGATGCTTAAACCACTGTGACTGGGTTTTATGTGAGAGATGAGGATCCACTCAGGTAGCTCCCCAGTCTGTTTGGGAGTTAAATTTAGGGACCAGCAAGATGGATCAGTGGATAGAGAAAAAGATGATTCCTGTTGTTCCCTTTTTTCCTTCTCTCACTCTCTCATTCTTTCTTTCTCTCTCATTCCCTTTTCCTTTCCACTTTTTCTTTTCCTTCTCTTTTCCCTCTTCCCTTCCCCTCCTACACTCTTTCTTTCCTTTCCCCTCCTTTTCTCCCAGTCTCTTGAATCCTAATCATACCTGATGATAGGTTGACCACTGAAGTTTCTCAGGGGGGAGTGGAGTAACGCCTAACCTCTGGCACACTGCTCTGACATCCTGTGCTTTGCCGTTCTCTTCCTCTTCCAGGGAGTCCTCTCCAATATCTCTTCCATCACCGATCTCGGCGGCTTTGATCCAGTTTGGCTCTTCCTCGTCGTGGGAGGAGTGATGTTCATTCTGGGGTTTGCAGGGTGCATTGGAGCACTGCGGGAAAACACTTTCCTTCTCAAGTTTGTAAGTATCATACTCACTGCTCTCAATTTGAGATCCAAACTGTTCTTTTACATCAAGAGGACACCCAAGCAACAAGCTAGATGGTAAGCTGTCCCAAAGGGCACAGCACAGATACAGCCCAGGCCACTTTTCTTTCAAGAGAGCTCTAGTCCCTCGCCCTGCCCTGGACATAATAATGTAAGTACTACTAGTCCTTGCCATTCATGTAGGTTTTGAACAAATTTGACTCCTATCCCTATTGGAGCTTTAGGGATTACATAGATAGATAGATAGATAGATAGATAGATAGATAGATAGATAGATAGATAGATAGATAGATAGAATGATGGATGGAGAGTTCACAGATACGTTACATAAATGATGGGTAAATGAGTGGATATGTAATGACAAATAGATGGATGACTGATACATAGACATAGATACATAAATAGATGGTAGCTAGGTAGATAGGTGGATAGATAGGTAGATACATGCATGCATGCATATACACACTTTTTTCCTTTTATGAACATGGTAAGTAGACAGCTGTGCAGATAATGTTCTAGAGAAACCGGGCATTAGTCCAGCTTCCATTCCCTGTCTCGCTTGTTTAGTTTATGTAAACATAGATACTCTAAAGGGTTCCTTCCTATGACTGGTGTGCTTTTTAGAGCCTTCAGAGTAGTTGGTCTGATTACTGTTTGTGTGAGTATTTATAGAGGAAGAACTTTACCAGGAGCATGTAAGTATTAAAAGTGGAGAATGAAAAGTGACAACCTTCCCTTTGGAAATTTCTTCCATAGTGATAGCAACTGGCATACGCTGTGTGTTTATACCTTAAATGGGTTAGTAAGTTGTAGATACTTCCACAACAGAAGTGCTTCCTAGTTGACAAGCACCATTTTGTATACCTTCGAAGATGGGGAGGAAATTCACACACCCCAGGGCACACAGGTTTCTATCAAATATTTTATTTTTTGCATGTGTAGAGATGAGTGTGTATGTGTATGAGGGGGTGTAGAAGAAGGTACCATGTGTACCTGTGGAAACCCAAAGGTAACACTAGAAATCACCTCTATCTCCTTGTTGCTTTGTTCTGGGGTTTCCCAGGCTCTGCCTTCCAGATGGAGAATTGGAGGCTGCTGCCATTTCTGATTGGTGTTTTTATGTGGGATCTGGGGATCTGAACTTAGGTCTTTTTGCTTGCAAGGAAAAGGCTTAACTCCTGAGCAATCCTGACCCTGTCAACACATCACCTAGGGTCATTTACAGTTGAAATCAGAACCTCTCCTAGAACCAGTCACATCACAGAGCACTAGGCGCGTCTCCACCCCAGCAGTTCTGATGCTGCCCTTTTTTCTTGAACAGCCCTCAGAAGAAAGGACTGCTTGTACCCCACCGAGGGCAGCTCATTCTTGAATATGGGCCCATGGCCCATGACTCATGCTAACAGGATCACTTGGAGGAGCCTGGTCTTGAGTCCAGTTGAATGAGGGACTGGTTCTCCTGTATCTATCTCCTATAGTTGTATCTGACAGACCCCCCCCCCTTCTCTCTCTCTCTCTCTCTCTCTCTCTCTCTCTCTCTCTCTCTCTCTCTCTGCATTCTTCACCTACTTCTTCAGGAGCCTCTAGAAGGTTTTTGTCCCCCAAGTGTGACCTTCCACTCTGTCAGTCTTCCTGGAGGGAGCCATCTCTCAATGCCGACCTCACCTCAGATCAATTTTTCTGTATCCATTGTACTTCTCTGCTCCATTGTTGTATTTGCCATTGCTTCTGTGCCTCCAAATGTGGGATCCCTTTACTTTATTATAGTAATCCCTTTATAAGGTCTAATGTTAGAAATGAAAAGACTTATGTTCCTAGTTTTAATACTGTCTCTCTTTAGTACCAACAAAAACTGGCCTAGAACTTTCTTAGAGAAGGGATGTAATATCACTATGCCTCCAGACAGCCTCAGATCTATTGCCATATATACTATTGCTGGGAGAGATCCATGCATTAAAATACTGTTGCATAGAAGCAAAACTTCCTATCTAACACCCTCAAAGAAAGTCTCCAATTACTTTTCTGCCACTTTGGAAATGGGGGAGTTAGCTCACAGGGCCCCCAGAATGAGGTTTTCTGACAAATACTTGATATGAATTGAATTTGGACCCTATTCAGTAAGCTTAGTATGTAGCTTGAGAAATTTACCTGGACTATTAGAAAATGAACTTATCTTTTGTTCAGGTGAAAATGAAATCCAGTTCAAATCTTGCATGACTTCTGTCTTACCATTTGGCACGTGCACACATGCATGCTAGTTATGGTTTTACTATTTCTATGACATAAGAACAATTATACTTACATGTATGTGGTAGGACCCAGGAAGGGGAGGGTACTTGTTATATACTAGGAGGCGGCACGGAACAAAGGTGCTTGGTTTTTTCCTCCCCTCTCCCAGGAAAATTTAATTTGGAATTATCAGTACCACTGATGACTGTTAAGAACTCTAAATTTTCCTTCCAGTGAATTCATGGATGGAACAGTAGGAGCTGGATGGCTTAGCCGGAGGGTCTATAAGCGGGGACTACACCTGGGGGGTCCTAGACATTGCTAAATGCTGTCAGTCCATCTTCCTGGCTTCCCCACAGGGAGGCAGCAGGCATCTGTATGCCACAGAGTGAACTGGCTGCATCTTTACTACCCTCTTCATCCTCATCCTCATCTTTAGATCACTTAAGGGGGGCAGGGTCATTGTGGCAGTGGTGTGTCCTTACACACCCTGACCATTATGAGCCATGCAGTAGACAGTTGCTGAATGAATATACTTTTTTCTTCTTGACACAGGGTCTCACTGCGTAGCCCAGACTGGCACTGAACTACCATCTTCCCGTCTCAGCCTCCCAAGGACTGAGATTATAGGCATATAGTATTGTAAATTGCTTCCATGGCTCCCTCTCCCAGTGTATTTTTCTGTTGGCCACTTAGTGTCTGCCTTCTGGATATAGAAACCCCAGCTCTGCAGCAGCTACTCTTTCATCCACTCTTGAAGACCTGTGCTGAGCAGGCACGGCCTCGTGGTACTCTGTGCTAAAGCCTTCAGTGCATCATCTGGCCCTTTCATGCCTCATTTCTCATGTTTCGGCAAAAGTTTAAGAAGCATAAGGACATGGGGCAGTGTTGCAGTTTGCCTGCATGCTGCCGATACATTCGCAACCAAAGAGCTTAGAGGAACAAGGAGGGCTTTCTTTTTTCTTACAATTCTCAGTTGCAGTTCTTAGTCCAGCTTGGTAGAAGAGCTTATACCAACACCACAAACCAAGGGAACTGACCATACCATATCCACAGGGATTGCTGAGAGAGGGACAAACCTCACTCACCAGACAGCATGTCTGCCTAAATCCCCATCGTATCCACCGGTCCAGGCAATGATCCACCCCCTATGGGCTGGGTCTTCCCACATCAATTAGACAGTCTCCTGCAGGCCTGCTGAGCGCTTACCTCATCTGCTACTTCTTTATAGACATCCCCAGGGCTCAGCCTTTGATTGTCAAGTTGACACAGGAGGGAAGGGGTGGAAAGGCCCATGGGCAGAACAAACCATAGTTATGACTAAGAAGAGACTTTTCTTGCCTTCTAGATGGAAGAGAATTTTCTCCAGGATTCAGGGCAGTTGGTCTAGGGTCTCATGCTCCCCACTCTTAATCCTTTACCTGTCTTAGCCAGAATTCTGCCTTTGGCTGCATTTTGATGTTTTTTGAAGTTTCTTGAACTTGGTTTCCAGAGGGAGTTGAGCGCAGTTCAGATTCCTGAGAAAGCCCTTAATCCAGGGCTTCATTTTGTTTTCATAGCTGGAAATTATTTTCATGTTGTAGTCACACACACATATGCACACACACACACACACACACACACACACCCCATGTACACATGAACTCTGACCTCTCTATCCAAGAGGAACAGATCCCTTATTACACGCTGCATAGCAGGTGCAAGAGGAATTGAAACAGTGTCTGAGTTCATGAACAGGATATATCGAGTACAGAATCAAGGCCACAGCAGCACATGACAGGCAATTGTAAAATATTAGGATAATCTACCTTTCAAGTTAGAAAAATGGTTCCTAGAGGTCGGGCCAGCTATTGTTCATGCGTCTGCCAGTCCATTAATCAGGAACAATTCATTAGGCCTTAATGTGGGGCTAATGAGAACTTCCTTTTACTCATGTTTGATTTAGACTTTGTTGGTTAATTATCAAATGGAACACCAGAGACTCTAAAATGTGATTATGAACTGACTTTTAATTTTTAAAAGTCCCTTCTTGGAGTGTAATATTCTGTTAACAAGTCCTAGGAAACAGACGGCTATCTGCTTTGGAGATAAGTCGCAGTCGAATGTAATTACAAACCTTTTTAGAGAAGAGCCCCTAACTCCAGATGATCAAAACAGCCTTGTAACTGCTCTTTGTCCTCCATATCTTTTGTCTTAGTTTTCTGTGTTCCTGGGAATTATTTTCTTCCTGGAGCTCACTGCTGGGGTGTTGGCATTTGTTTTCAAAGACTGGATCAAAGACCAACTGTATTTCTTTATTAACAACAACATCAGAGCTTACCGGGATGACATTGATTTGCAAAACCTCATAGACTTCACCCAGGAATATGTAAGTTCCAACTTTGATTCTGTGTGTGTGTGTGTGTGTGTGTGTGTGTGTATGTGTGTGTGTGTGTGTGTGTGTGTGTGTGTGTCTCAGAGGGCACTGTGTGTCCCTGTGGAGGGCCAAGGGTGACTTTGGGAATCATCTTGGGTTGCTTCTTTCTCCTTCTTGCTCTGCTCTGGGATTTCCCAGGCTCCATCACTGGAAGTGTGGGCGGCCGCCCTTTCCCCCTGGTGTTTTTACATGGGACCTGGGATCTGAACGTTTCTGCTTGCAAGACCAAGTCTTAACCCCTGAGCTATCTCTCCAGACCGACTTAGTTTATTTTCAAGTTGAGAGTCTTCTCTTGAAGATCACTCACATAATGCCTTCGGTCCTTTGCTAGTGAGAAACTGCATGGTTTTTGTGTGCTCACCTGTGTTTTTTTTTGTCCCTTGCTCTATGGCTTACAGTATTTATTTCTTCAATGGAAACCTTTTGTTTTCTCTGGTTTCAATTTGTGTTAAGTTAGAGGAATGAAGATGGAAACTCATGAACAAAAAAAGTTGCAGCCATAGTTGTCCCCACCCATCAGCCCTTAAACATTGTTCTGCTATAGGGTTAAGGTTTTGTTTGATTAATAAACATGAGATCCTTGTTCTTTGCCCCACCCTGTCACCTTCCATACTTCACAGCTCTAGCAATAAACTTCATAGAATATTCCCAAAATATGCCTCTCCAGTTATTGTGTGTATACAGTTAAAACAAAGTTTAGAAACTCATGAAGCCTGCCAGCTTCTAAAACAACTGGAAAATCAGTGCAATAGAAAACTGCTTAGCTAGCAAGGGCTCAACCGGATGGTCGCTGCTCCAGTGATGCAAACAGACCAGCAGCTACTCTGTGTTGCTCAACGTTCAAAATGGCGTCAACAAGGAACTGAAACTTGAACTCTTTTCCCCAATGGTAAAATAGCAATAAAAAATTAGCTGCTGTCTATTGCATGAGGATATTACGACAATCTATTGAGGTGCATGTGGCTTCATATTAGTCCCAAGGCACCATTGACCGAAGAACTAGCAGGTTCTTAGACATCTGCACTGGCAAGATTAGGTAGGCCAAGCATAGCCAGCAGCGTCCATGGCATTATCATTTAAGCAGGACAGCAGGCCTCGCAGAAGCCTGGTAGACCAGTAGCCCTGCTTTGGGCCAGACAGAAGGAGCTGGGGTCACCTTTGATGAGGAATGCAGGCTGAATGGCTGCTGGTCCTTAGTGCTCAGCACGGGGCGGGGAGATGGTAGTTCTGTCCCTCAGCTGTGAAATTGAGCCTGTTTCATGACCTCAGCACACTTCACTGTTTTGTTATGTCATAATGGATGTTAGCTCACAACTTCCCTAGTGTTTGTCCTGACTGGTTTGCATGACAAAGCTGATGGAGTTTTGCAGACAAGCCTCCAGATTCCCAGCTCAAGCCCCAAGGAGCAGATGAGCTTACAGAACATGCGTCTTCAAGTGCTCCTGAAGTGCCTTCTCTGCTCTGCAGGACTGCTGTGTTATGTGATTTCACTTTTCTGTCCTGGAGTTTAGTGTTTGGATGTAGTTACTGGTCCTAAAATGCCTAAAATGGCCAAGGCTAATTTTTATTTAACTCTGAGGGGCAAATAGTCTAGCCTGGGAAAGTAAGGAATGAGTTATAGAGGAGTGATAGTCCCTGTTTAAGACCTGCTGAATTTAACATCTTGGTTATTTTATATTTCAATCAGGTTACTGACTTGATAAGGTTGAAAATGTGAGCACATGCTCTTGTTTTAAAAAAAATTCAGCATAAAGACAAATGTAATGAAAAGTAAGCCTAATATTTTAATGGATTTGTCCAGTCATTACTTTTGCGGTGCTGGGGACTGAACTCAGACCCTTGCGCGTGCTGAGTGCTGTCTGTACCATGGAGCTATCCTGAACCCGGTTCACCGTCTTGATTGTGGTGACCGTCCCTCGATGTTATACATATATCAGAACTTACCAAATTATAAATGCTTTTAAATGTATTTATTGGTATCAGTTGTACTTGGTGAAATAGTTCAAGGACCATTAAAATGAGATCAAGTCAGTAAGTCAACTCACACCCCAGCTGCCTCATATTTTTCCTTCTAGAATATTCTTGTTTATCATTCCTGAATGTACCCAAGCAAACTGCTGTAGAATGGTCCTCTCTTCACCATCTTTAAGTCATATGACAGCCCATCTTAGGGACCTGTAGCCTTAACTGCTTTGGAAGGTTTTTGAGAGCTGTTCAAGTTCAGGTTAGCTTAAAAACAGAAAAGGTTGAGCAGAGAAGGTTGGCGCTGGCAGGAGCTGGGGGTCGGGTGGAGTGTGCCTCCGTACCGAGTGTTCTAATTCTTTCCTGTTTGCTCTAGTGGCAGTGCTGTGGGGCTTTTGGAGCTGATGATTGGAACCTAAATATTTACTTCAATTGCACAGATTCCAATGCAAGCCGAGAGCGATGCGGCGTGCCCTTCTCCTGCTGCACCAAAGACCCCGCAGTAAGTGAGCGCAGCCTGCCGCCGGCCTGCCCTACGCCTCATGCCTACCTGGTGTGCGTGGGGTGACCGAGCAATGTTCGTCATGAACCTCCTTCTTATAGGCTAATGTCTAATTGTAGCCCCTAGAGGGAGGCGTTGTAACTCAGATCTTTCCAAGGATAGCTGGCGCTAACTTAGCCATGCATGCCGCTCCCTGTTTTGAGCCCTGATGTGTGTTGGCTCATGTGAGTTCAGAATATTTCTGCCTCAGGCAATGACACTTAAGACCCATGAAGTGTAGGTGACTGTCCCCTGCTCACACTGCTCCCAGGAGACAAAGCCCGGCAGCCTGCCAGAATTGTTTGTCCTTTGCCAGAAGTCCAGCCCACCGCAAGTCCTCTGCCCTGGCTTCAGTTAGCTTTCTCTCCCCGCTGAGTTGTGGGAGAGGAGTTGGAATCAGAAGAGAGTTTGAGAAACAACAGGCAAGAGTGCTGCTTAGGGGAGATCCTGGTGCCCTAGGCTCAGGTGGCGTAACAGCAGTGGTTACCATTTCTGTTTTATTTTTAAGAAAACATATAGATCCTGTTCACAAGCCACTCACTTTAACCACAGGTTTGATTATACTTTGGGTCATAATCTGTGCCTGGTATATAGAATTGAAAATGAACCCTCCTGTACTTTAAGTGAAAAGCCAGAACCACGTGTCAGTGACCCCTGAGCAGTGGTCCAGCTGGAACATGTCAATTTTGGACCCTTCATATCCTCTCAGACTCACTCTTACCTCCAGCAAGTAGAGCTCAGTGGGCCCAGAAAAACTTCTCAGCTTCTCTTCCTGCAAGGCAGAGGCTGTGGGGTTTCTTACCAAGAGGCCAGGATTTCAGGGTGCAGGGAAGCCAACCATCCTGCCCATGACCAATCTGGATTGAGAATCACTAAGAAGAACTGTTACTCCCTGACCCTGCTTCCTTTCCTGCCAGCTCATCTCTTTCCTCTGAGAGGGGCCCAGTCTAGCAGAATGCTCAGCTTGAAGCCCACGAGGCCCCCTCAGACAGGCTTGGCACTCGCCAGCATATTTTCCATCTCCAATCCCTGTTGTATGTCAGCAGTCCATCACAGGGGTAGAAGAGTCTCAGGAGACCTAGGCCTTTCTTTTAGGGATGGGCCCCCTGGTGAGACTGTCCTACACCATGAACTAATGAGATCCAACTCTGACCCCCTAGAGGGGAAGAAGCAGCTCGTTTTGCTGTGCCCAAGCACATCCAGATAGATGCCTGCTTGATACATGGCTGGGACAGTTACATTTGCATTCTCATTTTAAATAAGACAATTTTATAGAGTATGAGCACATACTTACATGTGCAAGTTCCTGGTTCGAAAAGAAGTTCCCCAAAGAACATAAGAAAAGATAGCCACCATGCCCCTTAAGTTTGGTTTTCACCTATGTCTCTAATTCACTAAACCCCCCCAAACTTCTTGAGGTTGGCAATGCTTAGACATCCGAGCCCTCTGAATAGCAGCCTTACTATTCTGTTACTTCCTGAACCTCGGTTCTCCTTATTCGTGAGGCCCGGCATTTTGTAACACGTGTTTCTGAAAGGTGCCAGGGAAGCACACGAGTGTTAAACACACGTGATGTGTCTAACACTGCGCCGTGTCTAATACCCTGCCACGGTTTATGAGCCTGTCAGGTTTCACCACTGCCGCCCAGCAGAGTCACCTCTCGATCCTAAATGGGCCTTTTCCTTTTCACGAGAATGACTTTCACTTTTCTCTTCCTTTCTTCCCCAGGAAGATGTCATCAATACTCAGTGTGGCTATGACGCCAGGCAAAAACCAGTAAGTGGAACGTGCTTCTTGTGACTTAGCACCCAGGGTTTTTGGAAGAGCTTTTGCGCATGCACAAGGCTGTATGTGTGACGCTGTGCTCTCCTCTCCCCTTGTGAAGGAAGTTGACCAGCAGATCGTAATCTACACGAAAGGCTGTGTGCCCCAGTTTGAGAAGTGGCTGCAGGACAATTTAACCATCGTGGCTGGTATTTTTATAGGCATTGCATTGCTGCAGGTAAGACAAGAGTCCTGGACAATAGCCGGACATTGCCTCAGGACAGCCCTCATGGAAATAGGAACTTTACCTCCCCAAGGCTTTGGGGACACACCAAAGGTTTGGGGGAAAACAGAAACTATTGGATTTGTATTTTATTGAAGCAGAGATTTTAGATCCCAAAATAAGGAAACTTTTTATTTTCCTGTTCACTGTGGAGTGGTTGAGGGGCACGCTGGTCCTTGACTGGCGTTCCAGTGTTTCCATGGGCTCAGAGCACTGCCTTGTGGCGGCTGGGGCAGATAGGACGGCTCAGAAGTGGAGCCCAGCAAGGTTAAGGCATTGGCGATACTGTGCCCTTTGTATCTCTGGGCAGTTTGACAAAGGCTCCAGTGAAGGAAAGGGCACTTGCTTTTCTTCCTAGACAGTCTTAGGGCTGACTCTTCATTTGGAAGTGATAATTTCCTTAGGGACATACATGGGCACAGTTGAAGAAAATTAAAGAAGACTTAAGTAAATAAAAAGGCATACTGTGTTTCCAAGACTTAACACTGTAATTGCACTACTGCTCCAGCTGACCGAAAGATTCAGTACAGTCACTATCACTGTTCCAATGTCGCTGTTCCAATAGCAGACAAGCTGGCCCCAGAATTCACAGAGAAATGCAAGAGACCCAGAAAAGAACATCAGCATTGACACTTCCTGATTAGAAACTTAACTATAGAGCTGCAGCATTCAAGATGGTGTTACTGGTATATGGTTGCCACTGTGGGTAGATGGAATTGAAACTCCAGACATAACCTCCTCCATCTAATGGTCAGTTTAGCTCTGATAAGGGAATCCAAACCATCTGATGGAGAGGGCAGAAGGATCTTCCAACAAATGGTATTGAGGATTCTGGATTTCAATTTGCAAGAACCCTATCACATTGAAATATATCACATGTGAATATATATCACATTGAATATATCCAGATGTGGTAGTGCACAGCTACAATCCTAGCTATTCAGAGGATGGTACAGGAAGCTCATTCAAGTACAAGAGAGCAGGACCAGCTTGGCATCACCCTGTCTCTAGAAACAAACACAAACAAAAAATTCAATATAAAAAGCTGAAACTATGAAACTCTGGAAGAAAGCATAGATATGATTCTTTATGACTTTGGATTGGACAGTTTCTGTAGATCCTGCAACAGCAAAAGCAGCCATCAAATAAAACAGATAAATATCATCAGAATTTTACATTTTGGCGCTGTTGAGATAGTGCAGCAGGTAAGATGTCTACTCAAAGACCGGGAGTTTGATCCCCAGAAATGACTTCCAAATGCATTCAGTGGCATGTGAATCTTTTCATTTTTATTCTCTGTCTCTTTCTCTCAAATACAAAATAGTCTTAAAAAATTTAAACTTTGACACTGAAAAATGATGTCATTAAGGTAACCCAGAAAATGGCAGAAAATATTTGAAAATCATTACCCCAAGAGGATCTGATATCTAGAATATGTGAACAATGTTAAGACAAACTCAGCCCAGTGTGGTAGTGAACATCTGTAATCCTAGCATCCAAGAGAGTAAAGCAAGAGGTTTTCCTGGGCCACCTACAAAGGTCCTGTTTTAAAGTGATCTTTAAAACAAAGGATCTCAGTAGACATTTCTCCAACATTGATAGAAACTGCTCCTATGAGTATGAAAATATGCCAACATCATTTGTCAGGCGTCAGTAGAAAGCTGCAAAGCAAAACTACACTAAGGTGCCATTTCACACCCACTTAGAGTGGCTATCATTGAAAAAAAAAACAGACAATAAAATAACAAGTATTGGTGAGGATGTGGGCTGGAACATCCACACATTGGCAAAAATAAAAGTGGTTCATCCTCTTTGAAAAGCAACTTGGCAGTTCTTTAAAAAAAAGTGTAGAGTTGCACTCTCAAACTTGAGTCTAAATTTAAAGAATCTTTTTTTTTTTTTTTAAAGAGGGGGAAATTCAGTGGCCAAGAAAAAGCCAAAACTGAAAAAAAAAAAAAAAAATGTTGACTGCTGCTTTTTGACCTGCTTTTCTTTCCTTTCCTTTCTTTTCTTAGATATTTGGGATATGCCTGGCCCAGAATTTGGTGAGTGATATCGAAGCTGTCAGAGCTAGCTGGTAGAGCTTCTGTCACAACTGCTGCAAGACACTGGACTGACCCCCACTTGCTGACCCTCCCTGTACCCCGATGTCAAACTACGGGGACCTAGTCACAAAGGCATCTTGAAGTCTCACCTAACCGAGCAGCCAAGAACTTGTCTTTGTGTTTTAGGGTGTTTTTTTTGGGGGGGGGAGTGAAACTGGGAAATGCTGCTCACTGACAGAATTAAAAAAAAAAAAAAAAAGACAAAACACAAAACCAAACAGTGTGAAAGTTGCTGCGCCCACCGTGAATCTCTGCTGTGGCTCTGAACTGAAAGAAGAAAGATGCTTATCAGAAAGGTGGGGGGGGGGCGACTGGACACCGAGCCCGCTTGATTTTGTGGAGAGTATAGACCTGTCCACTGCCATGAGCTAAGGGCTAGGAGAAGCTGTGTTGTTTTCTGTGTGGCTGGGCAGAGTGGCCTTGCGTGCTGGGACCTAAAGCATGCATCTTGGCTGAAGCTAGCTCCTCGTCAAGGCCGAGGGTGTTTCAGCATCTCTTTATGCAAAAAAACTGTGGAAAAATAACTTCTGGAGAAGAACACAGCTTGACCTCAGGTTTGAGACTGGATGAAGCAGACCTTATGGCAAGCAGGCATCTTCTTAGAAAGCCTCCCTTGGAGAGAAGTTGTGTATCCCACATACACAGAATAAGGGCCACGGTGACTTCACAATGCCATATTATCCCGGGACTCATCTTTTTATTCCTAAGTTTGCCAGCCTGAGCTTTATTATCAACAAAATCCAAGGAGAAAATGAGGTTAATAAGAGGCACCAATTAAATACTCCCCACCAGTTTAGTAGTTGAATTCTTTGGAAACTCTGGATTGTGTTGGGTTTTGTTTTTAATTAATTGATTTTTTTTTTTTTTTGGTTCTTTTTGTCTCCCAAAGACAAAGGCTAAATGATACAGTCCCTCTTAAATTTTAAAATGTTTTCTTACTCCGCCTGAATATTGATTCTTTTTTATAATCGTAACCTGCATGACCACTGTCCCTGAGCCCACCATATTCCTTTCCTACAGACATTTGAAAAATGTTGATCAGTGTGTCTTCACAGGCTCCCAACCTTGGGAAGTTCATGGCATGTTGTCCCACCCTGGCTGGGAGAGGGACCTGCCGTGTCCTCAGGAGTGTACTGGAGGATCTCGCCACCTCTTAAAGCATCCGGTGTGGCTTCCACGTCTTCTGTGCCCTTCCACTGAATGGATTAAAACTCCATTCCAAAGCAGAGTTGATACAATGGAGAAGTGTTTAGTAAGAGTAGGGTGGTTGTTCTTTGTGCAGTTTCAGTTTTGTTGAAAAGCATAGTGCATGGCCAGAACTACTAATGTCCTCATTGCAGCCAGTCCTCAGGCTGGTCACCAAGCACAAATGCTCTGCAGGATAAGTGCAGAGGCCCAAAGGGGGCCTGTGACAAATACTGAGAAGCCACCTCCAGCGTCTGCCCAGGAGCCAGGTCCACTGGGAGGCTGGGACCCATTCCAGCCTCAGGCTTTCCTCCAGCTGGTGTCCCCTGGATGATGATCTCCTGGGGAACAGATTTGAGTCTGTGGGACACTAGGAAGACCACGAGTCTCTGCCATAGCAGTGACACACTGCTGGGCAGCCGGTATGCTTGAGAGGAATCTAGCACGGGCTTCCCAGGTTCAGTCCCATGCATCTCTTGGCTGATGCACACATCTGTCTGCTGGGAGGAAGGGCAGGGATCCTTAAAGTCTCGTCTCCACTGTGTGTGTGTGCGCGCACGTGTGTGTGGCCCCGCATGTATGTGTTCGTGCCAGTAGATAGAAATGTTCACACCATAGTCTGGATGTCAGGTTTCGTGATTCACTCCTGTCCGCACCACAGCTGTCGTTGGTTGGCGTCCTTCCCACCTAGACACTTGTGCTCTCCAGTTGGCACTGTTGTCTTCTTTATTACCTCATTCTCCAGTGAACTGCGTCTGGCCAGCTGATTTCAGAATCAGGAAAGCTCCCCACCCTTTGGCATATCCAGTGAGAGGCCAAACAGAGAGCCCAAGTGAGTTTTAAATTTTAATCGCCCTTTATTTTTTACACTTGAGAGTGATTGTAATAAAGGCTGTCATTAATAAACTTGGTTCTACCTTACCTGGAGTTCTGTCTTCCATTCTACTTCTCAGTGTTGTGAAATTCGCAACTCCAGTGGCTCAGATGCTACTGTGTCATGCAATTGCTGGGCAAGCGGTTAAAACACAGAGAAACCTGGACTAGTGGGAGGACCAGTGGTGGAGCTTGTGCTGGGGTTTTGGGGTCAGTTTCCCAGCAACAACCCTAAGATTCCTAATAAGTAGAGCTTGATAGTTTATGTTTCTGATGAATTCCCACCTAAGTCTTCAACAAATGGTGCTGGCAAAACTGGATCTCCACATGCAGAAGATTAAAGCTGGACCCGTACTTGTCACCATGTACAAGACTTAATTCCAAATGGATCAAGGACCTTGATATCAGGCCAGAGACTTTAAAAACCATAGTTGAAAGGATAGGGAACTCCCTCGAGCTGATTGGGCTAGGCCAACACTTCCTAAACAGACATCCAATGGCACAGTCACTGCTACCAACTCTCAACAGTTGGGATCTTGTGAAATTAAAGAGCTTCTGTTCAGATAAAGAGATTGTCACACGAGCTCAAAGGCAACCCACAGAATGGGAGAAAATCTTCACTAACCACATATCTGACAGAGCTCTACTGTCCAGAGTGCACAAAGAACTTAGAAAATTAAACTCCAAGGAAAACACTGGCCCAATTAAAAAATGGGCCCTGGAACTTCAAAGAAACTTTACCAGGGATGAAATTAAAATGTCTAACAATTATCTTAAAAAATGCTCCACTTCCTTCGCCATCAGGGAAATGCAAATCAAAACTTCCCTGAGGTATCATCTCACCCCGGTCAGGATGGCAAAAATCCACAATACAAACAACGACAAATGCTGGAGAGGATGTGGAGAGAGGGGAACTCTGTTACATTGCTGGTGGGAATGCAGGCTCATACAGCCACTCTGGCGAGCCGTCTGGAGATTCTTAAAGAAATTAAAGATTGAAATGCCATATGACCCTGCTATCCCACTTTTGGGAATAACCCCCCATGCAGCAGAGGTTCGCCTCGATAGCACAAGCACGACCATGTTCATAGCAGCACTGTTTACAATAGCAAAGACATGGAATCAACCCAAATGTCCAACAGTTGACGAGTGGATAAGGAAAAAGTGGTACATCTATACAATGGAGTACTACTCAGCCATCAAAAATGATGAATTACTGGAATTTGCTGGGAAATGGATGTCATTAGAAAGAATTATATTAAGTGAAGTATCCCAAACCCAGAAAATTAAGCGCCGTATGTACTCCCTAATAGGTGGCTCCTAGTACCAAACTCACCCAGCCCACATTGAAACACTCAAAAGTAAACCTATGAAACACAGTAATTGCAAGGATTATGAACAAGAGAGATGGGTTAGGAGGGCCACACCAGAAACAAGGAGAGAGGAGACCATGTTACAGCAGAGAAAATAGGCCTCCATCAAGGTCTGCAAGTAAGTAATGAGAAACCTGGTTAAGTTCACAGACGTTCTTTCCTGATCTCACCAGAAGGGGAGGGCATATAGTCTAGCAGATAAAAAGTAATCATTTTGCAAATGGGTGATGGACCCCTCCCTCAGTGAGGTTTCCTACTCTTATTACATCTACCCTTGAATGTGCTATTACAACAAGACTCCAGTTGAACAGCTTTTTGTCTCTGGCCAGGGGGTGACATACAGTGCCCAGCAGAATGGAGTGAAGGGAATTGCAGGAGCAGCAAAACTGCAAAAGAAAATCAACAAACCACAATCCAGAACTTCAGAGACTATATCAATCACATAGAACTAGGACAGCCTAATCTCTCCCCATCCTGGAGCTCAGGGACATTTGCGGAAGAGGGGGCGGTAAGATTGTAAGAGCAAAAGGATGGGAGGAGCAACGATTTGCAAGATTCTCAACAATAGTTGGGGCCAAAGCAATCGTAATGGGACTTTGCATGCCCTGCGCAATGTCCAGCGCACTGTTGCCCTCATAAAGTCTAGCATCTGTTAAGGGCACCGAGACCCCTGGAGGCAAGGGATTGACAGCCATAGTAGTGATCTTATGCTTAAGGGGAACAAGAGAAAGGGCTTATGGAAATGCCACTGGGTCCTTATATGTCATCGGAGAGGAGGACCCAATGGAGAGTTAGGCGTATACAATAAAGGACTCTCTGGGAATTGGGGGGGAGGCACTGGGGGAAGGGGAGGGGGAGGAGGGAGGAGGGAGGGAACTGGTAAAAAATTTTAAAATGTATAATTAAATTTTTAATTAAAAAAAAAAAAAAAAAGAATTCCCACCTAAGGGTTGGGGATGAAACCACACTTTGAGCTGAGAGACAGACACTGCCCTCGTGGGTTCCCTGGCAAAGGGGCAGGGAACCTTCCGCAATTGAGGGAAGGTTTTTCAGGGCTGCTAAAAGTGTTAATTGAGGCAGAGCTCCCCATGGAAGTTTGTTCTGTTTCTGAGGCTGTTCTCTGCTGCTTACAAACAGTTCAGGAACCTTGTGCAGCACAGATCCCAGACCTCGCCCCTCCAGGTTCTAGGGTGCTAAGCTCCATGAACATTTCATAATGGGCTTCCATAAGTTTGCAGTCTTTATAAGAAAATAATTGTGGTCTTGTCATTGGAATAATACCAACTTCAGTGTTTCCCCCCATACGCACTGTGAATTATTACCACAGAAGACTTTTGTCTCCAAGACTGATTCACTCTTCAGAGATCAAGTGGAAACAACATATTCACCTACTACTCTGAAGCTGATGTGACAGTCCAAAGACTTGAGAGCTGTTTTCCCCACTTTCCTTGGATTTGGAAACAAAACTTCTGTCTCGATTTTACGGAAACTTGTCAGGGATGATCAAAGCCATGCAGTCCCTGTGCCCTCCCTTAATGTCTATGCAATGTAACTGGCCCTGCTCACGCCTTCCAGACTTCTGGCCAACTGAGAATGATCATGCCTCACAAGGATGCTCTGTTTAAAACCATAAAACTGACAGAAGTTTCATCTATGGTCTTTTTATTTCTATTGTTTCACTCATTCCCACAAACTGCTTCTATAATATAAAAAATGTGATTTTTTTTTTAAAGTAGAATTTTGTACCACAAAGTGCTTTGCAAAGAACTGTTTCTTTTTCCAGAGAACGACCCCTGATATTTCTTTCCACTTGGTTCCTGCAACAGGTCCCAGGCCCACTTCCCCCCAGGAGAGTCTTAAAAAGTGTCTCTCAGCTTTTTCTTCTTAAGCAAAACATTGGGTCCCTCACAGTGTTTGTGTGGGCAGGAATGGAATAATTTTGCTGTGTGTGGTACTTCTCTCTCAGCGCCTGCTTCCCGCTTGCTTGGAGCAGAGCCCTGGGAAGTCGGTGGGCTGAACAATGGAAGCCAGAGCCTGGTGACCCAGCAGGACCCTCCTGGAAATAGTTGTCATTTATCCTCTGTTTGCTCCCTTAGGGAAGTCCTCCGCAGACCTCCAAGGAAGAAAGAACTGGGACTCATTCCATAAACACAGGCTGCCACAGCCAGCTTGCTGGGGCTGCCCTCGTTGAGTGGGTGAAGTGCTTGGGCAGGAAGGCAGGCAGGGCTTGTCCAGAAACACACCAGCCTTATCACACAGAAGTGAGTAAAATGGAAAGTACACGGCAAAGGTCACAGCTGCCAGATATCCCAGAGTTGGGAGCAGGAAGCAAGGAAGAGAAGCTGAACCAAAGGAAAAAACAAAGGTTTTTCTTTTCATTTTTCTTTTCTTTTCTTTTCTTCTTTTTTTAAAGCGTTGCCACAAAGGTAGAGTTTATTAAACTTCAGTTTTTAGAACACTTTGATTTGAGAACGATTACAGCTTCCCTGTGGAGAGTTGTGTTGAATGGATCCCTCTGTAAACTTGCCATCAAGTTGATTGTTCCCCTCCTGATAGGTGAACCCTAAAGAACCCCCTTAACGTTGGCCACGCTGCTGCCGCTGATTCCTCTGCTTCTGGAAGGAAGAGCTAAGGTAAAGCTGAAGAAAAGCAGGGGAATTCAAGCACAGGGCCAAGTCTCATCGCTCTGGTTCCAGCAGGAACGTTTTAGTGGCCTGCCCTCTAGTGTCAGACAGGGAGAACTGCAGCTGGCTGGGCTGAGGCTGGGTACTGAGAAAATGCCGGGTGCAGAGCCCCTGGTATTAGGTGTATTTTTCCTTCAGGCTCCTAAGACTTCCTGGCTCATTTTGGAAAACTGTGCTGAGGGTTTTGTTCTCATCCCTAACTACGTGCTGATCTTACCATTGGGATTTTGCAGGTGGGCAGGGCAAGTGAAAGCTCACTGTGCTTGTGTAGTTTCCAAAGGACTGTGGCCTTTGTCTCCCTCGTTCATCTGCCAGGTGGGATGCACTGTGTCCTGCAGGTTCCTATCACTCAGGTCTGCACTCTTCCTCACCACACGGCGCCACTGGGGGTGGGGGGGGGTGAACCAAGGTGCCAGGTCCTGACTTGCCTCTCAGTTCCTTAGCGTAGGCATGTCCTGAAACAAGCCATCAGGCATTCTTTAAATTTCTTTTGAAAACAAGAGTGTGTCTCCTGGTTTTCTTGAATTTGAGGATTTGGAATTTTGATTTGGGGTGTGCGTGTGTACAAGATAGCACTTGAGTGTGTGTGCCTGTGGAGGCCCAAGGGTGTTACTGGGAATTATCCTGGATTGCTCTACCGCCTTATTGTTTTGTTCTGAAGTCCTAACATCCTTTGAGATTTCCAACTGACTTTTTTATTTTCGTGGAATCTGGGATCTGAACTGAAGTCCTTTTGCTTTCAAGGCAAAAACTTTAACCCTTGAGCCAGCTCTATCACCCTTGTTTTATTTTGCTTTATAAGGTCTTGTTATGTAACAAGTTCCTTAATACAAGTAACTGTCCTGAATCAACAAATTGTACATTTTAAAATTTTTTCTTTCAAAACCAGAAGTGGAGTTCCTGGTTTGCTTGAATCTGAGGATTTGGAATCTTGGTTTGTTTTTCTTTTCATGTGTTTATTTGTCTCTTTACAAGGTTTTTCTGTGTAGCCCAAGCTGCCTGGTACTCAGTCTAGCCTTGAACTTGGAGCAGTCATATGCCTCAGCCGGTCGAGCACCAGGACAACAAGCTTGTGCCCTCACATCTGGCTGCAGCTGTGGGACTGCGGCATGCATGTCTTCCTGAGATAAATTGTTCTTTCCAAAATCCATGTAATGAGGTTCTAAGCAGCAGACCTCTGAACACGACGTTTCCCAGAAATCATCATGGATGTCATTACTGCATATGAGGCCAGGAGTGAGGAGTGTGCGTGCGCCTTGCTCCAGCGTGCAGTGGCGTGAGGACACAGACCCATGGGAGGGTGGGAATCTTCATGACTGGACACACATATCAGGGTGATGTGTCCATTATCCGAGGCGTGCCCAGTTTTTCAACAGCCACCAGAAGTCGGAAGGGGTAAGGAACAGGAACAGATGGAGGGAACCAAGTCCATCAACATGCAGATTTTAGTTCTCCGTAGCCCTGGGAGATAATACAGTGTTTCATGCCTGTTGCTGCGTTCCCTACCAGGTGGTCGGTGTGCACGTGCCCCCTGGTGTTGGGGTACAGACGGCAGAACATGGAGCGGTGCGTGCTGTGTGCGTCTGCCTCAAATGCCTGGAAAAACAGTCTTGCCACTTTCATTGTTTTGTTTTTGTTTGTTTTAATTTTATTTATTTTTTACTTTCTCATTTATCTCAGAGGGGGAGAGAGAAAGAAAGGACACGTATATCCATATCAGGAAACACGGGTAGAAAGGTCAGAGGACATCTTTCAGGCTTGAACACCAGGTTTGTAAGCAGGAAATTACCTGCTGAGCTATTTTCCTGGCTTCTTTTCTTTTTTCTTTTCTTTTCTTTTTTCTTTTCTCTCTCTCTCTCTCTCTTTCTTTTTCTCCTCTTCTTTCTCTTTCTCTTCTCTCTCTTCTTTTTTCTCTCTCTTCTCTCTCTTTCTCTTCTTTCTTCTCTTTTTCTTTCTCTCGTTCAGTTTCTTCTTTCTCTCTTTCTTCTTTTTCTCGTTCTTTTTCTTCAGCATGTATCTGGGGCTAGCCTTGATCTTGCTATATAGTCCAGGCTGTCCTCGAACTTCCATTCCATCTGACTTAGCCTCCCGAGTGCTGGGATCACAGATGTCTACCACCACATCTGGCTAGCTCAGCACCTTCACTGGGGGCACTTTACACATAGGGAGTGTGTTATGCAAAGGATTATAATTTCATTTCTGATGGCACATTATGTATTTGATTTTAAGCTTCAGGGGCTACTGTGATGAAAACTGTGTAAATAAAATATCTGTGTTTTTCCAACTCGTGTCTGCCTCGGTCTTACCCCTCCTCACCAAATCAGACCCCTAGTTCACTGACTCCCAGCTACAAGCAGCTTCTGTGGCGAATGACTCATGCTTCAGGCACTGGACCACAAGCTCTCTCGTGTAAGTTTCAGAAAGGATGCAAATGAATGGGGGGATCCCCATTGTAGAAAACTATGTAGACTTTGTCAAAAGATAAACTGACTTCATCCCAGATGAAAAACAGCACTCAAGAGGTTCTGAGAAGAAAGGGGCTTCCAGGTAGAAGGTGATAAAGCCTGGGTTGCAGAGGGTTGGGAGGGGGCGGGGCTGGGACTTCTAGTCTGCAAGAATGCTTAGGGTAAGGTCAGGTGTTGAGAATCTTGGGGGTTCTGGTCCACTCAACACAGATGGGCAAAATCTGGCCAGACCTTCAGACAGACCAGTGACATGATCAACAACTGTGCTATTTGCAATAAAGACGATCTGAAAAATACATTTTTTGTTTTGGGTAAAATGTGATTGGGGGGGAATGGGGAGAAAACTGCTATTTCACAAAATTTTTTATAAAATCATTTTAAAAAGTTTGCCAGAATCCTCTATTACCGTGTATAACCATTTCAATTCACCAACCCTCAATACTCCCAAAAACCTTACAAACCTGCAAATCACATGGCCTCAAATCGCTTTCAGCTGAGCCTTGGAAGGCAGAAGGGAGCCCAGCTGCTGCGGCTTGAATATCTGTTTGCCTAAAAATTAAACTTTCCCCAGTGAAGTAGTTTTAAGAAGGGGGCCTTTGGACTGTGCTTACAGCAGGAAAGCCCCGTCTTTGGAGGAGTGGGATCCATCTGCTTTATTAAGGAGGCCCAAGACCGCTTGTTCCTCCTCCCACCAGGCACACAGAGAACCAGCACACCAGAACTTGGAGTGCCTTCATCTTGGACTCAGTTTCCACAACAGTGAGCAAAATGCTTCTGTAATTTATTAACTACCTGGTCAGTGAGACTTAGCACAAACAGGCTGAGAGAACAACTGCTTTGCTTCACCCAGTTCCTCTGTCCTATGAAATTTCTGGGACCCGGGAGGGGGATAGGAGGAGGGCTGCCACATGTTGTGGTAGGAGGCATAGGTTCAAAGCAGGTGGAGGTTGTGTGTGTGACTTTTGTTTTTCAAGATTGAAGCCAGACTATCATATTAAAGCAGCGTTTTCTAGATGCACATTGGAATAAACTGCATTTAACCATGCACCTTTATTGAAAAACTGTCTACACCTGTGGGGCATACAAATCAACTCTTAATGCAGCTCCTAACTATAATTTTGAGTCAGGAGATCTGGAGGGAGTGGGGAGTACACGGTTCCAGTAAGCTCTGGTTATCACTGGTTCTGTGATGTCTGGACAACATCAGAGTCTCAGAGCAGTCTCACTTGGAGCTGGACAGAACCAGCACGTTATTGGCACCGAGGGATCTACTGAGTGGTGGTCGAGTGTGTGTCTGGCATGCTTAAAGTCATGGGCTCAATCTCTAGCACAGAGACACTAATGCCTCATTGTTGGTATTTTGGTAATATCATCCCTAAAACTGCTAAACCGAAAGAAAAGGAAAGGACAGGTAACTGTGAATAGGCAATAGGTATACATGTTAAATAGGTTTTATTACGATCACAAAAGAAAAAAAATGCAGAAGCCTCAGGAAGAAATGCAGTTTTGTCAGTAATTAGAAATATGCATTTGTACAACATTAGAATGCTAACTTTTAAAAAAATATTTTAAATTATACAGTAGTAGCCAGACATGTCATTAATCTTAACACTTGGGAAGAAGAGACAGGAACAATACAAGTTCAAGACCAGCCTCCTCTGCATAGCGACTTCCATGACAACCTATGCTATAGAGTAAGACTTTGTCTCAAAGAAAAAAAAATCACAGTAATACTCATAATTGTTTTGTGGCCTTTAAATCAGAATATTTTTAACACCAGTGAATAGTTCATACGGTAAATATTTTGGTTACACAGTGTTTATGTAGAGCAAGTACTTAAAACTTTGGTCCAGATACTTTCTGCAGTTCCTGACCTGTCGAGGGTCCATAAGTTTTTTTTTTTTTTTTTTTTTTTTTTAGTTTTAGAATAATTCTGTAAGTGTCTTTAAGTAATATGAAATGTATTCTGTACTTGTACATTCCTTAAAGAGTTTTCGTAGATTTGGGGTTTTGTGTGTGTGTGTGTGTGAAAAGTGTGATGGAATGCATCTATCTAGGCAATGGTATCTTCTCTGTCAAAAGTTTTTTTTTTTTTTATTTCAGCTCATACAAACTTATTAGGTACACCAGTTCCCTCCCTCCCTCCTCCCCCCCCCCCGGACCCCCTGCTCCCCCTCCCCCCCTTTCCCTCCCCATCCCCCAGTGCCTCCCGCCCCAATTCCCAGAGAGTCCTTTCTTGTGCATATCTGATTTTCCTCTGGGCCCTCCTCTCCGATGACGTACAAGGACTCAGTGGCCTTTCCCTGAACCCTTTCCCGTGTTCCCCTTAGGTATAGGAACACTGCTGTGGCTGCCAATCCTTTGCCTCCAAGGATCTTGGTGCCTTTAGCAGATGCTAGACTTTGTGAGGTCAACAGTGTGTTGGACAATGCGCAGGGCATGCAAAGTCCAATTATGATTGCTTCAGCCCTAACTAGTATGGAGTATCTTACATATCATTGCTCCTCCTATCCTTTTGCTCTTACACTCTTACCGCCCCCTCTTCCGCAAATTTCCCTGAGCTTCAAGATGGGGAGAGACTAAGCTGGCCTAGTTCTAGGTGGTTGATATAGAGTCTCTGAAGTTCTGGATTGTGGTTTGTTGATTTTCTTTTGCAGTTTTGCTGCTCCTGCAATGCCCTTCACTCCATCCTGGTGGGCATTGTATGTTACCCCCTGGCCAGAGACAAAAAACTGTTAGAGTCTTGTGATAAAAGCACATTCAAAGGTAGATGTAATAAAAGTGGGAAATCACAGTAAGGGAGGGGTCTATCACCTATTTGCAAAATGGTTACTTTTTATCTGCCAGACTATATGCCCTCCTCTTCTGGTGAGATCACACCCCCTCAGTAGTAAATGATCAGGAACAAAAGTCTGTGAACTTAATCAGATGTCTCATTACTTATTTGGGTCCTTGGTGGAGGCCTATTTTCCCTGCTGTAACATGGTCCCTTCTCTCCTTGTTCCTGGTGTGGTCCTCCTACCCCATCCCTCCTTGGAATTACTGTGTCTAGGTGGGCTGGGTGGGTTTGGTACTAGGAGCCACCTATTAGGGAGTACATACGGCGCTTAATTTTCTGGGTCTGGGATACTTCACTTAATATAATTGTTTCTAATGACATCCATTTCCCGGCAAATTCCAGTAATTCATCATTTTTGATGCCTGAGTAGTATTCCATTGTATAGATATACCACAGTTGCCTTATACACTCGTCAACTGTTGGACATTTGGGCTGATTCCATGACTTTGCTATTGTAAACAGTGCTGCTATGAACATGATCGTGTTTGTGCTATCGAGGTGAACCTCTGCTGTATGGGGGGGGTTATTCCCAAAAGTGGAATCACAGGGTCATATGGCATTTCAATCTTTAATTTCTTTAAGAATCTCCAGACGGCTTGCCAGAGTGGCTGTATGAGCCTGCATTCCCACCAGCAATGTAGGAGAGTTCCCCTCTCTCCACATCCTCTCCAGCATTTGTCGTTGTTTGTATTGTGGATTTTTGCCATCCTGACCGGGGTGAGATGATACCTCAGGGAAGTTTTGATTTGCATTTCCCTGATGGCTAAGGAAGTGGAGCATTTTTTCAGATATTTGTTAGACATTTTAATTTCATCCCTGGTAAAGTTTCTTTTAAGTTCCAGAGCCCATTTTTTAATTGGGCCAGTGTTTTCCTTGGAGTTTAATTTTCTAAGTTCTTTGTGCACTCTGGACAGCAGAGTTCTATCAGATGTGTGGTTAATGAAGATTTTCTCCCATTCTGTGGGTTGCCTTTGAGCTCGTGTTACAATCTCTTTATCTGAACAGAAGCTCTTTAATTTCACAAGATCCCAACTGTTGAGAGTTGGTAGCAGTGACTGTGCCATTGGATGTCTGTTTAGGAACTGTTGGCTTAGCCCAATCAGCTCGAGGGAGTTCCCTATCCTTTCAACTATGGTTTTTATAGTCTCTGGCCTGATATCAAGGTCCTTGATCCATTTGGAATTAAGTCTTGTATATGGTGACAAGTACGGGTCCAGCTTTAATCTGCAGTGTGGAGATCCAGTTTTGCCAGCACCATTTGTTGAAGATGCTGTTCTTTTTCCATTGGATTCTTTGGGCCCCTTTGTCAAAAAACAAATGGCTGTAACTTTGTGGGCTTATATCTGGGTCTTCAATCCTTATTCATTGATCTGTATGTCTATTTTGGAGCCAGTACCAGGCTGTCTTTATAACTATGGATTTGTAGTATAGACTAAGTTTTGGTATGGTAATACCTCCAGCTGTGTTTTTGTTACTCAGGATTGTTTTTGCTATCCTGGGTCTTTTGTGCCTCCATATGAACTTTGAGATTGTTTGGTCAACTTCTTTGAAGAATTGCTTTGGGATTTTGATTGGTATAGCATTGAATCTGTATATTGCCTTTGGTAGGATGGTCATTTTTACGATGTTGATTCTGCCAATCCAGGAACAAGGGAGGTCTTTCCATCTTCTGGTATCTTCTGCTATTTCTTTCTTTAGGGTTTTAAAGTTTTCATTGTAAAGGTCTTTTACCTCCTTAGTTAGGTTTATACCAAGGTATTTCATTTTTTTAGGGGCTATAGTAAATGGGATGGTTTCTCTCAAGGCTTTTTCACTTCTTTCATTCTGGGCATATAGGAAGGCCTCTGATTTTTGCACATTTATTTTGTATCCTGCCACCGTGCTGAACTTCTTAATTAGTTCCAGGAGCTTCCTGGTGGAGTTTTTGGGATCACTCAGGTATAAGATCATGTCATCTGCAAATAGGGATAGCTTGACTTCTTCCTTGCCAATTCGAATCCCTCTTATGTCTCTTTCTTGTCTTATGGCTTCAGCTAAGACTTCAAGTACAATATTGAATAGAAGTGGTGAGAGTGGACAGCCTTGTCTAGTTCCTGATCGAAGTGGGAATGCTTCCAAGTTGTTCCCCATTGAGCATAATCCTTGCTGTGGGCTTGTTGTATATAGCTTTTCTTATATTGATAAAGGTTCCTTCCATTCCTACTGTCTCTAGCGTTTTGATCATAAAAGGCTGTTGGATCTTGTCAAAAGCTTTTTCTGCATCTATCGAGAGTATCATGTGGTCTTGGACTTTGGACTGGTTTACATGATGAATTACATTTATTGATTTGCGTATGTTGAACCAACCTTGTGTGCCGGGGATGAAGCCTACTTGGTCCCCGTGAATGATCTTTTTAATATGTTTTTGAATCCGATTTGCTAAGACTTTGTTGAGAATCTTTGGGTCTGTGTTCATCAGGGAGATCGGCCTATAGTTTTCTTTTTTTTTTTTTTTTCCACATAAACCTTTTAATAAATAAAGATTATTACTGGCTTAGACTTTAAATCACATTTACAGATAAGGAAAACTTCTAGGTCCAAACGGTAATATCGAAGCTAGAGATGCTGGGAGGGATGAAGGTGCCACATGCACTTTACACCAAAGCATGCAGGACACCCTCTAGACTAGAGCAGCGAAAGAGCAGGTATTTGGTGAAGGTCATGTTCACTATTTCCTGCTATGGAACCAGCATAGAGCAGAGGTCAGAGGAGTTGGGCCGGGCTCCTGACCACACCAAGAGGCCACCTCCCATTGTTAACAATTGGGCTGTTAATTAAGGGCATTAGCTACACAGGGTCTCCACTGATTACCACAGAGCAGTGTTAGAACAGAAGAGGAAGCTACATAGAAGATCTGGCTTCACAAACACAGCACTGGACAAACTGAAGCTCTAAGGCTCAGTCCAAAAACTTCCTGTTGGCATTTGCACCAAACAAGGCTCCTCGTACTTCCGGCATCATCTGCTGGGCTATGAGGTCAAGCCGGCTTTCCAGGGTGTTGGAAACCTTTATCTTGCGATCCCCACTGTAAACCTCAACGCCACCAGCTATGTCCTCAGGCAAGTAGGCCTCCTGATCAATTTGAACATCGACATCTTTTTTAGTGGCGATTTTATACATAGGGATTGCCTTTTGTACTGCAGCCTTCACCAGAGGGAAGTCTTGTTTTCTGCAACGCACAATCATTCGGGGCTCCAACAACTGGTACAAGCCCTGGAGGACCAGTCCATCCAGCAGCACTTGATATCTGGTTGTATCTTTTACCACCTTGCTGAGTCTCTGCTTTGCCTCATTTAGCAGATCAGTGATAAGGTCATCTCTTGCTCTGAGGACTTTAAGTCTTGCTTGATTCATCAAATTGGACATTTGAATTTTTTTCTGCTGCTCAATCTGCTTTTCTTTCTTCTCATAGTATTCCATAATCTTTAGTCTTTGGGTTTGCACAAGACGATCTTTCTCAATGTTGAACTCTTCTTCTGCCTTTGCATCTATTTCTTCTGCTTTCTCATTGGCTTCTTGTTCAATGAAAGCCATCATGTGCTTAATCTGCTTCTGTACGTCAGCATCGCTGAGCGCCATGGCGAAAGCGACGCTAGGCCGGGCGCCAACTAGCGCGAGTTGGAGCTTCAATGGGAGGCAGACAAAACCCTAGAGAAAACCCAGCTCAGGCCTCGGCTTTCTTTACTTGAGAACTATAGTTTTCTTTTTTAAGTGAATCTTTATTAGGTTTTGGGATTAAAACGATATTAGCTTCATAGAAGGAATTTGGTAGTGTTCCTTCCTTTGCTATTTGATGGAACAGTTTAAGGAGTATTGGTGTTATTAACTCCTTAAATGTCTGGTAGAACTCTGTGCTGAATCCATCTGGTCCAGGACATTTTTTGGTGGGAAGATTCGAGATTACTTCCTCAATTTCCTTATATGTTATAGGACTATTTAAATAATTCACAACTTCCTGATTCAATTTAGGTAAGTTGTATTTACTTAGAAATTCATCCATCTCTTAGGGTCCATAAGTTTTAAGTTGTTTGTAATTCTAAAGCATTATTTTTGCTATTGTGTGGTCTGTGGTCTGTGGAGTTTCTCAGTCTTACTCTATAGCATAGGTTGTCATGGAAGTCGCTATGCAGAGGAGGCTGGTCTTGAACTTGTATTGTTCCTGTCTCTTCTTCCCACGTGTTAAGATTAATGACATGTCTGGCTACTATTGTATAATTTAAAATATTTTTTTAAAAGTCAGCATTCTAATGTTGTACAAATGTACAGTGATGTCCGCACAGGGTTTCATATTTGCATTTTCGGTGTTTTAAGCCTTTTTCCCTTTTTATTTCTTTGTTTAAATATTTTATTATTGGAAGAAGGAAGAGAGAAAGAGAAGGTGCATGCATGCAGACCATGGTGCATGGGTAGAGGTCAGAAGATAACTTTCAAAAGTCAGTTCTCTCCTTCATCTGTGGGCTTTTAGGGATCAAAGTCACGTCTCCACATTTTCACGCAGGTGCCTTTCCCCCTGAGCCATCTCATGCCCCATTTCTTCTTAATTTCTAGCATGATACATATCACAGTGATGTTCCACATGAACAAAAGCTCTTCAGGGAACCTCAACCATTTTTTAAAATGTGTACAGGAATTCCACATTCAACATAGTTTAGGAATCACTAGTACAGATAAATCACAGTCTGATAGATAACTAGCCCTCCCAGTTGAAATCTAGGGTCTTCACAGTGAGACATACTTGCCGTGTCCAACCTGATGTCCTTCTCACACTGCTCATTCAACTCTAGCTCTTCCCTTTAGCTAGTTTCTTTTTTTTTTTTATTTTTTTATTATTTATTCAATTGTGCGTGTATGCGTGTGTGTGTGCACATATGTGTGTATATGTAGATCCACTGGACAAATTCGGGAACCACCATGGACCACCTCCACCTCCTCCTTGTTCACTCTGCCCCAGGATTCACAGGCTCCGCCCTACCAGGACCAGAAATGCAGGCCGCCCCCACTACTGCCCGGTGTCTATATGTGGGGTCTAGGATCTGAACACAGGACCTTCTGCCCGGAAGGCAGAGGCTTAACCCCTGAGCCACCTCTCCAGCCCCTAGCTAGTTTCTTAATAGTGGAATGACTGAATGAGAGGATCCAAAGCATCCAATTTATGCCTTCTACCCATAAGCCTTGGCTAAACCTCGCCAAATTAAGTCACACAATTTATTTTTAAACTTTAAATTAAAAACTAAATTTTAAGGCCAACCTTGCATTTAAGAGAGAATCACTGAGAGTGTATATATATATAAGCTTTATTTATTTATTTTATGTGTGTGTGTATGTATGTCCCTGTGGAGGCCCAAGGGAGACTTCAGGAATCATCCTGAATTGTTTCTACCTCTTTTTTGCTTTACCCTGGGACTTCCCAGTCTCTGCCCTCCGAGGCTGGAATTACAGGCTGCCACTGTTTCCTCCAGGCTTTTTTTAGGTGGGATGTAGGATCTGAACTCAGAACCTTCTGCTTTCGAGGCAGGGTCTTAACTCCTGAGCCATCTCTCCAACCCAGAAAGACATATTTTAAATGTCTTTTATGTGTTTTACACTGTCATTGCTGATAACCTAATAAAATATAGTAATCATGGGTCCCCTGACTCAACACCCCCGAAAGGATAGGGGTTTGTCCAAATAAGATGACAGTTGTTGGCTATGTCAAACACTTTCTGTCTATGGGCTTTTGTTTTGAAACAAGGTCTGGCTTCGTATCCCACCCAGGGCTGGTCATAAACTCATGAGCCTCCTGTCTCAGCTTCCCCAATGATGGGATTACAGGTGAATACCACCACCCAAAGCTCTCTATGAGGAAAGTAAGAATGCATGGCTGAGCCTGGTTTTGCAAGCCAGTACTTTTGCACTTAGGGCAGAAAAAGGACAGAATCACTTTTGGATCCTGAGAGCTTTCAGGGTTCCAGGCTCCTGCTTCAGGAATTCTACTTTATGTTAGATAAAGCAAAGCTAAAAAAAATAATAATTTATTTTTATTTTGTTAAAAGATGTGTAGTTGCATGTCCTGGGTTCTGTAATGCAGAACAGAGTTATGTGAGTTTAGGAGATGCTGAAGGGGAGGGGTTCTGAAGAGAAGGGGGTACTGACAGGCAGTTGAGGGCTGTTCGTTTATGGGAATATCAGAAGTTCATAGCTCAGCTGAACCAAGGCTTCATCCACTGGACTCCATACCTCTCAAACCAGCTCTTTCCTATTCCTCCTGCTTTCCTCCTCCTGGTTAATTGTACCATCATTTCCTGTCCACCACCAGTCACACATGCCACAATTTTGGGTACTCATCCTTAATGTTTTCCCAGATCTTCCCCACTCCTGGTTAAATGCCAAGCCCTGGGAAGCATCTGTGACTTCACCCTACTACAAACTTGTAAGACACAGTTTCAAAGGTGGTCAGAGAAGGCTGTAGCCTCCTGAGCTTAAAAGGAAGCACTCTACTGCTCAAAGCTCTGAATTCCACGAGAGACAATGACCCAGAAGGAGGCTGTATCCACAGTGAGCTTAGTAAGCCTCCAGCCTTATAAAGAGGTCTGCAAGCAGACTAGGTCTGGCTTGGCCCAAGGAGACCTTACCTTTATTCTTGTACAGAAAAACAAAGCAAAAAAAAAAAAAAAAAAAACCACCAAAAAACAAAACAAAACAAAACCCTCTCTGCCTTTGGTCCCAGAGGGAGACACTGTCTCTCTCGCACAAGGATGCTCGTTATATAAACAACTTTGAAAAGAGGGTTTCAGACAAAAGCTTTTCTGTCTTTTAACCGAGGTACAGAAACACAAGAAACACAAAACCCATGGTGAGCTGTCTCCCCTGAGATGAGCAACTCACCCAAAATTATCTATTAATCTGCCTTCTCTCTCTCTCTCTCCTCCCCAGACTGGCAGGGATTCTGGCATAGAGTAGAACATATAGACCAATCTTCTATTTGAAAATCTTAGTTGGCCCCCCCATACAACAAAATATTAAAATGTCTAAAGCCCTGTCTGTTTTTAAATTTTTAGTATTTATGTATGAGAGAGAAAAGAGGGAGAGAGAGAATGAGCATCTGTACATGTCATGGTGAATGGGTCAGTTTTTAAACGTTGACTCCTTTTACCATGTGGGCTTCAGGGATCAAGCTTGGGTCACAAGCTGTGGAACAGGTGGTACCTGCATCTCCCTAGTCTCCATCTGGGTTTTTTTTTTTTTGGTCTGGTCTTTCCCTTCTATCTTTCTTTCTATGTGGATGTCAAGAGCCCAGAGTCAACTCTGCCTACACCCGAGCATCTTTGTTTATATCTCTATTAAAGCACTTACTGCACAATAGTCACATATCTAAGTTCCTCATTTTCACCCAACACAGTACCTGAGGGATGAAGTAAGAACTCAGTAATCCTTGTGTAGTAGGGGAAGATTGTGGCTTTCAGAAGGACTTTCTGGGTGCAGTGTCTGTGAAATTTGACCATTTCTGTTTTAATTCTTTGGATTGTGTTTTCCTGACTTCTGTGGTTGTAGCAGACCGATAGGCAGAACAAGTTGATGTAGAGTGTGAGCTTGGTGTTCTATATGGCTCAGGATTTCATTCTGCTAAGTGACAGGAGCCAAACTCTGGGTGGCTTTCACTGGCAGGGATGTGGTCTGCAGGCCCTGAGGGCTGGTGAGTCAGCCAGACCTCCAGTTGGTTTCCTTTTAGTTCCATCAACCCTTTCATCTCCATGTCTGCTCTTAATGTTGGAAGAGGACCTCTCTACTTCTGGGGTTCATGTCAGTCACTGCAAAGGATGAAAGACAAAGGCAGAGAGCACAGAACTCTCTCCTAATCAGTTTCTGGCTTTTCTATTCACTAAGGGAATCTCCTTTTTGGAGATTTCTATGGAATCATAACACAAGTTCAGCAAACCGGGAAACTAGAGTTTTCTCAGCTTGCCAGGTTGCTCAGCAAAAGTAGCATCTGGCTATCTGGAAGATGGAGGAGCTGAGAATCGGGAAAACGACTTGCAGTGTTGCCACCAAGCTATCTTCAGCTCTTATTAATGCTGTGTTGCTCCTCAAATATGGCAGGGTATGAGAGACTTCACATGTGGTGCCCCGAGGAGGGAGAAGGTACTGACTTGTCTGTTCCCTTGCTGTATCGCAGCTCCCAGCCTAGATGTGCCTGAGTCGCTTGAGCCTGAGTCTAGTGAGGCTGTCTTCCTGAGGGGCACATAGGAGTGTGCGTGTGTGTCCCGTGTCCCCCCCCTCCCCCCCCGTGTCTGATGCTACTGAGCAGATGGGAAACAGGATGCCGCCCTCTGTGGGGTCTTGGTTGGGAGTGGAGCAAAACTTCTAATCGTGTGAGCCTTTTGAAACAGGTAGTTTATTTCCTACAGAGGAAGTAGGTGCTCGGGTCACGCTGAGGGGTGGGCAGGTGCAGGCTGTGGGACCAAGTCCCCAAAGGGAGTCCTCAAGAGCAGTGGGCTCAGTAGGATCCTGCCGTGCATGGGACTCCTGACTTACAGGACTCAAAAGAAAGGGAGGAGAACCGTGCTCCCAAACCAGCACTGGCTCCCTCCCCCTCCACAGCAGGGTGGGCAGGCGCAGACTTGGGCAAGGCTGCCTGCTGTTTGTGCTTTGCCTGTGGCACTGCAGCTGTCGTCTGCCTTTAGCAATCTCTGAAGGGATAAGAACAGTCGAGCTACGCAAGGTCACAGAAATGCCCCTGGAACAGTTGGTCCACTTCCTTTAGGTGTGTGTGACTTTCCCTTGTGGTACTGCTTCCTTATCCCTTATTCTCTTGCTGGAAGCAGTCTGCACCTCCACCTAGGCTTCCAACAAATAAGATAAAGTGCCACAAACTGATGGGGACCCTCATAGGTGGAACAGACACACCCTGTCCAAACAGAGGAGATCCAAGCCACACCCCATCTCCAGGCAGGTATCTGGTTGCTAGAGCTCCCCCTCTTTTCTTGGCGTTGGGGATTCAGCATGGGCCTTATACTTGTTAAACACGTTTTACCACTGAAGTGCCCCCTTAACCTCTAGATCTGCCTACTGTGTGTATCTGTGCATATATGCACATGTGTATAGCGGCAAGAGGTGGATTGTTGGGTGTCATCCTGTATCACTCTCTATCTTATTTTGAGACAGGGCTGCTCACTGAAGCATGTGCTTAGTTAGCCTGGCAGGCCTATGAGTTCCAGGATTTTCTCCTGTTGACTCCTCAAAGATGTATGTGGTAGATAGCTAGGGGCGTCAACTTGACAATTGAATACTGGAGCTCTGGGTACATTTGTAAAGAATTAGTAGCTGAGTTGAGAGAAAGCCTGCAGAAGATAGTCCAATTGATGAGGGAAGAGACAGCCCATGGTGGTGGGACTTTCCCATGGTCATGTGAACAAGATGGAGGGAGCTGAGTGAGGGCGTTGGCATCCTTTGGCATGCTTGGAAAGACACGCAGTTTGACCAGTAAGGTTTGCCCCCTCTTAGCAGCCCTGTGGATATGGTGTGACTAATTCCCTTGGTCCTTGGTATTGGTATGAGCTTTCCTGCTGGACTAGAAATGTAACCAGACAATTGTAAGCCAGGTAAAATCCCTTGTTCCCATAAGTTGTCTGGCTGTGTATTCATCAGCAACATGCAGACAAACCGCGACACTGGATTACAACGGGGGCTATTGTGCCTGGCTTTCATGAGGTGCTGGGAACCCGAACTCTTGGCCGTATCCTTGCACTGCAAGCACTTTACTCATCGAGCCATCTCTCTCTCAGAACTCTCTTTATTCGCTTATTCATAACATTTATTCATTTTGTGTACATGTGAATGGGTGTGGATGGGTGCCACTGCAGATGCGTGGAGGTTGTAGAGTCGATTCTCTCCTTTCATCATGTGAAAGGGTTCAGGAGATTGAGCCTGGCTCGTCAGGCTCAGCAGCAAGTGCCACAATCCAGTGAGCCACCTCGATGACCTGATCTCTCTATATTTAAAGAAAAGAACTTTATGCAAAACCATTTAAGTTCTAAATGTATCTATACATGTTTTTGTCTTCTTTTAAAAATTACGTAGACAAAATACAGAGTGTATGAAGACCCTCATGCTGTCTCTGGCCTGGGTAAGTAGTAGTTTGGTCAGGTCATAGAAGGCGGAGTGCTAAATGATGATCCTTGTGAATGAAGGGGATCTCTATTCCTCTGTCCCCTTGCCATCTGAGCAGTGATGCTGGGAGAAGATCAGAGTTGAAGTTTATAGGCTTGACTACAAGGTGCCCAGAACAAGGGCTGGGAGGCAGTCACGTGCCAGTGAGCTGCATGCCAGCTTTGTGTGGCAGTGTACTCTGCTCTCAATCTCTTGAGAAAGGAGGCTGGGTACCCAAGAGGGAGGGGCCAGGCTTGGCTGAAGCAGAGTATCTGGGAGGTGCTGAGTCCAGACGTCTACAAAGAAGCAGAGGGTTTTGATTCAGGATTGATGTCAAGTAGCGGGGCTGACAGGCCAGGTCATTTTCAGTTGAGGAACTACCCTGGCATTTGAAACTGCAGAATACTTTTTGGTGCTTGATTTTCAAAAATTGGAATATGCCTGAAACATCCACATGTGGGGGAGAGATTAAGTAGATTATGGCTTATCCATGTAACAGAAAAATGTGTGGTCATTAAAAATGTTTGGGGAGCTGGAGAGATGACTCAATGGCTGATGGGCTTGCTGTGCACATGCAAGGACCGGAGTGTGTATCTCCAGCACCCATGTAATGAATGGTTGGGCAGACGTTGGGGCCAACTGTAATCTCAGCACTTGGGATGCATACAGACAAGGAATCCCCAGGGCAAACTACACTAGTTGTCCAGAAAGCTCTGGGCTTAACAGAATCTCTGCCTTGGTTAATTGTCAACTTTGGTTTTCCGTGTGCACTCGCGCATACACATGCACCAACACACATGCAAACATGTTTACACATGCAACTATCACCTCACATGTGAAGTTTACTATGTGATTTGAAGTAGAAAAAGGAAATCTTTGGGGATGAGAGTGTTTAAGAGGGATGGGGAGTTTCAATGGTGGTAGAGGGACAATTAAAAACTTTGAATTAAAATGTTATAACCTGCTATGCAAACTAATAAAAGGGAAAAATGAGGACTGTTAAAACCTTGTAAGTTCTGAATAATATAAAAAAAACCTAGAAGTTAGGATTGGGGCAGGGGAATCTGAATTGCCCATGATAAAATACTTTAACTGTATAAGACTCTTACATTGCCCCAGTGCCCATCCCACAATACTTTTGCTTCAAGGGTTAGCCACAAATAAAACAAAGCATTCTTTTTATAGATCAAGTGGCTGTTGCAAGAAGTTATAAAACATACAAATGCACAGTTAAGCTTTCTTTGCATAGTAACCAGACATGGGGTATCGTTGGCACTTCTGTCCAGCTCAGTGCCCATCTCATTGGCTTCTTGTGGCTCAGAGGAAGAGACTGCTTTTTTAGTGATAGGGGACAGGGGCAGGCAGAGGATTTAACAGTCTTTATCTGGGTTACTAGGAAGCAAAGACTATTCATTCTGCTGTGTCCTTTCCCCTTGTTTCTGCTGGGCATTAGGGGATCAGGCACTGAGCGCAAAATGGCAGACCGTGATTGATGAGTGATTCCTTCATTCTCCTTTATCCCAATGCTTTATCTTACTGAATTCTAATTTTGTTGTAACTCTGAGGAGGTGGAGTGGAGAATGTTCTGGAAATTTAGGTTGGGGGAAGGTGGAGTGAAAGAAGTATCTGCTTGGGGTAGGCTGCTGTTGACATTAGGAGTGGCTGTGGGCTCCTGCAGAGACAGCCGAAGTCAGGGCTGCTGTAGCATTTCCTGGTTGCTCTGCCTGGTATTGCAATTCCTTAGCCTCCTGTTTGGAGCTGCGATCCACCTACCTATGTGGTACTCAGACACTATGTACCCTTCTTCCTGCATTCTGAGTCATTTTAGGCATTTGTTTCCACATTAGACTTAGAGGAGCTAGGCACAAAGAGAAAGAGCTGAAGTTGCATGGAGAGAGATCAGAAATCAACACTGACTTTCTCTAATCCTGGCAGTAGGAGCTCGGTGACATTAGAAGACAGCTGCGAAGGTTTTCACATGAGGGCCATGGGGGCAGGAGTGCAGGGGCTTCCCAGCAGGCAGTTTAGACCTCTCTTTATTCCCATCAGCCTTGGTACTAGTCTTTATAAGCAGCCCTCTCCCATGCAAGGGGTGGGAAGATCTGACAGTTAGGAGGGAGGTCCATTTTAAAGTACATACGGTTATTTGTTGCAGTTTGCCTGCATGTTGATGATAAATTCACTACCAAAGAGCTTAGAGAAGCAAAGAGGTTTTATTCCCAGTTACAGCTCTTAGTCCAATTTGGCAGGAAAGCTTGTACCAACGTCAGGAGCTGAAGGAACTGGTCATAGCATATCCGCAGGGATTCGCAGAGAGAAAGAGAGAGGCAAACTTCCTCATTTGCCAGAATGTCTGCATGACAACATGCCAAAATGTGCCAGACTACAGAACTGGCTTCCTCCACCTTATCCATCTGCCCAGAGAATAGTTCCACCCACCAAGGCATGGGTCCTCCCATATCAATCAGATACACTACTGCAAGCTTGTTAGGGCTTGCTTCAACTACTAATTCATTACTGATGAACTCAGGGCTCAGCTTCAATTGTGAAGTTGACAGCAATCCATCTAGGTAGCAGTTACACAATTCAAAATAGACTTGCATATTTTTGTCAATACATTGAGTTTTTTTTTTCCTTTTTCTTCCTTTTGGGGCTTCTTGGGACTTCTAGGAGTCAACTAATAAACAATAAACAGCAACTTCTACAACAGTGGTATCTCTCAATTACACTTGACAATAAAGTTTATTTTATGAGATGAAAGCCAGGGTCTCTGCCCTCACACCCTTTTTTTGAGACAGGGTCAGTTTGAGTTATTCAGGATATTACTCAAATTCTTTTTGTAGACCAGGCAGCACATTGAACTTGCAATTCTCCTGTCTCAACCTCTAATCAGTTGGGATTACATATTATACCCCAGATGCCCCCCAAAATATGAAATTTTTAAAAGATCTATTGTTAAAGCTGAAATGTATACACTGGATGGATAGTTTTAAAATGATCCCAGAGAGCTTAACATTTTTAATATAAAATCTAATATGCTTTAAAATTTTATCATTACCCCAGCCTCTGTCCAAAACCTCAAGCTTCAAAATATGACAGCACTAGGCCGCATGCTTCCTTCTTGTGTGCAGAGTCTCACTGTGCAGCCCAAGCTGGACTGGATGCAGAGTCCTGTGTTAACTTTCTGAGTGACAGAATTGTAGACATGTGCCACCATCCAGATTTCACTTTCTTGATGGAGATAAAATATAACTGCCTAATCCTTTTTAACCTAATCCTAGAGCATATATGTCTCTCTTTGTAAGTGACTAAGACTATCCATATGAAGTTTTGCCCATATGTAGATATTTTTCAGTGTGTTTATACATATTTAAAAAAGATCGCATCCATGTCTACTGGGGAAAATAGTGACTCTGGGACACATTTGAAGAATGCTCTGAGTTTGGGGTGAAAGTGAAAGCTGAGTTTGTTTTTCAGGTAGTAAGCAAAGCTCAGTTTCCACTTGCGCCCTGGTTTTCAAACCCAGCCATCCTGCTTGCCTCACTGTTATTCTTTTTTTTTCCACTTAGGAATGACACTTTATTGCTTATACTTCATGTAGAAAAATTACTTCCTTTTTAAAAAAATTTTTTCCTCCCACATTTTTTTCCTAATCATACACGCTCAGTAGGTACCCATTCTCTTTCTCCTCCCTCCCTTCCCCAGTCATCCCCCATTGCACTGTCCCCCTTCCTCTCTTCCTTTCACTCCCTCCCTCCCCCTCTTCCAGTGCCTCCCTCTTCTTCCCTCCCATCCCCTGGAACATCCTTTCATGTGAATGCCTAACCTCCCTCTGAGTCCTCTGCCCTAGTGAGGGTTCAGGACTCAGTGGCATAGCCCAGAGCCCTTTCTTGGGCTCCCCATTAGTTTGGAAACTCTATAATAAACTGTTAATCCCTTGCCTCTAAGGAGCCTACTGCCTGGAGCCTTCTCCCTGTGATCCATGATAGACTTGGACGGATCGTTGACATGTCATTGTGCAAGTCAGGCAAAGTCCAATCCTGGCTGCTGTAGCCCTAACTTGTGTGGTCCTCCCCATCTTTAGGCTCTTACAATCTTGGTGCTCCCTCTTCCACAAAATTCCCTGAGCTTTAGGATGGGGAAAGATTTGGCTGGTATGTTTCTAGGTGAATAAGGCAGGGTCTTTGGTGTTCTGAATCATGGTTTATTGTTGTTTTCAGTTTTGTTTTTCCTGTACTGCCCTTGGCTGCATTCTGATTGTTATCGAAGGTCATCTCCTAACCAAAGATAAAAGACTGTTTAAACAAAATCTAATATAAGAGGAGACTCAAAGGTAGATGGAATAGGAGTAGGACACACAGTGAGGGAGAGGGAGTCAGTGTCCCATTTGCAGAATGATTACCGTCTATCTGCCAGTCCCTATATCCTCCCTGATTGGTGAGATCAAACATGTTCAGTCTCAAGTGACAGGAAGGGAAGTGGGAGTGACCTGCACCAGATGTCTCACCACTTACATGCAATACTTGTTCACTGTTATTCTTTGAAAGCATCTCAAGAAGGGTAGATCCTCTCTCAGCCCAGATGGGCTTCAGTGAGAGGACTGGGGAGCAGCGTAATCAGCAATCACCACAGCCAAGCGCTGGACTGTGGAGTTTATTGTCTGTCTCACTTCAATGAGGAATAAAGACATGGGCCACAGACAGAGGAGTTAGCAAAGCCTTAGCTGATTCAGGAAAAGTGAGACAAAGTCCTGAGAGTGGAAGGAGTCCAAGAAAGGAGAAACCATTGGCTGCTTAGCTTTTTATAGGATTTATGGAAGAAACCGAGTGAGGACTGGGGTAATTTTTTTTTCATTTTTTTTAGAATTTAATACACAAATATAGTAAATTGATATTTTATATCTTAACCCCAAGTCCTGCCCCCTCTCCTTTTCCCATTACACCCTTCTTCACCCCTGCCAGTGTCCCTTGTATTTTCATGTCTTTTCACATATGTGGCCCACTGGGTTTCATTTGAGTTGCCTTTGATCCTATCAGTTTGACTACTTGCTGGAGCATGAATCGTTCATCAGTGGATGCACCATCGAGGAAAGCATCTTCCAGCCTTCAGCATTAGTTCTCATCGATCTCTCAGGGAGGCATGGGGCCTCTTGCGATCTTTCCCCTTCCATGATGGAAAGTTGATAGGACAACTCTATGCAGGTCTTGTGCAAATATATATGTCATAGCTGGGCACAGGTGTCAACTTGACTGTTGAGGGTTTGAGCTCTGGGCACATTTGTGGAGAATTAGTGGTTGCGTTAAGCCCAGAGCAAACCTGCAGGAGATTGTCTATTTGATGGGGAAGGTTCAGCCTATGGTGGGTGGGACTAGGCCCTGAATAGATGAATAAAATACTGAGAGCTGGTTGAGAAAGTTGGCATCCTTGTATACATTGGGCCAGACATCACCTCTTTCTCAATCATTATGTGGTGATGGTGTGGCCAGTTCCCTTGGCCCTGGTATTGGTGCATGCTCTCCTGTCAAGCTGGACTGAGAACTGTAACCAGTAATTGTAAGAAAAATAAACCCCTTGTTCCCTTAAGCTGTTTGATGGTCATTTATCAGCAACTATGCAGGCAAACTGCAGCATATATATGTGTGTGTGTGTGTGTGTGTGTGTGTGTGTGTGTGTGTATATATATATATAGTGAATTTATAGACACAGAATTTATAAACCTGTCATGTCCAGATGTCTGCACTCCTGCCTCTTTAGATCAAAATCTAACTCTTTTCCATGATGTTTCCTGAGTGAGTCTTGGGGTGGGAAGAGGGTGTTTTAGATTAGGATTGAGGTAATTTCTATTGAGGCTAATTCTCTTGGCATGTTCTGTGGCATAACCAGAGAGAGGATTATACACAGTTCACTCAGGAGAGAGGTCATGTGGAAGCTTTTGTTTATTTTTAATATGTTTTGTTATCTGCTGACCTTGACTTGTTCCATGATCACTGAGCTTTATTTAAATTATTTTTCTAATTTTATAAACATATTGAGTATTCATCCCTGCTTCCCTCCATTCCCCCTCCCATACATCACCCCATCCTTCCCATGTTCAATCCATCCCATTCCTTCACACTCTCCTGCCTGTCTGCCTTCATAGACCACAGGGCTCCCTCTGGCCTGTTCATTTTTTTTCTTTCGACTTTTACAAGCGTATTGAGTACTTATCCTTGCTTCCCTCCATCATCTCTCCCTCCCATCCCTCCATCAATCCCACACTCCTGCCTGTCTGCTTCTATGGATCTCAGGATCGCCCTGGCCTGTCTCTCCTGTAGAGATTCAGGCCTCTGTGGCACACCAGGTTGCATTTCCTCGGCCCACCCCACTGATAATGGCATTTCCCTTCACTCATCCAACTTCAGTTTCCACTGTATATTATCTCTCTTGAGTTCCTTGATATTCTATGGGGGCATGTAGGTATTTCAGTCATTATTAAGGTCTGGTAAGGACAAGTCTCATTGTAGTGAGTTCCTAGATGCAGCAGTCCTGCCTTGTGTGGAATGCCTTATCCAAAGGTGAATTCTCCCATCTTTCGGTTCTTATATTCTCACTGCCTCCTCTTCTGTGAGGTTCTCAAAGCTTTAGGGTAGGGAGATTGGGTTGGTCTGATTTTAGGTGAGTCCTGTTGAGTTGCTGGCACTCTGTATTATGGCTGTCCACTGCTGTCGACTTCACTCCTTTTCTACTATCCTAGACTGCATCCTGTCAGGGTGTTGAGATTCTCTACCTCTCTTGTAGAAAAAGATTTCTAGGCTGAGTGGTAAGTGTTCTTCAAATCTATGAGTATAGTAGTAGCTATTAACAGAGCATTTGGTGTACTGTCCTTCAACCTGTAGGTTCACTGACTGTTTTTACCTATTGATCTATTTCCTTCCCTTTTTTAGGTTCTTGTTCTAGTTAACAGTAACAGGAATACGTTCCATTCTGAAAAGCGGGTCTTGAGTCCAATCAAATAGCTATTGGTTGTCTCTTTGATACTCATGCCACTATTACACTGATGATCACCTGTTGCTATGGTAATTTTTATTGCAACTTAAAGTTTATCTCATGCATTGATAGGGCCTGTGATTATTTCTCTCCTCAGCAGCTTCTACAGTATTTCTTAGAACTGTGTAAGCTATCTAGCAAGGAGGAAGTTTCAGAACAGTTCTAGTTGATGTATTTTGCCCATGTTCTGTGATCCATATGTGTTGCATCTTCAGTAACAGGGTCTTTTTAAAAATTTTTTTATTATTATTTATTCAATTGTGCGCATGTATGTGTGTGTGTGTGCATGTATATGTGTATGTGTGTGTAGAACCACGGACGAATTCGGGAACCGCCATGGACCGCCTCCTCCTTGTTTACTCTGCCCCGGGACTCACAGGCTCTGCCCTATCAGGACCAGAAACACAGGCCGCTCTGCTTCTACCCGGCGTCTATACGTGGGGTCTAGGATCCGAACTCAGGACCTTCTGCCTGCAAGGCAGAGGCTTAATCCCTGAGCCACCTCTCCAGCCCAGTAACAGGGTCTTCTGACAGTTTTTTGGAGAGCAACTAAGCAATGGCAAAAGCCTAAAATGTTTGGAGGCCTTTGAGATCTCTCTGACTAATATCTTATCAGGAAGTGTTACATTTCTGTTGCCTCTAGCATAATTTTGTCACTGGGTTCCAAGTGGATCAGCTCAGGGCTTCTTTTTTTCCTTCCGCTTTCCTCATTCTATGCTCTTCTGCATAGGGATTGCCCTTTCTGGTTCCTCTTTAAAAGACCCTTTTTTTTTTCTTTTTTTACATACTACTAGCATAGGAGGTTCATTTGGGGTTACTTCCTATAATCTTAAGGTTTTTGTACAAGTCCTTTTGACCCTCTTATCTCCCATCCCTTCATTCCCCACTATGTATTTTCCCACTTATTCGCTCCCTCACCCTACTTGTCATGGTATCATCAATCTCCCCTTTAAAAGTTTTCACCCTAACCATTCCTTCCCTCCTTCTAACTCATAAGTCTTTTCTGAATTTTCTGGCTCTTTCAGTAATTCCAATCCAAATACATTGACAAGGATATCATTGCTAGCATCTGCATATAAAAGAGAACATGCCGTGCTTGTGTCCGTGTTTGAGGTATGTTGCTCAATATTAAATTTTCCAGTTCTATCCATTTACCAGCAAATTCCATAATCTCATCCTTTCTGATAGCTGAGTAATATTCTATTATGTACCACATTTTCATCATCCACTCCTCTGTTGATGGGTATATTGGTTGATGCTATTTTTTTTTCAATTATGAATAGAGCTGCAATGAACATAGATGTACAAGTGTCTTTGTAATAAGATGTAGCGTCTTTTGGGAATATTCCAAGCAGTGGTAGAGCTAGGACATATGAGTTTCATTTTTAACTTTCTGAGGAATCTCCACATGGATCTAGATAGATAGAGGCTGTACCAGTTTACACTTCTACCAGTACTGAATAAGTGTCCCTTTTTCTCCATAATCTTGCCAGCATTCTCTGTTGTTTGTGTTCTTAATCTTAGCCATTCTGATTAAGGTAAGATGGTATCACAGGGTTGTTTTGATTTGTACTTCTCTAATAATCAGTAACTGTGGACATGTTTTAAGATATTTGTTTATTTCAGTTTTTTTTTTTTTTTCTTGAGTGAAACGTTTGCTGTCTTGGTGTTTAGTTTTTTGAACTCTTTGTATACTCTGGAGACTAATCCTTTGTCAGATTCATAGATAGCAAAAATTTTCTCCCATTCTGTGGTTTGTCTTTTTGCACAATTAAGTTTTTTTTTGCAGAACAGAAGCTTTTTAATTTCATGAAGTCTCATTTGTTGATCTTAGTTCCTAGGCATTTGCTGCTCTGTTTAGAAAATCTTTACCTAGGCCTATCAATTCAAGTGTACCTCCTACTCTTTCTTGTAATAGTTTCTTGCAATAATCAAGGTCTCTTATCGCTTCTCGGCCTTTTGGCTAAGATCAAGTGTAATAATCAAGGTCTCTTATCCATTTGGAATTGACTTGTGTAAGAAGAGAGGCAACAATATTTTTTTTATTCTTCTATATGTAGATGTCTAGTTTTCCCAACACCACTTGTTGAAGATGCCATCTTTTCCCCAATGTGCATATTTGGCACCTCTATCAGAAATCAAGTGGCTGGCTGTATGTGTGGGAGTTTATAACTGGGTTTTCTGTTCTTATTCATTGGTCAGTACATCTGTTTTTGTGCTAGTATCAAGCTGTTTTTATTACTATAGCTCTCTCCAGCAGTCTTTTTATAGCCCCAAATTGTTTTGACTAATTGTGTTTTTTTGTTCTTTCATATAAATTTTGAGATTTTTTTTCATTTCTATGAAGAATTGCATTGGGATTTTGATTGGAATTGCATTGAATTTGTATATTGCCTTAGGATGGTTATTTTCACAATATTGGTTCTATCAAACCATGAACAAGGAAGGTCTTTCCATTTTCTAGTATTCTCTTTCATTTCTTTCAGCAGTATTTTGTAGTTTCCATTGTACATGTCTTTCACTTCCTTGGTTTAATTTATTCCAAGGCTTTTTTTTTTTTTTTTTTTTTTTTTTTTTTTGTAGCCAAGGTGAATGGAATTGATTCTCTCATTTCTTTCTCAGCTTGTTTGTCTCTGGTATATGGAAGGCTATTGATTTTTGTATGTTGATTTTGTAGCCTGCCACTTTGCTGAAATTGTTTATTAATATAAGTAGTTTCTTGTGGCGTCATGTGGATCTTTCAAGTATAGAATCATATCATTTGCAAATAGGAATAGGACTTCTTCCTTACTCATCTCTGTCCCTTTTATCTCCTTCTCTTGCCTTATTGATCTAGCAGCTAGGACTTCAAGCACAATATTGAACAGGAATGGTGGCAGTGGACATTCTTGTCTCATTCTTGATCTAAGTTGGAATCTTCAGTTTCTTTTCCCTATTTAGAATGATGCTTGCTTTAGACCTGTCATATAGCCTTTATCAAGTTGAGATAGATTCCCTCTATTTCTGTTTTCAAGCTTTTATTATGAAAGGATGTTGAATTTTGTCAAAAGCCTTTTCTGTGTCTATCGAGGGGAACATTTTTTTTTGAGTCTATTAATATGGTGAATCACGTTTATTGATTTACCAATGTTAAATCATCCTTGTATTCTTGTATGAACTCGACTTGATCATGGTATTTGATCTTTTGGATATGTTTTTGTATTCGGTTTGCTAGTATTTTATTGAGGAATTTTTTTTATCTGTCATTATGAGATTGGCCTATAATTCTCCTTCTTTGATGTGTCTTTGTTTGGCTTTGGAATCAAAGCTATATTGGCTTCATAGAGTTTGCAAGTATTCCTTCTTTCTCTGTTTTATGGAATAATTTGAGGAATAGTGGTGTGTGTCTTGTGAAGCCCTGGTAGAATTCTGTACTGAACCCATCTGGTCCTGGGCTTTTTATAGTGGAAGACTTGTAATTACTGTTTCAATTTCATCTCTTGTTATTGGCCTGTTTAATGTATTTATTTCTTGAGTCAATTTTGGTAGGTTGCAAGAGTTTAAGGATTAATTCATTTCCTTTAGATTGTCCAGTTTAAGAGAATATAGATTTTTAAAGTATGTCCTTATGATTCTCTGGATTTTTCCAGTATCTGTTGTAATTTCCCCCTTTTCATTTCTGATTTTGTGATTTGAATGTTCTCTCTTCTTCTTTTGGTTAGTGAAGTTAAGGGCTTGTCAATTTTGTTGGTCTTTTCAAAAAACTAGCTTTTTGTTTCAGTGATTTTTTTTTTTTTGTATTGTCTTTTTTAGTTCCAATTCATTGATTTCTGCTTGGGTCTTAGATATTTCTTTTCGTGTGTTACTTTTAGAATTGGTTTGCTCCTTTTTCTGAAGCTTTCAGTGATGGAGGCATTTAGTGGTATAAACTTTCCTCTTAGAACTGCCTTCAGTGTATCCCATAGATTTTGGTAGGTTGTAGCTTCATTTTCATTAGCTTTAAGGAAGTTTTTAATTTTTTTAAATTTCATTTTTGACCCATTCCTTATTCAAAAATGTGTTAGCTTCCATGAGTTTATGTCGTTTTTATTGTTTTCTTTTATTCCATGATGGGATGCATATGTTATTCAGATAATATGCAGTGAATAATTTCAATTTCAATATGGAGGTTTGACTTGTGTCCTAGTATATGGTCTATTTTCAAGAATGTCCCATGAGCTGCTGAGTAGAATGTATATTCTTCAGTTTTTGGATGAAATGTTCTGTAGATAATCTATAAGATCTATTCGATTTAAGGTTTCATTTAATTCCAGTGTGTTTCTAGTTTTTAGACACCTGTCCCATGGTGTGAGTGTGGTATTGAAGTCTCCTGTTATTATTGTATTTGGGTTGATTAGTTGTTTTGTCTTCTGTAGTGTGTGTTTGATGAATTTGGGTGCTTCCATTTTTGGTGCATATGTTTAAGACTGTAAGATCTTGCTGGAATTTTTCTCTACTAGGACATAGCATCCATTTGCATCTTGCATAGTTTACTTAGTTTGAAGTCTATTTTGCCTGATATTAAGATGGCAACTCCTGCTTGCTTCCTCTTTCCATTTGCTTGGAGTACTTTTGATCATCCTTTTACCCTGAGAAATTGTTTCTATTTCAAGGTGAGATGTGTTTCTTGAGACAGAAATCGATGGGTCATGATGTTTGATCCAAGTTATAAGCCTGTGTCCCTTAATTGGGGAGTTGAGCCCATTGACTTTTAAAGTTATTATTGAAGGTAGTTTAATGGTTTCTGACATTTCGTTGATCTTGTGGTGTCTGCCTTTTTAGTTTCTCATTCAGCTTGTGCTGATATTATTTATTCCCTTTAATTTTTTTGATGTGTTCGTCCTTCTCTTTCATCTTGTACATTTCTTCCAGTATTCTCTGTAGACCTGGCTTAGTGGTCACATAGTCTTTTAGTTTGTTTTTGTCATGGAATATTTTTCTTTCCTCTTGTGTCCCTCCAGGCGCTTCTGGCTTTTACTATTTGCATTGAGAAGTCAGTTGTTATTTTGATGGATACCTCCATGCAGCTTGTTCCTTTTGTCTTGCAGCTCTTAAGATTTTGTCTTTAATGTATATATTTAGTGTGTGGCCTATCATATGTCCTGGGGTGTTTCTTTTTTGTACTGAGTATTTGGTGTTCTGTATGCCTCTTGAATCAGGATTTAGGTCAGGGAAATTTTCCTCTATTATCTCATTGATCATACATGGTGGATCTTCCTTTTTTGTGTCTGTTTCTGAGACAACCATGATCCATGTTAGGCCTTTTGATGGTATCCGAGAGGTCCTGTATGTTCCATTCAAGTGTTTTTCAGCCTCTCAGCTCAGTTTCTCTTTGACTTACAAACCTCTTCTATCTTATCTTTCAGTTCTGAGACTCTGTCTTCTACATGATCAGTTCTATTTTTGTGAGACTATAGAATTTTTTATTACACTGTTTAGATTTTTTTGTTCCAGTGTTGTTTCAGTCTTTTTTTCCCCTAGTATTTCTATTTTTTTTTTTTTTGTAGATCACTTTGGGTTTTTTCAGTGCTTCAAGATCTGTTTTCAAGCTCTCTATTTTCATTCTATTTGTGTCATTTCTTTCCTCAGCTTGTGTTCTTGTGTATTTAGGTAGGCATTTATCTATGTCTTCTTGGAGCTGTTTGAAGTTTGGTGATGTATGGAATTTTCTACTTGGATGCATTTCCTGTATGTGTGTCATTAGCCTGGGGGTTCAGGCGGGGGGGGGGGGGGGGGAGGCTGTCACGTCTTCAGGCAAGCCAGGGGCTCAGGTTCCAGAATAAAGAAGCCTTCAGGCCCAAGCACACATGGACTGCCCAGGGACCAGTTTGCCCAGGCCGATGATCATTGATCTTGGCTGAATCTGTTATTGGTGTGCCTCAGCCAGGTGTTTCCAAGGTTTAGGCCTCTTAATCAGGGAATTGAAATGACCACTTACCAATCTGAAAGCAATGGAGAGACTGTACTAAACTAAGTAGTAACATGGGCCAGAATATACTGCAAGACAGCAGCAGACATGAGTGAAGAAGCCCTTGAGGGCTCTGATCATTGCTTGGGGCTCCCTTTAATGGGGCTCATGAGTAGGAGTTTATTTGCTAAGAGCTACAGTTTGGTTGGTTCTGTATGTTGATTGACAGGTTTGGATTAAGCCTTTGCTTACTGCACATGAATTGCATGCGTGTCCATTCATTCATATGTATAAAATGAAGAACAGGGGATTCTCCCTAAAAGCTTATTCTCCTTGCTTTTGTCAAGCATGTACCCAAAAGTAGTTCAGGCTGATTGGCATCCTATCTTACATAGGTGGACATGTTCTTATTTGAATAGAAACTGTTTTTTGAATTAGGTTTGACAACTGTTAAAGGGAGAAGCTTATTCTGTCATTCAGAATGGGATGTGTGCAACTCAATGCAGGAGGGAGAGTCCTAGGTTGCTAACAGTTTGCTAGGTACATTGTTGAGAAAGGAGCACACATGCACAGTACATGCAAGTAAAGGTGCTAGCTTACCAATAATTTACTTAGTTGTACTTAGGAGAGGGTGTATATAGATAGTCCAGGTGTATACAGAGTCCCAGGTTGTTAAATTATTCATGCTTGCTGGTCTCAAATCTGCTAGGCATTAATGAAACTGTATTTTCTTTGTTCAGCTATGCTGTTTGTTCTCATGTTACCCAACCTGCTTGTCCTTTACCAGGAACCTTCATATGCTATTGCCTCTGAGAAGCTATCAAGCTGTAGCTGCAGTTTTCCTTGGTTACCTCCTATCTGATTCCTTGTCTCCAGGGAGGTCCTTCCTGGAACAGGTGGAGGCTTTTGCTGTTCTGTTTGGTGTGATGAGGCAGGAGAGTACGACAAGGTAACAGTGCCTTGTGTATGCTCCTGGTGCCACTCTCCCAATTTTCTAGCTAGAAGAACTGGAGGGTTGGAGCCTGTGGAAACTGACTTTTCCCAGAGTTCTGTCCCTTCTTGGTCAACTTGGTTATTCCATACCTGCTGCAAGCTAATTTTGATATCCTCAACATGCATTTTAACTCTTACATTTCCTTTTAACCTGACATTTACTCTAACCCTAAACACTGCAAGAAGTTACGTGCTCTGTATTTAGTGTAATTGAATGCTCCTCAAACTATTAATATGCATGATAGGTTTCTACTTGCAGTTTTTTTTTTTGAGGGTATATCTTCTATCTTATTATGCTGCCTAAACTGGCCTGGAACTGTCTATGTAAATTCAGGCTGACTTTAAACTCACAGTATACCTTTCTTAGGCTCTCAAATGTGGGATTACAGACATGTGCTGCCACATCTGACTGGGTGTAAAGTTCTTCTAGCTAGAAAATTCCCTGCAGAAAGTGTATCATCTTGCCTCGAATCTCCAAAAAGTTTTAAGGGTTAAGCTTGTGATACTGATGAGAACAAGATGAAGGCCTTTGGTAAGCTGTCCAGAGTCACAGCCTGTGTGTAACATACAGAAAAACTGTATTGCAGAATCCACACATGATCTTAGCCAAAAGGCCGAGAAGCGATTGTATTGCAGAATCCAAAGACCAGCGCTTACATTTTGAAAATTACCTGACATGTGTGAAGTCATGAAGTTATGTGGCATGTGTGTGTGTCTGAATACATGTAAAGTTAGGAGAGCACATGTCTGTGTGAAAAAATGATTTTCCCAGTGGCAGTTGTGAAATTTTCTCCCATTTTCTGCACGCTGATAGACACTTGTACAACTGAAACGTTATGGCTCTCTAGAGATGAATGGCTTTTTATGCTTACTGACTGTCCTAATGGCAGGGCCAGAGTAATGCTTACCTTTAACTGCCCTTATACCTACACACCTTTGGTGTGTGAACTGAAGGTATCTAGGTATAAGGCATGTTCAGCAGAATGACCAGGATACCAAATAACATCACTCATGCAGGTCACTTCATTCTGGCCGAGGAAATCACGTTAGAACTGAATGCTTTTGTTCATCTGTTCCTATCACCGTATGCTCAGAACACATCACCAAGGAAGACACTAGATTCCGGCCCATGTTTGGTTGTTTTGCTTGGAGCATGCAGGTGGGCAGGTGGTTAGCAGCATTCCAAGTTGCTGATGGGGTTAAGGGAAGCTAGTTCATGCTGCTGAGGCACGTTTCTGGGACTCCTGGCTGGGAGCTTTCCACCTGTACTCTAGTCCTGTTCTAGCACAGCATGATGGTAAAGACTTTGTTGGTGCTGTTTCTCCCATTGCTCCATACATAAACTTCCCAGGCAGTGAAGTAACTAAACAGCTGCCCTGAGAGCTGAGGTTAAGTAGGAGACAGTGACTGTGTGAATTACACTCGGTTTTGCTGGAGGCAGGGGTTCCTAGTAGCTCAGCAAACTGATTATCAGCAGCTAGTTCAGATGGTGACTCTCTCAAATCTGCTATGACCTTAGATGCTTTTGTTTCAAAGTCTTCTGTGTAATGCTTTTCAATGAGAACAGATTCTATGTAAAAAGTCAGGCTCATTTCAAAATGTCAGTAATCAGAATACCTAGAATTTTTCTCAGGCAGTCCAGATACGTCACAGTGAATTCATTTACAAACACGAGTATAAACTATAAGCAAGCACTGTTCTTGTAGGTGGTAAAATATATAAAGAATATCATTATAGTTTCATATACTATTTATTAAGTTATTAATATGCACAGTCTATTATGCAACATTACAGATGTCTTTCAGAACCTAACAAAATATAGTCCACTATCCAGCTCAGGAGAAAGACAATAAACGAGGTCATTCTTACAGTAAGGGTGTCATAAGGACACAAGTCCCTATCTGGCCATCAAAGGGAAGAGTCAGAGTTGTTTTTTTCTCCCTTTTGTTTTCCAATAAGGTTTTAATGTCTTTAATTATAAATATGTAAAAGTCTGAAGTCCAACTTAGATCACCCAAGAGATGCAGACATCTTGTGCTGTAGAGGAGGAAGCTCCAGTCACTTCCTCATGCCTCACCGTCCTGCAATGGGGTCCACTCTCCCAAGCAGGCCAGAAGGGTTCAAACTTAGGTCCGGGGAGAAGGCCTTCTCCTGGTGGGTCACAGGAATGTTCCTAGTTTACAGAGGCTGTGAGTCAAAGGTCTAATAACCCCCTTGGCGGTGGCTAGTGGCAGTGAAGGGCACACTACATTTCTGCCAAGAGGGTTCTTCTCATATCGAGTCCTGGCTCAGAGCCTGTGAGATTCCTGCAGTTTTCAGTGGAAGGAGAGGGGGACAGGGACACTCTAACAGTGATTGTTATGGCGCCATCTGCAGAATGTACTGGACTGGGTACTATGGCTTTTACAACCTGCCTTTCTTTCTTTAGTCTAGACAGCTTATTTCTTCATCTTTCCTCTTGTGTCCTGCTAGAATTAGGGTTAACATTTAAAAGGAGCATAAAGGATGAAACTCTTTGCTTTCAGTATGAATGATGAAAGCTAGAAAAGTCCCTTCTCCAACATGCTCTACTTGGTTTTCCTCAGTGGAAAACAAATGCCAGATTAACTTTTCAAGACAAGTGTTGGGCAATGCTGGTTAAGTGACAGAATCTCAAATATCCAAAGTGTTAGAATATAAAAGGGATCTTCTTAGTTTGGATCACATGGAAAACTACATGCTTTCAACACTGGCCCACTGGATCACTGTCAATTACACATGGAATTAGAAACCTTAGGAATCCTTGCCAAGTTTATGACAGTTTCAGTAGGTATGTGGTTCAGAAAAAGAAACCACAGAGTAAAAGAGAGAAGGGGACTGGAATTTACTTAACTCTTAGGTACCATCATGGGCTTGACATTAGTACGTAAGACTAATGAATGAGCAACCATTCATTTATTTTTGGTTTAGTGTGCTTCCCAAGCAAACCCCTCCCCCCCAAAGGAGCTATTTTTCACTATTCATTTTCATTGCTAAATAAGCCAGACACATCCTGCTGCATTCTTTGTTTCTAATTTACCAGTACATTATTATGTAGTTTACTGAATGTGAGGAGGAGCAAGTCATTATGTAGTACCGAGTTTACGTCATCAGAGGACTACAACATGCACTTTCTACTTAATGTAGCTCAAGCATCAGGAGAACGGTTATGGGTGGAGATTGTTTTGACAGTCATATTCACATTAACTATGGGTTTAGAAATCTTATTAGGCAGGTACCTATAGCAGTTCTTCAATTAGTATTGGAACATTACACGCATGCACAAATGATGTAGTAGAGAATGAGGTGGCAGCAGCTGGATGGAGGACGAAGGGGGAACCAGAGGTGGTGATGCCTGTGTTACAAGGGGCAGTTCTCAGCTTCCCACAGTAAGTCTCTGCTCTGTGAGAGAGGCCTGCTGGGCGACACTTTTGTTCTCATGGCTGCGGAGTTTGGATACAACATCTAGAAAGGCCAAATCCTGCACTTCCTTGTACAGAGATTCTGGAAGACAAGAACAAAATAGCACATGTTCATTAGATGCTTCTAACTATACTATATATCTACCTGAAACATTTTTGACCAGCCATAACATGAGAAACAATTCTGTGGACAGTCATAGAAGTAGTCTAGCAAGGTTTCATCAGGAATGCAGTGTGTAATGAGTCAGAGAAAGTATATTTTCATAGAGACAGATGTCATGTTCTACAGTCTAAGGTCATGTAGGGTAATGAGCTATAATTAAATACAGCTCATTGTGTGATATAAACAGTTCAAATACAAAACAATAATTTATTAAACTATGTTAGTTTTGTGGCAAATGGTACCTTTTACTTCATGTCCTTTCAACGAACTTCTGTGACACTAGTCTCTTTTTCATATTTCCTACCCTCCTTTTTCTATTTTTCTCTATTTCATATTTCCTACCCTCCTTTTTCTATTTTTCTCTATTTAACTTTAATTATAGAAAGCACAGGACTCTGGGAATGATGAAAATCTATTACAATCAAGAGTGAACTCTTTCTTAACATAATTAGCACTTCTCAACCAGATGTAATCATCCTGATAGGACCAACATCTAATGTTGGTTTTCAGTAGAAATAGACTGAGTGTATGAAATAATCTTAGAAAGGGCTGGAGAGATGATTCAGAGGTTAAGATTCTGCCTCATAAACAGGAGTTCCTGAATTTGGGTCCCAGGTAAAAATACCAGGTGGAAATGGCGGTGGCCTGCACTTCTAGCACTGGGTGGGTGGAACCTGGGAAATCCCAAAGCAAAGGGAAAAGCAAAGGTCCAGGATGATTTCTGAAGTGACACTTGGGCTTCTCTAAGGGACACACAGTGCTCTTTGCTACACACAAAATTAAATAAGTAATTAAAACTTGGTTTTCAAATTAGGAAGTGGGAAACTTTTTTCCAACAATCGACACAGATGAAGAGAATGTGGTTAAATGATGGGGCAAGGGTACCATGAGCAGTTAGGAAAAACAGCCTTTTTAAGAAGAAGTGCTGAGGAGCTGGACATGCAAAAAAGAATGATGCTGAGCCCTTCCTGGTTCTATATAATACTGAAAAACCCTAATTTTAGAGCTAAAACTTAAAAGCCAGTAAGATAACTCAGTGGGTAAGGATATTTGTCACCAAGCCTGATGGCCTGAGTTTGATTCCTGGAACCTACATGGTAGAAAGAAGTGATTCCCCAAAGCTGTCTTCTGTCACACGTCCCTCACACTCAAAAGGTTTTGAGGAAATAATGTGTAAACTTCACAATATGTAAATTTTATAACAGGACAATAAAAAGTACCCAATTTGAACAAACTGAAGTAAGATGAAACAGAAGAGAGACAAAGCATCGGAGACCTGGAATAAGAAATGATAAAGATGCCTCAAATAGGAAAATAGTAGATTTCTTATGAGAAACTATAGTGGTGGTTAGAGTAAAGTGTATAGGCAGAAAAGAACCATAAAGGGGAAATTACATTCTTAAATGAGGGAAAGCTCAGAGAATTTGTTGATAGTAGACAATCTAAAAGAATTGGCTAATCTAATTCTTTAAATACATTTTTAAAAAGAAATGTGTATAAATACCAGAGTTTGTTTCTTTAGTTTTCTGAACTACATATGATAGTCATAATTTTTATTTTATCTAATCTAAAATTTATACAGAGGAATATTTAAGACAATTATAAATAAAGGAGAAAAGGAAGAAAAGGAGAAAAGGAAGAAAAATTTCTTTAGGAAATCAATAGAACAAACAGAAGCAAAAATGAAATTGCAGACTTAAGTCATAACATTATCAGTCACTACGTAAAATGTAAGTGGCCTACATCTACCAATTAAAAGGCATTATAAAATAGTATTTAATTGAATTATATCACAGAAACTACAAGAGTTGAAAAAGCTAATGATGTCTCATACAGCAGGGCATTAAAGTGTCAAAAGGGTCAGTTCACCAAGAAGGCCCAGCAACCCTGAAGTTGTCTGTACTAGAGGCATGGCTGCAAGCAATGCTAACGAAAACTGACAGAAGTAGGCCAAACACACAAATATGGAGGGGGCCTCAACACTCTTCTCACAACAGGGAATGATAAGAATACTAACAACCAAGAGGACCTGTTATCAACAGAACACTCTACTCACCACCATGAAATACACAAATGTTCATATGCTATGTCTTTTTGAATAAATTGTATAGCAAAGAAAAGCAGGATTCTTATATGAAATTCATTTTAGTGCTAATGATTATTTTTCTACATGATACTTTCTATTGTAGTAAGAATTCTTTGAGAATATTTTCATTTTAAAAGCAATCCTGTGTCCTCCCCCAATTTTTCTTCTACTTTTAATAGTTTCACCCTTTAAGCCCCAATTCTATCCCCTTTCCTTTTCTCCTTCTTCCCTGCCCATTTCCCACTTTCAAGTTTTTTCACACGTGTAGCCTTTTTTTTACATGTGCCTGAGTATCTGCTGCAGCATGAATCATATATCAGTGGGTATACCATTGTATCCTCCCCAAATTAATTGCCAATGCTACTAAAACGAAGTAACCATTTATTATTACTATATATTAAATATTTAATGCCAGTCATATAGTTGCAGCCATCAAATGACAGAAGAAACACTTACCAGATCCCATGAGTGCACAGATCAGGACCATAGAATTATATTTGATTTCAGGGGCACTTCGCTCATCTGCTAGCAGTCTGTGTAAAATTTGTACAAGCTTAGCACTTTCCAGATCTTTCTCGGCAGTGCCTAGAATATGAAACAAAGTATAAATCATATGCACTGTTTATGAATGCAGTGTCATTAGACTAGCCCTTATTTATTCTTCTACACACTAACCACATGAAACCTAAACCTCCCCAAAAGGACTGGGAGGAAGAGAAGGGGGCTGAGGATATGGCTCAGTTGATAAATTTCTGCAGCACAGCCTGAGGACTGGAGTCAGGGGAGTCAATGTAAAAAGCTCTAAAAAGTTGTTTAGTAACTGACACTCATGTCAATTATTTGGTTGTCATTATTTGTGTGTTTATTTCTGGGCTGTCCATTGTGCTCCACCAATCTACATGACTTGGTTACTATAACTCTGTGGTGTAATTCGGTAGCCAGTATTGCGATACCTTCAGAACTGTTTTTTGGTTTTTTTTTGCTTTGGACAACTTTGGGCTAAAGTCCCAGTGCTATCGGATTTATACTTTGTTTATAGAGCTTGTGCTGAACCTAAAGATTATTTTTGGTAACAGTCATTTTCAAAATATTAATCCTGCCAATCTATAAGCATGGAAGATCTGGGCATCATTTTCAAACTTCTTCTTTAGGGTCATAAAGTTTTCCTTGCAAAGGTTTTTCACTCCTTAGGTAGTTTTTAGGAGGGAGGGAGAATGAATGTGAATGGGATATTTTTCCTGATTTCTCAATGAGTTTAGTATCAGTACTTTGAAAATGATTTCTCAATGAGTTCAGTATCAGTACATAGAAAATCTGCTAATCTTTTATATTGATTGTGTATTCTAGTGGAGTCCCTAGGGTTTTTTAAGTACAGAATAACGTGGCCTGTGAATAGACTTCCTTTATTCTAGTATCCTTTTACAGCATTTTTTGGGGGTTTGGACATCACATTAAGAGTGGGTGAGTACCTTTGCACTTTTTATTTTAAAGAAAATGCATTCAGATTTTTCTCCATTTAGTGTAAAGTTGTGGTTTATTTTATATGTAACCTGTATACACCCCATCAATTCTTGATTTTTTAAAGATGTATGTGTGTGTGTGTGTAGGTGCATTTATATAATATTGGCATTCTCCCTTAGTGCTCTCTACCTTATCATCTTTTGAGACAGGTTCTCTCACTAAAAACAAAACACACCACCTGGCCAGGAAGCTTCCTACTCTCCACCCCACTGCACCCTGGCATGTTGGTTACATTTGTGTGCGACCATTCCCAGCTTTACATGGTTGCCAGGGACTCAAACCAGGACCTCAGGACAGTGAATTAAAAATGTTGCTACAGTAAGAGTAGTGTAGCATTACTGGACATAGAGCAAAGGAACTGACTAGAAGTCTCAGAAATAGATGTATATACCTATGTTCAACTAATTTTTAAAAACCATACAAAATCAGTTCATTGGAGGAAAAACAGCTTTCTCAACAAATAGTGCTAAAGAAATTAGATGTCTACAGAATAAAAAATAAACCATGACCCAAATCCTTCCATGACCCAAATCCTTCCCTTATACAGACACTAAGTCAAAAAGGATCACAGAATTATATGTAAAATTGAAAGCGATAATAAAGCTTTTAGAATGAGAAATTCTCGAGGCTGAAGATGTAACTCAGTTGGAAGAATGCTTTATTAGCACGTATGAACTCTTTCCTAGAGGCAGGAGGATCAGGAGTTTCAAACCTGCTAACTCAAAACAGACATCCCTTCCCCGCCTCCTCCCCCAAAACCTTCCTAAAACACAATAATTTTTTTTTTAAAGCAAAATACAGGGCAAAAAACTCAAGTAGAGATTACCAAAGAATAATGCAGATGTCAAATATATGAAGTGATCTTACTATCATTAAGGGAAATGATAATTAAAATCACAAATAACACAATATAGTCATCAGAATGGCTAAAATAATAATTAAAAACCCACCAAATGTAACAATGCAGAAATATCTGCATCACAGCTGAGGTGCCAGCCAGAATGTGAAATGACATAGTCACTCCACTTTGGGGAACATTTTGGCAGCTGTCATGTGACCCACCATTTACTGAGACATTTATCCAGAAAAATTAAATTATGCACACCCAGAAACAATTACAGAGGAGGTTTAAAGTTTCCAAGCTGGTATCAACTCAGAACAGGTGAATGTTTTAGGCATGAACTACTAATACACAAATCAAGAGAGGACTCTTGGGGAATTATACTCATGAAGAAAAGATATTTTTACTATTTGTTGAGAGTGAGAGAGCATGAGCAGGTGCAGACGCCACGGTGTGTTTGTGTGTGTGCGCGCACGCGTGTAGGTCAGAAGACAACTTTTGGAGCTGGTATTCTTCTACCATGTGGGCTCTGGGGATCAAAACTCTCAAGTCTCCATGTTTAGCAGATGCCTTTATCCCAAAAGTCACATGAAAGTATCAAAAGTAAAAGACTAGTTGTGATTAGTGGTTTCCAGGTGTCAGGGAAAGAAAGGTGCAGAGTATGATTACAAATGACCACCACTTAATACAACTGCAAAGGTACCTATAAGTATCTTTTAAAATTATTATAAGATATTATATAATAGCTTTAAAGTGTTATTTTAATATTAATAATATCAAATATGCTATAAAGACACAAGACTTGGGAAATACAGTTTCCAGAGTGAAAAAAGGTAGAATGAACTTCCTGTCTTCAGCCTACGAAATACTTGGTAACAACAGGATGTTATCATTTTCTACTGTTCTAGTAAGATAGCCAAGGAAATGATCTGATCAAGCTGAAATGAACCTTGTCTAGAAGAGGAAACAGATCACACCCCCGGCTCTGGTTGGGAGGAAGGTAGTCTGAAATTACTCCATCACTTTCAGTCACTGAAAACCAGGACACAGCTTACTCTGCTTTTCCACAGTAAACTGACTCTTACCCTTTGAAAGTTTCTTCAGTTAAAGGCCTTTAGAATTGCACACTGACTCACACAATCTACTGAAATACCACGGACCTCGGCTGGGCCTCAAAGTGTCTCTAGCTTCAGATGAAAGTCACGGAGACCGAGCATGAGTTCCTCAAGTCTTTTCTATCTTTAAAATTTAAGCAAATCTCATACCCTTATAGTACAGCTATGTCTTTTGACAATTGTGAGTTTTTTAAGTTCTTTGACACTAAAAATTCTTATCTTTCATATTGAAATCTAAGTGAACATGACAATACTGGGGAAACACATGTTTATCTTTCGATTTCTCCTTACTGGTATTGGGTGGTAGATCCATTTATCTGAACACTTATCAGAAGAAAGAATCCAGATATGACGAGTTATGATCAGTATCTATTCATACGTCTTTAAAATGGACAAGATATGCCTAACATTCCCACTGTCTTCCTTTGTGTAAGCAAAGGTTATATGGTTCTAATACAGTGCCTGTGGTTGACTGTATCAAAGTTTGGTTCTGGAACCAAAGGCTTGCTACCCAATAAGATAAGAAATCATGGAGAAGTCTGATCACAGCAGTGCTAAATGACTAAGAGATTGCTTGGAGAGATTGATTGTTTTGAACACAAAACAGAGATGAGAATTTATTTAAAAAGGTTATATTAACAAAGCCACAGAAACCTTATCAAAGAGGAGAGAATCATTAGAACTAGCAGTTTGGGTCATATGAAGGGAAGCAGATGCTTTTATCTTTTTGTGCCAAGATGGTCTTGTGTAGCACAGAGTTACCTTGAACTACTGATCTTCCTGTATCTAACTGCCGAGTGCTGAGATTACAGATGAAACTCAATTTATGTTGAAGATGGAACCCAGGGCCTCATACATTGACAGGGAAACACTCTGAACTATATCCCCAGTACCAGGTATATTTTTTGTTGTTGTTATTGTTGTGGCATTCTAAGTATTAAAGTTTTATTTCTCTATGAATCCTGTTGGAAATGTTTTATACATCTTTTAAGTCTTAAAGCCCTGACTTAAAAGTGTTACACAAGACACAACTAAAGGAAGCAGTTGAGACAGCAACCTACATTTTGATTTTTCACATATTCGGATTGGCAAAAACAGTTCCAGAAGGTTCTAACTGATTTCAATTCTACTTCTGAACTTCTTTCATCCAAGATAAAAATAGAAAAAAATAAGTTTGTCAGTGAGGTACTTACCCAATTCTAAAGCTGCTATTAGTGCCAAAGCAACAAGAGCTTCATTCTGCATTATTACATGTTCACTAGTTGCCATAGTAACTAGATGCTTGATGCCACCACTCTGAACAATGGTTTTAATTACATCCTACAATAAATAAATATCACAGAATTATAAACTTTAATTCTACAAATAAAGAGATGGCATCACAATCAGTCAATTCATTGTTGAGCTGAGTGGTTTTCGACAGGGTCCTGTATGAATCATTACATTTTAGCTGTAAGTTTTTTCTTCACAGAAGAAAAGGAAAAAGCTTTTAGCTTTAAATAAATTCATCAAAAGATGACAACTTCAATTGCCTAAGTGAAAAAGACCATTGCACTTCCAATCAAGAAAACAAGAGGCCTAGAAGCTTCTCAAACCCAAAAAATAAAGAAAGCACTTATTATCCTATGTGAAGACATACCTTAGGAACCACAAAAGAGAAATAAAACTTGGAATTAAAGAAGCTGTACTTTAAAATGTTTATGGGGGCCAAAGCAGTTGTTCTCCAGGTGTTCTGTAAAAGCCTTTACATATAAGTTTTTTTAAAGTACCTTGGGAACTGGATCACATGACCAAGGACCAACAGAATCTTAGCCACAGTTCTGTCTGCCCTTCCCCCTGGAACTCTGGAATCTGATCATTTTAGTACCAGCACTGACTTTGATAAAGCAAACTTCCCTCTGTAACAACATCATCCACAATACTCTGTAAAAACTTACGAATATAAGTTAATATAGTAAGTATGAAGTTTTCACTTAAACACATTTGTGAATATCTGGCAAAAATTAAAAAGTTATTTCTACTTACCTTTTTGTCTAGATTATGTTCTAATGTGTAGTCTCAATTTCAGAATATTTTAAAAGTAACTGCTAATTTTGACTAAATCTAGAAGTCTGAAGTAGGTTCTGGATATTTTTGGAAGTAGCCTGAGCTAGCTTCAATGATCCATAATTTCAAGCATAACTGCTTCTCTAATAACTTGCTAAAACATTTTAAAGAAAACTCCTTTATGTTTCCATTTTATGTAAAAATATGGGAAGCATCACTGCTTTGATGCCAGCGATCAAGCATTCCTAAACAGTGGAGCCCTAAGAACTGAGTTTTTTTAGGGTAGCTGTGTTCTGTCACCCAGTAGATCTTTTCTGTTAATCTTTGAGAAAATGTTCTCCAAATAGACAGTAAATTAGAAAAGAGACTTTAAAAGATAGTTTATTTGGCAATAGGATAATAATGTACTTGAAGCTATATATAATTCTTAAAATTAATAAAAAGTTTTATGGAACTCAAAAGAACTTGCTGAGTACAGAAAACCAGAAAGCATGAACAGACACACACAGACTAGAGAAGACCTGTAGATTGTCACTTTTCTTTTCATAAAAAAAGCTCGCTTGGCAGGACATCAGAGAATGATATTTGTAATAAGAAAGTGCAGTCCCTCCTTACGTCCAAGCATAACTTCATCTCTCATCAGAACACATGCCCAAGTATTTCTGTCTAACCTTCTCCATCTACTTCCTGTCAAAGTAGCAAAGAACTGCACTCATGCCCTGTGACAGAGAAAGGAGCAATGCTACCGAAAGCTATCTTTGCGTGTACATGTGCAAGAGGGCACGTGACTGTGCGCCTAGGGAAGCCCAAGGGTGACATAGGGATTACCCTGGAATGGTCTACCTTCTTATTGCTCTCCACTGGGGTTTTCCAGGCTCTCCTTCCAAAGCCAGAATTACAGGCCACCACTGTATCTGCCTGGCATTTTTACATGGGATCTGAGGATGTGAATTCAGGTCCTTTCGATTGTAGGAAAAGGCTTTAACTCCTGAGCCATCTCCCCAGTCTTCGGTGGCTACTTTTCTGAAGCAGCTCTTTAATGGCACTGTAGCTGGTAGTAAACAAATATCACTCACTTTAACTTTGTAAAGAATCCATGAGCCAGATAGTATCTACATTTTCTAAATAAAGAAATTTGCCCAAAGTCAGAAAGGGACTAAAGTCAAGCCAAGACTCAAGTTTAGACAGTCTGGTTACCAGATCAATCAAATTCTAAAGCACTTATGAACAATGTAAACACACATACTGCACTCATACTGCCATGTACAGTTATTTCATGAGCTCAAAGGGCTCCATGAAAGTTATGTTTTAACTTCAAGTTTTCTTTTCTTTAAAGTGAAGACTAGGGTTGGTGAGATGGCTCAACAGATAAAGATGCTTGTGCAGCCTGATGACCTGAATTTGGTCCCTGGAACCTATGAAAAGGTGGCAGGAAGAGAACTGAACCCGTAATGTTGTCCTTTTCACACCCTGGCATGAGAATGCTTGCACTTACACATACGCGTGAATAGGAAAAAAATGAAAGCCGTTTGTAACCATTTCACTGAGCAAGAATGTCCATTTGGAGTTTTAGTTTCAAAAATGAACACATGTTTTTTTTTTTTAAGCTTCACTAAGACCACTTCATTCACCGTAAATAAACTAGACAGACATAATGAAATGGTTCACTAAGGAGTCCTTTTAATCCTGAGATATCTCTGCAAAGTATCTATACAAGTTTCAGTTTTACAAAATTTGAAATAGTGTTTTAAGTCTACTTAAGGAGTTTTTTTTTTTTTTAATGGAAGACTAAAGGAAGGCAAATGATCAGTGCTAAGTTTCCCCTTTCTAGTATTTACAGTCAATTTTCTCCTAATTACAGAAATAGACTCCACTCAAGACATTGAAACTACAGAATAATGTGCAGCCTAGATGATCCTGATAGGCCTAGATTTTGCATTATGAATTTATAGGCTATGCCTTGGGATAGTCAATAAATCATGTAACAAAAGTTTCTTCTTCAGACATTGTACCAATGCCTGCTCAAGAATTTAAATAAGTTTTTTTGATGATTGAGTAAATGATGGTACACCTTTGTTTAAAAAGCATTTTAGCTTGATAACCAATGAACAATGTTATAGTCTTAAAGGATGAAGAAAAATGCCTACTCTGATAGGTGGGAGGCTGTACTAAGTCTGGGTAAAGGCAACCTATATTTCTTTTCCTGTTTTAGTGTCTGCAGTGGAAGGTATGAACGCCCTTCACAGCATAAGTACAGGAAGTCACTGCACATGGCTGAGATGACTAAGCATGTGACACTTTGTGAGTCAGTGCTCACTTTCAGAAGGCTGAATTTTAAGACACAATTCGGGTGACTTTAAAAGGAACACAGTGTTCCAAGTTTAAGACTATCCAGGTCAGCACAAAGGGATGTGATCCTGAAGCTGAGAGCACTCTGCTCATGCTGGACTGATCAAAGTCTGTCAGTCACAGAAGTGCCAGTCAGTACAGTGGCAGCGGCCACAGACACTACTTGATGTGCCTAAAGCACAAAACCTCCATTTCAATCTGAAAACTGGAATATCAGTGCCAAACAAGAAAAGCCCCTGGCTTCCCCCGGGGCTCTTGGACACAGATCTCACAATGTTTCCTAGTCAAGAGAAGCAGGCCCCATCCGACTGCTGAACATCCAGCATTCAAGAGCTCTACTTCAGGACAGGAGGCAAATTCCAAAAAAAGTGAGCATGGGTGAGAGTGAAAAGCTGTGCCCTAACAAAGCCCTTCAGAAACCCAACACTGGTTTTAGAAAACTAACTTCAACAGAAGAAACCACTGGGCATTGTACCGCAAAGGTTTATTGCTTCACACAATAGTCCGAGTATAGCTCTAGACGATAGCTTAAATGCACTTATAGTTCCTATCATGAGGTAAGAAAGCAGATTACTGTGAAGTACAAAATTGTGGACAGGTGGCCCCATATCTCCATCCAAAACTCTGAAGAAAGGCCTGCACCATTTTCCACTAACAGTTACAAAGGTAGTCTTTCTATTTTCTGCTTTCTCACTGCCAATGTCTGGTTAACAGACAGGTGTCCATGTGTACAGGCATGTGAAGGATCAGTTATCCAGCCCTTACACTTGGTTTTGGAGTCCAAGTTGATCCATTGACAGCCTCAAACAGGCAAGATGCTCAAAGAAAATTGGGAGAGTATCTTTTGGTTCCAAAAGTATCTACCAACAATCACACTTGAACACTGTATGAAGTAGACACCAAGTACAAGTTTTAGCTGATGATGTGGACCCAAGGACATTGAGAGAACAAGTTTCTCTCAGTGGAAATCCATTGTATCTAGGCCCTGGCTGCACTCACATCCAATCAGCTAAGCTCGCTGGTAACTTCGTACAGTAGTGAGTGATTTGTGGGCCCTGGGGAAATACTTCCATCGGGAGACTAAGTTCAACACAAACCAGTAGCTGGGAGCTCCCACCTGAGAACCTCAGGTAATCAGATGGATGCTCAACTTTTAGATAACTCTGATGCGAAGGACGGTGCTAAGGAAGTCTCGTCCATGTGTGCCATAGCCTTTGGGCCCAGGCTGATTTCTTCACAGATCAAAAAACAAAATCCGACAATTCAGATGGAAGCACAAAAGGTCCCCAGGTAACAATTTTGAGCTAAAAAAACAAAGTCTAGAAATATCACAGTGCCCTCACTTCAGAATAGACTTTGAAACTATACCAACTCAAAAGGCATGATGCTGACTTCAAATGGACGCCCATCAAAAATACCAACCAATATACAGAACAGAATCCAAAACAAGCCCTGTGCATTTTCAAGTAACTGACTCCTGACAAAGGTGCCAAAATATGTCCTGGAAAAGGAAAGTCTCTTCAATCATCTTTGAATTCAAAGCCTCCCTCTCTTTGTTCTTGCTGAGACTGTTTTACAGTATAAACCAAATTGACTTCAAACCTCTGTGTAGTCAAGAATACCCTTTGATACCTGATCCTCCTGACGGCTCCTCCGAAGTGCTAAGATGACAGGTGCCATCACAGCTTATATGGAGTTGGGGATAGAGCCTGCAGTATCATACATGCTCGACTGGCATTCAGCCAGCTGAGCTACAACTCCAGATTCTACCACAGCCTTCCTTTAACTACGACAGTATAGAATTAAACAGCCTCCCATCTTCATTTTGTACTGGCAATGGTGAACGTATTTATATAGACTCCATGAACATGGCAGTTCATGATGCAGAACGATATTGCCTTTCATAATGGCCACGCTAACGCTTGGGAGGGCACAATCTCCTCTGGAACTTACTTTAGATTTACTGTGTCGGATGAGGGCAGAAAGCAGTCTGTTTGACTCGCCCATCACGCCAGCATGATCTTTGGCTTCACACCATTCCACCAAACGCTCCACCAACTTAACATTCTTTCCCAGTTGTTCAGCAGCTTCTGCTATAGGAAAGAAGGCAAACCAAAAAAGAACGAATCACTGGTAGGCCATCAGCTGGCCTACATGTAGGTGTGTGGAGGAAAGTTTTATGTTAAAAACACATCACAATAATGTTATTAAAGTAGTGCACATGCTTCCTGTTTGATTGTCTACTTCGCTTATTCTCCAAGTTACAGATTTTCACACAATATAAAATAAATGACTTCATATTCAGAAAGTCTTATATAGTCTGTACCTACTCTAGCAGACTGTAACAAAGAATTTTCAAAAAGAACTCTAGGAGGGCTGGAGAAATAGCTCAGGGATTAAGACTCTGTCTTGAAAGCAGACGGTCCTGAGTTTGGATCTTAGGTCCTACATAAAATACCAGGCAGAAATGACCTAGGCCTGAATTAAAAGCCCTGGTGAGTAGAGCCTAGGAAATCCTAGAACAAATCAAGGAGGAGGCAAAAACAATCCAGATGATTCCTGAAGTCTCCCTTGTTCTTCCTTAGGGACATACAGTGCCCTCTGATACATACACATACACTAAATAAAATAAATAAATAAAAAGGAATTGTTTAAAAAAAAAGAACTCTTAAGAAATCAATATAAGAGAAAAATTAATTTGGAAATCAATAAATAAACACAGTTCATTCCTAGGGGGTGGTTTTCATACTGCTCCTTCAAAAAAAAAAAGTAAAATTAAATCTTGAAGATTTTTGACTGTCACCACTAAAACATGATACTGAAGACAGGGCAAAAATGGGTATGAGCTGTCAAAACACAAAACTCAGGCACTGAAAATAAACCAATTTATGTACTAACAAGGAGACTTTCTATTCAAAAATCACTCATAACTACTGAAATTTAATGGAACTCTAAAATCAATTTCTGTATCTTTTGTTTTCTACTTACTTTAACGATTAAATAAGCTCAAAACAAACCCAAGTCCTTTTTAAACTAGGGGCACAGTAAGAACATCGCACCAAAAATATAATGTGGGAAAACATTTCTTTTACCTTGTGCATCTATTAACATTCGTAGTGTTCCCAGAAGTTTGAACTGAACTGGAGGCATTTCAGACTTAAGGAATTTCAAAACGGCCTCTGTGACCCCAGCTGACAACATCTTTGCTTTATTTACAACTACAAAGAAAGAGACCATGGTTAAGGTGGTGCTAACATTCTTGATAATGAACATTATGTAGCTAGCTATAAGGTCCTAGCTTATATATTTTTATTTAGAATCAATCCAAAGATTGTTGGGCAGCACATACTTATAATCCCAGACTTGAGAGGTAGAGGCAGGAGGACTGGGATATCAAGGTTAGTGTCAACTAGAAGTTTAAAGGCAGCCTGGATTATTCAAGACATGTCTCAAGATCCAAAACATTAAAAAAAAAAAAAACTGGGTATAGTAAGTATCCTGTTTGTTTATAGGAGTATAACAACATGTCAAAGTGTTTACTTTTGTAAAGCAAATCTGAAAATGCTAACATCTTATGTACAAAAAGCTTATTTTCAATTTTAATGCTGCTTCTATCACTGTCTTTGATCCAACTGTACTAATATAAATGTTACAGACATTATAAAACATGTTTTACAAAACAAATCAAATGCATTTGCACTGGATATCAAGGTCACCACTGCTTTCATAGAAAGTAGAGCAGAAGGATAGCTCTATCCGTGTATGCTTCCCACAGTACCGTGGCTCCATGGCTCAAAAAACTATTAATCCAGAGACATGTCATAGGTCTTTTCAAAAACTGCAATGCTTGTAGGATAAAATAAATCAAACAGAAAAGATCTTGCCACCTTAAAAAAATCGTTCTTTAGAGAATTCTGATTAATTGATATCAACTGAATATGCTTAAGAAAGCTTAATTACATAATAGATTGAAAATCTGACTTCACAAAAGGTAATTACATTGTCTTAGTAAACATACTTAACATATGATCTCCATTTATTAGTTAAGAAAAGATATGAATAATATGAAGGCTGCTTCTCTCTCTACTTCCAGGAAGACACAAAATCACATCCAGTAAATACTTTTCCAAAACAATGTGTCTTATTTCCATGTGGCTGCCTCTGTCTTACCTGGAATGGCGAGATTTCGCAGGGCACTCAGAGCAGCGTGCTGCACAGTCACATTCCCATCTTCTACATGTCTGTCCAGCAAATCCATCAGTTTTTCTACAATGCCATTGTCTACCATGTGAATGCAATTTCCATCTAAACAATATAGAAGCAATTTCTTCCTTTAATATCTTGTAGCATTGATACTTTTGCATCCCATGTATTAGGAAAAAAACCCGAGCTATATTTAACTAAAATGGATTCCAACTCTTGCTCTCAGATTTTTTCTAACCTTTTTTTTTTCCTTGAGTAGAGAGCTCTACTCAAGTTAAAATAGGCAAAATTTTAGAAACCATAAGTAGAAACTGTATCTTGAAAATGTCCATCAATTATTTACTTTCAGAGAAATACACTCATACTCTTCCAAAGTTACAGTAGCAGTAATCTAACTTCTGCTATCAGGTTGATGCTTATTTTTTCAATGAATTCTTCAAATATTTCAAGATAATGAGGTTATAATAATTTCACTTATCCTACATTTAGTTTTAATAGCTATCAATATTTGCCAGCCATTTTTGTTGTGTTGAATACAGGGCCTGGTATACACTATGCAAACATTCCTCCTCTGAGCTGTATCTTAGTTCCAATATTTTACCAGTCTCAAAGCCACTATTAAGGAATTACTCCTAAGAAATAGTATTTAAAAAAGGATAATCTAGTCATTAAAACATACAGGTTGAGTATCCCTAATACAAAAACCCAAAATTCAAATGCTGTAAAATATGTAAATTTGGGTTACTAACATTATGCTATAGGTAGAAATTGCTTAAGTGACATCATGTGATGATCCATCAAAATGCAGAAGAGGAACTAAAATATTGTATAAAACTGCTCTCAGGGTATATGCAAAAAGTACAGTATACAGATAAATGTAATATTTAGGCTTGCTCTTGTGACCAAGGTAGCTCCTTATCTCTATGTACAAATGCTTCAAAATCTGAGGAAACTCAGAGACAAAACACTGAGGTCTCAAGCATATTGGACAAGGGACACTTAGCTATATGTAAATTTTCATATTTTACATATGATTTTCTAAAAAAGCAAGAATATCAATTTTACAAGCAACTAAAGGTTTGGTGCCTTTGAAATAGTATTAACCAAGTATTATACAGATATAGGATTATTCACATATAAGTTTTATAGATGTAAAAGTATAAATTAGGGCCAAATAACTACAGATTAGTATGACCCATATGACAAGTTTATTAAACTTGAGTGTGAAGTACTGTAAAGCACTTCATAATCAGTTCATGATCTGTAAACTACCAGAATTTAGTCAATTGCATAAAATCTTAAGCTGGAAAAGTTACTACAAATGTTTCAGACTTCTGAAAGATTAAGGAAATAGCACATAGATTTCTGAACTGTTACCACTTGAGTGCAATGTGATGGAAAAGCCAAAAAAAAAAAAAAAAGTGGATAATTTTATTTGCAAAGAAAGAACCAAACTTACCATTTCTGGCAAAATTTGCAATTGCCAAAGCCCCAGCAAGCTGTAACTGGTGGTTATTTGATGGAATCCAAGAAAGTACTCTTTGAAACACACTGCCTTTTCCTCCTTCAAAGAGTTTCTGCATAGATTCATCTGGATGCAAATGGAACAAGCAGTCAAGTGGGAAAAACAATTAGAAGCAACAAAACCATGTACCTAGACACCCCACAAATTATTAAGTTCACAGAGGAAAATATTCATATAAACCACAAAGCTTAGAAATTTGTGTTGTGCAAGTTTCAAAATGCTCTGTAGCCTTTAGTCCTTTGGTATCACAGTTGTTTCTTCCATGACAGGTCTTTGAATACTAAGACAACAAAGACCTATCTTTCTCCGTGTTATCTCTAGTTCTTTTCATGATGTGGGTGTAAGACTTCAAAAACATCATCAAAGAGAAGCAAGATATGCTTTCTATGGTATTTACAGAAGAAACAATATTTTTTATTTATTTTTTATTTATTATTTATTCAATTGTGGGTATATGCATGTGTGCGTGTGTATGTGTGTGTGTGTGTAGAACCACGGACGAATTCGGGAACCACTACGGTCCGCCTCCACCTCCTCCTTGTTTACTCTGCCCTGGGATTCACAGGCTCCGCCCACCAGGACCAGAAACGCAGGCCGCCCCAGCCTTCCGCCTGGCGTTTATACGTGGGGTCTAGGATCCGAATTCAAGACCTTCTGCCTGCAAGGCAGAGGCTTAACCTCTGAGCCACCTCTCCAGCCCCAAGAAACAATATTTTAAAAATCTGATTACCACACATTCTGACTTGTATAAATTCCAACTCACCTCCAAGAAGTAATAAAACCATGAGATCCGAAGCCGTTTTCAGTTCAGCAATGTCATCCTCTTTGTCACTATCCACTTTCTGTTGAACAATCTCGAGCAGACATTCTACCAAACCTGCTTCAACCAGCTGAAGTTTAATAGCATCTGAAGAATGGTATCAACAAAAACCGAAGTTTAGATGAAATGGGAGCTCCAATAAGTGATCTGTTGTGAAGTTTATACATTCTCCATTTTCACGCGTATGCGTGGTGCGTGGGAATGTGTTTGCCATGTGTGAGAGGGTACATGTGAATGTGTACGTTCACATGGCTAAAGCCCAAGGTTGATGCTGAAAATCATTCTTGATAGTCCTTTCACTTTCTTTTTTCAACAGTGTCTCTAGTCAAACCCAGAGCTCACTGACAGTATTGCTAACCAGCCAGTGTAAGCATTCTGAGCCTAGAGTAAAGTGGGCTGCCATATCCAACAGGAATTGTACATAGAATCTTGGAATCCAAATTCCAGTTGTTTTACTTGTCTTACACGTAAATATGTGAACCATTTCCTAGCCTATAATTAAATTATAAAGTGTTTTAGACTTAATTAATCCAAGACTTAGATAAAACTTTCTAGAAGACTTGAAATTCACCTGTTTATCACTTTTCCATTTGCAATTATTTATCCTCTCACAGTTACTTGTCTGTGTTCTTATGCACATGTGTACACGGTGCGTACGTTAAGTCAGAGAACAGCTTGGAGTTGGTTCCCTCTTTCCACCTTGTGGGCTCCAGGGACTGAATTTAGGTCATTGGACTTGGAGACAATGGGACATCTTACAGGTCTTTTCACAGTGTCTTACAACACTGAAACAAACTACAACACTGAAACAAACTATTTCTCTGCTCTGGTGGCAATAAATGCCATGCCACATACATATGCCTATGACATTCATACTTGTTAAAATAAACTATCGAAAAAAAGACACTATAAGTAAATTTGAATGTATGAATAAGTATATTGAGATATACTTGCATAGATAATTTTATATGGATATATGGTAGTTTATTATACTCAATTCTATTCCCTAATAGGTTTTTAAAATGTTAAAGGAAAAAAATAACTTTAAAGTGTCTGATCGCTAAGCATTAAAGTAAGGTATTTTAGAAATAGAATTTTTATTCTAATTAAGATTTGAAAATTTTATCATAGTTAACCCTACTCCACACTGAATCAATTATTTTTATCTTTAAAGTAATATTCTTTTATTATACCACATATTTTGTTGAGGACTTTTTATTCATATTTTCTTTTATTTTATTCATATTTTCTATTAGAAAACTTGCAAGTTTATCTGGGATTTTTTTGTTGGATTTCACTTTTTTTGTTGGATTTAGTCACTTTAGTCACTGGTTTTCCAGAACTGCTTGTGAGTCTTATGCAGCAAGGATGATAGCTTAGGCTTCTTGTGTGGGAGAGACAGATTTCTTAAAAATAAACATGTAAGATTTCATTTTTAGGCAATTTTAATGTGTAATAATTCACCTTTTTACTATCACCAGGACTACTAATTTTCTTTTGAATATTACATCTAAATATGCAAAATACTTTTTTGTAATAGGAACCATGCCCAAAGTAGGCCACTTCCTTGGTTAGAGAAGGGCTGGAGATGTATGGAAACCAGGATTGAAATCTAAGATTCAAAAGAAAAGTCTCAAATTTTACAGCCTTGAACTACACAAATCCCAATGTATGTTAAAACTATTCTGCTTGTATATAAGAAATTCACAATAAGATATAAATAATTAACCCAGAAATAAGCTTTCCAGGTCTATCATTCTACCCACTGACAATCATAAAAGCAGAGGTAAAAGCGGTAGAGAAAAACAAAAACACTAATGCTTGGAAATGTGGAAAGTTATGGGCAATTATTTTGCCTGGAAGTTTGAAGATCATGATAACATTCATTTTGCAGAACCACAAAATGGGATGAAAAACAAGTTGGTCCATAAGAGTAGATCTAAGGCATTTAGAATATGCAAGATGTGCCAAGATTAAAGATCATAGATCATTCTTTTACAGTTTGACTAAACCATAAATTTAGGAGGCTGAAATTGCCTTAGTTAAAATCAGAATGACGTTTTGGCAAAGCAGATAGCACAGTACATCTATCAGCACCGTTCTATCCAAGGATATCTATCTTCATTACTTCTGTTTGGGGGGAGGGAAGGAAGGAAAAAGGGAAGGAATGTATTAGAGTTCAGAAGAGCAGCTCGATTTCTTGCCTGTCTCTATTAAATTCATGTGTGTGTGCAGCCAGAGACATCTTCCTCAGTCACTCCTCATCTGTCTGAGCCAGCATCTCCCTGGACCTGGAGCTTGGTCATTTGGTTAGTTGGCCATGAGCTCTGGGGATCCAACTCTCCTTCTGTCTCAGTGCTACAATTGCCGGCACACACTACCATACCCAGTATCCGAGGTGGGTACCAGTATCCAAACTCAAGTCTTTGTGCCTGCATGGTAGGCACTGTACCCACTCAGTAATCTCCCCAACCCTCACTTGTCTTTTATATATCAGAAAAAGAGTATCTTAGCTAAGATTAAAACTTGGGAAGTAACTTCTGCCGAGGCAGATATAGCTATGGAATAGACAATACAGTTTAAGTTATAGATGTCAAAATAAAATGACACATCATTACCACTTAGAACCAGAAACATAAAAAACCCCACCATGATCAAAAATCAAAACTCAAGAGGTCTATTTATTTTCTCACCATTTTCTGCCAATGGAGCAAGAACTTCAAAAACCATTTCTCTTTTATCATGTTCTATTTGTTTCTTGAAGAGTTTTACCAGTTCTTCGGCAATGTTTGTACTAGCAAACTGTTCTTTACTTGACTCTGAAAAATAAGGGAGAAGAATTTAGAGACAGCAAACAAAATTAAATCCAGAAATTTGCTTTCAATTACTTTCAATACTTGGCCACTTTGTGCTATTAATAACTCAAATGCTGTTCAAATACAGGGAGCAGTGAAATTGATTTTTAATGCCACTGAAAAAGAAAAAAAACATGCCTAATGCTGTAGAGAAAATATTCTGACCTAGTTATATTTAAGGCTATAAAAAATGTTCAAATAGCATAACATATAGGTAACCATAGGAACAACACAATTACTAAGTCATAGATTCATAGTTTCAAGGCTTTTAGCTAAAGAAGATGATGTTTATAAAAGACTGTGTTTTATGTGGTTGAACAAAGGTGAAAACATCCCGACACGATTACTGTTATTTTTGTTTGTTTCGTGATGCTAGGATGTTTACGGCCTTGTGAATGCTTTACCACCAACACACCTGTAAATCTGTAACTCAAGGTCGATTTATGGATTTACTTGAGGCCTCATTACCTCTGGCTTCTTCTCTATGCCCACCCCATTACTCTAGGACAAGCAATCAGCATTTAAGTATACAAATTCCTCATGTAAAACACTCCTTTTCAACTTTATTCAATTTCACATTCACAATCAAGTTTCTTAATTGCACTGTCTTCTTATACTGTCTCTCCTTGTTTGGTCACGTACCTCGCATGCATTCTTAAATGCTAGCTACTTTTTGTCACAAAAAGTCTTAATAAAAATGCAGAAACAAGAATCTGTATGGTTTTGCTAATATAATAGCTTAAAAACCAAATAGAAGATAACACATGCAGTCTAGCTCAGATTTACTGGTTTTTTTTTTTTTTTTTTTTTGCAATAAAGTGACTGGATTAAGCACAGAAGGGCTCTCTTCCTTCTTTTTCTAACATGACTTCTGTAGCAGTTTCTGAAAGCCAAAGAGCTCAGTACAAACTCAACTTAGTATGTATGTTGCAAATTGTGCAACTAAAATCAGTGTGAAAAATAGGGATCTTTCTCAATATGATTTCTTTTGATAAACACCCAGAATACTCAAGATAACCACTATAATCACTATAAACTTTCTGGACTACAAAATTTAAAATATCTAATTACTTCATGAGTGAATAAACTAAATGTCTTAGTAAAAGTCACCACTGTTCACTGAACTACATATGATACACACAAATTATACATACAATTATAGATACTGAAATAAGAAGTGATAGTGTTTATCACTTGATACTGCGTGTGACAATTCAAAGTTTTTTTTTTAAAAAAAGATCATATGTTGAGAATTCTGTCCATTACAAAAACCAGCTTTTTGAATGATCTCATAGAATAGAAATCTTACACAGTTATATTTTTCCAGTGCCAGACAACAATCCACTAATAGGTCAAAAAATCAACTCAAAATTGTAACCATATTAAAAATGGAATTATTGGCTACCATCATGCCCAGACCACCTACCTAGTAGAGAAAAAAATGCTGATATAAGATATATATACACACACACACATATATATACACATGCACACACACATATAATATAAATATTTTATATAAATATACTTTAATACATAAATCATAAGCATTTATTTTATATTATATTTATGTAATAAGTATATAAAATTATATATTTATTTTATAATAAATTTAAATATATATTTATTCTAGTTTAGGATGGACATAAACTTGTAGCCTCAGTCTCCAGTGTCTGACTATACTCAGTTCAGATGGATTTTTAAAATTTCAAGCCACAGCCCAAAACTTTGAAAAATATTGTCCTAAACAAACAATCCATCAGAAGGATTTCTATGATGAACTTTAAAGAGGCGTTCATTTTTACATTTACAGTCTTCAATAGCTAGAGCCATTAATCATATTCGTATACTGAATGACTTAAAGGTTCAAGTGTGTAAGTGTAATGAATGTGTCTATATAAATTAAAGTAAATGTCTGCTATGAATTAGGGAGCTTCTCTATAAGAATTATATTATAAATAAGTAGTAAAAACTATAAGTAATTCATATTCTTAAAGCACTGAGTTAGGTTAGGTGGAACTACTTACTTCCCAGAACATCAGTAAAAAAGACTGGATGAAGTTTCATTCATATCTAAAGCCTCTAACTTTCACTGGAGAAATGGATGGAAAAAGTTTATTGATTTACTGATAAGCCGAAAACTTAACTCTCAGCTCATGAAGATAAGAGTTTTGCATGGTTCCCAAAGTTAAAGCACTGTCAAAATTTAGACACATAACTATGAAAAGAATGAAATTGATACAAGTCTTTAAACACATATATATGGCATAGACTTTCTAAGGACTACTGCTATTTCCTTAGTTGAAACTTTGTTTTAAGGTTAGGTATCAAAAAACAAACACAACAAAACAAAACCCAAAACCTCTTTGAGGGGCTGCTGCTAAGATAGCTTAGTGGATAAGGCACCTGCTGGAAAACCTGGTGAACTGAGTTCAATTCCTAACAGCCCACATGATGGAAGGAGAGAACTGACTTTTGAAAGCCATTCATTTTCTGCTCTCCACCTATGCACCATGGTACACATGCATTCTCTCTCTTTCTCTCTCTCTCTCTCTCTAGGATTAAGGTAGAGTTTATTAGAGGAAAGAAAGAATGGAACTCATGACTCCAGATGTAGAGTACCATGAGGGCCAAGGGCACCCCAGAGAACTCATGGACTACAGACACAGAATCCATGAGGGGCATGGAGCTGGAAATGAACTCACAGACTCCAGACATGGAGTGCCATGAGGGGCAGGCGCCCACGTGCTTCTCTGTCTCTCGTAAATATTAAAAACCTTCTTTGAAGCTGGAGATATGGCTCAGGGGTTAAGACTCTGCCTTCCAAGCAGAAGGTCCTGATTTTAGATTCCAGGTCCCAAGTAAAAGCACCAGGTGGATATGGCGGTGGCCTGAACTTCTGGCTTTGGTGGGCGGAGCAAAGTAAGAAGTGGGTAGACGCAATTCAGGATGATTCCTTAAGTCCCCCTTGGGCCTCCACAGGGACATATGGCGCCCTCTCACCCACATACATACACACAGACACACTGAATGAATGAATGAATATTTAAAAAACCTCTTTGACCTTTACTATCTTTCTATACATGTTTAAAATATCTAAGGAAAAAGAGCATCAGAGATGATGGATAACTTTGTTGTAGAGTTTACTTTTCCAATAGAAATCCAATACAAATAGGCAAAATTAATTTCAATTAATACACTGGTAAGATAGTTTATGTTTTTGCATACTATTTTTAAAATCATGGTGTACTTTATACTTCTAGTAAATTTTAATACAGACATCCAAATTTCACATGTGGTCGGTATTAATGTTGGTGTATTTCTACAAGCTAGTCATTCTGAAATGTTACAAGAAAGGATTGTACCAAGAATAATGGAACCAAAGGCAAATTACAGGAGATTTGAGCCACCAGAGTTTTTGTTTTTTTTTTTTTAAGTACAAAGATTGACACTATTGATATGAGAATCTAATAAGATTTCTGGTTTATTTCTACCAACTATACTGGACACAAACTCCATTACTATAATCCACTTTAATAATGAAAAAAATAACTGTGAAACAGTAGCTGAATGTTTTTCCTTTTTAGTTTCATTTGAGAAAAAATATATATATTTACCAGGCTATTATGTTAAAAAAAAAACAAAAGCAGAGAAGAAAAGACAAACACAAATACTAGGCTATGACTGACTGAAGAAAAATGACAGAAATTTTTAGTAGATAATCCCTATGATAATGCCTATTACTGTAAGTTTCAAATCAAATTAAGGGACTGAAAAAATTATAGTGTTCAGTAACATTAAGTTTTAATTAGAAAAAAAAACATTAGAGTCTGAGCACCTTTTGTTTCATGTGAAATATAATTAACACATGAACTACTTATGCTTTAGTTAGGACAAAACAACCATCATTTTCTTATATACACAATAATTAGGATCATGCATGTGGGAGTGACCAACCCAAAAACTGCAATGGGAAGCGATGGAGCACGTGAGTGAGAGAAAATACATAGAGAAAAAGGGACAGGTCGCCATGGCAATTGGTCCTATTGTTATGACAGAGGTTTCCAGCACTGGTCTTGACCTACCTACCTTCTTCTTTTCAAAGCTTTCTCAAATTTAATTCTGTAATAGGCTTATAAATATATTTACATGAAAAATTTTCCTGTCATTTTTCTCCCCCTGGGGACTGAAACCAGAGCCTTCTGAATGTTAGGCAAGTGCTCTCCCATTGAGAAACACCCCCTAATGAACATCCCCTAATGAAATATAATTAGAGAAACTCAAAATGGTTGGTATTTCTCTATCTCCCCCGCAACACTGGCTTGAAATTAGGGGCCCTGTATGCAGGACTCTACTCTCCCACTAAGCACTGTATGTGGGACTTACTCTCCCACTAAGCACCCTGCATGTAGGACTCTACTCTCCCACTAAGTGCCCTGCATGTGGGCTCTACTCTCCCACTAAGTGCCCTGAATATAGGACTCTATTCTCCAGTAAGTGCCCTGAATGTAAGATTCTACTCTCCTGCTAAGCGCTCTCCCATGTAGGACTCCACTCTCCCACTTGGGCACCTTTGTGTAGGACTCTACTCTGCCTCTCAACTCTGACACCAATCTTTCCCTGTCATTTTAAGGGATCTTTTTTGTTGGACATATTAACGATAGAAAGCAAATACTTTATATAAAAAGCAACAGGGGGCTGGGGAGATAGTTCAGGAGTTACAGCTTTTGCCTTGTAAGCAAATGACCTGAGTCAAATTCCCATGTAAAAATATTGGATCAAAATGGCAGTGGTTTAATACTGCCTTGGAAGGCAGAGTCTGGAAAGACCCAGAGCAAAGCAAAAAGGAGGTAGAGAAATTCAGAATGATTCCAGATGTCAACCATGAGCTTCCCTAGGCACACACTCTCAAGTGTCCTCTTCTACACACATGCAAAACAAAATCCAAGATGTAATAATGTGTTTTCTCTTTACTTTGAACAGATAATTCATGACTTCACAATCTTTCCCTCAAGTAGAAAAACTGAAGTTGTGAATATAATTTTAATCATGCAGCTCAAGTAATGCAGAACGCAAAATTCTTTTGTGTGTGTGTGTGTGTGTGTGTGTGTGTGTGTGTGTGTGCGTGTGTGTTCTTGGGAATAAAGCCCAAACCTCTTGCAGAATAGGGAAGCACTCACTTTATCTCTGGGTTATGTACTCGCAATACCTTAAAATTCCATCTTCTTAAAGATAGTAGTATGTATCTTTTTGTGTCTGTGCATATGTGTGCTCATACATACATGTGCACATTCATACATGAGTACAGATGTGTGCTTGCCATGGCATGCATATAGAGGTCAGAGGACAACATCAGGTGTTGGTCCTTGTCCTCTACCTTATTTGAGACAGGGTCTCTCCTTTCTTTTTCATCACCAGCCTGCCTAGGAGCTTTGGAGGATATTCACATGTGGCTCCTACCTTACCGGAGCAGCACTGGAATTATAGACCTGTGCTGCCACAGGCAATCACTCAGATTCTCACACTTTTGCAGCAAGCAGTACATCCAATGAGCCAACTCCCATTTCTTAAATCTTAATCCCTAAAATTAGAGAGCTGGGGAGATGGCTCACTGGACTCTGGATGTCACACATGCACATGAATGTTGGGCAATTGTTGTAGCCTGTAATCCTAGCACATGAGACACAGAGATGGGACCTCCAGGGCAACCCAGCTGGCAAAACCAGCTTATTACTACTGAGCTCTGTGCTCAAACGAAAGATCCTGCTCTAATAAATAGTGGGACCCATTCAGGGAAGACATATGATGTCAACTTTGGACTGCTCATGCATTCTCATTCACACATACATGTGAGCCACACCCATGCAAACGTAGTACACATGCACACACTCCACATACATATGCAAAAAACCCCACAGAAACCTAGAGATACAAAGGAGTACCAACTGTGAACAAACTAATCACAAGATAAAACTAGACCTATTCTTTTAAACATTGAATGCTTGAAAGAAAGACCAGTATAATCTAAGAGAATCTCAAGCTCATAGTAAGTAAGTTAATGACTCTTGTGGATTGTCACATGGACTTACCAAGTTCTGCTAAGTTACCAAACGCAACAAGACACATTTCTGTAAGAGCTGTGTTGTGGCAGTGGACACCGAGCAATCGCACCAAGGTTGGGATTACACCCATGTTGATGAGCTGTGCTTGAAGGGCATCTGTGAAAAAGAAAAAACACAAGGAAAAAAATGTTCACACAATCAAATGAACATTAGCAGTAAAACATGTTATTCTCTGTAGTGTAAAGTCAATTTCTCTTTGAGTTACAGTGAAAGGAAATGAAGACCATGTATTACATTGGTTTGAATATTTAAATAGCACTGAGAAGACCTGTTGTTAATCTTTTCAATGACCAGTATAAATTTAGTAATGAAATCATCTGGAAAATAGCGGTAATCATTAATTGTTTGAAGCAGGTCCTTACACCTTTTAGGGATCGAGCTTTTCAAATGTATAAATAATTAAACATCACTACTGATTTTGAAATGAAAAGGTTAGAAACATATATATTAGAGGAAATATAGAATGTATGAAAAGGCTAAGAAAAGTATCATGTTTAGAAAAACCAGCTCCTATATAATAAAAAATAAAAGTATATGAAACATAAAACGAATGGTTTTGAGTACTTGCAAACAGTATTCTTGGATGCCTGCAGGAAGGAATGTAGTTTAAACAAACAAAAAGGTAGCCTAAAATGACATTTTCATAATTTGATTAGCATAAGAGATCATCTCCAAGAGAGATGGCTTGAACAGTGAAGAAAATGAGGTCGACAGGACATCACAGTTTGCTTTCAATTTCTAAGCAGCTAGTTTTCATGTACTAACCACGCCTGATCTCCACAATGCTTCTTCATGAGCAATGACAATAGTATACCTGTAGCAAGGGTGAAGGGGAGTTAAAGCTATATCAAAACCAAAAGCATTGCCTCTCACAGTCAGCTAAGCAGAATGCAATCAATGTCCATGTATTTAAACAAACACTATTACTGTCAGTAACTAGTTCATCAGAAGACATAGTATTCTAAGTTTTTTTTTTCTACTTTAAGATTAAATGCTATTTAAAAGCTAACATTTTTCTACTTGGGCTGTAAAGACAGAATCATTTTTTATTAAACACATTACAATCATAGCATAGTCCCTTGAAAGAGTTTGCTTCCTGATCTTGTTACTCTGTATAATTCTTAACCTGTAGATTGGGAAGTAAGGGGGTGCTTCTCAGAAAAGAACATGCAGGCAGAGTGGAACTGTCTTACATGCTAGCTTATTACTTGCCCGGTGGTCTTGTTGCTAACTCTCCCTGACTTTCAGAATAAGGTCTTAAGAAATAGCTAAGTCTTATTCCCCGCCACCTGAAAATAGAAGTGGTAATCATAGTAGATAATTATCTGGTTTGGTGGTGTGGGACTAGCTATGCCAGAAGAGAACCTATTACCAAAACAATAACAGAAGATAAGTCTGAGTTCGAACAGTCTAATAAAACATCTCGAATTTTGCAGTGAAATTAGGAAGTTTATCCTAAATGGAAGTCAAAAAGTATGTTCAATTAAATAGCATACTTCTATAATTTTGATGTAGAAATTTTCTTGAACATACAATGCAGCATTAAATGAATGCTCCTTAGTAACCATAATAAACAAAATACTTATACAATATAGTGTTATATGGGCAAAATATTTGCATTATAATTATTTATAATGATCTGCACCAAGGATCTTTTCAAGTTAAAAACTGTTTTGATTACTTACCAGTAGAGTTATTAGTGGATTACCTCAGCATATTTTTGTTCTTTAGCAGTATTACTTAATTCATTTTGATTAGCTCTTCAAATATTGCAGAGCTGCTGAATACTAAACCTTAGGTACGTAAGCGTGAGCACTAGCGCATGCATTGAGTGTGAGTCCAACTTTGCTCTATGTCTGCATATATGTAAGCATCACACACCCCCTCAGTACTGTTTGGACAAATTTGGTAAGATCCAACAGTGCAGGGACATCAGAGGATCAGCATGTCTCATAAAGGAGGTAATTCAACATGATGGCGCCACTCAGAAGATGCCGCTCTTCATATTCTCCTGAATGGGCACCTCTATTACTTTCTTGGGTTGCTTTTAAAATAAGCATTTTGGTTCCAGGGTAAGAAGGGACAAAAATATGAAGGAAGATAGTAAAAGCTTGACGAAGTCTTTGCCATACAAAGTGCACCAGTAATATCCAAACTGGCAGAGTGGTAGGAAAAGTAGCATAGCCAGATGGCAAATGGCATGAATGGCCAGAAATTATAAAAAATTGTGTTACTTTGTGAAAACATGCTTTAAAACTACTCAGGAACCCAATTATTCTACATTTACATATAACACACATACACCACACAAGAGAAAAATATATAGTCATCCAATTGGACAGACTCTTTTGGACCAATTGTGTACTTTGTCTTTTATTTGCTTCTCTGATACTGATTAAAACAATAAACACATTCAAATAATTCTAAAATGTGTTTACACTTCACTTAAATTCTCCATGGATAGTGAAAGTTTCAGGAGAAAAAAAAGAATTTTTATTCAAATAGGCTAATACCAATTTTATTTTCTGAGGAATAATAAAAGGTACCTTATAATAATGTTCTCAAAGTGGGAATTCCTGAAACTCACAGGATATCACAAAGGCAAAGTTCTCTTAAAAAAATCAGAATCTTATTTGCCCTTTTTGTTAAGTTGACATTAATACCATGATGTAAAAAGAATGGTAGATTTAAAAAAATGCTGGCAGTAACATCAAATTGGGTAATGTTGCATTCTTCCCTGAAACAAATTTGCAGTAAAAAAATAACTTTCTTAACAACTTTATTTTTGAAAATTTGGACAAAATGTTACCTATATCAACATATACTAGGCTTATCACTATTTCAAAATATGAAATATTTAAAATTTCTGTTACAGAAAGCATTGCTAACGATGACACATGCACTGATCAAAAATTCTTTTAGTTGTTTAAAAGGATTCAGGGATCCAAGGTTTAAGAACCACTTTGGAACCTACTTTTCATAACCTACTTTTATGCGTGCTAAGGTGGGTGGGTGGAAGAGGAGATGAAGATACTCTGATTATGTTCTTGGCAGATGTGGTAATAATTAAAAGCATGTTATAATATCCTAGATTTTAATCTTTGACATTCTGAAAACAATTACTGTAACAAAGCACCTGAACTTATCTTGTTAATTTGAAAAGGAAGTCTAGGAGGGTAATGCTTTAAGGTCCAACTTATATGCAAGTTACCATTAAGTAGTTTTTCTATCAAATTAAATAGGAGTCCTGTTTGCATGAGACAAGCTGATATTAACTTTTATCAGTAGAGGCAAATGGTTACTTTTTGACTGTCCAAAGAAAGCTTATGAATATTATCCAACATACAATAATTGACTCCCATGCTATCAGGAATTTAATCAGAAGCATAAAGACTTTTAAATGAAAGACTACCTGGAAGAAATTCTTGGGACCAGAAGTATTTCCCATTCTCTGGATACATAAGAGAATATATGAAACAAGAGCAAGACTGTGACTTCCGTACCCTTCAACAAACACCAGCAATGCCAAGTAAAATTTTATAGAAGGCTCAACACACATAGCACTTCACAAAAAAAAAAAAAAAAAAAAAAAAAAAAGCAACCCAGGGCTATACAGAGCAAACATTTATGTGTGAAAGACAGTCTTTAGACAACACAACATCATAGATGCCTGAAGACTTTAAAAAAGTGCTCCTGACACACACCACAGACAAAATACTGACCAAAATACAGATTTACAAAATTACATTCTATCAAGATGACACAGGCCCTACATGATCTATGGGGAGGAAGAGGGAGAAAGGCACTGAGGGGGTGCAATACAGATGCATATACAAAGATATAAGGCAATCAACGCATGCGCTGGTGTGAACACTTACCTACCTACATTTGAATTTCAATGGTTCCAGCTCTTCAGGTCACTCATGGAAACTCCAAAGAATGGAGATCTGGAGAGAAGATCTCAAGTTGAGGAACCTTTTTCCTCCTGAGTTTTAAGTTTAATGCTTAGAACATTGGAGAGACTATGGATGCACAAAAGTATGCTGAAAATACCAACAACTCAAAAGTCATGTTGATCAATCACTAACAAGATTGTTTTTTTTTCCTAAGGCTCTTACAGACAAAACTATAATATGGTTAACCTTATTGATTAAAAAGATTTCAGGATGAAACTGTACCAAAATGAAACACAATTCAAAATACATACATTAGTATGTATATATGTGGTATGTCTATTACTCAAAGTATAAGATGCATTACTACATATAAGCTTGCATTAAAATAATCTTAAGTAAATGAAATATATATAGCTCAAAGAGTAAAAATTGAAGTATAGTCTTGATGGAATATTGAGTACAAAATCATTTGAGCCTAAATAGAGATTGAAGAAAACTGCCTTTGAATTAAGGGAACATCTATATTCCCAAAACCAGGTTAGGAAAATTAAAATCAGGAAGGATTTAAGGATGTAGCCCTACAGATTAAACAGGTGCTCACCCCGAAACACCAACAAGAAAGCTGATGTAAGTCACCATAAAGCAGACTCAAGACTGCACGGGACCTTGACGAACACTTCCTCTCAAGTTCCTTTTGCTGATTATTAGGGACATGGAGAAGTATTATTACAAACCTAGCACGGGGATATAAAGCTAACCTTACGTCTGTCAAAATCAACTTTAAATTCACTATTCTAAACATGTGTTTCACATCCATTTTGCCTCCTGAACTTTCAGGCTAAATACTTCAACGGCATATAGGAATTTCAAAAAGAAAAGGAACAACAAAAAAAGAGGAAATTGAGCCATTAGTCTTAAGAATATTGGAAGCTCAAACAATGTATTTATACTAAAAGTTAATAAATAGGTAAGAGACTTTAAAAGATTTGGGTTTTGGAATTACAAGTCTTGAAAGAATAATATTGCTGTTTTGAAAGAGCTCTGGAGATGAGGCCGACAAGATAGCTCAGCTCACAAAAACCTGGAAATCTGAGTTTGATTCCCAGAAGCCGACATGTGCAAGGAGAGAAGTGATTTCCAAAGTTGTTCCAAACTTCTACCTCTGCACCATGGCACACATGTGTGCATCTCTCTTTCTCACTCTCTCTTAAACAATAAAATACATAAAAAATAGGAAGATAGGGCAAAATGATAAAACAATTTCTAGAGGTAGATAACAAAATAGCATGCATGAGAACAATGTGCAGCAGCAGCAGCAAACCTCAAAACGGTATGAAAAACGGGAGATCATTTCATTATCTAAAAGATTCCAAATACATGTTTTCATGTCTTAATCTCTTCATTAACTACAAGTTTCTTAATGCAGATCAACTCTTGCTATTAAATGAACAACACTACTATGAATGAAGTATCTATAAATAATGTATGTATAAATAAAATATGCTCTCACTTGAGATCAAAGTGGGTCTGTGAGGCTAAAGCATTTATTTTTAAAAAGGTAAGTATATACAAATTTATAGCTGTTACTTAAATACCTCTTACAAGAGAAACTTAATACATGGCTTCTGTTTCAAATTGTCTGCTGGAAATTATCTACAGTTAATAATAAATATTAACTGTAAACCTTTTTTTACATAGCAAAATAAGAGAAATACTATGTTGCTTTTACCCTAATATGTTCATCTTACAAACATGAGTTTAGAAATACAAACAATCCTTATTTGACAAAATAAAGATACTGGCTTTTAAAAGAAAAATATACTTTATTCTAGACTATTAGTATAATATAGTCTTTATGTTATGAAAATTCACTAAAGCTATTTACAATGTTCAAATCATGTTAACAGAGCACCTTCCCTATCCAAAAGAATGAATTTCTAGCCTGTACCCTATTTTTCAAATGGTATTTACCTTTTTGCTTGTTTTAGTAAACCAAGCAATACAGGTAGCTCAATATTAATTTGATTTTACTTAAAAGATTGGCAATTTTGACAAGAGCTAATCAATTTACAGATGATACTTTGTTCCTTTTTATTTTCTTTTCTGAAATTTTCCTGACTTTTCCATTGGCCTAATTCAGAGAGGATTGATATTTGGTCTAAAACTACTATTCAGTTCTGACTTCAGTATCAGCAATTGCTCCATTAATGGGGAAAATAAAAACATAGCTAGCTCACAGCTTAAACTTACTTCAGTGCATTTCTGGGACTTAAAACCCTGGTGTGCTCAATGGAAAGCGACATGGACAGTAAGACCAAGTCTTCAGACTTTTGCTGCTATCTTCAGACTCATTTTAAGAAAAGGCGTATGTTCCATGAACACATAGAAATTGCTCTGTGTTTTTTGTATGTTGTAAGTTAAGTGGAACACTAATTTGTATTATTGAACTATTAGCAATAACAAGTAATGGCAAAACTAAAGAAATATAGAAATCAAATCAATGCAGAATATATTGTTCTTTTTAGAAGTTACAACATTAAGTGTGAGAAACTATTTTTAATTTATAGTTATTTCATCTCATTTATTCAATGAGTCTTTCAATAAAAAGCCAAATTTGGGAATTTTTAAGTGAGATCTACGATAAGTATCTTAAATCAAGTGTAAAGCACATAAAAAAAATGGCAGAGAATGAGGATTCCAAACATTTGCTTCTTAGAGGGATGGGATTGGGGAGTGAGGCATGAAAATAAATTCACTATATTCGTTTATGAAACAGTACAATAATGAAAAAAAAATCTTTCTTCTCTGTTCCTCTCAGTTTAAAGTGGGCATCTTTGTAGCATCATAATGTTAACTGTGCAGTAAATACATGAATCATCTCAAAGCTGACATGGCCAACAGAGCATTATTTGTGTAACATAATGTCAAATCTTAAGCACTGGGCTGCTAAATATATGAACAAGTAACTTCTGCAATTATTTCATTTTTATGAGATAAAATCTTACATTCTGTAATGGTCCAAGCTGAATAATTCCAATATGTGATGATATGGAATTAAGAGCCAAATGTATTTCTGATACTTCTCTTAAGGACTAAGCTCTCAAACTGTCCATTGAGTAGAAGCATCATTGTAACTACAGATTAGAAGGAGTGTGACTAAAAAGCTAACCTGGTGGAATTGGAAATTGCCAAACAATGCCAGCATAACTCCTTTTAGTGGCATATTAGAAAGTAAAAGTGTTATTTGTAGCAGTACTTCATGAATGCGACCTGCTTCCGCAAACTGATTAGGAAGCTCTGTTCGGAGAGAAGTAAAAATTTAGTTTTTTTTTTTAATTAAAAAAAATCCAATAGCTAATAGATAAAAGTACAACTGTTAACAAAGCAAATGAATAAAAAGACCTAATAATTTCTCAGCTGAACAACAAAAACCTTTCACTGAACATACTGGAGTATTTCATTTTGAAAATAATGGACTTTAAAAGGCTCACAAGGAGCAAATCATTTTTCTAAACATCTGACATTTTAAAAATGCTGTGACCTATAATAAGCAAATACCAAAACGAAGTGGTAAACATGTGGTTGAACCAAATGCTTTATAGTTTTTAATTAGTATCATCCTTCATTTCTACTTCTATATTGAATACAAACAAAAATTATGTATTAACTAATACATAAATTGTTGGACTGTGTTCACTATGAAAATAAACTCCATTAATAAAAATAAAATTTTTTAAAGTAGTACCTAAAATTAATTATGTGTACAATGAGTTAAGTCAGAAGACAAAAAATATTCAAGACCTATTTCAATCAACTGATTTAAGTACTAAGCTTAATACTTAAATTCAGTTGTTATCCTTTCATAATATACTTTAGGGATGACATTCTTAAATTCTTTCAACTGTAGTTTAAGTTGAGCTAAGTCCATGCAGCAAATAAATATGGGAATTTTCATGAAACTATAAAAATTTCAGAAATGAATCTTACAATAAGACATTAGGAAACATTAATGCTATTTGTAGAACCTACATATACAAATATATAGCTATCATACCAGTCATAAATATGTCAGAGGAAGAAGCCACAGATTATGTATATTATGCTAACAATTTAAAAAGACTAAGTCCCTGTGACACTTTTATTGCCTTTACTTTCATAACAGGTTACTTTAAAAAATCAGTTTTTATTGCTTATCATCATTTAGAACTATTTTAAAATTAAAACAAACTTTTCCTTCTATTTTCCTGTATCTAGCATGAATTAAGAAAAACTCAGATTTTCCATTACACATTAATGGACATGTCTATGTATGATATAACAATGGCGACCATGAACAGACAAGAAGTGTTATTCTCATCCCTAAGTGCCTGTCATTCAAACATGCAGTTAACATACATGTGAGTTTGTGCAGAATTATCGAGTTTGTGTATTACTTAGCCACAGTTTGGGTATTCATTATATGTTTTCAATGTCACTTCCTGCTATAGCTATAAGGGAATTCAGCAAAGCAATAACAAAGAATTTATAATCCTTCTAACTTATTTACTGAAGAAAAAATTTTCCAATAACATGTTTTCTTAAGTATTGATTTAATTAATTAAAAATTAAAATAATCAGAATTTGGATACTATTAGAAAAAAAATCAATAAAACAACCTTTTCAAATCTTTTGTCCTAATACATAGTATATTACAGATGTTCCTCGACTTATGATGGTTCATTTTAGGATTTTTTTTTTTATTTTATGATGGTGTGGAAGCTACATGGAGTCAACAATGTCTATTAGAACTTAGTATTTTGCTTTTTTCTCAGGCCATGATATGCGATAAAGCTTTTGTGAAGCTGGGCAGAAGCAGTTAAGCCACAGCTCCCAGGCAGTGACGTGATCACAGAGTAGGCAAGTGACACACCACGGTGCTAGTCCATGACGCGCAATCCTACAGACTTGTTCAAGGGCTCGTCTTAACTACTCATTCTTCACAAACGTGTCCAGAACTCACTTTTCAATGGTCAAGTTGATACCTACATATTTAATTAGTACAATCTCCAAATATGATTACTTCAATTTTATAATGGGTTTATTTGAGATGTACTCCCTCTAGAAAACAGGGAACACCTGAATTACAAAACAACTGGATAACAGAACAAAGCTTTGTTTTCTGAGGCAGCACTGCTTAGGCATGCATAACCAAACAAGAGGAAAGATCTTTGAAAAAAATTAATGAGATACAAACATCCGCAATTCAATTTTTGAGCTCTTTTTCTATTGGATAAGTAAAACTTCAGTTTATCTAGAGCCAGAAAACAAGCAGTTCAACACAACATGTTCCCTCTGGATGGATGCCAAATCCTCACTAAACAAGTTTTTTTTACAGCCAGAACTCTCAAACCAACGTTCAGATTATTCTGAAGGGCCACAGAACAAAGATATTTTCTCTCTCTCTTTCAAAAAGTGGTATAGGCTGGAGAGATGGCTCAGGGGCTAAGTCTCTGCCTTGCAAGTAGAAGGTACCCAAGTAAAAATGCCAGGCAGAAATAGTGGCTGTCTATACTTCTGGTCCTGGAAGGCAGAGCCTGGAACCAGAAAAAGCCTATTTGCTTTGCTGTAGAAGTCACCCTTGGCATCCACAGACATACATGGTGGCCTTTGATACACAGACATACACACAGAGACACATCAAAAATAATAAAAAAATAAAGAAGTATGATTTTCCAAAAATTTTAAATGACTGTTACTGTCCTATTTTATTTAAATGGGACTTTATATGATATATTGGTGTTACTTCTCTGTCTCAGCAACATAACTTTTATAACTCTACACTTACCAGTCTGGATATTTAAAGTCGTAATTGCTTCATTAATGGGGAGGACTATAACTAGCCTGTAGCTGAAAAGTCATACAAAACTTTCCAGTCATACAGTTTTATCAAATGGCACAAAAATGTATCTACTTGAACAAGTGATTTCACAATACATACACCTTCCATGTGTTTAGAAAACTCATTTTCTTGCTTATTTAATGGACTAAAAATTTGGACATAATGAGTTTCATGACATAGGCAGCAGTATCCGAATCAAGACACCCATTAGTGTCAATGGGTTATCAATCCACTGTAGAATAATAATACACATTTAGACATGTTTTCATGGGGATGCTATGCTTGTGGATCTTGGTGATTAGTTTTAGTACCATCTTATCTGCATATTCACAAAAAAAATTCAGCTAAATATTCCCTAACTATGGATAAGACTTCAATTTCTGGGTCGAAAAATAGTTTTTCTGCAGGAGCAGAGGGGAGTAGTTATCATTCAGGTATTTTCTGCAGGAGCAGAGGGGAGTAGTTATCATTCAGGTATTCTATTCACGAATTAGCAGAGGCTGTGTACTGAAATTCAACGGCAAATACATTTTAAAAGAAATTTCACATGTCAGTGTTGATATAAAACACTTCCTTAGTTTCAGAAAACCTCTCGCCTTCTTTGGTCTTAGTGTTTCATCCTGGTAGTCAGGATCAGTACCAAGTCATCTGAAGTTAGTAAAGACCTAAAATTTAAGTACAAATAAAAGAGTAAATATGAACAAGACAATAAAGGTACTCATAATAATGCAAAACAGAACAGAACAGAAGTAAAACATTAAAAATAAAGAGAATCACTTCAAAAACTAAGGTCCTCATGACATAAAAATAAAGGAAAACAAAGAAACATTTAATAGTGAGGCATTTATTTCTTTAAAGTTCTAAAAGTAACTTCTATTTTGTCTCTAAGTCTCAAATGTTACATCTAAATTGCAGCTTTTGGAGAAATGAATCAAAACCACCATTTGCCTAATAGTGACAAAAGTAAATCAGTTTTCCAAAATATCTAACTTATTTTTTAGGAATATTTTAACACCAAGGGAAAAAAAACAAAGCCTTTCCTTAAAAATATATATACAATGCATTTTGATTGTGCACTTCAGGCCTTACTGAGCATTCCCTTCTCAGCACACTTCTCCAGATGCTGTGACATTCCTTTTCAGGGTCTGGTGTGGTCTGTTTTGAGATCCACTCCTCGATCTGATAACTTTTCTAGCATTTGTGTGTGGGTGTGCACGTGTTCCTCACAGAATCAGTATCACATGCTGGAGTTCATTGCTTTGGTTAGACTGGCAGGCCAATGAGCCCCAGGATCCTCCTGCCCATCTCTCCAGGGCTGAGATCACAGATGTGCAGCTGATTTTTCACATGGGATCTGAACCAAGATCTTCATGTTTGCACAGCAAGCACTCTGTTGACTGAACTATCTCTCCAGCGCCTATTTTTACGAAGACTTTTGAATTGCTTCCTCAAAGAACTAGTTCAAATGTATAGGGAGAGTAAATCTATTAAATCCAAAGATGCTCTAAGTAATGGGAAATAAACAGGAAACATTTACAGATCACATGTTACATGAATGTTGAGATTTCTGGCCTCCTTCCTGCCTCCCCCACATAAAAAAGATTTGGTGGCATTTAGCCAAACCATCACATAGAAGTGGCTGGGGAGAACAGTCCCCTCTTAATGGAACAAGGCTTTTCATTCTGCCAGTTCCCATCCGTCACTGTCACTAAACAGGTACAAGTAGGTACTTCATAAATACCTATCAAGGTTTTCTTTTTAAGTTACTGAGAATATTTCTTTGGATCCTGTGTATTAGAAGCTAATGTAGAAGGGGAGGAACAGGAAGAGGCAAACCAAACCAAATGAACAAATAAAACAATGAAAAATATGATGAAAGCTATGTATCTGTAGAAAATGAGAGTAAAAAAATTACACATACAATATGCAACAGCTACAACTTAAAATGCCATACAGAACACAAAAGACCTATTTTTGTATAACATATCAGGAACATTCTGGAATTCAGAGCCTGATTCACATGGTATTTTTCATAACAATATGAAAAAGAAATAACTAATGTTATGAAGACTTGGTATCATTGTATTTATGTTCATTTTATTTTAATAAAATTATATAAGTTATGTGATAATTGTTAATATGTCATTTGTTGCTAGGCCCTAAACGTGTCTTATAGCTTAAAAGATTATTCAATTTCTAAAATGAGCTATCTACAATTACTTTGAATGTTATTTTTCTAAAACTAGGTTTTATTCAAGATTTTTCTATTCCTTCAAGTAAATGTAGTGACTAGAATGGAATTATTTTTCAAAATAATGTTTATTTTTAAGTTATTCCTGGTAATAATGTAAATTCATAAACATAAGACTATGTTTAATATTGCTTATAATAAAAATATATTGCTTATATACTTTATGTATTGCTCATAATGTTGCTCATATTAAAGATTCATAAAAGGAAAACTTAAAATGTACCATGTGTTTGATTTTTAGGCTTTGGTTTTAAGTAAAATGGGTATTCCTTCAAAAACTAGTTTTCATCCATTAAATTAGACCATTTAGTAATTTTGAAACACTAAGTTAATGTTAATTTTCTATGCCACTTATGAATTCCTTGTTCACTTTTCAAATATTTTTTGTGCAACTGCAGTAAGCATTATTTTTAAGTTTTCCCCCACAGACAAATCAAGTTTCCAGTTTGTTTACCATTCTCATTGCTATAGTTCATCAGCATGCCACAAAAGACAGTCAAGAGCTTCTCATTGGCGGGATCAGTTACACCGCACAGTGACCTTAAATGGTCAGTTACAATCTGTGCACCACCTGCTTGGTCAACTGCACTTCTGCCCTCATCTGTAAAACAAAGAGTTAAATTAAAAATGAAATAAAAAACCTTATAATTTCAAATATAAAACATAACAGTGTTTGTTATTCCTTACTTAGTAAATTGAAAATAAACCTAAACAGGACACTAAGTATATCTTGTTGGGAAAAAAAAAAAAAAGAACAAAAGAAAACAAATAAACATGGACATGGGAGTGGGATGGAAGAGAGAGGTCACTTTTTAAGAGAATATTAATAAGCAGTATCCACATTGGTGCCGCGTAGGAGCTGAAAGAACTTCCCAGTGCTTTGTTCATGAATCTCTTTTTAATTCCCTACTCCACACAATGTCCTATGAGGGCAAAAAAAAAAAAAAAAAAAAAAAAAAATCAGAAACTAAAAGATAATTCTGAAGTGCCAGGGAATAGAACTCAGAGACTTGTGTATGCTAGGCAAGTGCTCCACCACTGATCCATATCCAAACCCCTAAGTAGTGTTGTTTGGTGAAAGGTTTTGTTCAGTTTGGAAACTAAGTATATCTAATAGTGTTTTTTAAAGTATTAAAGAAAACTAGGTGGGATATAACATAATGCTAAGTCACAACACATATCCCTAAGTACTGGTTTTAGAGCTCATTTAGTGGCCTTTTCTTTTGTACAGAAACATGCCCTTTTGTTCACTCATGAGCTGTTTTACTTTCCCTTACTGACTTTCTTCTAGCTCATGCCAATATATTTCAACTTAAACTGTTGATCAAATAAATGATGGTCAAATATTTGTCATTGTAGATAGATCTGTAATACAGAAAACAAATACCATTTAACTCATGGAACACATGAACAGCTTAAGAATACTTTCCAACTTTCAAACATAAGAATGTTAAATGATAAAAGGATATGCACCTTTCTAAGTATGACCTCCGTATATAACTTGACAGTATATCAAACAGGGCTTCCAACAGAAAATACAAACCAAGTGTGCAATACACATCCATAGCCACATTAAAGACTAAGATTATCAGGTAAAGAAAATGTTCTTCAATCTAATGTCTAAAATATTCAACAGGCAACCAATATACGAATTACCAATGAAATATTTATACTTTCTATAAACCTTCAAAACCCAAGGTGTGGTTCAACTTTTCCAATATTTCTTGATTCAGACTAACTAACCACATTTGAATGTCTCTGAAGCCAACCTGGCTGCCCCTGTAACACATCAGTTAGTTCAGCTACAGGAACACAATAAAACGTAAGCAGAAGAAAGATCTCACAGAGGAATTCCAAGTATGGAATTAAATGAAATATTCTTACTTGCCAAATAAAAGCACCAAAAGTAAGGTCCTATCTTTCTAAGTGCTGCTGAACCTGACCAGACAGTGAAATAAATCATATCTTGTGGCACACACACATACAAGACTTCATGAAGTCCTATAAAAATTTAAGGAACTCACACTAAATTAAAATAGTTCTGCTCACTTAATTCATACCATATTCATGTGAACTGTTATACAGGTAAGTAGTACTGCCCTATAGTAATCACCATCAAAGACTGCAGAAATTTCTATACTGTTGGGTAATAAATTAGATGAACTAGCTAAGAATGCTATATAAATGTCACTTAGAAATTTAATTTCCAGCTGAGTGTGGTACACATCTGTAACTCTAGAATTTGTGAGACTGAGGCAGAAGATTCCAAGTTCTGTGCCAGCCTGACCTTATGCAAGATCTTGTCTTTAATAGGAATTTTAATTTCCAAGATTTAACTCCATTAACAAATATTAAATATCTTACTAATGGGCAAACCTGTGTATGACTGATGTCTGAAAAAAAAAAACCAGAACCAATTGCCAATCTAAACATTCAGTTAATATGAAGGTATAGATATCTCGAGAACGGATTTGTACAAATTAACCTCTGATCTCCACACCGTCAGGTGGTGTGCACATGTAAACAGGGGACAAGTGATAAATAAAAAAGACTTGCAGGAAATTTATGTGTGCAAAAACAAGATAAAGCAATTTTTAAAAAAATATTTTATTTATTGTGTGGGGGAGGGCGGGGTGACTTGCAGAATCATTCTGGATTGCTTCTACTCCCTTATTGCTTCACTCTGGGATTTCCTAGGCTCCACCCCCAGAGCCAGGATGACAGGCCACTGCTGTTTCCACCTGGTGTTTTTACATGAGACCTGAGATCCAATCTCAGGACCGTCTGCTTGGGAGACAGAGTCTTAACCCCTGAGCCATCTCTCCAGCCCAGATAAAACAATTTTTTAGAAGACGTAGAAGAATCTTAGAAATAGCTACACTAAGCCACATTAGCACACCAAACTACACTGATCCAATTTAATTAAATTTGAGACCGGCTCCCATTTGGACTGTGTCATGGTTTGAAATGTGTCCCCCATAGTCTCATGTGTTTGGCAAGATCATGGCACCTTGAGAGGTAGAGCTTTGCTGGAGGAAGGCAGTCACAAGAGGTGGGCCTTGAGGTGGATTAGTCCCACCCTACCTCCAGGAGAAGTCTGCCTTTGCAGCAAGCAGTCTGCAGCTCTCAGCTTCCAAGATGTCTGCGGTGACTCAGCCTCCTCCAGCTTTGGCCAGCCAGCCATGCCGCCTCTGCTTTGAGAGACTGTATCTTCCCTCTGGAACCATAAGCTGAATAAATCTCCCTTTTTCCCTTAAGTTTCTTGACTGTGGATGCTCCCTCACAGCAACAGTTAAGAGTGAACTGTTACAGATTGGAACTCACTCTGTAACACAGGGCGCCTGAACTACCGGTAACTCTCCTACTTCAGCCGTCCAGGCGCTATGTTCACTGGCATCGCCCACCATAGCTGGCGGGCAGTGAAATTTAACAGCTAAGCTGGTTTTGTATGGATATTAAGTCAGTGTTTACAAATTCCAACAGTCAAGAAATTTATTCAATAGTTTCATTAATGTAACAACTTAGATTCTAACTACAATTATCTTCTTGGGTTTCAGTGCCACAATGCTTTTCCCTGTCTCTTCCCATCCCCTCTTCCCTCTGGTGTCTTAAATTTTCTATGATAGAGCTCTTTCTCATGAGTTTTTGAGAGTTAGTTAGGGGAATATAAACAATTACCTTCTTGGGTTTTAGTGCCACAAGCTTTTCCCTGTCTCTTCCCATCCCTCTTCCCTCTGGTGTCTTAAATTTTCTATGATATAGCTCTTTCTCATGAGTTTTTGAGAGTTAGTTAGGGGAACATAAACTTGTTTGGCAAATACGAGCATATATTACAATAGTTTCTTTAATCGTAAATAAAATATAACTTGCAAAGCATCCACTAACTGTCACCTATACCGATGTGATTTATATCTAAATGTTCCCTAATGCAATTTATGAGACATCCAACCAAGGGATAAAGTACAACCCACAATCTCTCTTAAGCGTTGCTACAATCTTTAAAGATTACCTGCTACGCACCTAAGATACTAAGGTATCTTGCCCAAATATGATCATTTTGGTACTATTATAAAAGCAGAACTTAAATAAGAGCTTAAATTGCCTTGCAATACCTCCTGTAATCAAAAACTAGATGCAATAACACTTCAGTGTCACACTGTCTCACAGATGAAGGAAAAAAAAGTTATGAAGTTGATATTCCATTTCCGAGAAGTTATGTAATAAAATTGGGAAAAGCTGCTGTGGTATTAGTTAAAATTTATCATAATTCTGTATTATGCTGACAAAGTGTTTACCTTGTGGGGAAGGGAGGAGAGAGGGAATGAGGAGGGGTAAAGAGAGCTAGAGACACTAAGACAGGAACAGAGAGTAAATATAAAAGAGAATTATTTGCTTGCTTTATGTAATAATGACATTGCTCTGCTGTTTCTTATATTTAAATTGAGAAAAGAGAATGAAGTATAATTATGAGCCATCAGTTGCTTACAAGCTACAGCATTAAGCAGCACAGACCTCCAGCTATCAGACCATCTAAATTGTGGTGTGTTTGTTTTTGTTATGGTACCTGTCAACAGGTAGGAAGCCATATCATCCAGATCTACATAGTCCAGCCTTATGATCAAGTGAACAGTCCTTTTCAATAGGTGAACTTTGAAAATCTTATCCTTAGTGCTTCTTACCTTATGTGTAATTGAACAATTACTTATCTGAAATCTCTGAATGTTCATTTCCTCAGTTACAAAACAAGAATAATAATTTCTCCTTTGATTTATTATTGTGTTATTGTGTGTATATGATGGGGGCAAATACCATGGCACATCTGTGGCAATCAGAGGATAATGTTATGGAATTGGTTCTCTTCTTTTACCTTTATATGGATTCCAGGGGTCAAATTCAGGTGCCAGGCTTGGGCTACAAGCATCTTCACCTGCTGAGCCATCTTGCCAGTCTTTCTACTATCTTTTGAGGTATACTAAGTAATGAAGTAAAACAACAAAGTCCCTAATGCACTCAGCATTGGGCGTATAATATGAATCACTTTTGCTTCATCTGATCACCAGTAAATTGACAGGAATCCCGAAAGCAAATTTATGATATGAAAGCAACCACATCTGTAACAGCAAAATTGATCTAAAACAAATCTTTCAAAATAATTTTTTTCTAAATAATTCAACACTCCATACAATTTTCCTCCTGGCATCACATGCAAATTAAGAAACTATGCCACCCTACATCTATGAGGGTCCGTCCCCCTTTAGCTATTTATATAATAACAGATCACTGATTCCTCATGAACACATCTGCTCAGATGACACATTTCCAGCAGGAAGCTATGATTCTTCATGACATCAGAAACTGTAGTGACAATGACAGTGAAGCCTAATCGAAAATTCTAAAGACGTGGGAGAAACAGTAAGAGCATCACTCTGGAAAGAAACGCTAATCTAAATTTTGCTAAAAATTGGGCAGTAGGAGAAAAGTATGTGGCAATGCTGTTGAACAATTACCTTCTGTTTTACACACAATTTTAGCAGGTGATGGTTAACTTGTGGGTGTCTAAGGGTGCACTTGTATCCTGAGGTCACAGTTCAACTTTGGGTGTTGCTCCTCAGGGGGGTGTCCTTATTGTTTTGAGACGGTGTCTCACTGGGCCTCAGGCTCAGCAGTTAGGCTAGTCCAGGTGGCCATTGACTTCCAGATTCTCAACTCCCCAACGTTGGGATTACAGGTGCATAACACACCCTGCCTGACTTTTTACACAGATGTTAGAGCTTGAACTCGGATCCTTATAGTTATGGCACAAGCCCTTTACCAGTTAAGCTCTCTATCCCCCCAAACAAGTTCACTATTAACATTCCATGTCTTGCATTTGTACACTGCTTATTCACTACTCTCCCAAACACTCCACAAGCATTAGGTAATAACAACATTGGCCACATACTAACATTAGAGCAGTACAGGGCTCAATATCAGAGGGGAGCTGGACACCTACAAATGCTGCTGCAGTTCCTGACAGCCAGAGGAGAGCTGAGCACTGAAAAGCTGCATTCAAATAACCCTGATAATGGGGTGAAACTCAGTGCTGCTGAGTAAGAAGACTGATATGCCCCCGTTTCTGTTTAGAGTTTTACTCAGACTTGGCTTAAAGAAGTTATGATGATTAAAACTTGGGAAGTCTGAATTCTAATTCAATGTTCTCTTATTAATCACCTCTTGAAGAAGTCTTCCTCTCCTACTTCGTTTAACAAGACAGTAACACTTTTATTTCTAGGCAGAGCTTCTTTGTGGAGCACAGGCTGTGCCTGAACTTGTCATCTTCTCTCCCAAGTCACCAAGTGCTGAAATTACAGGTTGGTGCCACCGTGCCCTGCCTAATACGCCTCATGATATTTTTTATATGTCAACTGTAAATGTATTTTAAAAATTTCTTTCTGAAAAATCCTTGGTGCCTCTCTCAAAAAAATCAGAGCATTCAATATTATGTACAAAAAACATAGTGAGATGAGGTTGATTGACAATTACTTCACAAATAATTAGTTGACAGCTAGAAGTGACCACCAAACAATAACAACTTTCCTCTCCGCAGCAAAATTCAGCAGGGCACAGTGGAGGGCCCATGTAGATCTAGCAGAGAAAGGTAGATCACCTACGTTCTGACACAAACACTTTCTATCTCATGAAGGAAATGGAAGACAGTAAAACCAAACCAAACCCTCTGAAATTCAAGTTCAATTACAGTGAACAATAAAGGAGTTTTTTTTTGTTTTTTTTTTTTGTTTTGTTTTTTTAACTTGAAGAAGGTAAGATTCTCTGGAGCACAGAGAATTTATGAAGAAGGCTGAATTGAGACAGGAACATTAAAGAGAGTCCTCCAGCACACTCATTCCAAGTACAGGGCAATAGCACGGTCTACCAGGAGACTGTGAATCAATGATAATATATATTATATTTGTATTACTTATATATATTTATATTTATATAATATTAATTTATTTATAATAATTATATATTATACTCAGAAATCAACATTTTCATCTGGAAGCTTAATTGTGGATCCGACAATTTTGTTACATTTTGAGTAACTTATGAGTTTCATTAACCTAGGATTTCCTGAAATGTACAACAATTTGAAAACAATTCCTGTTTCCTTTTAAAGATTAGTTGATATTAATAATACAAACTATTACAGCAAAATGTATTTCTGCTGCTCACTGATATGTTAATAAAGCTTTTTAAAAATGTCATTCAGCCCTATTTTTTAACGTACAGTGTGAAAAAATATGTCAGAGAGATACTAATGAACAAAGTTCACATTGTCATGCCAATAAACAGATAAATTTAAAGAGCTTAATGGTGTTCAGTAAAAGCTGAACAAGATAAAAGTCACTTACTTATTTTAAAAATTTTGTAAGATTTGTATAAACTGATTTATTCTTAGCTTTTATCCCAGGAAAGGAAGAATGTATTCAAGATAATTATAAAGATAATATAATTTCAGTTTTTATTATTGATACCATTCATAGAAGAAATAGTATAAAATAAGTTATTTTTTTCTGAAAATCTGAATGACAACCTATTTCTCTAGTTTGCTAAGAATTTATAAACTCATGGCTTTTATCTGAACTGTCTTAGTTACTACTACCAATCAGATCAAATCTAAATATTCTTTGTTTCCTAGTGAGATAAGCAATATTTTATACACTCCTTTATACTTAGAGAAAAAGTCAAGGATAAAGTATCAAATATAGTTAAGCATGTTTATGCACACATTTTTTTTAAACTTTTTTTTTTTTATTCAACTGTGCGCATGTGCATATGTACGTGCGGCGCGCGCGCGCGCGCGTGTGTGCGTGTGTGCGTGTGTGTGTGTGTGTGTGTGTGTGTGTGTGTGTAGAACCACGGACGAATTCGCGAACCACCATGGACGCCTCCACCTCCTCCTGCCCCGGGATTCACAGGCTCCGCCCTACCAGGACCAGAAGCACAGGCCGCCCCGGCTTCCTCCTGGCGTCTATACGTGGGATCTGGGATCGAACTCAGGACCTTCCGCTTGCAAGGCGGAGGCTTAACCCCTGAGCCACCTCTCCAGCCCCACACATTTTTTTTAAACTGAAGCTTTTTATCTTGGAAAAATGTGATTATGTTTATTTTTCTCACCTGATTTTTCATTAAAATAGGTAAAATTAATCTATGATTCATAACAGGTTTAACAAATAGTGACTTAAGATTAGCTTTTAGGAAAATTCTTAGAACCTACATACTTAAGCAGACATTAAATGCATTCAGTGATGGAATAATTACTATTTATAAATTTCACAAATACAACTCTCACAGAGATAAAGAACGAGAAACTTGGTTGTTACAAAATTATCACTAATTGAACTGCTGATCCTGCCAGGCCTCACTTTCCTTACCTATCAAGTGTGGCAGGGGTGAGTGAGCTCACCTCCAAAGTCCCTATTTTATTCCCTTCTGCCTTCTAGTTCTTCATGGTTCCCTTTAATCTATGCAACTCTTCCAGTAATAATATCTGAATCTTTTGTTAAAAGAAAATTACTTTAACTTTTTGAATGTTCACCCCCAGAATGTATGAAAATAAAGAAAATGCCCACCTATTTCCTCCTACCTGAGACTATTAGGAATCAGGCTTAACGGTGCCTCCAGCAAAGCAAAAAAAAGTACCAGCATCAGTAACCATACGACTGAGAAAACAAAGCAACTTCTCTACTTTTCTATATCAATAAATTGCCCCATCCTTTGGATAGATATTTATTATCCAAATCTAGAAACTACTCAATTTCTCCTTAACCCTCATGCCCAATCCAATCCATCCATCAATCACTGTCCAATCCTTTTGAGTCTCTCCATCCTCACTATCACAATCTACTCTAAGTCTCCATGATTTCTTCATGGACTACATGCCAATCTTGTCATTGGTCTCCATGCTTTTATTCCTAATGCCCATTCTTTTCAACTCATTTTCCAGGTATCTGCAATCGTGTTATTTTTAAAACATTTTGCCTTCAGCAACCTATTACTTTAGGATGATCAAAATTCTCAGATATTCTGGTCTCTTTTTATTCTTTATTACAACAAACTTTTCTAGTCCTCTTAAATATCCTAATGTCTAATTTTCTTTTGTGCACGTATGTGTGTGTGCATGCACACGCTATGTGGTCTAGGTGTGGCTTTAGGAATCATCCCAGAATGGCTTACCTCCTATTGCTTTCCTCTGGTGTTTCCTAGGCTCTGCCTCCCAGGGCTGGAATTGTAGATTGCCAACCATTTTTCCCCCAGGGAGTTTTAATGGTATCTGGAATTCAAACTCAGGTCCTATTGTTTGACAGGCAAAGACTTTAACCCCTGAGACTTCTCTCCAGCCTTCCTCCCTACTGTTAATCTTATCAAGTACAAAATAAAATTTCCTGCAGCAAGGTAAGGGCATGTAGATATTTCTACATTGTTTGTAAAGATAAAGTCAACAAGCCAACACTATTATGTATTCTAGTAAGAAAAATTATATTCTGATGCTTATACTCTACCTATCATTTTGAAAAAGCAATCAGTTTTTATGTCCCTAAAGGCATGTTCAAATATTAAGTTTTAGAAAAAAAAATTGCAAAATGCATCAACCTCTTTTCTGAACTTCAAAAAGCAATTTTTCATGTTCCAGGTGCAGTGCAAAAAACTCATGAAAAATTAGATGTGAAAGCAAAAGCTATAAATACTACATCTCTAGAATTATTAAAATGAGTCATGAGAAAAAAAGCTACCATGATCATTAACATCAAAAACGCATAAAACTTGCAATTTTATGGAATGTTATGGTATTCAAGTTTAAATGCGGTAGGACAATATAAAAGTAATTATATGTGTAATATAAGGTCAGGGTAAGAAAGAAAGGCATCAACTCACTTTTCATGGTACTAGTTAGAACCACAGATGCAGTTTAAAATTAGGTCATGAAATAGCATCTGATGGGTGCATAAAAGTTTATGTGCCTGCTAGAATTCAAATTAATCAATTTCTTGTATCAGTTAACATTTCATAATTTTATTTTCTCAAAAAATGCTTTATATAATGGATGATTCACAAATAGCAGTGTATTTGTTAAAGAAGCACCCACTATGTGTTGACAGGGTTCCAATAATCAGGCCAGAAATTTTGTGTCTTTGACTTCACCTTATCAGGTAAAATGAAGAAGTTAAAAATAAGAGGAAACAAACCAAAACATACACACATGCACATATACATCACACACACACACACACACACACACACACACACACACACACACACACACACACACAATTTTCCAGACCTCTATAGTTACATTTTTCCAACCCCATCAAAGACTTAATAATTAGGAAAGAGAAATTCCAACAGCCATTCACACTTTCTGATTTGACAGTAGGAGTCAAGTTGGTGTGCAATGCCCCCCCAGGAGCCCAAACTAGCAAGTGTGAAGAACACATGATTTCTACTGAACCCAAGAAAATGGAGCGATGTTTGTCACTTGCAGTGCTTCCTCAAGCCACCTCTACTTGCGTATCTATAAGATTATTAACTCATGTATGGTTCCAGATTTTATCCAAAACATTGCCTTTGTAACATAGTACTACTTGGGAGTTAGTTAAGCACTGGAAAGTAAACAACTAGCTTAGTCTGTGTGACATTCTTATTAAGGTAAAAAATTTACAGAATTTTGTGTTTCTTAATACGTTTTAACAAATAAGGTATTTCACCTTGATATCAAGCACAAAATAGTTAAGCTCATAGTGTCTCCACGTGTAAAGATACGTTTCTGACATTTGTTACATTACTCAACACTTAGTACAGTCAGAAGCAAGAGTCAACCAAAAGCAAAGTTATGGGATGTGAGTGTTGTCTCTCACTTCACATGTTAATTTCATGCTTTGTTCTAGGTTCTATCTAGCGCATCACACCTGACCTGCTGTAACAGGTTTCCATATCTCTCACATCCCATCCAATATCCAAACTGTGTTGCTGTGAAACTGAAAATATCCTCTTCAGTTATTTTAGACTTTCTCTACTTACAGCTTAGTGCACAGTAACTCCTTACCCGGCACACATTTTAAGTGGACAACATACATAAGGAGACATGCAGAACCACTGTGTACCAACAGCAGCATCGGTTGTTTTTAAAAACGCCCTCCCTTCACAAATCTGTAACGTTCCACAACCCCAGATCTGATCCTCCACAGAGTTCCCTAACACCACTTTGCAGATGCTGGTACTGTTCATGTACCTAACGTCTACTGGGAAACAGAATCCATGCCAGAACTCTGTTCCATGGGTCCTCTTCCTACATCCTTTCTCTTTCCAGTGCTAATTCATTTATCCCCCATCTCCTTAAATACTATCTTAGGGTGGACAGGTTTTTTTTGTTGTTATTTTAGGTAAAATTTGGAGCAAAAAAATTTTACAATTTTGCCCTTTGCTTTGTTATCAACCCTGTAAAATTTACTGTTGTGAAGCCATGCTTTAAAATTTCACTTGTGTGTGTGTGTGTGGTGTGCACTTTTCAGGAACAGCTGAAGGTAATGAGGAGCCTTCTCATAAAGGAGTGTATTAACATGCCTCCTGTACACGTCAAGGTTTTAGATTTTTTATTTTTATTTTCAAATAATTAGAGGCTCATAGGAAGTTACCCTTAACAACCAATAATCCTCCAAAGACCAAAAATGCACAAGGATATTGTTGTGTGGTTCTCTCAGGTTCCTAGGGCTACTACAGATTCAAGTACGTAACCCAACTAGGAGATTGGCATTGACACGACTCAAAGAACCTACTCAGATTTCACTACTTTAAACACATACCAGTGTTTGTGTGCCTATATGTGCATTTTAAGCTATTTTATCATATGCATAGACTCATGGAGTATCACTGATGTGGTACCATTAAACACTAACTTTAGAATCAGGTTTTTTTTAAACCAAATTTATAATGGCTTAGAAATTAGAGATAAACTTATTTTTATTCTAGGGAATTAGAACTTAGATATATTACACAATAAGTATTTTGATTTATTACTAAACTAGGCAAAAAACAAAGGTCAAAACTTGCTAAAATTCTGAGTTCTACCTGAGTCAACTGCCAAAGTTGCACATATTTGCTCTATGCCTCTCAAATTAAAACTACCCTCAGTGAAGTACACAGTATTATTTCTTGGGTTCTGCTGAAGATTAACACAAGAAATAATTACATGAAGAGCATGGGCACGGTCTGAAGAGCAGTTATTGAAGATGTTGTATACAGTGTCAATACCCTTATGTATTTATTACATAGGAATACAGAGATCATCTGGGAGCTAAGGAAGACCTAATTACAATCTCCTTCTAGCATTTTTTTGAAAAAGGATTTTTGAAGGCTGACACAATGTCTCCATGGGTAAAGGCATTTGCTACAGAAGCCCTGGTCATGAAGGCTGAAGGCCAGAACTGACTCACATGTTGTGTGCACTGTGGCATTGTGTGCACTGTATCATGCCTCCCCTCTTACACACACACACACACACACACAAACACTGTACACATTCCTTCTTTAGTGTAAAATAAAAACTTCATAGTCTATCAAGTTTTTATTCACTGTGGCAGCCAGGAAGCTCAAGTTTGATTAATGCATGCATATAGCTAAGTATATTATCCCTGTTTTCTATAGAGTTATTTTTTTGCCTGCACAATGTTTCTGACTTTTGTATTTTCATTAAAATTGTCTTGTGTGTATTAGACTGTATCTATGTATAAATAAACATTAGGTTATAATTGTATTTATAAAAGCTTATTTGCTTTGTATCATAGTTTATAATCTATTTTCTGCTTTCATGTATAAACCTGATTCAATCTATGTAAAAAGCCCATTTTACCAGGGAGAAAAGTAAAATCAGAAAGATTAAATGGCAACTTAGTAAATAACACCTAGAAACTATATCCATTTATAATATCTATCTTCCAGGGACATAGTGAAAGTAAAGTTTATACATTTATAATTATGTTATTATTAATTTATTAATAACCTTGTTTTCTAAGTAATGGACTATTTGACTAATTACTCTAAAAAAGTAATTAATCCTCTTATCATCCATTTAAGCATGTGGTGAGAATCTATATATTTAAAGTGTGTTCTAGCTTCAAGTTGTGTCTTACCAATGTCATTTTCTCTATTAAAAATTCTACTGTCTTCACGAAGTTTATACTAGAGCTTCTGATAGAGTTCAAAGCAAAAACTTTAATCTACATCTTGTTCTGTGTAGATTCTGTATACTGTGCTTTACCTATTCTTTACATTGAAGTATTTTCATGCGAATATCATCATCATATTGTTTATTCTTTTACACATGATATACTTTGTTAATAAACTGATCCATAAGATAGAATAGACTGATGAAAGTTGAAGAGGCTTATTTGTAGGTTACTTACTGAGTAATTTTATTCCAAGACTAAGTGCTGAAATCAACAGACCTAACAATATAATCAATAATCTATTTTACATTAGTGAAATAGTATTTTACAATAAAGGTCCTAAGCCATTCTATTTTGTACAACTGCTACAAATACTACTTATACTTATCTAGCCAACTTACATTATAAATACTATGTGAATACTGTGAAGCTATCATTATTTTTCAGCATTTGTAGCTAGAGCAGGTTCTTCGTCATTTATATAAAACAGTATAACATGTTAAGAATCACTAGCATAAAAATGAGTGCATAGACATATTATACATTCTTAATATATTTAAAGTCAACTAAATAAATCTATTTCATTTTATAAATTGAGACTTTTGCAAGTTTGATTAATAACTCATTTTGATTATTTTACTGTCTCAGTGACTATAATTCTCTATACCATATGAAATAGTATCTCACAGGCTTAAGTATGTTATCTTTCCAGTAACAGAATTATGTAATAGCAAACATTAATTTTATTTCTGTAAGAAGTATTTATTTAACTCCAAAATTTGATTTATATGTTAATTTTGTTCTTTATACTAGAAGCACAAGTATTTAATTTAGGTAATCATTTTCTGAAATGCCACTGGGTCCTTGTACGTCATCAGAGAGGAAGGCCCAGAGGAGAGTCAGGCATGCACAAGAAAGGACTCTGGGAATTGGGGCGGGAGGCACGGGGGGATGAGGAAGGAGGGGTGAGGGGAGGGGGAGTAGGGGGTTCGGGGGGAGGAGGAGGGAGGGAGGGAACTGGTGTAACTATTAAGTTTGTATGAGCTGAAATAATAATAAAAATGTATTAAAAATCATTTTCTTCTAGGCTCTCCTCACATCTTTCAGCTAGCATATCAAATATTTCTTGACTTCAAGCAGTTATAACCACAAACATAGAAAACTCAGTTTCCAGAAATCAAGTTATTCATTGGGAATTTAAATGTAAGATGGGCTTTAAACAGATTTTTATATGTACAAGACCATTTAAATATATCAGCAATTTAAAATGTGCACAGTACATAAATCAAAAAGGTCATGAAACAAGAATGGCACAAAAATTTTCATCCACTTACTTAAAAAAAAAAGACCTTTGAACAGGATGTGTCACTCCACTGGTCAAGTGTTTCTGGACATAACACTATTTCTCTGTTTAAAATGATGCCCCTGAGCATATCTTATCATATGCACAGCTTTGCTGATTTTCTTCCAAACTGAAATTTAGTTTTTCTCTTCCTTGAAAGATGTCAAAATTCTCACACAGAGAGTTATTTTGGCAACGCTAAAGGACAGAGTCTGAATTGTTGCTTGTATCACAAGCCTATTTGGATACTTTGAAAGAGGAACCCACAAATGAAGTGTCCTGGAGGTTATCTGGAGAGAAGAAAGCATACTAGGTAGTTTTAAGTGAAATGTTCCCAGTCAGTGTCTCCAACTACAGGAGGGAGATGGGACCCACAGGGCTCATGGGTAGCAAAACAAAATCTGACTTCAATCCATTTAGTAATTAATTATGTCAGACTGTTTCTTGATGGATTATATAAGACCATTCTCTTCCATTAGGAAGAGTTCTGCAATTGCGAGTCATCAAGGCTGTTAATAAAACTGTTGTCTGACCTACTTCTCTGCTAGAGTTCTATGGGTCTTATAATACTTCTTTCAAATAAACTGTGAGCTAAAAATATGCACCATATACATGTGAATCTCCAATTATTTCCAATAGTGAGGGGTCTACATTACTGCAGACATCAGTTTACTACTATATTGCAAGTCTACTCCCATTCTGAATAAGAAAGTTATTTATTTAAAATTCATTAAGATAAGTCAACTGCTAGTCTGAAAGGTAGTTTGATAAATCAAATGTGAATATTTTATGTATCATTTTTTAAAAGAAGATTGTTTATTGTGCTTACTAACTTATATAGTCATTCCTTGGCAAATGAAGCATTACTTTTCTGATGAAGGCAAAAAGTTGATAATGTTTAACTTGAAGTCACTACTGTTCTTTTTTAAAAATATGAACTTAACTTTTAAATTTCTTAAAAATCCCAAATGTCACAAAATATGTGAGAAATTCACTGAGTAAATTCACAGATAACCACATAGTAGCATATTTATAGACTTTTATATCATTCTTGAAAGTTAAATATACTGTATATTCCTAGCATAATCCTGGAGAAGCCACTATGTTCACAAAAATTTAATGTAAAAAAATAGAAAAGCAAGAAAGTATGAAATATTATAGATGACATGCATAAGACAACATGGCATGAGAAAATCCCTTTCACCACATTAAAGCAGCAATAAATCAGTTCTTACATTCATTCATTTTAAGATGGCTAACTTCATTTTCCTTAATGAAGGCTTGGAAGTAAAAACTATGGCTTGTATTCATTATTCTCAATTATCAATTTAATTATAACTTCCACTGAACTAAGGAGGAACCAGCTATAAATATTTATAAATAAGTGAAACAAAAGTTTCATAGCTTAAAGCATACCTAAAAAACCTGTATATATTACAAGATAAAGGATCAGATATGATTAATCTCTAATAATGAACTTTGGTTTTATCTAGTTATAACCTTATTAAGCCGACATTTATTACTCTCCTTGAGGATTCTTTAGAGGACACAGAAAACAAAATTACCATGTGCCCACCGTGGAATCAGATTGGAGATCACTGTGTTTCTTCTATTTTGCCAATATACAAAACTTCAGGACTAAAAGTATTCAAAATGGGTAAAAAATCTCAATATTCAGAGAAAAAAATAATTCAAGAATAACTAAGCTGAAAAAAGGTTTAAATACTTTCAGAAGCCTTAAATTCTAGTAACAAATGTAGAAGAAGAGCAAGAATGAAAACAGTGATAATCAATGCTGGACAAACACCCATCACCCATCTTGGATTACTACTCTGCAGAACTCTATCCACATGTACTGCTAAAACTAATCACAAAATAAATATTAAATGAATCATTTTTGAAAGTTGAAATTACAAGCTATGGTGCTGACTAAAATACATATATATCCCTCTATATATAAATATAAAATGATAAATGTAAAGAACTAGCATTCTGTAAATAAAGCTACTATGCTAAGATAGAAAGAACTGGAATAAAGCAGATGGATAAGCTGACGGGAGTCACCAGGGATTGGAAAGCTGCCCTTAGATGCATCTGTGGCATTTTTTAATTGAGATTATCATTACATTCAATATGGAAAAAGGAAAGGAGAAGGAATGAGCCTAGCTTACCACTAACTCAATAGAGCCACCATAACCAACAAATGCAGATTCATTCCGTTCCTCTGTTTTATCATAAATTCATGCATACTCTTACTTTTGATCTGGCTCATAGAAGTAAGGCAGACTTTAAAGCATTGTCAGCTATAATAAGGCCATGTTATTCTGTGTTTATAGCAAGGCTCAAGTCACTTGACATATTAATCAAACAGGAAAAATATCTATTGAATTTATCCTAGTTATACAAATACAACCAAAAATCTAGAAGGCTTAAAGTTGGATAAATATGTAGTCTTAGCCTAGAAAAGAGAAATGTAGGGGAAATCAGGATAAGCCTAATTAACCTGAATACACTCACATTTTGAGGAGGTTGTTCTCGTGTTTGTTGTGGTAAGGTCTTGCTATATAGCCAGGCTGGCCTCAAAACTCATGACTCAGTCTCCAGAGTGCTGAGATTAACTGTGTTACCACATCCAGACTGACATTCAGAAGTATTCTGTATTTTGTTTACATATAGAAAGGAGCAGTAGAAATTGTGACATGTTGTAATTAAGTCCACCACAGAAACTTTGCTTCCCATCTGGACAACACTACATAAGGTGATCAAAATGACAATGACATGTGACAAATAGCAATGGAGGACACAAGCACAGTGGGCCAATCCAGCTTTGAAGATGTGGTTTTCTTGAAAGGTTCTACTGAATGGCAAATTATCAAAACTTATTTGGACAGGCTCAGAAACTAAAAACTGTCCAAAAGCATTTCCATTTAGATAGTATTTCAATAAGACCTAATTCAAAAGAAATGCAAGTAACTTTAAAGGCTTCAATTTTTTAAAAATTTACTTGTGCTATGTAGAAAATACCTTGTGACTACACAGGGGAGTTTATCCCCCTGTGAATATTTTAGGTAAGAATATGATGGCCCAAAGTTCCACTGGTTCTTCAAACAAGGTTCAATCTTATTAGCCCATGCAAGCGTTTTGGTGTGCCTAGAAAAATCGTATTAACGACAGAGTGAAATGAACCTAAGATTCATCACTGTAACAAACGTGTAAGTGTGTGTTACAGCATCTCAACACTTACGGCTGTCGTAACATATGTTTCCAAGAGCCCTGCCCGTTTGAAGCAGCACTTCATGGTCTTTACTATTTAACAGCTGCACCAGAGGTGAGATCAAGCCAGCATCCACACAAGGAATCCGCATAAATTCTGCAAATAAGAGACACAGTAAATTAAAAAAATCTAGACTCACAATATTTACATGCATCATCTTCTTCAGCAAAAATAAACACTTACAAAAAAATTAAACTGGCCCTCTAAAAAAATCTTTCTGTTAAAAAATACCCTGTTAACAATGAGTGCAAGTAAGCAAAAATGAGCAGTTATCTTTACGATAGTCTCTGATATGCACCAAAAGGATTCCTAATTAACATTTTCATTATAACAAATTTATCACTTTCTTAGAATAACTGGATGTGCTTTGGAAACAAAATATGATGACAGCCATGCTCTTTCTATGAGTCTGATAATTAAAGGGCTGTACTGTAAACTAAGCTTCTGAATTGACCAAATTTTCATCAAAAAGTCAAATGTAAAACTTTTTAAATATTCTAATGAATCATTACAAATGACAACTTTCCAGTTACTAAGACCTAGAGGAATGCTGCTTCCCTCATGTTCACTCTTATTCTTTATTAAAATCAATTTTTTTCCATTTGTGTGTGTATGGGAAAGTACATGCACAATCACATATATGTAGGTGCAGCTGTGTAAGGAAGCTAAATGGTGATAATAAGAATCATCCTCAATGCTTTTCCACTTTATTCTTTTAGAGACAGATAATGTCTCTAATCAAACCCAAAGTTTCTCAGTAGAGCTTGTTAAGCTAGCCAGCTTTGGAGATTCCCAGACTCTGCCTTCCAGAGGCGAAATTTGATGGATTGCCACACCCACCCAGTATTTCAGGTCAGATCTGGCGATTTAAGCTCTGGTCCTTTCACTTGTGCAGCAAGCGTTTTAACTGCTAAGTCATCCAAATGACCTTTAAGATATAATTTATGCTGGAGATCATATCTTCTGCGATTTTACCACACATTTATGAGTGTAAGCAATTGAATATGCTTTCGTATAATTCAAATTCATTCTCCTTTACTTTTATAGTATATTTCTCTCTGCATATTATCAATGATACCAGTGTCATAGTTAAGCACAGGTATCAACTTGACTCTTGAGGGTTTGAGCTCTGGGCACAGTTGTAGAGAGTTGATGGTTGAGTTAAGCCCAGAGCAAACCTGAAGGAGATTGTCTAGCTGCTGGGGAAGATCCAGCCCATGGTGGGTGGGATTAGGCCCTGGATAAATCAGAGAGACCTGGCTGAGAGAGTTGGCATCCTTCTGTATACTTGGCCAGGCATGCTGGTCTGGCAAGTAAGGATTGTCCATCTCTCAGCCATTATGCAGTGATGGTGTGGCCAGTTCCCTCGGCCCTGGTGTTGGTGTGTGCTCTCCTGTCAAGCTGGACTATGAACTGTAAGCGGACTATTCTAAGAAAGTAAACTCCTTGTTCCCTTAAGCTGTGTGATGGTCATTTATCAGCAACCATGCAGGCAGACTGCAACAACCATCAAGCTCATGGCTAGAAATAAACATTATTTTTGACGTGGCACATGCTGGATCACTACAACAATTAAAGTTACTAAAGACAGGTAGCTGTTGAAAGCTCTCCAATTACCAATATCAGAGAGACCATTTGGGTCATCACGCTTAATACCAAAAAGTTCTTCCAAATGAGGTTCACTAAAGAGTTAATTCCCCAAAGCAAAGTTTATCCCACTAACAACCCTCACTTTCAATGAAGTCTATTTTGAAACTTGTTTATTTCACGTGTGTTTTCATAAGGGTTCCTGAATCTCTGCTTCATTTTAAAATTCTTAGAGCACAATGCATAGGGGTTGATGTATGGCCTGTAACCTCTGAAACAAGATCTTTTCTCCTTAGAGAGCTCTAGGTGACAGATGCACTCTTCTCCACCTAAAGGACTTCACTTCTACTGTGTTACTGCATTACTGAAAACTTATAAGGGAAGCTTCCAAGATTGACAGTACTTTCTACTTTTAAAGCCAACTTCCAAGGTATCACTGACCATATTTACTTAAGAGTATGAGGTATCCTATAACATGGTGGGAAAACAACACTTTACTCCTCTTGATTTTGAACATAAAAACAGCCAGGTAATATTCACGTTCTTTTTATATGCAGAAATTTTAGCATTTTCTATGCATAATCCGAACCTATGGGCTATATGTAAATATTTTTCCTTTGTACAAATTATATAACATGCATACAAAATGCAAATCAACTCAAACCTTATTTTTCTTCAACTCATAAAATCTTTTCTCATTGTCAAGTTTCTAATTATAAATAGAAGCCCAATTAATATACTATTGTATCATGTTGCATTTTTAAAGCAATGTGTTAAAAAGATTGCTCAATGACATTTTTCTCTACTTTCTCAGCCACTCATTCTTAAAAAAGCAACATGGCTAATTAAGCAATAAACACCCAAATAAATATATACCATTTACTTTCACTAATAGAGTATGATATCCTTTTACTACCCTAATTAAAAATTCTGAGTGCTGAAAAATCTACTAGGCCTTCATAACACATAATATACACTGAATATCTTTAGAAGAAATCTAATAAAGTACTAAAAGAAATGGTATCAAGGGAAGAGCATGTAAGGATAGTATCCTTTCCTCAAAAATCTGTGTAAAATTTTTTAATGTATGCTACGGTATGTGTGCCATTCTTAAAAAAAAGGGGGGGGTTGAAGATTACAAATTCAATCTTTACTCTTGAATTCCCAAAAATCTATACTGTGACATTAATAAAGTTAAAAATAAATGACTTATGGATCACAGGCACTAAGATCCTTAGAGGCAAGGGATTAAGAGCCACAATAGTGTTCCTATACTAAAGGGGAACACAAAAAAGAGCTCTAGGCAATGCTATTGAATCTTTCCACCTCATCAGAGAGGAGGACCTAGAGGGAAGTTTGACAAGCACACTAAAGGATGCTCCAGGGATGTGGGAGAGGGGAGGGCACTGGGAGAAAGGGAGGAAGAAGGGGGAAAGGAAGGGGAAAAGTGCGGAGGGAGCAAGGGGATCCAGGGAGGAGTGGAGAGAGGAAGGGGATGGGGTACCTATTAAGTTTGTATGAGTGAAAAAATAATAAATGAATGAATGAATGAATGAATGAATGAATGAATAAATAAATAAATAAATAAATGACTTATTTTAAAACCAAGCTGCTTTGCACTTAAAAAGATTCAGATGGAGTTAATAAAAAAAAAAAGTTAACAAATATCTGGAGAGGTTCTACTTTCAAACTAGGGTGCTTCCTAGTTAGGATACAAAAATAATAGGTGACTCAGTCAAGTTGGACCGAGAACTGTAACTAGAAATCGTAAGAGACAATAAACCCTTGTTCCCTTAAGCCATTTGATGGTCATTTATCAGCAACCATGCAGGCGAACTGCAACACCAAGAGTCAGTTCAAAATAGCAAAAACAAAACAAAAACCTAGTGAGTCTGTCTGGGTCTAACACAAACCAACAGAAGTAGAAAAGTTAAACTCCCCAGTGATGCAGAAGACAAATGAGCTAGTGATCAGCTTAAGAATCTGATTTCCAAACTAAGCAATGAGAAGCACAGCTGACAGCAGTGCTTTTCCTTAAATCTACTCTTAATGAATAGAATAAAAAGTGAGAAATGTATGAGGAAAATGACTGTAACTATAGTCAGCTAACGTAGTAACATAGAAAAGTCAAAGGAAAGAGAAATAAAGAAAAGGTCTAATCTACAAAATTAAAGCAAATTAATAAAACATACTGACAAGTAAGGTGTAAAACTGAAGATGTTCCCAGCAGAAAATTCTTGCGGAAAACCTCACCATTTTTGGCTACTTCTGCTATGATGTTGGCTACTTTGGCTGTGTGAGAGGACTGTGGCATCAACAGGCCTGCAAACAACTCAAGTGTCCCGCTTCCTTGTATCTTTTCACTGGTTTCAGTGTCTGAAAGAAACAAAACAAAGAGCTTCCATGAGAATCTTTAATGTCAGTGGTGACGATTTATTTTACAGTAAAAACTTTCTTATACTAATTAGCTTCAGTAGACATTAAAATATTTATATAAAAATCACCTTTTGCTTTATAAGCTTTTACTTTAAGTTTTGATTTCCATAAAACACTATGTATATTGTCTGTCTATAGTCAAAATATAAAAGGTGGTTTTTTTTTCCTGAACCTATGCACTCATACTATATTTACTTTGACTGTTAGTTTCAACCCAACTTATCTATTCAGAATAGGAATGCTTTTCCCAATCCTTTTTTTGACTTTTTAGAGATAGAACAGCATGACACTATATATAAACCTTATAGTTACAGTAAGTTAAAACATGGTAATCATAATTAATGAAATATCACTTCATATCAATTTATATATAATGAATGAGAGCTGGGATTCCACCATGACTATGTTGTTGATACAACTCATTCAAATCACATCAATGATGGAAACAAAAAGAGTAAATCAACCCCATGATATTCAAACTGCTTGGTGACATAAAAATTCAAGTTTCTTTAACTTAATAAGACTTAAAAATTTAAGTTCATTTGTGTATCTATCGAAAGACTGCACTAATAAACCAAAGTCAATAGAATCACCTTGATAATAGAAATAGAGGCTCAAGAAAAAAAATCACTATTTTGGCTACCTTGATTATAAGCAATGAGGAGAAATGATGTTTTAAGATGGAGGACACTCAATTAACAAAATGGAGGACATTCAACTAACACTTGACACAATGTGCAACACACCATCACATTCAGATCTTGAATATATATGTGAATAATACAGAATACTAAAAATGTCTTATTAAATAAATTGCAATAGTAAAATCAATCTTACTAGGATAATTCGTGAAAGTTCACAAAAATGTCATTTCTTTATAGTAGGTGCTAATTGTTAAAAAGTAGTGTTTTTCAAACTGTAGATTCTGATTCATCACAGGGCACTGAAACTTTATTTGCTAAATTGTGACCTGCGATTTATAATTTATAAGGTATATAAATGCTACCTACAATAACATAAAAATAGAAAAAGGGTAAGTTTGGTTTCAATTTATATGGAAAACATACAAACAATGCAAATAATGCATAATATATTTTTGCTTTAAGTACTAGAACCTAACTCAAAGTTTCTTGTATAATAGACAAGGATACGACTTTTGAACTACACCTCTGGTCCCTATAAAATACAATTCTAATCAGGAATTTAAGTCAAAGTAGTAAGAAAATACTAATTGATGCATTCCTTGGCTACCCAGTATTTTGAGTTACTGAACCATAATGCTGTTAATATCTTGGATTAAAAATTAAAATTTTAAGTTACCACCTGGAAATCTGATACCTAAAATTTATTTATTTTTCTTCAAGCAGTAAGCCAGAAAGTGAAGTCGATCACCACGTTAGAACTTGTTATTTTCTGAGCATGTATGACTGAAAACATTAGATCAGACTGCCCAGGGGACCTCCCACCATCTGTCAGTGCTGAGGTTATAGCAAGAATTTGGCACAAGACTGGATGAGGACTGGATGTGAGCTCGTGTGTGTGTGTGTGTGGAGGCGAGTGTTAAGTGAAGAGCAACCATGCATGCTTTGTTTGAACTAGAAGAATATCTGAATGCCAGGGGAAAGAAGACATAAAACAGAACAAAGCAGAACTCTCACAGTGATGTACTTGCCAGAGATGATATGAGAACTGTGAGAATAGCTAAGTCAGACTTTAGGGACAGTATTGTGGATGAACACATGAATGTCTACATAGGTTTAGAAATTGAAACACCCTGGATTGCCTTTTTCTTAGTCATAAAAACAGAAAGCAAAATACTGCTATGCCACTAAAACATGAATGTCTAATAGATAAACACAGTCTTAATTACCTTCATCTATATGCATACTTTCTGAACTGGCATTTTATCATCAAATATGTATTTGAATATATAGCCTCAAGGAATTTGTGAGCAACCTTGAAATGGGTTTCTGAAGGGCATACATGATTAGAAGTTTACAAACCCTTAAGAGAGCATTTTGATTAAAAAAATAAAAAACTACAGCTTTTACAGACATATATCCCAGAGGGGCACAATGCAACAAAATATCAGGAAAGTGAACTCAACAGCAAATTAAAGGAGCATTCACTATGACCAAATGAGATGTAGTGCAGAGATGTAAAGATGGTTCAACATGGGAAAACCTGTCAATCTACATTGACCTAAAGAATAAAGAACAGAGATATATTGTTACTTCAATCAGAAAAAAAAAAAAACCAAAAAAAACCAAAAAACCTGATGACATTTTAAAAAGTCCAGCCTATTCTAAATAATAAGTTTCATGCCAGTCTAGGACATAGAATGGCATATTATCTATAAATAAATAAATTTATAAATTTATAAATAAATTAATCTATAATCTATAAATCTATAAATTAATCTACAATCTATAAATCTATAAATAAATTAATCTATAGTCTATAAATCTATAAATAAATTAATAAGCAAAAAAGCCAGAAATAATGGCATATGCCTGTCACTTCAGCACTTGGGAAGAAGAAGCAAGAACATCACAAGTTCCAGACCAGCCTGGCCAGTGTATTAAGGCTGGTTAGCTCTTAGTTGGTTTTGGTGTACATGTGCAATAAGGAAAAATTCTGTCTTCAAACTTTTAGAAATAATCACTTAATTTTTCATCTATGCATATATGATTAAAAAGAAAGAATTATAGGAACATGCATCATAACCAAGAGCTTTAATAACCCATTTGTTGATCAAAATAGATACACATATAAACTACTCTCCTAATAACCAAACTGCTCTTCTTGAACTCCACAAAGGAAGCACCCAAAAATTGGGGCCATTGAGTACTTTCTCACTAATGTGGCCTGCTGATCTCTTGTAGCTTATTACTTTTTTATTTTATTTTATTTTATTTTAGTTTTACAAACATATTTAGTACTTATCCCTGCTTCCTTTTATCCCTCCTTCTTCCCATCCTCCCCCCTTCCCTTCATCAATCCATTCCACTACTTCCTACCCTTCTGCTTCCAGGCACCCCAGAGTTCCCTCTGGTTTGTCTACTTTTGTGGGGCTTTAGACCTCTGTGGCATACTAAGTTGCCTCTCTTTGGGCCACCTCACTGATAGGGGAATTTCCCTTTACTCATCCAGCCATAGTCCCCAAAGTTTCCACTGTATGTTCTTATCTCTCTCGAGTTCCTCAATAGTCTATGCAGGCATGTTGGTAAGTCAGTTATTATGCAGGTCTAACAGGGACAAATTGTACCATAGTGAGTTCCTGGATGCAGCAGTCCTACCTTGAATTGACTGTCTTGTCCAAAGGTGGACCTTCACATCTTTAGATTCTTACAATCTTACTGCCCTATCTTCCGCTAGATTCGGTAAGCTTTAGGATGAGAAGAGATTAGGCTGGCTGATTCTGGGTGAGCCATCACCGAGTCATCACTGTTCTGCATTATGGCTGGCCATCAAGGTCCACTTCGCTGCTCTTCTGCTGGCCTTGGGTGCATCCCAACAAGGTGCTGAGATCTTCTACCTCTGTTGTAGAAGACGATTTCTAGGCTAAGTGCTCTTTAAATCTATGAGTCTAATAGAAGCTATTTACAGAACAGTTTTGTGTACTGTCTTCCTACCTATAGGTCCACAGGCTATTTTTTCCTATTGATATATTTCCTTCCCTTTTATTAGGTTCTTATTTTAGTTAACAGTAACGGGGACTGTTCCATTCTGACAAGTGGGTCTTGAGTTTAATCAGAAAGCTCTTGGTTGTCTTTTTTGATACTCATGCCACTACTACACTGATGGTCACCTGTTGTCATGATGACTTTTATTGTAACTTGCAGATCTCATGAGTTGATGCGGCTTGTGGTTATTTCTCTCCCCCAGTAGCTTCTACAGTATTCCTCGATACTGTGTAAGCTATCTAGCAAGAAAGAATTCTCAGACAAGTTCCAGTTGTTTTGCAGTGTATTTCTATCTGTTATAATGCTTTGCTTTGAATGACATATTTTTGATATTTTACAAAAAAATAAAAAGATTAGAAGTTTTTTTTGCAGGTTCTTATGAATGGTTATTTTTAAAACCAAAAACAATAAAGATGCATTGTGACCAGAAGTCCTTTCAAAAAGGCTAGATTTCATCATTTTTAGCCTGACTGACATTTTAGTGATATTCCCTCTAAGAATCAATTTGACATCTTTCTTCCTTTTCATATTTAAAGTTAAGAAAGAAAAAGAGAGAGAAAGAAAGAAAAGAAAGAAAGAAAGAAAGAAAAAGAAAGAAAGAAAGAAAAAGAAAGAAAGAAAGAAAGAAAGAAAGAAAGAAAGAAAGAAAGAAAGAAAGAAAGAAAGAAAGAAAGAAAGAAAGAAAGAAAGAAAGGAGTAATTCAGTCAGTCTCAGGGGCCACAAGATGACTCATAAATGTACTTAGCACCAAACTGGATGACCGAGTTTGATCCAGGGAATCCACATAGTAAGAAGAGTTAAACTGAGGTTTGATCTCTACATATGTGCTATGGCATGAGTATATGAACACACAGTAAATAAATGTTTAAAAAGAAATCACTAGCAATGATTTTAAGAATATGAATATATACAAAACATAAGCAGCCAATAATCTCTGAAATTTAAAGAACCCACATATGAAAGGCATAGTTACTTGTATTATTTTCCTCATGCTGTGATAAAGTACCCCAATAAAAGCAACCTGAGAAAGGAAGGGGTTAGTTTCATAATCTGAGGGTGCAGGCCAACATGAAAGAAGTCATGGTGGCAGAAGCTCAAGGCAGCTGATTGCACTGATCCACAATCATGAGGCAGAGAGAAATGAGTGCTTATGCTAGGTTTGCTTTCTCCCAGACCATAGGATGGTACTGTCCACATTTAAGGTGTGTCAAACTACCTAAATTATAGTAACCTAGAAAACTTCTCATGTTATGGCTTGAAGGGCTAAAATTACCAACAATGTAGCCAAGTAAACACATTACTTTCTAATTTATTATTTATTATTATTACAGTTAAATATTAAGAGGGAGTTTTCAGGTATGCTGAGTTAGGTATGACTTGAATGTGAAATGTCCCCTATCAGTGACCCCTTAGGTGATCAGACACATAGTTTGGGAAGGCTCTAGAGCCTTTGGGAGATAGAGCCTTGCTGAGACCATCATCCAGGATGGGTCTTGAAGTTTAATAGCCCATTTCCTTTTCTCTCTTTCCTTCGTGACTGCCAATGCAAGTGAGGAGGACTCACTTTCCAGACTCATACGCCTACACCATTCCTTCTCCACAATGGTGGACACTCTGAGGAACTGGAGTCACAATAAACCTTTTCTCCTTTCGGTCAGATTATTTCATTAGAGCAACAGAAAAGAAACTAAATTCACTTAGGAATGCTACCACAATACTCTGAATTTATGACATAATTTATGATATAGTCTTCCTGAAAATGAGCTAACAAAAATATTTGATAGCTAATAAGCTCCAAGGTAGAAAAATAAAAATAATGACTGCTGAATCTATTAGATAAAAACTGTTATTTGGATTACATTGTTTAAACAGTATAAAAAATGTGTTAGTATGACAGCAGTAATAATGGGCATCTTGATATAGTACATGTGCTATACAGATCCTTGGACCAGCTTATGTATAAAGGCAGGTTTTCACTGAGGACTCAGTCTTTACATGATTAAACATAAGGAACATATGATTCAACAGACTAGGTACACTGATCTTGATAGAACTACCCAAGGAACAGATTTTTAAAGTAGGTGTAACAAAGAGTACCATGCCCAAACCCGAGATTTCATCTATCACCACACAGACAAGTCTCAAATCTTTTACTCTATATCCTCGAGAAAGAAAAAAGAACAAAATTGCACTTGGATACTATCAATAATCCAAATTTAACATACCCATTCAAATACACCATTTTTCTTTCATTTTGTTCTGATTTTTACTGCAGTGAATGGCAGGAAACTCATCTAAGCTAAAAAGCAATTTCTTTTCTTTTAGTAAGAGGTATTCTACCATTTGGGTTTAGCCAGAACATCTTGTAGACTTCCATATCACTAGTAGAATGTTTTTTCAACTCTTCTTTGCTTTTTTACATTCCTTGAACTTCATGTTCTCAGTTCTGGCCTGGATTAAATGCTACAATGCCCTGGGAGCCTCCCTTACAGGAAATTCTTGCTTTTCCTCCAATCTGTCATCTACAGGATACCAAATAAGCTTCTTGAAGTGTAAAATTTGTCACTTCATTAAATTTGGAAGTGGCTCTCCACAGCTTTTAACTCAGCGTTCCCAAGACATCCATATTTTCTACCTCCTTATACGCATTCATAGACATCCTGTACTCTACACACACACTAAATGACCTCCAGTGGTCTCAATTAATCAATCAGCAAATGATGTTCTCTCTCTATCCTCCTATCCCTGCCCTAACATTGTTAGCTAATTCTTAGTGTCCTCATTCAAAGGTATCTGGATGACGGACACTCAATCTTTTAAATAAACATATTTATCATAAAACTTCTAGCTCTTAATTTTCTACTCAAGAGGTTTCTCTTTAAAAGAAAAACTATTTTTCAAGTATGTTGTCATTTTTAAAACAGCCATGTAAAGCAGGCATAGTAGGTATGTTCTTCATAACGTTAAGACCATAGGATAAGATTATCATCATGTTCTTCCTACAAAAACCATCATTTAGAAGATTTATGCTGATAGGCACACATGGAAATTCCTCCTTCTACATCTAAATGCAGTTATGCACATCCACATACATACATTCATACATTCCTCCTTCTACATCTAAATGCAGTTATGCACATCCACATACATACATTCATACATACCTACACACACACACACACACACACACACACACACACATACATGAAATATATGTTTAAAATACTATAACCAGATTGCCAAATTATAGGAAAAATATTCTTATTTAGAACTGCAAATCTTCGGAAAGAATTAAGGTAAAGTAGTCAAGAAAAGAGCATATACATACAGTGTTTCAAAAGAGCTAAACTGACATGATAATTAGAGAAAGGGAAATGAATAACAAGAGTGGAATTTAAAACCGATTCAAAACACAACAGGGATATGCTGAGTACAAGTGAAAGTGTAAGTTTGTCAAATGAGAAGTCAGTATTTGTAAAATATGAAGTGTTTCAATGTGGCAGGTGCATATGTGAGTAAAAGGACACTTCCTTCATGATGAGAACCTTGCCTACCAATGAGAATCTTAAAGGACAGAGAGACAAAAAAGAAAAGGATGTGCATAGTTATAAAACATATTAGACACATGTATGAAAATGCCCTCACATAACCTAGCACCTTCAATGATTAATGTACATTAATGAAAACAGTATTTACATTATGATTTACAGTCAAAACAGGCTTTACTAAAATCTTAAATTGTGGAATGAACTTTATAAAATTACAGCAAATGATTTTGATAGTCTTACAATCACTTCAGTTCTGGAGATTATGAAGCTGGGGGAGAAGCTGCATTTAGAAATCATCACCAGAACAAGCGGGGAATGTACTCGTTTGACTCTTTAAATTTAGCACTAACTAGGGCATAAAGCGCTTGTTAGAAAAGTAAAAGTTGTACAGTTAAAAATGAAAGGTATTTATTTAAAAGTAAATGTTGTGGGGAACCATATTCATAAATGTGTCAAGAGCAAAATATTTATTCAGAATAGTTTACATAGAAGGTCACAGTAATTACTGAAGACATCATCCCTATAGGAAGGGGATTTCCTTATTTCAGAATAAGAAAATGAAGATATACCAATACACTAAAACTTGGCAAAAGGGCATTATCAATGGACCTGTTGTTCCTCTATTGTGGACACCCTAGAGAAGAAATGTAGACAAAGCTCAAGAAATGTAGCATCTGCAAGATTCCTTGAAGCCCTTTATTCTGTAATGTTTACATATAGCTTACAGGATTATACAGTTTCCTACATAAGTCATTTCTTAACAAGGTACTTAGAAACGCAAGCGACACCAGGAGTGCACTGGAGTAAATGTCCTTTATACTAATGGTAAGTCAATGGTAAAATATAGTTTACTCCAGTTTACCCATAAAACAAACAACAAAAAGGAATATGGGAATGTTGAAAGAGAGAGAGAGAGAGAAAGAGAGAGAGAGAGCAAGAAATCACTTAAAATTGATATTACAAAAACCTTGGTAAAAGTAAAAAAAAATAGTTGAATGATTGTTGTAACTTTAAATTAGTATGTAACTAAAAAATGCTCAATAGGTAACTATCATGTTGTCTAGTCACATACAGTCATTAAAAGAATCATTTAAAAGAACATTTAGCATCACGATGTAATGATCTAAAAACCTCTTTTAAAATGTTTCTTATTTAAGATTCTGACCCATCCCAACAGATGGCATCATTTGGCAGAGGAGCCATGGCGTTCAATATAAATCCCTAAAATGGCCCCTAAGGAGCCTCAACTGACTTGAACGTTTTTTTTTTCAAAAAATTACTTACATTGTCTTAAGTATCCAAAAAGAAAGTATAACAAGAGAGTAAATGGTAATAATACATACAAAGCAAGAAGAGCTAGGGAGAACTTAAAAACAGACTCACTGGGCTGTTGGACCTCCATCTGTGAGGGGAAAGGAAAATGCTGGCTGTGTGGTCGAAGAGAGTCCAAGGTTCTGAAGGGCAATAATCCATAACACCAAGTACCAATGGAAAATGGATCTTCTCAGCCCTGTAAGACTAAGGAATGGGGGACAGTGGGATGGCTCGGTGGGTAAAGTCTTATGCAGGGCAAGCCTGGCAACCTGACCTCTAGTCCCAGAATCCACACAATGGTGGGCAGAGAGGACTGACTATGAAGTTATCCTTTCGCCTCCATATATGTACCACTGTATATGCACGGTGACACACACACACACAATACACTCAACAATTTTCATTTATTTATTGCACATATATGTATGTGTGTGTGTGTATCATGCGTGTATGTCCCTGTGGAGGACAATGGGTGACTTCAAGAATCATACTGGATTGCTTCTACCTTCTTGGCTTGGGATTTCCCAGGCTCTGCACACCAGGACTGGAAGTGTGGGCCACCGCCATTTCTGCCTGGCATTTTTACGTGGGACTAGGGCTCCAAACTCAGGACCTTCTACTTGTGAGACAGTCTTAGTCCCTGAGCCATCTCTCCAGCCCCCACTTAATAATTTTTAAATTTCAACACAGATTTGTGTGTGTGTGTATGTGTGTGTGGAATATATATGCCAAGATGCATGTGTGGAAATCAGAAAACAACTTGCAGGACTTGGTTCTCTCTGTCTACCATCTTGATGGCCCCAAATAAGCAAAGAGTTAAAAAAAAAAAAAGAAACAATTAAGGAATAGGATTCTCTGAATGACTGCTGATGTAGTCTCTATAAGCATGAAAGAAAAGAGGCAAAGTGTAAGGAGGATAGGAGACAGCAAAGTTGTTTGGCAGCAAGAATGCATGAAACTAGTTAGCATCAACATGGTCTACGTACAAGGCCTAAAGAGCTCCCAATCCTTTTTGCTTCTCTGCAGTAACACCTCTACATTAGCCTTGTACAAGTGCTTACTCAGCTCACAAATGTGACACCTCGAACAACTGTCTTTTCTCATCCTGAATGCAGTACCATGACATGTCTGAAAACCCCAATTAAGGAAAAAGAAAAAACTGTATTCCAGAAAAATCCAGGCCATCTTTCAAATTCTGTGCACCATTGTTTGCCCTTAAATGAGCTATGCAAAAATCCTGATGTGCTCTTGAAAAGACTATACTCCAAGTGGTTACTATCTTCTTACTGACTGTTCCTAAATCTAATCATGTACTTTCTTCTTCTTAATAAATACCCTACACTTTACTTAATAACCTCAACTTTGATTCATCAGAAAGGAAGCTATTCATATGGCATGATTCTAATTTTTCAAAATTAACTAAAATAAAGATGTGTTCTGTATGTCCTAAATTACACATGATATGTTTGCATTATTTTGTAATAAAATTTTTTAGCTGCAATTGCTTGCGCATGTCTGTAATATCAGCACTTGGTAGATGAAGTACAATCAAGAGTTGAAGACTATCCTTAGCTATATAGTGAATTTGAAGTCAGTATGAACTATTTAATACCTTGGTTCAACGCCTCCTCCTGAAAAAAGAAAAACTAAAAAAATTAAAGAGAAAGCAAATACAAATAGAATTCATTTTGTGGAGATAAATCAAACTTTCCATGAAGTATACTTGAAGAGAAATAGACTTCAAAATTATCAAGAAAAAAATTGAGAACAGAATAGCAAAAATATTACTGACGAAGAATACATTTGATGTTAAATTTCCCAAAGCTTAGGGGAAAAAAAACCCACAATGCAACACAGATATAAAATCACCTCACGTGACCTTTTCATAAAGCTTTATAAAGCTACTAAAGAGAGCGAATAAGATATATGCTGTAACACAGAAGTCATTGACAGTAAGATTAATTTAAGGAAATTCAACATTTCGAAAAGCATATGCTTAGAAGTGATAGGAGTGACGGAATGAAGTACTATTCTCAGAAATGTATTGAGAAATATCAAATTACAGGAAAGTAACACACAAAACTGTGAAAAGAAGAATTAGGAAGGGTGATGCATGCCTGCACACTTAGAACTCAGGAGGCTATCAGAAGGGTAACGAGTTCAAGGTCAGCAAGATCCTGTACAAACAAAAAAATTAGAAAGATGAAATTATCATTGCCAATATAAACCACTGAGAGGCTATAAGGAGAAAATACATTTTTTCTTTTTTGCTTACAGACATCAAAAATGTGGCTAACAGGATATAAAATAAACACAATCAATAGATTTCACATACCAATAGCAAACATGCTAAGAAAGAAATCAAGGAAAACAATCCCCTTCATAATTGCTTTAAAATAAAAAATAAAAACCCATAGAACACCCCAGAATAAATCTGTTATATATCTATATAAGGAAAATTTTAAAACACTGAAGATTAAGAGGACATTAGAAGGTAAAAAGACTATCATGCTGTGGAATAGAAGAATACTGTGAAAATGACTACTTCACCCAAAGTAATCTGCAGATTCAATACAATCTTCAAGGTTCTTTCTTTATAGAAACAGAAAAAAAAAAATCTTAAAACACAGATGAAAAGACAAAGGACCTTCCTGGACAACCACCACAGCCTGAGTAAAAAGAATAATGCTGGGGGCTTTCTCCACGTCTGATTTTCAAGTTGTGGGGCTGGAGGAATGGCTCAGGGGTTAAGCCTCTGCCTTGCAGGCAGAGGGTCCTGAGTTCGGGTTCTAGCCCCATGTATAGACGCTGGGTGGAAGTGGGGATGGCCTGCGTTTCTGGTCCTGTAGGGCAGAGCCTGTAAATCTCGGGGCGGAGTAAACAAGGAGGTGGTAGAGGTGGTCCGTGGTGGTTCCGGAATTCGCCTGTGGTTCTACACACACATACACACACGCACGCACGCGCGCATGCGTGCACACACACCACTGAATAGATAATAATAATAAAAATTAAAATAAATGTGTAGATCAAAGCAACAGAACAGAAGAGCCGGGTAGGAACACAAGCAGCGTTGGCCATGTGACTTTTTTGACAAAGACGTCAAAAACACACTTTGGAGATAGCAACAAATGGTGCCAGAAAAACTGGACATGAACATCTAGAAAAACGACATTAAACCCTTATCTCTCACACTGCACACAAACCAACTCAAAATAGATCAAGGACCTGTCATATGCAAGACCCGAAATTCTTAAGTCATTAGAGGAAAAAAAATTGTGAAAACACTTCAAGATATTGTCACAGGCAAAGATTCAGAATAGGATTCTGTCACTCAGGAAATAATGCTGATAATCAACAAATGGGACCTCATGAAATTAAAAGATTTCTGTACAGGGAAAGGAATGGTTAATCAAGATGAAAGAACTGAGAATTTATAAAGAGACTGTCCTATATTTAAAAAATTCTCTCACAACATACTTTGTTGATGGTGATAACCCCTTGCCCCTCCTCCACCACCACTCTTAGTGCCCAGGACTGTACATGCTAGTAGATACGTCCAGAAGTCTCCAGAATAGGTTTAAAGAATTACCAATAATTTGCTCATACTGGAACTAAAATTTTCACTTTTCACTGGATTAATCAGGTCTTAGATCATCTTTTTCAAAAGCAAATATATGCAGAAGTATTCTTAAACCTTCAGAAATCATTGTAAAAAAAAGCTACCTTGCCTTTATCCTATCCTTCCCACATGCGCACATCACAAAGAAAAGATAATTGACCCGTAGCTAAGTCATTATGAGCCAAATGAAAATATTCTGTTTGCTCCTTTAGCACAATGATTGGGAAAAGAAAAGTACAAGCATCTAAAATAAATTCACTTCCCAGAACACTGTGTGCCAAAACCCAGACTCTGAATCCATATGTTCCTATTTTAAAAAATTACCCTGCTTTCTGGAGTCTTATTTTGAGAATACAATAAATATTCAAAAATAGGTCAGGAAAATTCTCAGAAAATCAATTATTGACTTTTGTGCACAAAGTTCTAATTTTCATGAGACTCCTCACTAGCAATTATCCCAATGCAGAGCCATTGTGCTACCATTTTGATATTTCAACAGACATGAGCATTCTCCCTGTCATGGCTAATTTTGTGTCCGTTTGTGTGAGTGATAGTATCAAGTATTTGAACAAACATTAGTCTGGATGTTTTCATGATGGTGGTTTTTCAGATGAAATTCAATTTAAGTCCATGGGTTTTAAATAAAGTAAATTTGTCCTCCACAGTATAAGTGGTACCTCATGTAATCAGCTGACAACTCCCATAGAAGAAAGATGAGCAAGAGTCCTGCTTTCTTCCATAGCTCTCAATAGGTAATCACGTTACTGCCAGCAAGCCTTCAATCCCGAACTATAGCAAGACCTCCTCCTCGTCTGCAGTCTGCTGGCCCACCCCACAGATTTGGACTGGCCAGTTCCCATAATCACATGAGTCAGTTCCTTTAATATACCATGTCCTCCTTCCCAGCAAATATTCTCAAGTAAGAACACAGACAAGCTACCTGGGTGTTACAAAGATATACTGTCAATTTTGGTTTTACTATTGAGCAACAATAGCCCTGCAGTCAACTGACGAAATAAAGGTAATAATTTTCCAACGCAGAAGTTTTGTTAGGAAGAAGGCACATTGTACTTTTACCCAAACCTGAAAACAGAAGAAACTAATAGGAACTTCAAGGAAGACCACCAGAGATCACCATTTGAAAGTGCTCTTTTAGTCAAGCATGGTGGCACATGCCTATAATCCTAGGGTTTCACAAGATAGAGGATCAGGAATTCAAGGTCAGTCTCGGCAATGTAGCAAATATGAGGACAGCATGGGCTACCTAAGATGCTAGCCAGCTACCTTGGGAGGAAAGTGATCTATTTTAGTCTCAGGAATGTCGGAAACTGAAACAGAACCTCTCATAAAGAATAAGTAAGTTGGAAAGGCTAAGTATTTGCTAATGACGAGACAGAGGGATCCCACCACCAGATTTACTTTCCAACAGCAAAATGAGATGACAGGAAGCTGAAAATGCCTTCACTTACTCAAAAAGTGGCCTAACAGGGCCATAAATATCTCAGACATGGTAAGCTTTGATCCCCAACTTTCAACTCTTTTTACTTTTTCCTCGTATGGTGGGAATCAAACTAAGGACTCTAGGCATGTCACATCCTCAACTCTGTTTTCCAAACCAGTAAAAGCATTTCAATTGTTGCTCTGTATGTGTGTCTGTGTGCGCGTATCTATGTGTGTGTGTGCGCCTGTATGTATGTATGTATGTGTGGATATGCCTGTGTATGTCTATGTGTGTGCCTGTGTATCTGTGTGTGTGCCTGTGTTTGTATGTGTAAATGTGTGTATGTGCCTGGGTATCTGCATCTGCGTATGTGTGTGTCTGTGTGTGTGTATCTGTGTGTGTGTGTGTGCCTGTGTATCTGTGTGTATCTGGGTATGTCTGTGTGTCTGTGTGTATCTGTGTGTGTGTCTACACAGGCTTAAGGCAGCCTCTGGAATCCTTGCTCAAGCAGCACTCCTTTTTGCTGTCCTTGTTATTTTTTTACTTTGTTTTTTGATACAAGGTTTCTCAGTAGGCCTGGAAGCCCCAATACCCACCTGTTTCTGTCTCTTTAGAACTGGAAGAACTAGGGCTACATGAACAAGGAAAATTATCTAGGAAAAAGATACATGATATGTGTGTATTTGAATCTTCATAAGTATGTAACTTTTCCTTAGTTTTCTTCCTCTCTTTTCTTTAGACATGTATTCAGATTTTCTTGTCTTAAAAAATGAGCTGAGGGTGGTGATAACACCTTGTAAACTTGCTGGCTGTAATGTGATTACCTATTGAGAACTATGGAAGAAAGCAGGACTCTTGGCAATAAAGTCATGAAAATATGTAAAAAAAAAAAGAAAGTTAAGCCTTTCTCATGCTATAAAAAGTTTATCATTCATTTTCATTTCCTTATTTACACTAGAAAGCAACAAATATGTACTGTTAAAAAGTTAGGATTTTTGATAAAAATCCCACAATTTTTTCTTTAAAGACCAATATTCCTCTAGGCAATATGTCAGTATCTTATTTATAAATTGGGACTGCCATCCTAGGCAGCTTCCTCTTCATCCTACTGAGAAGACATTGCCTACCTTTGAACCTCTAGATTACAGTATGACTCACAGATTAGCACTTCAGCAACCTCTGCAAGCTTATCAGAAATGCACATTCTTAGGCCCAAATGAGAAAATCCTCCATCAGAATCTCTGCATGTAGCGGTCCTGGTATTGCACTTTAATGAAATACCTAAGTAATTTTATGTATGGAGAAGGTCTAGTAGCATTCATCTGGGATGTTGCTGTCCAATAAAAATATAGTGTGAGCCACAAAATGTAACTTCAAATTTTCTGTCATGTAAAATTTAATGAATATTTGTTCCTTTAAAGTTTTTTTTAGAACTATCTTGAAATTATAGCTCGCCTCAAATTCAACTAGCTGCCCTTTCAATTTCTCAGCAATCACATGTAGCTTAATGTCTACTAGATAGGAAAGAAAAGATCTTTAATTACATTAAAACAGTCATCCATGAGCCAAAGGCATTGATAGTATAGAATGAATCATTTACAATATAGGAAGACTGTATTCATACAAAGAATACATACAGTAAGACTAACAAAAAATACAAATAATACAAAATCGACGTGTAGAAACTTAATAAACTGAATTAAGTATTAAGTCAAATTATTTCCTATTGCCTTTCATTCTTTTATGATTACTCCCTTTCATCTTGCACAGTTATTTTTTTTTTTTTTTTACATCATACTATATCCTTTATTGATTTAGAAATTCTTTTTTTTTTTTTTTTTTTATTAAAAATTTAATTATACATTTTAAAATTTTTTACCAGTTCCCTCCCTCCCCCCTCCCCTTCCCCCAGTGTCTCCCCCCCAATTCCCAGAGAGTCCTTTATTGTGTGCGCCTAACTCTCCACTGGGTCCTCCTCTCCGATGACATATAAGGACCCAGTGGCATTTCCATAAGCCCTTTCTCTTGTTCCCCTTAATCATAAGATTACTACTATGGCTGTCAATCCCTTGCCTCCAGGGGTCTCGGTGCCCTTAACAGATGCTAGACTTTATGAGGGCAACAGTGCGCTGGACATTGCGCAGGGCATGCAAAGTTCCATTATGATTGCTTTGGCCCCAACTATTGTTGAGAATCTTGCAAATCGTTGCTCCTCCCATCCTTTTGCTCTTACAATCTTACCGCCCCCTCTTCCGCAAATGTCCCTGAGCTCCAGGATGGGGAGAGATTAGGCTGTCCTAGTTCTATGTGATTGATATAGAGTCTCTGAAGTTCTGGATTGTGGTTTGTTGATTTTCTTTTGCAGTTTTTCTGCTCCTGCAATTCCCTTCACTCCATTCTGCTGGGCACTGTATGTCACCCCTTGCAGACCTTGATGGAGGCTTATTTTCTCTGCTGTAACATGGTCTCCTCTCTCCTTGTTTCTGGTGTGGCCCTCCTAACCCATCTCTCTTGTTCATAATCCTTGCAATTACTGTGTTACATAGGTTTACTTTTGAGTGTCCCAATGTGGGCTGGGCGAGTTTGGTACTAGGAGCCACCTATTAGGGAGTACATACGGCGCTTAATTTTCTGGGTTTGGGATACTTCACTTAATATAATTCTTTCTAATGACATCCATTTCCCAGCAAATTCCAGTAATTCATCATTTTTGATGGCTGAGTAGTACTCCATTGTATAGATGTACCACAGTTTCCTTATCCACTCGTCAACTGTTGGACATTTAGGTTGATTCCATGACTTTGCTATTGTAAACAGTTGCACAGTTATTTTTACCTTAAGGGCAACAAACCCTGAACATAACTCAATCACAGCACTTCAAATGATAAATTATCAACATGTATTTACCCATCTATCGTCACCACAAACTAATGAGCTTCGATCCTTACTAGAAGACAGGATTTATTTAGTTTGTGCCAAAGAATGTGCCAAGAGAGACCTGAAGATGGAGGCATGCGTACCTATGTCATTGCTCCGCGAAAGCACGGTATCACTTTACAAAATGCTCCACACTGAACTGAAACCCAGGTATTTACATTGGATTACACTAAAAAGTTTGATTTGTGTGTGTGTGTGCGCATGTTTGTGTGTGTGTGTGTGTGTGTGTGTGTGTGCGTGTATACAAGAGGGCACTTTTGAGTGTGTGTGCCTGTGGAGGCCCAAGGGCAATATTGGGAATCATCCTGAATTGCCCCACCACCTGTTTCTCTACTCTGGAATTTTCCAGGCTGTTTTCCAGGGACAGAAAGGCAGGCTGCCGCCATTTTCACCTGGCATTTTGCATGGAATCTGAAGATCTGAAGATCTGAACTCAGGTCCTTTTGCTTGGGAGACAAAGGCTTTAACCCCTGAGCTTTCTCCTCAGCCTTAGAATATTTGATTTTTAAATTGCTGTTTGAGTTGCTAACTTTGCATTTCCAAAAAAACAAAAAAAAAAATCCAATGAATTTTGGCTTGGGATAAGGGAATAATTTCCAAAAATCTCTGAAATGGCCATAAACATGCTTCTGCTATTTTATACTATGTATATTTTATGTTAAAGCAGTATTATTTGCATTGGCAATTATGAAATCAAAACACTAATCAACTCTAAAAAATGTTGAAGATTCTCTATTGCCTTGTAGTGTCAAAATTCACCCGAGTTAATTCTTTCTGTAAAAAGAATAAGCCCATTTATCTCATTGATATACAATTTTTTAGTCTTTATATGAGAAGATGATATGTATACCAAAGAATTGCTTATAAATAAATTTCTTTGTGATTTAAAAAAAAAGAAAACCAGGTATTTAACATTCACTTGAAGCACCAGAGCAAAACACAAATTCAATTGCATATGAATAGTCCACAAATTCTAATGATTTCACCTACAGTTAATAAGTGGACTTCTTTTTATTCTAGACATGAATAATTGACATGCAGTGCCACGGCATTTTGCTCAGTACTCTACACTGCACAAACAGCCTATGATAAATGGAGTCAGAAAAGAAAAACAGACTCTATTCTATTCAAGTAGATTAGTCTTCCTAAATTGCAAGGCAATTATGGATTGTTTTTCAACTGACAGCAAACAAGACAAAATTTCAAAGGGAATACATCTGACAATAGAGGGCACCAAATACTATTCTGCTTTTAAAAATAAATCTAAAGGTCTACAGTTAAATGCCTCATTGTATAACTTTTAATCTGGAAATTTATATTTTCATCCTACCTTACTAAAAATATGAAACATTTACATTCGTTTAGTTATGGGTAATTTATGATAGAATAAAATGACCAGGTTTGTAACAATGCTTCAGGACTCATGATCTGCTACTGAAAACTTATTACAAAGCAAGCAAAACAATTACAGATATAGATATGTATCTAGATATGTATCTATGTAGATCTATATATGTATCTATACATTTATCTATGTATATATGTGCATATATATGTATGTGTATATATGTGTACATATATATGTATCTATCATCTATCTATCTATCTATCTATCTATCTATCTATCTATCTATCTATCTATCTATCTATCTATCTATCTCATGTAACTCTTGGGTTAGAACTGTCCTGTCTTTAGGGTATTCCTATAAATTCTTTCTTAATTTGCAGTCTTCTCCATTTCTTAGTTGTCCTTCCATTAGTTTGACTAATTCAAGCAAAACTTATTTTCTCTCTTTTGAGAAGAGGTATTAGTAAATAGTCCAGTTTGACTTCCAATTCACAATCACCTACTCTGCTTCCTGTGTTCTGAGAAGCATCACTATGTCGGTCTCAAAGAGCAAATTTCTTATTCTCTATTGTCTTAATGCTTCCACTATTTCCCTCATTTTGACACCTTTGCAGTTAGTATAATTTTCATATACATTCATAAGTTAAGAAAATCAGAATTACGGTAAATAATTAATAGCAATGAAAAATAAAGTAGCTTTGCCTTTAGTAACAGTGTAAAACTTACTCCTATGGTGAGACATCACTTGTTTTAGTTAGTGAACAAAGTACATGTTTGTGTGAATTAAGATGTGTATAAAATTCTTTCCAGAGGCTGGAGAGATGGCTCAGGGGTTAAGACTTGGCCTTTACGTGGGACCTGAGTTCAGATCCCAGGTCCCACGTAAAAACACGCCAGGCAGAAAAGGCAGTGGCCTATACTTCCAGCCCTGGTGAACTGAGTCTGGGAAATACCAGAGCAAAGCAAAAAGGAGGTAGAAGCAATCAAGGATGATTCCTGAAATCACCCTTGGTCTTCCACAGGGACACACTGTGCCCTTTGATAGACATACACACACACACAATAAATAAAGTTTAAAATTTTTCCAAAAGGAAAATAATTTAATTATTATTATTCTGGCTCCATCTAAGGACAAATGTTGCTTAAATATAAAAATAATTTTACAGTAGAAATTTATAAAGGAATTCTACTCATCTTATTAAAATTTGAAATACTAAAACACATGACATTATAAATTCATTGTGCAAATCAAACATTAAGTTCCATTTTCATGGTTGAGTAATATAATAAAGGAGTACTAAATGTATAGCTATAGATATAATTTAAAGGCTAGTACAGCTTAATTATAAAATTTGTTTCTAATTAAAAGTAATGCTTTATTGGGGCTGGAGAGGTGGTTCAGGATTAAGCCTATGTCTTGCAGGCGGAAGATCCTGAGTTCGGATCCTAGACCCCACGTATAGACGCCGGGCGGAAGCGGGGGCAGCCTGCGTTTCCGGTCCTGGTAGGGCGGAGCCTGTGAATCCCGAGGCAGAGTAAACAAGGAGGAGGTGGAGGCGTCCATGATGGTTCCCGAATTTGGTTCTACACACACACACATTCACATACACGTACACACACACACGCACAATTGAATAAAAAAAAGTAATGCTTTATTGAGTGTAGTTTTGAAGACTTTCCTAGTTACATACATTATTTAGAAAATTTTCTGTGCATATGAGATCACTTAATAAACATGTCTAATATATTACATTCATACTATCAATTTTAATTATTCTCTACTAACTTAGGTTAAGCTTGTTCTCAATATATGAAAAACAAGACACAGTACACTGAACCCCAGTAGCACACTAGATGTCCCAATGTTGGATAAGTACAGGATGAAAACAACTTAGAAAGTTTATTACTGTTTGGTTCTTGGTAACACTTCACTAGTATAACAATTGAATTCATACCAACATCAGGAGCTAAGAACTGGACACACCATGGCTACACACAAATCTGAGAGAGGGACCTGCTTTCTTGCTTTCCAGTGTGCCTATATGCCAAAGTACTCAACCGACTCTTTCCATCTTACCCATCTGCTCCCATGGGCTGAGTCCTACCACATTAATTATATAATCTCTCATGGGGTTGCTCCAGATAGTAAATAAGTAGATAATTCTTGATGGACATGCACGAAGGTTCAGTCTTTAATTGTCAAGATAGCATCTGTAACTGTTATCACTAGATATAGGTGTCAGTTTCACAGTTGAAGTCTTGGAGTTGTAGGCACATTTGTAAAAGAATAGCTAAGTCCCATCAAGCCTGCAAGAGATTGTCCAGTTTGAGGGAGTTGGCATCCTTTGGCATATCTGAGCAACATGCTGTTGCTCTCTCTCTGCAGTCCTGTGGATGTGGTATGCTGGTGCTGGTGTGAGCTCTCCTGCTTTGCTGGACAAGAAATAACCAGACTATGGCAAGGCAGACGAAAGCGCTTTGTTCCCTGAAATTGTTTAGTAAGGAATTTATCAAAAACAAGGAAAACTAACTGTAACAGCAACTACTGTCACATCAAATATTTAGTATAAATGTTCTACTTAACCAACAGTTCCATTCTAAGTACTACTAAAAAATAACTTTATATGCTTTATCATAATAAACATTTTGGCTGCATATTGCTGATAAATTTGCAACCACATGGTTTAAGGGGACATAAGGGCTTCTAGTCTTTCTTAGGCTTGTCTAGCCATATCTTTTTTTCCAGCTGGCAGTAGAGTTCATACATACACATTGTTGCAGTTCACCTGCATGATTGCTGACAATGACCATCAAATGGCTTAAGGGAACAAAAGGTTTATTTTCTTACGATAGTCTGGTTACAGTTCATCCAGCTTGAAGGGAGAGCACACACCAACACCAGGCCAAGGGAACTGGCCACATCATCTCTACGTAATGGCTGCGAGCGGGACGATCCTTACTTGCCAAACCAGCATGTCTGGCCAAATATACAAAAGGATGCCAAGTTCCTCATCCGGCTCTTAGTATTTCATTCATCTGTTCAGGGCCTAGTCCCACCCACCATAGGCTGGGCCTTTCCCATCAGTTAGACAATCTCCTGCAGGTTTGCTCTGGGCTTAACCCAACCATTAATTCTCCAGAGTTCAATGTGCCCAGAGCTCAAACCCTTGACATCTGTGCCAAACCATGACACATATCCACTGCTGAGAGTGGGAAGTTCCTGACTTGTTAGACCAGCATGTCTGCCCAAGTGTACAGACTGAAGAATGCCAACCCCCTGAATCACTTCCCTCCATCTTATTCAACTGTCAAGGGAAGAGTCCCACCCACTATGGACTGGACCTTTCCCATCAATTAGACAATCTCCTTCAGGCTTGCTCAGGGACTACCTGACTAATAATCCTTCACAACTGTGCCCAGAGCCAGGGATTTCAATTGTCAAGTTGACACCTGCAGCTATCACAACATATATTCATTTCCATTCACGTGTGTATGTATATGCAGGTGCATATGCAAAGGTGGGGAAGGGTGAAATTGATGTCAGGAATCAGTCTCCATCGCTCTTGCACCTTATTTTTATTTTTTTTTGAAACAAGGACTCTAAATGTCAAAGCTCACCAATAGGACAGTCTAGTTAGCTAGCTTGCTTTGGGAATCCCCAGTCTCTTTCCTCTAAACGCACAATTACAAGTAGGACACCACACCGACCTGACACTCCACCTGGATCTGAGGATCCACTCCATTCCTCCCGGCTTGAATGGAAAGCACTTTAACTGAACCATCTCTCAAACCAGGGATTTACTATTTTTATAACATCAATTGGTTTAGCCAAGAGTTTATTGCTTAGAAGAGTTGATTTTTAAAAAAATTTCTATTCAAAGCAACTTTTTTAAAATGAAAAGGTACTTTTATGTAAAACCAAGAGGTGTTACATTTAATGATGAAGCATTGGAAGGTATTCTACTAGAAGTTAAAATATAATACTAAATATCCCTATTAGTTATTTTGCTGGAAGTTCAAGCCAATTTAGTAAACTGTTTAAATTATAAGGCAAAGAAGAAATAATATTGCTCTGTGGATATTCTGACTACAAGTCCCAAAAGAACTAGCTAGTTTGAATAATGTTAGTTCAGAAAGAATAGACAGACAATCCTGGTGGCTTTGTTAGAGGGAGGTAGACCAGCCAAAGCAGACAAGTTCATTGCGTCCTGTCTCTTGCCATGTAGGACCCTACTGCACATCTCCTGAATCTGCCAGAAAAACCATCACCTGATAAAGTCCCTTAACTGAACTACAGACTGTGAGCCAAAGTAAGTCTTGTTGCTCTGAATCGTCTCCCTCACATGCTCCATTATGGGAATTAAGATTGAACTAGTACATTGTGTTCTACCCAACTTATTACTCCAAGACAGAATTAATGGATAGGGGCTTTGAAAAAATTACTAAGTCCTGAAGATTCTGATGTGGTGACTCATACCTGTGATCCCAGCTGAGATGGAGGGCTACTTCAAATTGAGGTTAGCCAAAGGTACACAGTGATTTCCAGGCCAACCTGGGAAAGTACGAAATCTCGTATCACATGGAAAATGAGAAAAAAAAAAAAAGAATAAGAAAAAAAAAAAAAAAAAGGCACAAAAGCATAGTCCTCATGATTGTGAATTAACATCAGAGAGCCTCTCATCTTACTCTTTCTTTTTGCCCTGGTATAACATGCCATCAAAGACATGGGGCAGTTCACATTGCCTGGAGCTACTGGGTCCTACCTCCACAACAGCTATCTCACAGACACTTGGGTGGAGTTCTGTTCTACATGGATGGAATTCATGAATAGGAAAGGTTACTTCCTCACCGTTGAGATCTTGTGTTTTTGAATGTCATACCTCAGGGTCTTGGATTTTTTTTAATACATTTTTTATTATTATTTCAGCTCATACAAACTTAATAGGTACACCAGTTCCCTCCCTCCCTCCCCCCCCCCGAACCCCCTGCTCCCCCTCCACTCACCCCTCCCGCCCCACCCCCCCCTCCGTGCCTCCGGCCCCAATTCCCAGAGTCCTTTCTTGTGCATGCCTCTCTTCTGGAAGAGATGCCTCTGGGCCCTCCTCTCCGATGATGTACAAGGACTCAGTGGCATTTCCCTGAACCATTTCCTGTGTTCCCCTTAAGCATAGGAACACTACTGTGGCTATCAATCCCTTGCCTCCAAGGATCTTGGTGCCTTTAGCAGATGCTAGACTTTGTGAGGTCAATAGAGTCTTGGATTCTTAAGACCCTAAAGCCTTAGAAACTGAGGACTCCAAACTTTCAAAGTCAGAAGTTTTTTGGTGAAGGTGCTTAGTTCAGAGCTAGTTCTAGGATCTCAAAGCCTGCACAGGCAGCCAGTGTTACAGTGGCTGAGCTTCGCTGTCAGAGCCCTACTCTTGACAGCAGCCCATATTTCAGTTTCCAAGCTTCAGGTGATGGGACCATCATCTTTTGATACTCGGCAGGCCTGAGGAACTCATATAGCGACTGGGACTCATTGTCTTGACTCTCTGTAGACGCACACCTTCTACAGTTTCATTTTCCCTGGCCTTTCCCCTTTGGGTGCTTCTGCAATCATTTTCACTGTCTCCCAGTGCTGAACGAGACAGGGGTTCAGTACCTAGAAGGAGCTAGCTGCCTTCTGGCTGCTGATGGGCGCCCAGAGCAGGAATGCAGGGTTCCATCTGCTTCTAATGTTACAAGCTTTGCTGGCTAAGTCTGACTGACCCATGATAAGGACTGTGAACCACTGGGAGAGGCCTTTACTGTGCCCTGTGTTGTAGCACAAGAAGAAGGGGCAGTGAAGTGAAGAGATGCCACCAGCGCTGAGCCACGAAGAATGACAACAGTCCACCAGAAGGGAAACAAGTTGTCATTACACAAAACTTCCAGTTCCACCAGTCCCAACTGTGCTTGGGCATGGCTAGAGTCGCAAGTCACAAGTCACAGCAACGCACCAATCCCAAGCCTCATGTGTGCATGGTCTCCTCTCTGCCCATGACCAACTTTTCTACCAAGTCACCCAGGAAGGCATTGCACTTTTGCACTGGGCAAGAACAGCTGCAAGATGGTAGGGTCATCCAAAGCAAGCATGGGCAAAGTCATCTTGCACTCAGCTATGGCAAGGCTGAAGGGCATTCCCTCAGAACCCGTGCAAGCTGCCTGGAGCACCGGGGATGAGCAATGTCTGTTGCAACACAAGTCCTGGATGGCTTCAGCCGCCTCAGTGTGGTGGCCCTGGTGCAAGTGCAATTTCCTTGGAGCAAGAGCTCAGAGCAGTCTGGCTGACTGACTGACTGTGAGCTCTTCACTGAGTGCATGAGGCATGAGGCACAAGGGAAGGGTCACAGTGAAGGGGCCACAACTGCCCACCGAAGGGTCAAAAAAGGCCAGTGTCACAACAGCTTAGTGATTCTGAAGGAAAAAATAAATATTAAAGAGTACTTACAACAAAGATCTATTAGGACATTAACATGCTTAACAATGTTTAACTCCTAAGTCAATTTCTAACTGAGACTTGGGTTCCTCTGGTCTGTCCCAGCAAGAAATAAAATTTCTGTTATGTATAAATGGCTCAATCTTCAGTATTCTCTCACAATAGCCACACACTGGCTACAGTAATTTCCCTTTATCTACAGAATATGAGTTTTAAGACTATTAGTAAATGTCTAAAACTGGATAGTACCAAGTCAGATCCACAAATTTATATTTGTATGTACATTTTTAAACTAATTTATATGGACAAACATGTATGCATGCATATATCTGAATGTTCCTTGGCATATCCTCATGGCCAGCATCAATACTTTTGTACTTCGGGGCTATTATTTACTATCTCAGCTATCAAAACTATCTCAACACAAGCAGCTGAGACACCACAGCAACCAACCTAATGCATTATATACACAAATATATACTGAATACATTTAATAGAATGCATATTCCAGTTTTTCCTAAATACAAATATCCTGAATGAAGTTTAGTTTATAAATAGGTCCAATCAGAGATTCACAGTAACAATAATAAAATGGAGCATTTAAAAATATATGATTAGACTAAGAGTTATGTGAATGTAATCTTCCTCTTGCATACACTTTACTGTCCAAGATGCTTTCCTCTTGTGAAGATGGGAGATGATACACTGCTACATGGCAAGATGAGTGATGCTTAGTGCTTTCTGGCATGAAGAACTGTCCATCAATTACAACACAGTTTCTGTTCACAGTTCCACCCACAAACTTAATGTCATTTCTGTCTGAACCAGGCATTTGTCATGGACTGTGCTCTCAGAGTGAGGGACACGGGAAAACTAACATAAATTTCTTTTTCCTATTTCAGAATTTTGTGTTCTCCTCACAGACCTCAGCAACAAACACCAGCATACCAATCTTTCTTGCTTTTTTCAGCTGAGAATTTTTTCACTTAAAGGCAGTGCTTGGTGATTTCTCTTCGAGATAATCAAGTTGCCAGCTTCACCACTTTTGGATTTCTGGGCCATTATAATGTAACATACGAGTTACTTAAGCACGAGTAATGAGATAGTACAACAATCAATTTATAAGACAGTTGAAGTCTGACAACTGAAACAGACACTAAGTAAAATGCAGGCAAGCAGGATATACACCATGAACATGTTGGACAAGGGATGAGTTCTCACGTCTAAAAGGAATGGAGTAAACTTCATCTTGGGACTATTAAATGGTTTACAGTATAAAAGTTATAAATTATTTACTTCTGGAATTTTCCATTTGCTATTTTTATATCACAGTTAACCAAGGATGACTGAATCTGCAGAAAATGGGTAATACTGTACATGATTAAAAGATGTCATTTAACTTTAATCAATTATATAACCATAGACTACCAGAGCTGTCTGTAGTCTTTAAGCAATAGTAAGTCAGTACTGGAATGAAAAATATTAAAGGTGACATCTTTTCGAGCATTAATCTGGCAGACTGCATCATTTTCAAAACATTTTTTTTTTCACCACACATTGACAGCTAAGTCTACGGTAATGGAGCTGACACCTACAAGGAGAGGACAGCATCAGAGCTCACTGGAGACCCTCCTTCCTGCCCTCCCTGCATGCCGGCTGCACACGGCCTAGGGAGATGCTAGAGTGCACATGCATGTGAGAAGGAGATTGATGGAGTAAGGGATTTGAATATTTAACTTCAGGGAGGCCTTACCCATGCTGGAATATGACTTTTTGGAGACAAAGTTGATTACTCGTGCTCATATAATTAACTTCTTACCTGGGCTCCTGTAAGTAACTCCTACAGACTCACTGATTCACTAACCTGAGCTTGGATAGAATCTCTTCCATGGGACCATTGAGATGAATCAATGCTTGTCTATATCTTCCAGGAAAAGTCATGCAACTTTTTTTAACCTTTTGGAAATTTGGTTTCCCACTTGACAGCATACCTCCACCATTCAGACTAATCTTACTTCGAATGTTCATCAGCTATATTGGAGCACGGTTTCTATTTTAGATAGTGGAGTTAGAACACTCCTCTGGAAGGTTAATGAGTACATTATTCCCTGGGCTAGAAGTTTCAGAGATTTTTTTTTAAAAAAAATATAGCTTTGATATGTATCAGGCAGCATGGTTCACTATAAAATTCTTATTCTTCACATACATGAAAATACTGCTACCTTACGAAAAGTACAATGCTGTGAAGAAGTCTGATGCCAACCCGTTTTCCTTCCTTTTTGAGGAATTTAATCTTTACGAACAGAATCCCAGAAGATTTTCGCTCGTGAATCTTTAAAGCCTAAAAATGTTCCTATACTATGAATTTCATTTCAACACTGTGGTCAGTTTTCACAAGTATGTGCTGGGCTCTTCAAAATACAGATTCGAACATTCCTGTACTTATAAGAAGTTTGGGCTGGGGAAATGGCTCAGGCATTAGAGTCTTGACTTGCAAACGAAAGGACCAGAATTTGAGTTCCTAGATCCCATGATGGTCAAAAATGGTGATGATCTGCAATTAGACCTTAAAAGACAAAGCCCAGCACAAAGCAAAACAATAAGGAAGTAGAACAATCCAGGATGGTTCCCAAAATTATTCTTTGGCCTGCACAGACACACATACTCAATGTCCTCATACAAAAAAGTCTACAATTTTGCATATTACCACTGTTTCATTCTTGTGTTATCTGTCTTAAGAATTCCAACTACATGTACTTACAGATACATTGCAGATCTTTCTATCTTTGCTATCTAATCAGCTCTTTGTCTTCATCCTTCTATTTTCAATCCTTTTTTCTAGTTTTAGTTCCCCTGTAACTAAGTGTTAATATCTAAAATGATTAGTCAGGCTCTTCAATTTCTTCTGGTTCATACCAATTTTACACATTCCTGGTATTTATTCCCTTAGAGTCTGCCATGGTTTGAGTGAGTTATCCCCCACACGTTGGTGTGTTTGTATCCTTAGCAGCTATTCAGGTTTGTGAAGATCAACTTTAGGAAGTGGAGCCTTGCTGGAGGAAAGCATTGACGGGGGCAGGTCTTAATGTTAGTAACTCAACACTGCTTCCTCTGCTGTTTTGCTTTTGCTTGCTCTGTCTCCACGATGACTACAGTTACCTGAACCAGCTGACCTGCTTCTGCCTCCCATCATGCCTTTGGGGGCATAATGGACTATATCCTTCCTCTGAACTTTTAAGTCAAGTAAGTCTCCATTTCTCCCTGTCGTGATCTGGATGTGAGTTGTCCCCACAGGTTCCCATGTTTGAATTCTTAGCTGATGTTAATGTTTGAGTAGGCAGTGACACCTTTAGGAGGTGGAGCTTTGCTGGAGAAAGGCATGTCACTGGGGCGGGCCTTGATGTTTGGTAGTATAGCCCCACTTGTAGTTGGCTTTTTGTTCTCTCTGCTTCCATGACGAGGACTGTAACCTGCCCCAACTTCTGCATCCAGCCTGACTTCTGCTGTGAGGCTCCCGTTTAAGGGACCATATCTCCCCTCTGGAACTTCAAGTCAAATTAAATTTTCTTTTCTCCCTTAAATTGTGCATGAGTCTCGTCTCACAGCAGTAGATAGAAAAGTAACTACAGCAAAGTTTAAATTTCTGAGGCAAAGGTTTTTACTTTTCAGAGGTCTAAAGGCTTACAGTGCTAATAACTACTTCAATATAATTGTCCTTAACAGGCATTTTGGTTCTGCTTGCTTCATCGCACGGAGCACCTTTGTAAGGCTCTCATCTCCTTGATGCTTACTTCAATAAAGGTTATATGTGCTGAGGATAAAGACTCAAAATGAATACCCAGGGTTTCAATTCAAAAGCTCTCAGTTCTGAACCAAAACCAAAGGGGGTATTATGTGTATGTGATGATTAATCTTCCTTGCCAACCTGACTAGACTTAGAATAATCTACGAGATTAGTGAGAACACCTCTGGGTGTTTCTAAGAAGGTGTTTAAAAATCAATTAACTGTAGCAGAAAGAGCCACTCGGAATGTAAATGTACTCTTTGGTGGGCTGGATACAAATGGGAGGAAGGAAAAATAAGTGGGTGCAGGTACTCTCCATTCTCTCTTCTTGCTCTTCTCCACTGCCTTCCCCACCATGATGGACTGAGCTCCCTGAAACCAAGATTCAAAGTAAACCTTTCTTCTATTGTTTCTGTGTGTTGCTGGGCTCACAGCACCCTTACAGTAACTAACAGTGCATCTTCTGATTTCCTGGTATTATTTTTACAAACACTTAGCTTCCCCCTTTTGTTTCCTGCTTTTCACCAAGTATATGAGGAAGAATAATTCCATCATTTTCCAAAATAGTACCTAACCCATATGTGGAATCCGACATATACTTTTTTTTATAAGGTGGGGAGGAGGGGAGGGGGAATCCTGAGACCTTGCTCCTGGGAATCCTGGAACCATGCTTCCCAGGCTAATCTTTACCTCCTGGGCTCAAGTGATCCTTCCAATTCAAGCTCCCTTACCTGCAGGCTATATAACCAGAATACAGACAAGCACCAACGACTATCTGGCTTCCTATACACTTTTAAGTAACCAATGCTTATAATCAACCCAAGCTAACACTAATTTAAAATTTTCCCTATTAGAAATTTTTCTTTCTAAATCAACGAACCACAATCCAGAACTTCAGAGACTCTATATCAACCACCTAGAACTGGGCCAGACTAATCTCTCCCCATCCTGAAGCTCAGGGACATTTGCGGAAGTGGGGGCAGTAAGAGTGTAAGAGCAAAAGGATGGGGGGAGCAATGATTTGCAAGATACTCCACACAAGTTAGGACCGAAGCAATCATAATTGGACATTGTATGCTCGGCGCAATGTCCAACACACTATTGACCTCACAGAGTCTAGCATCTGCTAAAGGCACCAAGATCCTTGGAGGCAAGGGATTGACAGCCACAGTAGTGTTCCTATGCTTAAGGGGAACACAGGAAGGGATTCAGGGAAATGCCACTGGGTCCTTGTACGTCATCAGAGAGGAGGGCCCAGAGGAGAGTCAGGCATGCACAAGAAAGGACTCTGGGAATTGGGGCGGGAGGCACGGGGGGATGGGGCGGGAGGGGTGAGGGGAGGGGGAGCAGGGGGTTCGGGGGGGAGGAGGAGGGAGGGAGGGAACTGGTGTACCTATTAAATTTGTATGAGCTGAAATAATAATAAAAAATGTATTATAAAAAAAAGAAATTTTTCTTTCTTAGAAAAAGTTGACCATCTGCTCGCCTTTGGGCTCAACTTCCCATACAGTCTGTATGGTCTGGACTGACTGTCAGTTACAGTGGTCTGGAGCTGAGCAGTCTAGATCTAGACATTTACTTTCTTTCTCAATAATCTGAAATCTGTCTCCTTGTTATGGTAAACAGACAGGTACAGACAGCTGGTTTTACCTTTTGTCCCAACTGCTCTGTATGGATTTTTAAAGTATCTATCTGTGCACAGAATCAGTTTTTGATGACCACCACCACTCCTTTGCAGTATCTATTCTTTTCCTATATTGACAGTACTCTGACACAATCAACTTAAGGGAGAAATGAGTATTTGGCTTACATTCCAGAGTGTATATAGTCCAATTATGGTGATACTCTCATAGCACAAGGCATGGCTATAGGCAGAAGGAGAAAGTAAGTTTAGGCCATCGAAGCCATCATGAAGGCTGACACGGCAGCAACTAAGGGGACATATAGTTGGCCTATGAAAATCTCAAAGATGGGCAGAAGAGATGGCTAAGGGGTTAAGACTCTGCTTCAAAAGCAGAAGGACCCAAGTTCAGATCCTGAATCCCATGTAAAAATGTCAGGTGGAAACAGAGGTGGTCTGCACTTCTATCTCTGGAAAGAAAAGCCTGAAAAATCCCAGAGCAAATTAAAAAAGAGGTAGAAACAATCCAGGATGATTCCTGAAATCATCTTTGGGCCTCCACAGGCACACACAGTGCCCTCTGATACATACACTCATAATTAAAAAAAAAAAAAGAAATCTCAAGGTTCCCAAGTCTGTACTTCTTAAAAGTGTTATAACCTTCACGAACATCAACAACAACCTAGAATGTGAACACATAAAGCTATAGGGGGCAACTCACATTCAAACCATAACAATCAGGAATTATCAATGTCTTCTTAATTCACTGTTTTACTTTAGATGAGTCTGATATTTTCATCAAATATTATCTTTTTTTTTGGTAAAATTTGAATCTCTGGCAGCATCAGACATAAATATTCCTAAGCAACAGAAACAAAAACTGAGGAATACAATAAAGAAAGTTTAAAATAGTAAATAATTTAATTGCAAAGGAAACGGCTTCTGTTTCTGAATGTATTAACAGGATAAAAACAAAGTCTATTCTAGATAACACTATAAAAGGCATTTTTTTTTCCATTTCTCTAAAAAGGAGTATTAGTCCACATTCATTAACTTCATGTTTTGTGTGTGTGTGTGTGTGTGTGTGTGTGTGTAGAAGTGGAGGCCCAAGAATATTTTTAAGAATCACTCTATATTGCTCTACCTCTTTATTGCTTTATTCTGGGATCTCCCAGGTTCTGCTTTCTAGGGCTAGAATACAAGATGCCACCGTATCCACTTGGCATTTTTACGAGGGATCTGGGCATCCAAATTCGTCCTTTTGCTTTCAAGGGAAAGACTTTAAACCCACGAGCCATCTCTCCAGGCCTAGAACAGCTACTGAGACACACTTGGTAAGCTTCAAATCCCTTACTTAGAAACTAACTTTGCTATATGAAGGCAAATATGTTTTTACAAAGACCAAAAGTTCTTCCATTTAGGGGAGAAAAGGGAGGTGATTTACATAAACTTGTGCACACTAATAGGTATGAATGGAAACTGTTCTATCGACATCTCACCATGAATGGGGAAAGAGCTCAAGAAACTCCACATCTCCCTGAGAGATTGATAAGGACTAATGCTGATAGGGAAGAAAAAGGGGATACTTTCCTCAATGGTATACCCACTGATCAATGATACTTGCTGGAGCATAAATCATGTCAGACATATGTCATCAAAGACAAACTAGACGAAACACAGTGCATTACACAAGTGAAAAAACTTGACAACAGAAGGGAGTCTGGGGGCTGGAGAGGTGGCTCAGAGGTTAAGACTGCCTTGCAGGCAGAAGGTCCTGAGTTCGGATCCTAGACCCCACTTATAGACACCAGGCAGAAGTGGGGGCGGCCTGCGTTTCTGGTCCTGGTGGGGCGGAGCCTGTGAATCCCGGGGCAGAGTAAACAAGGAGGAGGTGGAGGGGTCCATGGTGGTTCCCGAATTCGTCCATGGTTCTACATACATGCGCACACACACATACACACAATTGAATAAAAAAAGAAAGGAAGGGAGTCTGGAAGGGAAGATTAAGGGTTAAAAGATGGAAAGGAGGAAGAATGGAATTGGGGATTAACAGGATAAAATATCATAAATTCACTATATTCATGTATGCTACACCAAAAAAATAAGTAAATAGGTATTCTTGGGTTATAGCCTAGATGAAAGCCAAATGAAGAATAAAATCTAGAACAAGGGCTACAACACCAGCTAGGAATTCACAGGTAAGTCAGAGTACTAATGTGGTTAGTACCAAACAGTTTCCTCTAAAGACAAATTTGCATTGTCTTACAAACCTGTTGTGCATTAAATAGACAATTGTGTGGCTGTTATGAGCTAGGAATTACCATCTGACAAGTGACTGAAGAAAGTTAAAACAGATACAAAAGAAAATTAGACAGGGAAGCAGAGAAGAGAGCCAAAATTTCCAGCTCATACTAGCAGCGGCACTGGCGCAGTTCACAGATCTCCCACAAGAACTGGCCCCACACTTTAAAATAGAATTAACAGAATTTGTCAAAATGGGAAGAATGTTTATTTCTCTTGCCTTTGGCTCTTCAGTTAGTAGTTCTTGCAAGGTGACTGAGATTTCACATTCTTTAAGGATAACCCGTTTTCACATTTAGGGAAGACAACAAACAGGTGGCCCATTTTTTAAGTTTTAAATTTAAGCACAAATTTAAGCACAAAGTAGTAGTGTAACCATGCTAGAATTCAACAAGCCTTTACTAAGAATCTTGTAACTATAAGCTGAATCAAAAGAGACCAGAACAAACAGGCTGATTTCTTGGCTGGTAGCCTTCATATATTTACTAAAAATATTTTTAAAGTGAGATCTGAAGTGTTTATGAGTGAAAGAATGCTATTCATTTAGATCAGAGATTTACACAGAAGTTTCCCTACGCAAAATGTATTCTACAAAATCTACTAAGCATTCAAATCTTCTGGGCTGGGGAGATGGCAAAAGCTTTTACCTCGAAAGGAAAAGAACCCGAGTTGGGATGTCCATACACCAACTTACAAAAAAGGAAAAAAAACAAAAACAAAAAACAAAAAAAACAGGTGGAAATGGCAGTGGTCTGTAATTCTGTCCCTGAAAGAAGGATCCTAGGAAACCAAGAACAGAGCAATCCAGAATGATTCCTGAAGTCACTCTTGAGCCTCCATAGGCACACACACTCAAGTGCCCTCTGACTCTCTCTCTCACACACACACATGTAATAATAAAAGTTGCATAAGTATTATATTTAGGGTCAGAAGAAAGGAGGGAGTGAGTCACTGTAAAGTCATATCAAAGTAAAAGTCCTAACTTCAGATCATGATCATTTGTAACGTACAATTCAAATATATCAAATCTATACAGTGTAGGTATTTCAAAATTGTATTCTCTCGAGAAATGTACTTTCTAATGACTTTTCCAACTTTTACATCAAAGACTGGTTATCTTGAAGAACTTCTTCCTTCTTTTGTATTGGTAGTTGTAGACATTAGAACATTTGCAAATTTTGTTTCAGGCTGCTAACAAAGCATTTCTTTAATTCCCTTTATGGGTCATTAGTTGATAGTTGGTTTTATTAAATATCTGTAGTCACATAACTTTAGGCTTTTGTGATACAGATTCAACAAGTAAGTCCACAATGGGTCTGAGATTCAATCTAACAATTGCACATCATATTGCAGCATTTCTTGAACCTGTTATTTAAAAGTCTTTAAGTTTCTGCTTCTTTTTCCTAGTTCCTTTTTTCAACTCCATTGCTGCATTGCACTTTCTAGAGGAAGAAGCAACCTTCTACATGTCAACAAGAACATACCCTCTTATCCTTCACTTTATAAGCCAATTTCCCTTTAAAAAAGTTATTTTCCCTCCAACATAGAGAGGGAAAATGATGACTGAAAATAAAAGGGTATAATAACATAATTCTCAAAAAATGGGCTGAGATAATCAACTTACTTAGTAAGTATGCTGTTATGTAGAGTTGCCTACATAAGCACTGTAAAACCAGGTCACCAGACAATTCATCTTATATCAGGGCTACAGAAAAGAACTTTCCAATGACTGTGGGGACAGTTTTGCGTTTGTGATCTTGAATAAGAGAATCACCTGCCAAGCTACAGAAAAACAAAACCAGATTCTCAGTGGTGCAAGTGGTTAGCGCACAGTACTTGTCTGAGAAGTAAAACTAAGGAAGGTCACTTGAAATTTTATTTGATACACTTTCACTGTGATGGAAAGCACAGGATGAGGCACCCCCCCCCCCATTCATTTCTCTTAACTATTTTCAGACTTATGCAAATGTCCTTATTGACCTTCTTGTTGTCTCAATCTGTCTGTCATCTCTAATACTAAGCAGTTAGACAGAGTTACAGTCTCAAAAGAGAATTACCGAGACACATTTCTAAAGTCTATGCCATGGTATGCTTCTGAAATGTTCCTCATGGGCTATTTGTATTGTAGTGTAGTGTAGTTTAGTGGCTACTTGGCCCCCACCTAGTAACACTATTTTCGGCAGGCAGGCACTTGCTGGAAGAGTCCCTACTACCTCTACCTCTACCTCTACCCCTCTCTCTCTCTCTCTCTCTCTCTCTCTCTCTTTCTCTCTTCTCCCCTCCCCCTTTCTGGCTCCCAGAAGTTGAATAAGTTTATCTTACAATCACCTTTTTCTATGATGGAATAAAATCATAAAGGAAAATAAATCCTTCCCCCGTTATGCTGATTCTGTCATAGCAACAAGAAAGCTAAAACAGTTTGGCTCTAAAGTGTACTTTTCTGATGAAATTTACTACAATCAATTATTTTGGATTTTCTAGGCAGTTTAACGAAAATAAAAAGGTAACATCCATCTCTGATTGTCTGAAATTGAAGCCTCAACAATATATATTCGCTCTTGAATTGTTTGTCAGCTACATAATTAGCTCCCAGGAAAAGAGAATAGCATAATTAAATATAAGTACAGTAAAAACAAGTACAATTATGGGAACAAATGAAAATCATCTTTATTTACCATAATACTGAAATGAGTGATCAGACATAATGCGACAATACAATATATTGCTCAATGAAGAATTATGTGATGTCTACCTCTGGAATTGTTTAAAGTAACAGTAAACATGAAAGGAGTTTTTGGATAACCACTGATGGTTCTTTCCAAGTTAATGTACATATATATATGATGTTAAAATCAATTATTTTAAAAGGCAAGAGAAGAAATTAGAAAACCAAGACCAAGTCCTTTAAGCTCCCCCTTTAGATTCTACCATCTCCTCTTCACAAATATACAGGTTGTTTCTGTTTTTCAGCACAAAAATGTATGTGTTAAGGAAAAAAACCAACCATGTTGTCTGTCGGCTAGGATGAAATAATGGCTGCTCTGTGGAACTGATTAAATGTCATCACCACCATCAATTTCTCCTTTCTTTGCCTATCAGTTGGGCTTTGTGTACCTTGGGGGTGGAGGGTAGGTAGCGGGATGGAACACTGAAAACAATGTCAACATTCAAGAAAGAATAGGATTCAAAAAAATTCAAGAAATGTGAATACAAGCCATGTTCTTAACTGCTACCAATTTCTGAATGATGCCTATTTGATACTTATGTTTGGAATTTGAGGAAACAATGAAACTTACTATTTTGAGCCAAGGCTTGAAGCAGACAATCCAAGCATCCTTCTAAACTATCCTCGGTCCTGTCAACAGCTGTTATCTTCAGCTTCTTTAAAGTATCACTGAGATTATCTGTGGACAGGAAAAAAAATAATCAGAAACTTCGCCAATCTACAGCATCTCATATTCAAAGGAGGGTGAAGAGATAGCAGTTGTCATTAACATGCAGACACTCCTGTGACACTGCAATAGCTTCAGCACACATTGTAAATAGCACTTGACTTTGCGCTACAGCAGATATCTAAAATGAAAGTCCACTAAGTCAAGTATGAATTACTCACTCCACAAGTAATTAAGACAACAAATAACACAGATTATCCTGAACACCTTTTTTTCAATATTCTTGTGAATTTTTGAAGCAGATAAAGTTGAGAAAAATTCAATAGTCACAAAAAAACATAGTTTTACAAGTTAGGCAATTTCATCTTTTGCTTCTACTCTTGTGTTTTAATGAAAGAGGAGGGTTAGAGAAGTTCTCAAATAATGACTTCAACTAATACTAAATGCAATACCCATAAAGCCTACTATGTTATTTGGAAAATGACTTTTGCCTTAAGCAGAGTACATAATCTTTGGATTGCTAAATTATATTTTTCTCATAAATTATATGTTGGCTCCTCCAGTCCTCCAATCCTAAAATCCTTTTGATTTAAAAATTTTGAGGATTCCAGACCAGCCAAATCTCTCCCCATACTAAAATCTTGTGGAAGAAGGGGCAGCAAGATTTTAAGAGCCTAAAGATAGAAAGGACCAGCAATATGCAAGATACTCCACAAAAGTTAGGCTGCAGCAGCCAGGATTGGACTTTGCCTGACCTGCACAATGGCTGACATGTCAATGACCCCTAAAGTCTAGCATGGATCACAGGGGAGAAGGCTCCAGGCAGTAAGATCCTTAGAGGCAATGGATTAAACAGTCATAATAAAGTTCCCACACTAAAGGGGAGCCCAAGAAGTGGCCACGGACTATGCCACTGAATCCTGAACCCTCACTAGGTGGAGGACTCAGAGGTAAGTTTGGTGCCCACATAAATGGATGCTCCAGAGGATGGGAGGAAGGGGGAAGCACCAGGAGAGGGGAAGGGACTGAAAGAAAGGGGGGAAGTGGAGAGAGGGGAATGGGTGACAATGGGGGAAGGAAGGGAGGAAAGAGAGGATGGGGTACCTATTAAGCTTGTATGATTAGGAAAAAAATAAAATGAGGGAGAAAAAAAATTGAGGATCCCAAAGCACTGTTTACAATATCGCTATTACATTGAGAATCAAAATTGAGACTTAAAAGTTTTATTTTATTATCTACTAAATGTAACGACTATTAGACATTAACATAATTTACATTTTAATGAAATGTTATTTCCAAAACAGTCTGTAAGGTTGGCAGAGTCCTGTAGGTTCATAAACCTCCACAACATATGGCTCAGTAGATGAGACTCTTCTATCTGCCTCTGCAGTCAGTCATTATAAAATTTATACATTATACATTACAGTGTTAAAACAGTTGAACACATGAGGAAAAAAGCAGGCATGCCTGACAGTATATGTAGCTGGAAACACAGCAGCAGTCCATGTCTTTTTCAGAGAATTGTAGACATTGTGGTAGTCAACCAAACCTGGTAAGTAGCATTTCAGCAGCTGACATCATGTGTCATCTAAACCAGCATCCTTGAACAATCCACTACTATAGTAACATCAGCTGGTCCCTCGTGCTTTGAATGACTTCAAGCATTTAAGATATTTATATTCATGCACTGGTCATTTAAAAAACAACTCAGTGAGTTATGGATCACTTCCACATGTCACCGTTTATCTTACTGAACTACTTCAAATGGTCACCACTAATTTCAGTTTAATTATGTGCTTATTAAATATTAAGAACCCGTCAATATAACGATGATACAAGTTTCCCAAACTTTTGTCTTAAGAACTTCCACTTTCATTGCCAGCAACGAATTGTCAGATTTTTTTCCGTAAGTGACAAAACTTCATTCATTAGCTGAGAAAACTGTCTGCCAAAGAGGCATACTTAAAGATAAACAGTTCTTTCCACTGGGAAAATAAAAATAGTGAATCACAAAACAGAAAGGACTTCCAACAGTTTACAGGCAGACATCAGTGCATGTGTTTTATGCACATGTGTGACTCTATCATGTACAACTTTTTAAACATATCCTGAAAGGTTGTTGTTAATGATGTGTGTCCTCCTCCAGCACAGACATTCTTCAGAGGACAGAAGTGGTTCTAAACCATGTAATGGTAATGAAAAATATCTGCCACTTCCAACTGACTGAGCTGCACTAAAACACTAGCAATTTTTAACTTATAATTGCTGTAAAACTATCATTTCCAGTGAAAGAAATCAAGAGTGAAAAAGGAAAATTGCAAGTCTCCTACTATGAGCTATGGCTAAGTGAGGTACAGTTTTTCTTTTCTTTCCTTTTTTAATTTGTGTGGTACTGGGGATTCAAGTAAGGTCTGTAAAGTCTTCTACCACTCAACCAAAACCCCAACCCATGGCACACATTCTAATACATTTCTGTATATTCGGGAAGTAAAATGAAAAATTCATATAAAATAAAACACTACAGTTATACCTTGCAAAAAACCTGTGGCTAATGTATTAATTCTTTAAAAACCCAAGTTATTGTTTGCAACCAAGATCAGTATTTGCTGTCTTGAAGGGCATCAGATAGTAAAACTAAATTCATACGTATCCCTTTATTTTCTAAGTTGAAGAGCTTCGTATCAGGGAGATTTGACAGTAAATTTTCTAAAATAAAGTAGAAATAGGGTATCTAACATTTTATAAACAATAACTTCGAATATTATAAACAATCACTATAGAAAGAAAAATAAGGCAATGCTATTGAAATTATAGTAATTTATCAAAAGTTATTAGTCAACACCTTAATAAAACCAACTGAAACTGAGAACCACTATTTGCTTCCATACAAACAAACAAAACGCTAGCCCAGTTCATTCTCTCAGTCTGCGTGCCCACCATTTCACCCACCCTGGTGCAGCTGCGGATACTCTGCACTGAGAGCAGAATCCAGATTCTTTGGCCTTTCAGTGTAGACTGAAGACCAGTGGCTCTCCAGGAATTCTCCAGGCCTCTAGCATCATGTAGGGACTGCTGATGCATTCACCTTCAGGAAGATTGTCTCAGCTTCGCTAACGTACAATAAGTATCCTTGACTACCAGAGAGGATCGTGTTTGGCCAATCTCCTTGATGCAGGGTGTTCATGCTGCTGACCGATACATGACCAAATAACTTGGGAGAACAAAGGGTTCTAGTCTTGCACTACTCTGGTCACAGTTCACAGTCCAGCTTGGCAGTAGAGTTCAAACCAACATCAGGAGCCGAGTGAAGTGGCCACACCAGATCCACAGGAAGCTGACAGAGGGGCTACTATGTAGCTCAAGGAGAGTCAGCTCTGAATATCAGTCAGTCTCTAGCTCTAGATTCTCCTGGCTTAGTCTTCTGCAGGTGTGTTGTCACTCTGTCTTGCAAATACTGAATTCTCTGTCATTTACGGTAGAACATACTGTAATTTATCTTCTTCACAATATCCAGAAACAGTAGCTTTATTTTCAAGGTTAGAGAATTTAAAAATATTTCAGCAAGTTTCACAATCATCACTTGGTTTATGCTGAGAGGTGTGTGGATGGATAGAGGGGTTAACTATCTCACATCCATTTTGGTAATAAAAACTCAGAGGAGCAAATACCTTTTAAGACGTTTTACAAAACCTTTCTACCACATCCTTCAACTATCACTTGGTTTTCCTAATCAATAGTTAACTGCCATAGTAATATATTTTTCAAGAGAAAAATTCAGCATGCCCTGCCATAGAAGCTAATCTGCAATTAATTAACGAATAACAAAGCTTTGTGGTATTATCAGACATCTGATACAGAAAAAAAGTGATTTCTATACTGCTGTGATTTTTCAAGCAATATGAACACAGTCAATTCAGGAATGAAAGAATCTCAAATTCATCTCAAAAGGAATAACAGAAAATCTGGGCACTTGGATTACAACAGCCTCTCCTGAACGTTGTGTTTCACATATCTAAAGGGATTATCTCAAGAATGAATAAATCTACTTAAAACACTTATCTAGTGATACAGAAAGAAATCGCTGTTTTTGTTAATTTAAAAATGTTTTGCTTCCTTGTGTTACAATGCAGTTTTCTACTTTATAATATATAAAGTAATAATATATAAAGGCTTAGACCAGAGTTAGTCTGAAACCTGTTAATATGTGAGAAAGGATTCTCATTCTTTCAGCGAATTTCATCTGGAGAAATCGAAAGATCAATAGAGGAACCAAGTTTCCTCCTCTGACTATTATATCCTCTAACCTTTCAAAATAATTTTTAATTCTCTAATTCTTCCTAATGTTAGAATGAGCACATGAAGATTGTTTCTGAGTCATGGAACCTTCACTTCCCTGATTTCTACCCACCCAGACTGGAACTTCAAAACATATCACTAATCTTTCAAAAATCTTCAGTGTTTACTACCCACAGCCAGAAAGCTTTTCATCAAGAGCATCATCAACGATGCATTCTCCTCTCACTACCTGGTCCCACAACTTCTGAGTCATTCCTATTATAGAATTCACTTGCTTTCTTTCTGGCACAATTCCATTTTTACAACTGTACAGATAGTCTTGTCCAGTCTAGAATGTCTTTCCATGCCCTGTCCACCTACAGCAAAATGGCTTACTTAAGTGAAAACTTCGTAATTCTGAAGTCAGACCCAGCCCTTCCATGTCTGGGCACTTTACTGACAGTGCTGGTCTCTCTATTTTCATGTGCCGACTTACATGCAATTCATGGACAGAAGAGCTGGCGTATTTTCATGTTTAAGAATACAGCCCTGGATCAGATCCAAGGTCACCTTTGGCTACACAAAGTCCCAGGCTACACTGGGCTACAGCAGATCCTGTTTATAAATAAATTAATTAATAAGAGAATACAGCCTCTCAAGCCAGACTTGTGTTCTGGCTCCACATTTAACCAGGAGATTTCTTTTATGTTCTCATTACATAATATAGGTGACAACAATCAGATTGTTGTGAAGAATAAATGGATTTATACCATGATGCCCTTGGGACAGGTCTTAGTACCTATAGTAAGAAATCAATGATGACTTTTCAAATCTTGTTCTGAGTCTCTGTAAAGTTTCTACTTTATTCGGAACCTGTGACATGCTCTGATCCTATTGTTTTTTTCTGTTTCTGCTAGGATGGGGACTGAATCCAGGACCTAGTGCAACTAACAAATGTTCTACCATGAAGCTGTATCAATAATTTTTCCAATATATTTAAGAAATTCTGTCAGTATTGAGAAAAATCAAGTGTATTTTCTCATTCCTACATCTACTTGGACATGCCTAGAGTAAAGAACAAAAAAATAAGGTAACCATCCTGCAAATGGTCTCCTACTCTTATTCCATCTACCTTTGAATTTACTCTAATAAGACTCTAGTTTAACAGCCTTTTATCTCTGGCCAGGGGGTGACATCTAATACCCATCAGGATGGAGCCAAGGGCGGTGCAGGAGCAGCAAAACTGAAAAAAAAAATCAACAAACTATAATTCGGAAAATCAGAGACTCTACATCAACCACCTGGAACCAGGCCAGCCTAATCTCTCCCCATCCTAAAGCTCAGGGAAATTTGCGGAAGAGAGGGTGGTAAGATTGTTAGAGCCTAAAGATGGGGAGGAGCAATGATATGCAAGATACTCCATTCAGGTTAGGGCCGAAGTAATCATAATAGGACTTTGCATGACCTGTGCAATGACCAACATATCATTGAACCCCCAAAGTCTAGCATGGATCACAGGCACTACGATCCTTAGAGGCAAGGGAACACAATAGTGTTCCTATACTAAAGGGGAACACACACACAAAAAAAGAACTCTAAGCAATGCCACTGAGTCCTTACACCTCATCAGAGAGGAGGACCCAAGTTTGACATACACACTATAGGATGCTCCAGGAATGGGGGGGGGGGGAGGCGCACACTGGGAGAAAGGGAGGGAGAAGGGAAAGGAAAGGGAAAAGATGGAGAGGGAGCAAGGGGATCCAGGGAGGGGTGGAAGGAGGGAGGGGAATGGGGTACTTATCAACTTTGTATGAGTGGAAGAAATAAAAAAAAAAAAAAGCATCAACCAGAAAAAAAAAAGGTACAGTGAAAAATGATCTCACATTCACCAGCATCCAACAAATTTTCTTATTATTAAGCTGGGTTTCATAGTCACACGGAGTATTCTGGGTCACAAAACAAAATAAAGACATGAATGTAGGGAAGGGATTTACAGGGTGCAGAAGGAGTTGACCATAGAGGGAGGGAGAGAAGGAAAGTGAGACTATGGAATTGTCAATAAATAAAAATGACCAATAAAGAATTTAAAAATTGTTTTAAGTATCCTGGATTTTTAATACATACATTATAAGATCAGAAAATACAGATCATTTCTCCCTTCTTTTCTAATGTTTCTACCAAGTGAGAAGCTCTATTTACCAAGCTCTATCATTTCTGTGTCTCAGTTAAGATTACAGTCTTCCACACGTCTCTGCAGATGGGGTAGGTGGGACACAAACTTAGGCAGCTAAGTAGAAAAATCATGCTGTTCTTGATTTTTTTCTGGTAATGTGATTCTTGCTGTCAAAATATCATCTAGAAAAAAAAACTATGCATTCAGAAACAGCATCTAACAATTTACCATCACCTTAATAATTATAACTTGTTTTCAGAACAAAAAACTTGAATTGTAAAGAAAAAAGGCTAATATGAGCAGGTAATTTTCAGGGGCTCAAACAGTGGGTCAAAAATAACTGTTCAGAATGCACATGTGTGATATATGAATGATAATTTACATATCCTTGGAATATTCACAATAAAGCAGGATAAAATTAATAAGTTGCTCCATTATATAAAACTTGGAACAAAATTTCATTCACTTTTAACTTTGGTTTATTTGTTGCATTAACATACAACATATTCAAATGTTTGAATTTTCTCCCAATACGGCAGCCAAGTTGCAAGGAGATGAAACCAACATCTGTTCAGCGGCTCTCAGCTGTGATGGTTAATCTTTTTTTAAACAAAACAAAACAAAACTTTATTTGTGTGTGTGTGTGTGTGTGTGTGTGTGTGTGTGTGTGTGTGTGTGTGTATTTTAGAGCACTGTGGGTCCCTATGGAGGACCAAGGGTGACTTTGGGAATTATCCTGGATTGCTTCTATCTCCTTTTTGCTTCACCCTGGGATTTCCCTGCCTCTACTCACCAGAGTGGGGAAGTGCAGGCCACCACCATGTCTGACTGGCATTTTTTTTTTAAAACATGGGGACCTAGGATCTGAACTCAGGACCTTCTGCTTGTGAGTCAGAGTCTTAATCCCTGAGCCATTTCTCCAGCTCTGTGATGGTTAATTTTGATTGCCAACTTGTTGGGGTCCTGGAATTATAATAAAAAAAAGAATAGGAGTAGAGCACCAGAATTCATCTTTCTGATGGGAGAGACAATGTGACCTGCTGCATCAAACACTGCTACTATGCTTTTCCTGTTATGATGGCTTTGTCCTTAAACTGTGGGCCAGAATAAATCCTTCCTTCCTGAAGTTGCTTTTGTCATTTATCTGGTTACAGTGATAAGAAAAGTAACTCACCCATCTGCTTACCTCTCTCATTCCACAAGTTGATTATAATCACACATCTCATCTCTTTCACTTCAAACAAAACTAAGATTTCAAACAAAATAAGTCCTTAGATGAATTTAATCAGTCTCCACTAAAAATGAAGTAGTTTGAACTCTATGCTGTGACTGAATTCCAAGACTTAACTTCCTATATTAGATTACTTAGAAAATTATTTTTGTAAAATTTTAATTTCAATTTTTTGTATTTTTTCATTTTGATAGTTTCACAGTTTTATGTGCATATTTGGAAATTACTGTTAAATGGGAGAAACTTCTAGGATACTAGCATTAGTCTCTAGAGTAAAAACACAATGGATCCTGACAATCAAGCCTTATTTTTCCAGTTACCCACACTTACATTTTCTATTTCAAATTATAGTGTAAACTTCCCTGACTTAACAATTTTTTTAATAAAATGACCTAACTAAATCTAGTGATTCATGTCAATTTGAAGTTCCATTTCTTGCCATTTCAGAAATCTAATTTGAAAAAACTTTACAAAAAGTGATTTTTCGTCTTTCTTTCATTCATCCACTGTACATGATTACTATTTGTCATACTGAGTGAGGCAGAAACTGAAGGCCTTGGGCTCAGTCTGCCTAACGACTCAGACCCTAAGCCCCAGACAAGGGTTCTATCCCAACCAATCCACATTGATGGGTAAATGGGGTTAAATATCAGCTTTAGTTTGTACTCTTGTTAAAGTCATGTGTGATCAGAGGGCCAAACAGCTGATGGTTGATATAAATGACTACAATATTAAAACCATAACACATAAAAGCAAGACACAGTTATACTTCATTTCACACATGCTAAGACCTCAGAATTCAAGAGTCTTTTCACTGCTTTATAGCTGTCAAATGTAGTTTCAACATACAATATAATGGCAATTACAAATTATTATATTATCTTTCTTAATTCCATAGTAATTCATGGAAACTTCCAAGCTTAACTGAGAGCTGAGTAAGAAAAATACTAGAGCAATTTCTTCTCCACAGTTACCTATATGGAAAAAATTACGATACTCCCTTATCAAACAGTGATCAATAATGTATGACAATTCAGAAAAATAAACATAAATAACTAATGTAAGTTTAATGGCATGTTAAACAATTTAAAATCCAAGAACAATACTGGATCAACATTAGTGAAAATGTAATTTGTATTGGATTGTCCAGAGGACCTCTATACAGACAAGTAGTACTAGACAACTTTGCAAATGGAAAAGTACACACTTTCCAACTTCTACACAGGTTAAGCTAACTGCATTAACCACACAGAGAAACTATCTAAATAACAAAAATGGCTACTTGCTAAAACGTACTTTCCTGTTTCATTTCTTTTTATCTATAATATGCCTAGAAACCAACCCAAAGTCTCAAAGCTATCAGTATTCTTTCATTAGGATTCTTCCAGAATAATGTCTTTTTAGTTTATTCTATTATCTTGTGTTTTCCAATCTTAAGTCCCATTTTATTTTAAACTTAGCTCTCCTAAACCACTTGGTCACTCAAGTTAGTACATATTGGACATAATACTGCAGCTGTGAGCTTCCACTCCAGGTTACATTAAGTGCCCTCCATGATGTGCTGGTGCTTGGCACTCAAGCATAAAGCATAACCCTGCTGTAGCTCAGTCACCAGACTCCAAGATATGCCAGGCAGCACAGAAAAACTAGATGAAAGGCAGATTCAGACAAAAACGAGGTTGATAAATAAAACAGAAGACATGACTGATTAAAGTTATCAAGGCAACACATATATAATAAGTATAATCTGAGCTACATAATATGTTAGTTATAAACTAACTAATCTGCACCTCAGATCCAAATTCATCCTTATAGCCCTATTTACATGAAAATGAAGCTGGAGGTTGAGGGACAGGCTGAGGAGATGTCCCAGCCAGTAAAGTGCTTGCCACACAAGCATGAGAACCTGAAGTGGATCTCCAACATAAAAAGGCAGGGAAGAGGGGCTGGAGAGGTGGCTCAAGGGTTAAGCTTCTGCCTTGCAGGCGGAAGGTCCTGAGTTCGGATCCTAGACTCCACTTATAGACACCAGGCAGAAGTGGGGGTGGCCTGCGCTTCTGGTCCTGGTAGGGCGGAGCCTGTGAATCCCGTGGCAAAATAAACAAGGAGGAGGTGGTCCATGGTGGTTCCCGAATTCGTCTGTGGTTCTACACACACATACACGCACACGCACGCGCACACACACACACGCACGCACAATTGAATAAATAATAATAAAAAAAATGTAAAAAAAAAAAGAAAGGCAGGGAAGAGTTTGTAACCATGCGCTGGAGGAAGAGGCAGCAAAAACAAGTAGATCTCTGGAGCTTGCTGAGAGCCAGTGGCTGAACTGAGAGAACTCTAGATTCAATGAACTGTCTCGACAAAATAAGGCATGGGCTGGCGAGGTGGCTCGGCTGGTAAAGGTGCCTCCAGAACTTATGATTTGAGCGTGATTCCTGGAACCCACATGTTAGAAGGAACCAATGCTCACAGCTGCCCTTTGACCTTCACGTGTGTAACGGTATGCATGCCCACATTCTCTATCTCTCTCTCTCTCACACACACACACGCACACACACACACAAAATAAGAGCAAAAAAAAAATGGTGTTCTTAAGGTGAAGAGCAACTGAGGAAAACATCGGAAGTCAACCTCTGTCCTCCACAAGCCCATGCACACACACACCCTCCTTACTCCCCCCAACACACAAATAAATGAACGTTACAAAAAATAGGCAGAGAGCAAATAAAGAAAACAGCGAAGATCAACTCTGGCCTCCACACACAAATATGGAATTGTTCTAGGATGACTTGTAGGGACCTCACTTTCCTCTGCACAGCCAACTCTGAGTGTCCTCAGCACTATCAAACCACTTCACTTTGCCAGAGCTGCACTTACTTTGAGGGTTAGATGACCAAGGACCATTCAGAAGACTGAAGCCTGGAGGAGCAGTCCAATAGTATTAACCTGGCTCTGGGTTTCATCCCAACACCAGAAAAAAAGATCAGAGGACCAAAACTACATATTTCAATGAAAATCCATTTTCTCCTTTGGTTACAGTTTCTCTGCTCTAGGCTGCCCATTGGAGTTTGTTGCTCAGATTTTCTACTGATGGGCAATAAGCATCTTACATCTACTACCCTGTGTTCTGGGCTTGGGGGATAGGCAGGTTGTAAACTCGACAGGGTTATCAGTTTGATCAATAGAATCCATGTAACAATGTCAGATGTGGTGACATGAACTCCCAATCCCAGATCTGGGGAGGTGGAAACAGAAATATCTCTGGGATTCACTGGCCAATCATAAGCTCTGGACCAATGAGAAACCTTGTCTCAAAGGAGGTGGAGGGTGTTTCTAAAGACGACACCACAGGGAAATGCTCTGGCTTCACACGCACACGTAATTACTGTGTGCCAGGAGATAATTTCCCCTAGACTTCTTGGTATTTATGCATAGGTTTTCTGAGTCAAAAACAAGAAGGTGGGGGAGAGAGAGAAAGAAAGAAAGGGAGAGAGAGAGGGGGAGAAAGAAACTGGTAAGTTACAAGTAAGTTAACTCTCTTTCCCTGGAAATGTACAATGATAAAAATTCCCCTCTTTTTCCTAGAAATTTGTGTTTAACTCACTTAAGGAAATACATGTAGAAATGTATCACCAGGGAGGATTTATGCAATTCCAAAATGAGGTAAGAGTATGCATATGCATTTCCTGATCTGGAAGATATGCCAGTATCTCTATATAACTTCTGGTGCCATAATTCAGGCTTCCTGATCTGCAGTGCACTCTTGATTCTTATGGAGAGTAGCACCAAGTGCTTGATCACACTGCACAATTGAAATTTTGGTTTAGAGGGGACATGCTGAAACACTCTGAGCAAAGAACTATATCCCTTGATACACAGAATTCTTGTTTTCTATCAAAATATCTATTATTCATCTATCATCTATTACCAGATCTAGCTGTCATCAATATCTATCATCCATCTATCATCTATTATCCATCTATGGATTATCTATCTGTATCTATCATCTACTATTCTGTGATCTACCTTCTGATTGGACACAGAATGTTACAGATTCCCCCCTGGAAAAAAAGAGGCTATGTGAGAAAAAGGCTAAGAATGTTATGTGCTGATATAATGTTCAATAAATTAAGACAATCATTCCAAACTTCAGTTTCTTAGTGAAATGAGCTAGGTGCATACTAATTACCCAACATCGAAGTCATAAAACCTGAGGCAATATTTCAATATACATATTTCTTTCCTAATTGTTATTGAAGGGAATTACTATAATAAAGAATAAGTAAAGAAACCCTAGTGAAACGATACATGCCAGAAATTCCTCTCTATTAAGACTATCTTCGCTTGATGCTACAGAAAAAAAGTCAACTTGTATTCAGCAGGTAGTTCTCACTGTGATGAATTTTAGTAATCTGCTTTGTACATCTCACTATGATGAATTTTGGTAATCTGTTTTGTACTGAAAAATGTTAAATATTGTTCTTTAATAAATCACCCAAAATTATTGGAATGAAACAAAAGCCATTGAATCATGCTCACAGATCACATGAACTAGGAATTCCCAAAGAACACAGTGTGGAGTACTTATCTACTGCATAAAGTCCAGGCCCTCAGGCTTGGAATGACTGTAGAGTGCTTCAATGGCTGCACCTGGAATATCATCTCTGCCACTCAATGGTTCATTCACACCTGTTTCCTGGCAGGCCAGAGTCAACTTAAAGACAAGGACTGCTGACTATAAAGACCTGACTTGTGCTCACAAGGTATATCTTCCTAACAATATGGCAATCTCATGGTGCTCAGACTTCTCAGGGTTCCAAATGGGCCAGTGGGCCAACAAACGTTACTTCTATGACTAAAGAGGAAACAGCCACGTAACATCACTTCTACTACATCCTCCTGGTTAGACAGGAGTTGCAAATACATCTGAACTGGACAGGAATAAAATGTTCTCTCAATGGAGGACAGCAAACTCCAGAAGATTGCATAGTACAATAAAAAGTGGTCACCTTGGAAAAAATACTCTATTAAAAATTGAAGTTCAACTTCATAGTTAAAATAGTACAGAAAACTTACATACTATTTTTTTTTCACGAACAGTTGTGAGTGATGTATAAGAGGGCACTGTGTGCACCTGTGCAAGCCCAAGGGTAACATTAGGAACCACCCTGGATTGCTCTACCTTGTTACTGCTTTGCTCTGGGATTTCCCAGGCTCCATCTTCCAGGGCCAGAAGTACAGGCCACTGCCATTTCTGACCAGTATTTTTCCGTGGGATATGGGATTTGAGCTCAGGTCCTTTTGCTTTTTGAGGCAAAGGCTTATTAACCTCTGAGCCCCTCCATTTTATTTCTGAATACAACATACTAAGTTTTCCTAAAGTGATTCTATTTTCAGCTTTGTAAATAGAAGTTAAGGCAGTATTTATGTGGGTGCTGTTTTATGTAACATTTGTAACTTTCCTGCGAGATAAGTAGGATCATCTGCATTCTGATGGGTCAAAGAGTTGCTTTCAGTTGAAAATTGTGACCGGAGTTAAGTGCTGGAGTTGGGACAAATCCATCCACATTCTCAAAGGCCTGGTTCTTCTATTGTCCAGGCAGTCAGCACTTGATACAACTAAATGAAATTGATATCGATCATGTGCAGTTTAGAAATGCAAAAAATAAGTCTTTATCTTGCTTTACATAGAAAATAAGTACCTCAAGAATGACCATTTCCAACCATGTTAACTAGGTGCACTTTAACTATCTTTGTATTGGAATATGTAATCTAAAAAACAAAAGTGGAAAATTCACCAGGGGATAGTCTTTGCCACAGTATCTCAGGGGATATCTAATCAGATACATACTACAGTGTTCAGTAAGTGTTTAATTCAAGAAGTCTAGATCTTTACACGTAATGAACACTTGTAGAGACCTGAAAAACTGAAGTAGGCACTGAAAACATACGCTGATCCGATTTAAATTCATAAGAGTCTGTGTTTTCTCTAGAGAATCAAAATTATGGCCTTATCTGTTCCTATTATTCATTTCTTTTATAACATTCTTTTAAGTCTTTATCTGCAGAGTTTAAGCTTCTCTAAAGTAGGAAAATGTGAGCGTCTACATTACTTACTTTGTCATTTTCTGTAATACCTCATACAGCAATCTGTCTTGCTTCTGACTTAACTTACATTTGCAAGCCATACAAAAGCCAGAAATGTGACCCAAGGGACAGCTGTTAGTCCTTCTTACAGCTTAGTATCACACCAGCCTTCCCAAGACTATGGTTTGCAACTGAAAGGAAACAAGCACACACATTCTCACCTGTGTTCTGATTTATATTTTAAACCAAATACAGCCTACAGTTTTAGAAGGTAAATCAATATTTACATTTCTTCAAAGCACACATTTGTCAATATAATCCTTACGTTGTTTATGACTGGTTTCATCTTTTATATTCTAATGAGGAATATCAATATAAGAATGTTTTTCAAAGCATTATAGGAAAGTTTTTTAAATGTGACAAATTTCTTATATTATTTTTCCATGTATGTCGGTGTGCATGTACAATTTGCATGTAGATTTGTGCACATATGTGCAGGAACACGTGAGTGCATGTGTTATATGGCCTGGATGACAGATCTTTTTCCTCCAAGCATAACGTAATGCCATCTTAAGACTTTGCTCCTAGTCTAACCTAAGACGATGCTATATAGCATTTTGAAGCATCCTACACTAGAAGGCAGCTAAGAAAGGAAACAGCTCTTTAGTCTCAGAAACTTCTTGCAACTAATAAGATTGGAGAGGTAGGGGTTTTTGGAGGCAGAAAATAATTGCTAGAGGAATAGATTGACTGGCCAGTTGGTTTAGTGGGGCAGAGTCTGTGGAAGGAACAAATCATGCAGTAGAGACCTGCAGCTTCCCTGCAGGTTACCATGGGCTTTTAGATGTAGCTGCCTGAAGTGCTCCCTGCTGCTGTAACCAATCCTCAGCCACACTCCTGGAAATAACTCCTGTACTGTGGGAAGACCCCTACCTCCCCAAGATTGATAATTGCAGGACGTTTCTGTGTAACTCACTGGTTCTCCAAGTTAGACTTTGGTATAATCATGCCTTAGTCTGTCCTCAAATTCCTTTCTGGGATGAATAGAAGTTGGGGTGCTGCCTCTCTAGGACAAGTGCGCACACAGCATGGTGACCCTAAGGCCCAGGGATAATACCAGAAATCACACTCCATTGCTCTTCCACTTGACTGTCTTGAGGTGAGGTCACTGATTCAAGCCAGAACTCCACCACAGGGCTAGTGAGGTAAGCCACTTTATTCTGGGGATTCCTGGGCTCCACCTTTCAGAATTGGAATTACAGGCAGGCGGCCCACCACAGGGCCCTGCATTTTAAAGAGAAAGTTAGGGATCCAAATTTCAGTCCTTTTGCTTGTGTCCCAAGTGCTTTGCTGTTGAGCCATCTCCAAAGCCCCAAAGAAGGTGGGGGCTTCTTAAAGCCTTGGAAAAACATTATTTTAAAAAACACAAAGATTCTTGCTTTGTTTTAATCTATTAAAAAACCCATCCTATTCAGCACAGAATTCTACCAGACATTTAAAGAACAACTAACACCGATATTCCTTAAACTGTTCCATAAAATAGCAAAAGGAAGGAACACTTCTAAATTCTTTCTACAAAGCTAATATCATACTAATCCCGAAACCTACTAAAGATACACTTAAAAAAGAAAACTATAGGCCAATCTCTTTGATGCACACAGATGCAAAGACTCTCAACAAAATCTTAGCAAATTGGATTCAAAAATATATTAAGAAGATCGTTCATGGTGATCAAGTAGGCTTTATCCCAGGCACACAAGGTTGGTTCAACATGCAAATCACTGAATGTACTCATGATATAAACCAATTCAAAGTCCAAGACCACATGATACTCTGGATAGATGCTGAAAAAGCTTTTGACAAGATCCAACAGTCTTTTATGATCAAAACCCTAGAGACAGACAGTTGGAATGGAAGAAATCTTTATCAATATAATAAAAGCTGTATACAACAAGCCTACAGCAAGGATTATGCTCAATGGGGAAAAACTTGAAGCATTCCCGCTTCAATCGGAACTAGACAGGGCTGTCCACTTTAACCATTTCTATTCAATATTGTACTTGAAGTCTTAGCTGAAGCCATAAGACAAGAAAGGGACATAAGAGGGATTCAAATCGGCAAGGAATAAGTCAATTTATCTCTAATAGCAGATGATATGATCCTATACCTGAGTGATTCTAAAAACTCCACCAGGAAGCTCCTGGAATGAATACAGAAGTTCAGCAGAGTGGCAAGTTACAAGGATGAAAAAAGTGAAAAATTCCTAAGAGAAACAATCCCATTTACTATAGCCTCTTAAAAAATGAATACTTTGGCATAAATCTAAGCAAGAAGTGAGAGACCTTTATAATGAAAACTTTAAAATCCTAAAGAAAGAAATTACAGAAGACACCAGAAGGTGCAAAGGCCTCCCATGCTCCTGGATCAGCAGAATCAACATAATAAAAATGACCATCCTATAAAAAGCAATATACAGATTCAATGCTATACCAATCAAAATCCCAAAGCAATTCTTCAAAGAAGTTGACCAAACAATCTCAAAGTTCATATGGAGGCACAAAAGACCAGGATAGCAAAAACAATCCTGAGTAACAAAAACACAGCTGGAGGTATTGCCATACCAAACCTTAGTCTATACTACAAATCCATAGTAATAAAAGCAGTCTGATATTGGCTCCAAAATAAACACATAGATCAATGGATAAGGGTTAAAGACCCAAATATAAGCCCACACAATTACAGCCATTTGATCTTTGACAAAGGGGCCCAAAAAATCCAATGGAAAAAGAACAGCATCTTTAACAAATGGTGCTGGCAAAACTGGATCTCCACATGCAGAAGATTAAAACTGGACCTATACTTGTCACCATGTACAAAAATTAATTCCAAATGGATCAAGGACCTCAATATTAGACCAGAGACTATAAAAATCCTAGTTGAAAGGGTAGGGAAATCCCTTGAGCTGATTGGACTAGGCCAACAGTTTCTAAACAGAAATCCAATAGCACAGTCCTTAGAGCCAACACTCAACAAAAGGGAGCTTATGTAATTAAAGAGCTTCTGTTCAGATAAAGAGATTGTAAATCAAGCAAAAAGGCAACCCACAGAATGGGAGAAAATCTTCACTAACCACATATCTGATAGAGCTCTACTATCCAGAGTGTACAAAGAACTTAAACTAAACACCAATGAGATAAATGGCCCAATTAAAAAATGGGCCTCAGAACTCAAAAGAGTCATTTCAATTTCTTGAAAAGTCTAACAAATATCTCTAGCCATCAGGGAAATGCAAATCACAACTTTCTTGAGATTATCATCTCACCCTGGTCAGGATGGCAAAAATCCACAATACAAACAATACCAAATGCTGGAGAGGATATGGAGAGAAGGGAACTCTCCTACATTGCTGGTGGGAATGCAGGCTCATACAACCACTCTGATGATCACTATGGCAATTTCTTAAAAAGTTAAGGATTGAAATGTATACCACTTCTAGGAATAATTCCCCACAATGCAAAAATTCACTACAGTGACACAAGCACAACCATGTTCATAGCAGCACTATTTACAATAGCAAAGTCAGGAAATCAACCCAAATGCCCAACAGTTGATGAATGGATAAGGAAAATGTGGTACATTTATACAATGGAATACTACTCAGCAATCAAAACAGATGAATTAATGAAATTTTCCAGGAAATGGATAGAATTAGAAAAAAAATGTATTGAGTGAAGTATCCCAGACACAGAAAATTAGACACCGTATGTACTCCCTAATAGGTGGATCCTAGTTCCTAACTATTTAATGACATATTCAAAGGTAAATTTCTGTAATACCTACTGTAATTGCAAAGATTATAAACAAGAGGGAAGGGAAAGGAGCCCCCCCCAAAAGGAAATAGGGGATCATGCTTCAATAAAAAAAAAATAGGTCACCATCACGTATTGCATGTAAGTAGTGAGACATCTGGTGCAGCTCACTCTCACTTCCCTTCCCAGTCACTGAACGGGCTTGATCTCACTCGTCAGGGAAGGAATAGGGACTAGCAGATGGTAACCATCCTGCAAATGGGACACTGACACCCCCCCACCCGCTCCCGCTGTGTCCTACTCCTATTCTTCTATCTACCTTTGATTCTCCTCTTATATTAAGGGGATCTTATATTAAGATCTTCATTTAAACAACCTTTTATCTTTGGTTAGGAGGTGACCTTCAATACCAATCAGGATCTAGCCAAGGGCAGTGCAAGAAATGCAAACCATAATTCAGAACACCAAAGACCCTCCCTGCATTAATCACCTGGAACCAGACCAGCTCAATCTCTCCCCATCCTAAAGCTCAGGGTACTTTGCAGAAGAGGGGGTGGCAAGATTGTAAGACCCTAAAGATAGGGAGGACTAATGAGATGCAAGATACTCCATATAAGTTAGGGCTGCAGCAGTCAGAATTGGAATTTGCCTGACCTGCACAATGGGTGACATATCAAGGATCCCCCAAAGTCTAGCATGGATCACAGGGGAGAAGGTTCCTGGCAGTGATCCTTGAAGACAAGGGATTAACAGGCATAATAGAGTCCCCATACTAAAGGAGAAACCAAGAAGGAGCTCAGAACTATGTCACTGAGTCCTGAACCATCACTAGGTTCAGTCACCATCAGACTGAGGGAGGTTTGGTATTCACACAAAAGGGTATTCTAGGGGATGGGAGGGAAGAAGAGGGAGGCACTGGGAAGAGGGGAAAGGGTGCAGGAGGGGGAAAGGAAGGGGAAAGGGGGAGAATGCAAGGCAGGCCAACTGGGGAGGGGAGGAGGGAGGGAGAGGACAGGGGTACCTATTGAGCTTGTATGATTAGGAAAAAAACAAAATGTGGGAAAAAAAAATCTCGTAAGTTAGGGAAATTTACTAATTATTCAATGCTATTTTAAATAATTGTATATAATTCTTTTTATACAATTTAAATGTAAGTTAGAATTTAAACAATTTAATAAGATAAACTGTTATTTGTCTTCAGAAATAGGTTGTTTCTGAAGAATATTGTTTGTTTCTAACAACCCTGCCATATTCTGATGACCCCTAAGGACTACACCACTTTTTCGATTGAATGCTCAAGGGTCAAAATAAATAAAGGGAAAGCACAATAGTTCTTAGTGTGAGGTTAGTGAAGTTCTTCCTGGTCACTGAGTCTGGAGGTTATCACATTATAATTTTCTTGTTTCTTCAGAGATAAGCCTCATTGCCATATTTAAATTGCTATTTGTGGGGCTGGAGAGGTGGCTCAGTGGTTAAGCTTCTGCCTTGCAGGCAGAAGGTCCTGAGTTCGAATCCTAGACCCCATGTATAGACGTTGGGACACACACACACACACATACATACACACACACGCACACATGCACAATTGAATAAATAATAATAATAAAAATAAAAATTTTTTAAATTGCTATTTGTAATCTATTGTTTGGTTTCTGTTCCATAATGGTTGTACTTTGGAAATTAATGAAATGGGCATATAAAGAATTTAAGCAACCTGCCAAAGGCTACACTGCCGAATTTAGAGGAGCAGAGAATGAGTATGTTCTCCCTTACTCTGAATTCTTACTCTTATTCTGGTGAACTAAAAATTGTTTATTACTGATGACTATATATAGGTAGCAATTTGTGCTCCTGACTAGTTGTATGATTTAATTCTCTTCTTAATTCTAGCTTTAAAGAGAGTTTCCCTATTCAACTACAACCAATTTCACAATGTATTTGGACAAAAAGAAGTCAAATTTCTGGGCTATTCAGAAGTCAGCCATTTTATTTTGACTACCGTGCCAAATCATGAAGCAGCAGTCCTAATTTATGACTTTTATATGTATAAATGTATATCTTAAATATGTATAAAATACGTATACTTTGAAGTTTGATTTTTTCCCATGTTAGTGAACACAAGCACAATGTACTCTGTCAATGTCACCATTCTAAATCACAGATACTAAACAAAAGATCTACAATCTGCTGTATTGTTATGATATTCAGTTGGCAATTTATACTTGAACTTTTTCAACTTACAAAACAGCTAGCTGCCTTTCAGTAAGGTATCCCACTATAATTTAAGAATCATCATAACTTTAAAAACTATGCTTTTAAGACATTTAAAGTTCTATGTAGATTTTGTTAATATGTTGGATGGTAAGTCACTGTATTATGTAAACTGCAGCTATGCTAGAAAAACACAATATACATCAATATTACCAGACTAAGCATTCATCATATTCCTAACTCATAGACAAGCAATCATCAAAGAAACAAGAACACAGAAAATAAAGTATTTTGTCACAGCAGAATTTCCTCACTAAAACAAATGAAAATAAAGAAGTGAATCACATAAATTTTCAAGTAGCATATTTCTTACCCAGGCAAGCGAATTATTTACCCATGGTGTGTTAATTACATTTGAAACAACAAATAAATCTTCACTTGTTGAAGAATAAATTGCTTTTTAGGGGCTGGTTAGATATCTCTATTGGTAAAGTGTTTACTGTGCAAGCATGAGATCTGAATGTGATTTGGGCACGGTGGCTAGTACTTAACAATCCTCACACTGGGGAGGCAGAGACTGCAAATCCCTGGGGTTTGCTGGCCAGCCAGTCTATACTAATGGGCAAGCCCCAGATTGCAATGAGAGATGCTATTTCAAAACATAAAGGTAAAACAGCTAATGAGGAACAATATCTGAGTTGATCTTTGGCCTCTACATGTACCTATACACACAAGAAAAAATGAATATCTCCCACATATACATGTGTGCACTCCAGAAAAGCCATACATTCAGGCATGGTGGTACACTTCTATAATGCCAGTAATAGGGAAGGTGACATTAGAAAGATGTGACATTAGAAAGATTGTTGAGTTGGAGGCTACATAATCAAGATTCATACCAGTATCAGGAGCTGAGGGACTGGACACACCCTATTGATAGGAATTGCTGAGAGAGGGACACAGCTTCTTGCTTCTCAGCATGTCTCCATGCCTGTAGGCCAAATTCTGAACCATTTCTGAGCAGCTTATTCACCTGCACAGGGAATGGGGCCATTCAAAACGGCTAAGTCTTCCCACATCAATTAGATAATCTCCCACAGATGTGCTCAGGGCAAAGGCTAAGCTGTCACCTGAGAGGCTGACACCTACAACTGTCAGGCCACACTGCCTAACACAATGACACTACCAGTGCAAGAGGAAGGCACTAGGGCAGTATCAAAGTGCAACCGAATGTTAAAGATTTGAGTGTTTTCCTTAGTTCATAAGTTGACAGACATCTGCTATTGTTTGTTCAAGAAGTCAATTTCAAATGACCTAGGAGTATTTCAACATTGAAAAAAATGCTAATTCAGTATAACCTCAAGTAGAATCTGCTAAGATGTGCTACAATAAAGGAATACTCTCTCTATAGACAGTATGTGTGTATACACACACACACACAATGTAGTACATATATTGTACATATATACACACATATACATATGATACAGAGAAGCTGACTAAATAAATGTACAAAAATCTGAAAGTATAGTTGAAGCTCTTCATTCTATTTTTTTCTTTTTCTCTCTCTTTTTCTTTCTTTGTCTCTTTCTTGTGTGTGTGTGTGTATCTCACAGCACACTGTGAATACCTGTGGAAGACCAAAGATGACTTTGGGACTCATCCTGGCTTGTTTCTGCCTCCTTGCTTCCCCAGGCTCCATCCACTAGGGACAGAAGTGCAGGCCACCTCTGTTTCCACCTGGCGTTTTCCACATGGAACCTGGGATCTGAACTCAGGACCTTCTGCTTGCAGAGACAGTCTTAACCCCTGAGCCATCTCTCCAGCCCATTCCATTCTTTCCATTCTTTTTCAAAGCATTCGAATCTACCACTGAATCATTCAGCCAGTACTTTCAGCAGTGAACTTCCTCTGTCCTCACTTATACATTAACTACTGTCAGCTCTGTACATCTCCTTCAGAAATAGAAACTCAACACTTTGTTTGACTTGCCTGCCTTACCACATAAAAGCCCAATGGACTAGCAGTTGAACACTTCTACAAAAATTTTTTTTAGCTTCAGAGTACAAATGGGATGTTCTAAACAAAAAGAAAAGCCACTATGAACTAGATTTTGTTGTTGGTATTTCTTAATGATTCTGCCCTAAAAATTGAGGCAAAATGGTTCCTATGTAAAACTTATACTGTAAAACAATTTGATAATATTACTTAAATCAGAAGAAGTAACTTGTTTGGTGTACTTCCTGTATTGTTTAAACGAGAGCACCATGCATACAGAAAACTCTGATGTATTTTGCAAGTTCAAACTCTAGTCTCAATAGTGCTTTTTCAGTAGAATGTACAACGGAAATACACACATTTCAAAATTCACCGATTATCCAATTGAAGAACTCTTATCTAGCCTTCAAGAGGAAGTGGTTAATCTGTACACTAAATGACAAATATCAAAAGACTACAAAAGAATTTTTTAAATGCCTTTCACACAATGAATATGCTTGTTAAAATCATACTGCAGGCCCAGAGGTATAACACGGTGGTAGAACACTTACTAGCAAGCACAGGACTCTAGCTTCAACCTTCACATGTCCAAAATAAGAAAGAAAAATCATATGTGCCTGGCAATGTGTATCTGTGTAAAAAAGTACTTCAAAGATGGAATTCATAGTTACATCTACAATCATTTTTGATAATATGATTAACTTTGAATTGCAACACTGTATTCAATGAATGCTATTGCTTTAAATTCAGCTTTAAATTCCTGAGTAATATCCTTGACTTTGCCTCTTGGCCTGCAGAGCCTAAAATACTTGTCATCTGGCCTTTTATAGAAGGTGGGCCACCTGGGCTGAAGGGTGAGCTGATCCTAGGGCAGAAGTACTCAGGAGCCTTCTTAACAGTGCAAATTCTCAGCCCACCACAGACCTCTCCAATCACAATTTCTCAGCTGGTCCAATAATTTTTTCCCAACAAGCTCTCCAGATGAATCTCACTCAAGCTGAAATTTGAAAATTCCTTCAATAAGAATTTTATAGTGCTCTATCCTTTTTGGATACATTATTTAATTCTTTGAGTCAGTAAAATGTACTGTCACCCAATACATACAAAAGACAAGATGATTAAACTAAAAAATATATTAAAAATATATAAAGTATATAACTGTACTAGTTCACCTGCATTGTTGCTGATAAATTACCACTAAACAGCGCAAAGGGAAGAAGGGGTTTATTCTGATTACAGTTCTTAGTCCAGCTTGGCAGGAGAGCCCACTGCAACACCAAGGGTTGAGGGAACTGGCCACACCATTTCCACATAATGGCCGAGAGGGATGATTCTTATTTGCCACACCAGCATGTCTGGTGAAGTATACACAAGGATGCCTCCTCCTTCAACCAACTCTCTATTTTATTCACTGCCCAGGGTCTAGTTCCACCTACCATGCACTGAGCCTTCCCCATCAACCAGACAGTTTCCTGCAGGTTTGTTCTGGGCTTATCGCAACTACTAATTCTCTACAAATGTGCCCAGAACTCAAACCTTCCACATTAACTAAAGAAATCTCCTGCAGGTTCCTCTGCACTAACTCAACTACTAATTATATACAAATGCACCCAGAGCTCAATCCCACAACCATCAAGTTGACACCTGTATCTATGTCAATAACTGACTTAAATAAATTCTAAATAAATTAGTAAGTGATATGCTAAAGATTCCTGTACTGACCCTGATTATTTATAATCTTTGAAATAGTTATTGAAACAGCCATAACCAAAATTGAGTGATATATTCTTTAATTCTTAAGGAAGGTATTTATATTCAAAACCATCACCAATTAGTTTACTATGTTTCATCATTATGTGTTCATGAATTTATTATAGCTATACAATGGACATACTATATAATGGTGTGCTGGGAAACTGACAACCAAAAATTAGCATATCTCTGGTCATCATGATTAACTATATATTGAGTTCAGTTTTGAACTCAAGTATGTTCAAATTAATTACTTGGGCAATGATATCTAATAATCAGCTAGGTACAAAGTTGTAACACACACACACACACACACACACACACACACACACACACACACACACAAATAGGTACCTAATAGGTCATTCTGGGAGGGAAACAGAAAAAAAAAAATCACCAGAGGGACTTGGGAATTTACAAGAACACCTAGCAACTCAATTTAACCACTCTGCTAGTCTCTGCCAGTCTCTGGCTTTAACTCCTGGAATGTTCTAGAACCAACAATTGTATACATAGATGTACTGAAAGATTCTATTACTCTGCAGATTAAATCCAGCATCCTTATCTTAGCCGGCACGAGCAATGGCTTTTTAGTCCATTTATTTAGACAAAGCTAACAAATTGGTTCAAAAATTTTTGTTACTTTTTTTTAAAAATTTTTTAATTTATTCAATTTTGTGTGTGTGTGTGTGTGTGTGTGTGTGTGTGTGTGTGTAGAACCACGGATGAATTCGCAAACCACCATGGACGCCTCCACCTCCTTCTGCCCCGGGATTCACAGGCTCCGCCCTACCAGGACCAGAAGCGCAGGCCGCCCCTGCGTCTGGCGTCTATACGTGGGATCTGGGATCCAAACTCAGGACCTTCTATACGTGGGATCTGGGATCCGAACTCAGGACCTTCCGCCTGCAAGGCAGAGGCTTAACCCCTGAGCTACCTCTCCAGCCCAATTTTTGTTACTTTAAGTAGAAATTAATTACCACTTCAAAGCTTAAGAGAAACATCTTACACAGAAACAAATGTAACAGTGATATTGGGTATATTTTAAACTTAAGTTCTAAGTAACACAAATAATTGAAATAGATTTTGTAAATGCTACAGCCTGGATGTTTTTGTTCTCTCCAAAGCTTATGCACAATCGTAATTTACAGTGACAGATATAGCAGAACTAAAAGAAAAAAAAAACTGCCATAAAGACAGAAGAAAGTGAAATGCTAAGAAATGTGAGGCACCATGATCAAATTACAATTATTCTCAGATAAGAAAACAACACATGCATCTCCTATAAAGAGCAACATTCTATTATATATATATATATATATATATATATATATATATATATATATATATAATCTGATAGTTTCACAACAGACAAGTTCAAACTCTTCAGCTTGGCATTTAAGATCTTCCATTATCTGGTATTACTAATACCCACTTTTTCATCTCTGTCACCATTATTTCTGGAGTTTTTCTTTTAATCATACATTAGAAATTTCTTAAACGTTCCTGCCTATGTTCCTGCATATCATCCCCGTCTTTCTTACAGTTTCATTTCTAACTTTCAGGAGTTCAAATAACATGTCTCAAAACCTTCTTTCACCCCCCAGCATGATAATATATGCAAACATCTTTTACATCATTAAACATTTCCTTATTTTTCAAGCTAACAACATTGCTTTAATTTGAGACAGGAGTTCACCATGTAGATCAGGCTGGACTCAAACTCAGCAGTTCCACAGATCCTTCTGGCCTGAGTTCCCTGTGTGCTAGATTATAGACGTGTGCCGCTACGCTTGGCTGTTTAGACATTTTTTTCTATTTGTTATTTGTGGGTCATATGGCTACAAGAAACTTGAAATGTGGATGTCTTACCCTTTTGCTATCAGTGCACTGCATATGATTAATATTCAACAAAATGGAATTAAAATAAAATATATACATAAGATAACAGCTGTGCCCAACAGGCAAGTACTCAGGCACATGCCATTAAAGGCAACTCAGATGAAACTCAATGGGCCACACATGCAGAAAGACATGAAAATAGGAAGACTGGTAGGGAAGAAGAGGGGTTGGACTATAAGTAAAGGAGGGGAGATGGAATGAGGGATTAAGATATGATAATATAAATTCACTATACTTATATGTGAAACTAAAAATAAGTAAATAAGAAAAGTTTTTTTAAGATAATAGGTGTGAACCACAAAGTTATATAAAAATTTTCCTTCACCTTCTTTTGAGGAAAATCATTATTATAAAATATCTTTTGGGGCCTAGGGCTGGGTTCAAGGTACAACACTTGCTTAACATACAAGATTCCGAGTTCAATCCCCAGGACCAAAAGAAATGAACAAACAAAAAGTATCTTTTAAAAATCATTTTATTTCTTAAGAGATCGAAGCAAGGCAGCAGGTAAGTCACCTGTTCACAAACCTGGTGACCTGAGTTCTACATGATGGAAGGAGAGAATCAAGTTCCAAAAGTTGCCCTCTGACCTCCACCTGTACATGCATGGGCGTGCCTTCTCTTTCTTTCTCCCCAGCTCTCTCTCAAATAAATAATGAAATGTTTTTTATAAGACAGTAGAAAGTATTTCCTCCTACTACCAATATATTTTAGGAACTGTTACAACTTCTGTGGCTCAGACATAAAATCATATTCTAAGGTTTCAATGGCAGCATTTTACCATTGAAAACAGCAGTTCAGAAGGAAATGGCTTGTCTGAGGTTGACCCCAAAACGCATACCTCTGAGACAACTCAAAAAAAATTTTAGAGAGGTCATTCAACACCACTTTTCTGTCCCTACACCTTCCTACAACTCCATACTTAACCCATTTGTTTGTTCACAACCTTTCAACTTCAAAAGCTGGAGATAATTGGCAGCGTTAAGAATTAATGTGGCAAAGATTTACTGAATATCTACTACGTGAAAAGTACTGAACAACACAAAAGACATAAATTTCATCTTCTTGAAATCAAGATTACATGCACAACACATACCAATAGTCCCATTAGGAGGGAGAGATTATGTAAGTGCTAAAAGCTTTCTAACAAGGTACCCGGAGTGCTAAAAGGAAAGAGAGATTGTGAGTTAGTGAGAAGCTTCAAAATGGAAGATGAATTTCTATTTGGCCTCTTTTTTTTTAAGCCAAGAAATAGTGTTCAATATTTTTCAAGATTAATTATTAAGCAATTTCATCTGTCTTGGTATCTTTCTTCATTAGTTTGCCACAGGTTTGAATTAATTTTTTTCCCCACTAAAAAATACTGACTCGATCTCTCAAGTGCTTAATTAGATGGGTTTTTTTTAAAGCTCACTTGAAAAAGGGATGCAAACTTCTGCCTGTAACTAAGAAAAATCTGTGCATAATCAAAGGGAAGACACCATATATCCTGTTGAGTAATCCGATTAATATTCATTAACAACACTATTCCTACAGTAGCGGTAGGGACATAAAAATGGGCCACTATATTTTACAGAAATTTATTCTGTGTATCAAGGTTATTTACATAAAAAGTAAGCAAAATTTAGGGACCTAGCCGGCTTTTTTATTCATACCTCTTCCTGCAACTGTCCTGTTTCCATTATATGGTCAAAGGTTGACTCAGAGCTTAGAGCCTTAGCTCTTCCAGAAGCTTCACAACATCCTTTCTCCATTTAGAGACTTCCTTGAGCGTTCCGAGTTGCCATGACCTAACATTGGTTATGTGTTGAGCACTGTACTTACTAATAGATCAAAGAGCGGGGAAAGCCCGAGTGGAGGGATGCCAACGAAGCAAATTTTTCAAGGGTTAATTATGATGGACAAGAGTGCAAACAAGCCGGGGACCATGAACCGGTAAGATATTGCCAAGTTGCTACTATTGCAAGAAACTTTTCACTCTTAGTTACATTACTGAATGTGAGATTTTTTTTCTTGTGATTACTGCACTAGTAAGCGGTATCTGATAAAAATTTAAGGATTAGATAAATACTCTGGTTTTACAAATTATAACTGCTTTTAAATATCTCATGCAAGGCAATCTCTTAACGATAAGTGCAATGCAACCAAAATCAGCTTATGCAGATTTAGGCAGAGGAAGCCGGGAAGGAAGAATGAGCATGTGCATTCCGTAGCAATATATTGCAGGGTGCAGTTTCTTGCTACAGTCGACAGAAGAGAGAATCCAGAAGACCGGCTGAGGACAGGCAAGGTAAGGTGCACGCTGTAGTCACCCAACACTCATTCAACAGCTTGGCGACTCCAGCCTTCCTCCTGGCCTCTAACCAGTCAGCATTTCAATCTAGGAGGCTGCCCCCAAGGAAAATAAACCCCGTGCGGATTCTGAAAATCGGCCGACCAAAGTACTTGCTTACACTTGCCCGCGCCCGGAGCAGCAGTCCCCAGGATGGGGAGAGGTCGCCCGACACGGAAGGAAGTTACAGCAAGTGGCCTGGCTCGCGGGGGCCCCGAAGCCTCCAGCCCTGCCACCGCGGGGGCTAAGATCCCCCGCGCCCTCGAGAGGACCCGGGCCGGGTGGGGGATGCGAGCTCGCGAGGCGATCGCCGGTGCGAGGCAGCGGCAGCAAGCGTGGAGGAGGGCAGCGCGGCCCGGGGCCCGACCCCACCCCGGCCAGGGACCCGCCGGGCCCCGCTCCCGGCTCCGCGTGCGCCGCTCTCTCCGGGCACCGCCGCCGTCGCACACCCGGCGGATCGGGGGAAATCCGGCAACTTTGCGCGAGGACGCTTCCCACCCTGCAGCACGCTGAGAACCGGAGAGGAGGGGGGAAAATGTCAGGCGATGACGGCGGCGGAGGATGACTTACCCATGTTCCTCCCGCAGGGCGAGGACCGGCAGGGCGAGGCGAGGGGCGCGGGTGCGGGCGGCGGCGGCGTCCTCCCTCTGCCTCCGACTCTCCCGCAGCCGGGGAGGGACCCGCTGGGGGGCGGCCGCCGGGGAGGAGCAGCAGCTGCGGCTGCGGGCAGCGCGGCCGCGGCGGGGACGAGCGGCGGGGGGCGGGGCGGGGCGGGGCGGCCGGGCGCAGCCTGCGGCGGGCGCGGCTCCGAGCGGCGGGGCGGGGCGGGGCGGGCGCGGAGGCGCCGAGCCGTCCGGTGCCGCGCGGGCCCCGCCCTCGCCGCCGCGCATGCTCGCTGCTCTCCCGTGCCTCTCCTGGGCCCGGGCGGCGGAGCGCGCTGGTGGGCGTGTGCGCCCGCGGCGGCCGCGGACCCCTGGATGCCTGCCGTCTGGGGGGCGCCCGGCTGCGGGGACAGAGCCCGTGCTTTCGCGGCCGACTCTCCCGAGCTTGCTTTGCGAGGGGCGCACGGACGAGCGGGAGTTTCCCCAGCTCGGCCCCCGAGGGTTTCCGTCCCCACGTGGGGACGCGGAGGATGGCCCGGGCAGGTGGCCGGCGGGCTCCACCCTCCAGGGTGCGCCTGCTCGCCCCGATCGCGGGTGGTGAGACATCCCCACCGAGGTAGCCCCGTGGGGACCACCGGAGCCCCGCGCTCCCTGTCTTGTGCACCCGGACCGGGCATGCGCGCCAGTCGACTGGCTCCATTCTCTGCCCTGGAGAGGCGGCTGCGCGAAACCTTTGATTTGTTTGCACCCCGTTTCTGTCCTGACCCCTGAGTGTTGCAGAAGGATCGGGACTCCTTCCCGTGCTGCGGAGGGCCAACAACAGCCCTGCAGATCTGAAACGCGGTCAGGAAGCAGAACAACCTGTCGGCGGAAGAAAGCTTGACGGGCGTTTCTTTCCCCCTTTGCAACTTTTGCTCGTGTTGAGAAAGGACTTTTTTTTCATCTGTGCCGCAGATAAGCCTCTCTGTGTGACTAACATTACAAAAACACAAGCAGGATCCCTAACTAGGAGAAGCAGGAGGATTTGTAGGTTATCTTCTGAAATAAATATATAGCATAATTTAAGACAGGTGTGGTTAGAAACAGTGAAAAGGAATTTGCGGAAGTAAGAGAATGAAATCTTTGTGATAAAAAAGTCAATTAAACACTAATTCACTTAACAAAAATGCTTTTCCTAGTTTCTGCGAAGTCATCACCGTAGAGAAGTTTCCTTTTACGTGACTGCTACAAACTCACTGTATTTTAACAAGGAGATTACTGACAGTTATTGGAAGTCAGAAATCTAAATCTAGTCAGCGCCAGGCACCCTGTGTGAGGGCTTTCTGAGTCTCTGGTAGTTCTTTGGCTTAGGACAGCCAAAATTCCAACTTCCACCGGGTGTTTCTCCTATATGTACCCCCTCGCCTTTTTTAAGGACATTGTGGTGTTGGATTGGAGGCTCACTCTCTTGTTCCTGTTTTGTCTGCCATGACCCAGCCAAGCAAGGTACAACTCTGATGTATTAGTGGTTGGGATTTCAACATGAATGGGTGGGGCACAATCGATAAGGCACCATCCTAGAACCTGTATCTGCCATCTTCCACATTCTGTGTGTGTGTGTGTGTGTGTGTGTGTGTGTGTGTGTGTGTGTGTCCTAAGACCACCCAGCCTCTTGATATTTTCGTTTGTGGTCGCTGCATCCTTAACATTCACAAATCTTTTCCTGAATCTCCATTTCACTTGTTTAAACGTCTGTTCTGCTTCCTTTCTGATTGCATATTACAGTAATTTCACAAAGCATCTTCAGGCTCTCATTTAAACGTATAAGTCGAAATTAGAAGAGCAGCTGAAATGGCCTTGTGTCCTCCCACCTGACATTAGTTTTAGCGCCTCTTTTGTTCCTCCGGAGCCCACCAGCCTTCCGTTCATTCTTACCAATTAAACCACAGAGATGTTCACGGTGTTTTCATTAAACTTCAGTACAGTGGCACATGGCCATAATAAGGTCCTATGGCGACATCCAAAAGGGGCTCATTTATGGACTGGTATAATACCTGCTTTCTTTTTGTTTTTATTTTATGGAGACAATGTGTTACTATGTAGTCCCAGCTGAACTAATCACTGTGTAACAAGCTGGCTTCAGAAACCCAATTCACTTGCCTCAGCCTCTCAAGGGCTTGGATTATGTGAATATTCCAATGACATTTTTTTTACACATACAATACTCTATCTCTCTTGTCCTTTTATAGGAATATCTTTGTCACGTTTTATTGACAAGTTACCAATATAAACCCTTCCATAATCATCTAAGTACTCAATAACCTCCATGTATCCCCAATTCCATGCTTTATTCTCTCTCTAATATGTATCACAAGAATGATATTTTGCAACTTGGCTAACACATTTAAATGTAAGTTTCCAAGGGCAGTATTTTTGCCCTTCCTTATTTGCTGTTATATCGCCAGTGCTGAGAAGAGAGCTAGCACAGCAAATGCTTAATGAAAGTTTCACTGTGAATGAAAATCTTTCTGTTTTGGGTCTTCTACCTCAACCTTTTATTTATTTTTTTTAATTTTTTAGTAGTATTTATTCAATTGTGAGTGTGTGCGTATGTATGTGTGCGTGGTATGTGTGCACGTGCGCGCGCGCGCGTGTATGTGTGTGTGTGTGTGTGTGTGTGTGTGTGTGTGTGTGTGTACAGAACCACGGACGAATTCGGGAACCACCATGGATGCCTCCACCTCCTTCTGCCCCTGGATTCACAGGCTCCGCCCTACCAGGACCAGAAGCGCAGGCCACCCCCGCTTCCGCCTGGCGTCTATACATGGGATCTGGGATCCGAACTCAGGACCTTCCGCCTGCAAGGCGGAGGCTTAACCCCTGAGCCACCTCTCCAGCCCTCAACCTTTTATTTTTAAAGGGCCTCCTTAGTGAAATTAAGCTAGTCTAAGTTGAACAACTCACCTGTTTTCACCTGTGTTATTTTTTTGTATGCTATTTACTTACCTATCCTGGACTGTTCTAAACTAACCTTGGGAAGTAATTTACATGGTCATTTGATGCTCTTGGGGTTATTTATATTTAAAAATTAATTGTACAGATTAAGTATTTTACAGATAAACTGAGAATTAAGAATTGAGAATAAATATGTCATTCATTGTCCTAATGTCAGATGAACAACGAAAGGTAGACTTGGAATTTGAGCCAAATCTGTTCAGTTTCAAAAGGCCATGTTAGTTCCATTTCATCACATCCCTCATAAATCTAGCTCACATGCTGCATAATATTCCAGGAGAAAGAGACCTAGTCATCTACTTTTCTGTGCTGCTGAGGTACCTGTCGGATTTGTTTTCTTTCTATGAATACTTTCTCTTTCAGAGTGATAAGAAGCTAGTCACATAGTCTACCCAATAGGTTCAATAACTACTACATTAGATACTATTTGTAAGAGAAGCAGTTTAAATAAAGAAGGAAACATATATTTCTAGATGATAATTTTAGAGGTACAATCCATCATAGTGGACAGACATGGCAGAGTTCATGACAGCAACTACTTACATGGTACAGAACAGGAAGCAGAGAACTCAGACTAGCACCTGATGTGGTTTAACTTGCAAAGACCTGCCTCCAATGGTCTATGTACACAATCAGGAACCAAATCCCAAAGGTTTTGCAACCTCCCAAAATAACACCTGGCAGCCTACCAAGTGCTCAGACATGCAGTCCATTGGGACATTACACCAACAAATCTAATACCATCCTTTCCAACCTCTTGTAAAATGTGCATAGGCAAGTATTCCAAGAGTCTTTAGATGAAAATTAAATAATTCAAAGCATTGTCTGCCTAAGATCATCGCATTTCCTTCATCTATTTAGCTCAAGCCATCTGTAGTAGCTCATTCTCCAGATCCTCTAAAAGTCTCCAATATCTCTCTTTCAAGAGTTCTCTTTATCTTCATGGAAGATGACCCCAATTTACTTACTCTAGAAGATATTTTTAATTCAATTTCGTCCAGTCCTGATTAAGGAATGCATAGTGCTTATAATGTTTCTGAAATAAAATCTGGCTCAACCAGCCTTTTGAACAGAAAAGCCTCATTAACCAACATATCTATTTACTTACAGTTCACTAAGAAGCCATTCCCACGATGAAGACTTCAAGGATGAGAATCCAAAATATTAAAAGCTGGATAAGGTTTGCTTAATGTATCCGTATTAGTTCCCTATGGCCGCTGTAACAAATTGTCCCAAATTTAGTGACTTCATATAACGCAGATTTATGATCTTCAAGTTCTAGATGTTAGAAGTCCAGGATGGATCTTACTGGGCTAAATTAAAAAGTGTGGGCTGGGTTGCATTCCTTTCTGGAAGCTCAGGAGAAAACCTGTTTTGTTTCTCTTGCAGCTTCTAGAGACTGCTGACATTCCCTGGTTACTGTCTGTCTTTCAGCTAGACAGCAAATCACTACCCCTGCTTATCACATCTTTCTTTAGCTCTCCTGCCTCTTTCTTTCTCTGATAAGGATCCTTGTGATTACTTGAGCCCACCATGGTAATCCAGGATAATCTTTCTATTTTATGAAACGTCTGCAAAAAAAAAAAAAAAGAAAAAAGAAAAAAAACGCTACCTTCTACCTTATAAAGGTACTGTATTTATAGGTTTCAGAGATTGGGCTATAGACATCCTATGGGGTATTGTAAATATGCTATGTCAGAAACATAAAGTTATATTCTACAATGTTTGAACAGTAAATTTGCAAGTTACATGGCTTTCATTATCTGCAATTTACAAAGTAGTTCTCTTTCCCTGTGATAGCTAGCTATATTGGTAAATATAGGTTCTTCTATTCTAATTATAATTGCAATATCAGCTCTCCAGTTATGCATTACACATCACACATACATATGCATGTATATATGCAGGAAACAGAATGGCTGCAGAAGGGTTCAAGAGGCCTCAACAGAAGTTTAGGAAGTTCAAAGAGGCCTTTTGGAAGACACAAGTGAAGAGCTGGCAGAGATGCGGGGAGCATCTAGGGAGGAGTTACGTAATTAATCCTGTTGAGACCACGGTCTACATACCAGTCAGCACAGTCTGTTTTGAGCAAGCAGCAGAAGTGAGGTGCGGGATTGTAGAGGCCACAGAGGCTAAGGACAGGACTGGTCCTGGACAGACAAACCAGTGAGCAGATGGAAGGCGGTTTGAGTAGGTCACATCACCAGCAGAGTCCAGGCTAAGCTGAAGGCACGGGGACAGTCAGGCACTCTCTGTCAGTCCTCTGACCCTTGACATACACACTTGATGTTCAGATGTAGAGACATCACCATTACACTGTCCATTGCCCTTCTCTTCAAGGGGTCCAGGTATAAGGGCTTCATCTTTTCTCCTTTTTCTGGGTTCAGTAAATTCTTGGGTTAGTTTTTGTGGTATGATTTTAATATGCCTAGTTGCTCCATAATCTTAATCTATTTTGATAAATTCACTAAAAAGGTGCCCCTTTTTACCCTTAAGAACAAGTTGCTTATCAATCGGTGCCTTATGGATGGTGCTGGACAAATGGTGCTGTTAAAGTACAAAGTAAGGTGTAGAGTCATCCTGCCTCTATATTTGCACTCAAAATGGAGGCTGATTCTGCTTGTAAAATCAAGTCTGTCATGTCAAGGCACAACTTGAAAAGAAAGACACAAGCTGATCTCAACATGGGGTGAGATAGGGGAGGATTAGTCTACTTACCTCAGTAGCTAATATTAAGCTTATTTTTGTTTCAATATGTTTTTGAAAATTAGTAAAGCCTGCATGTATAGATGATGCCTATAGTCATACATATGTAAATTTACTTGATAAAATAATTAGTTCTGAAATACAATAGAAAAATTTATATGTATGCTTTAGATATGTAATTAAAATGTATTTTTACCCTTTCCAATCCACCATAAGTCCTTTCTAGTATTCTTTTTTCCTTCTGGAAAAGTTCTATGTAACAGGTCTATATGGGAACTGAGATTTAGCTCAGTGGTAGAGAACTTGCTGTACCCCCTAGCACTGGGAGAAAAAGGTTCAATGTGTGTATATTTTCAACTGACATCATTAGGTAAGTTTTCTCCTCCTTGCGAAGATGCTGGGTATCAAGATCAGGGACTTACACATGCAATGTAGGTGTTTTACCTCTGAGCCTCAGTCCTAGTTTGATTAAGTAGTCTTGACATGAACATCTCTGTAAGGCCTTTGCATCAAATAGAGTCATGGGGCTCCATTTTATGCTTTAAAAATGCTGCTTTATGGGAATAAAGTAATTATGGGAGTGTGAAAGCTTCATATGAAAATTAATTGAAGTGAACACTTTGTAATTATCGAGTCAGCAAGCTAGCTGCTAGTGCTGCACAATCACTCATTTATTACTAGCTTATGACTTAAGCCTTGGGTATATTCTACTGAACCAGAAGGGCTGTTTACTCATCAGGTACATTCAGACGGGAGGTGGGGGGTGAACAGTAAGCAGCCAGCCATAGACATGTGATCAGCATTGCAAGGGATGCAGAAGAGGAGCTGTGAGAAATCCAAATGGCCCCAGAGAATCCGAGCAGTATTGTGTGGCAGAAGGCCACACTTGGAACATAATTCATCTAAGGCCTGAATATAAAGAAGGAGCTGATAATGTAAAAATCCATGGCAGAAGGAGCTGTGGGGTAAAGGACAGCAGGAAAACTGACTATTTTAGGAAACGGGGAAAGGCAGAGTAATCAAAGCCTAGTAGACAGAGGAGGGTGACAAGATGAAGTCACAAAGATAATGAAAAACCAAATAAGACAATTTAGTACTTTAGCATGTGCAGATAAATAATAGCACTCTGGGTTACTCCAGGCAGTGGGTGGAGATCAAAACAGCATCATTTCTTCTACTGCCTGGAGAAGTGCAGGCAGACAGGCTTCCTAAAGCCCATCGCTCTGAACAAATTTGCCTTCCCTGTTGACTCAGGCAGAGCTGAAATGCAGCCCAGGGCCTTGCCGGAAACAGCCATGAATGAGAAGACTGAAACCCTTTGAGAGGATCCAAGGAGTCTGTGAGCCTTGCGTGCTGCTTCTGGGGCCACCTCACAGTGATAATTCTCTCCTTCCCTTTTAGAGTTAGGTAGGGGTACTGAGGAGAGCAGGGATGAGCGGAGGAGAGGGGAGACAGGTGCTGAGAAAGGCTAGGAGACTTCTAGGATTTTTTTCCTGCAGAGAGAATGCGCTCTGTGTGAAGTGTGTGGAGTGGGGAATAAGTATTAACTTGACACTTCCACAAGACAGGTTTCATATGCTGTGAGATGCTTTGAATTTCATTCTAACTACAAACAAATATTGAGAACTCTCAGCCGCCAGGCAGCATGGGCTGATTTATGGGTTGAAAAGAACTCTCTGACTGTGGGGTAGACAGGATAGGAAAAGCAACTTCTAGAAGATGGCTGCCTCAGTGAGGCTGAGATACACTGCCAAGCTAATGAAAAAAAGCAAGAAGCTTAAGTGTCTGTAGGAGAAAGGCTGGGTTTTCCTATTGAACTGCATTTAGAGAAGAATATCAAGGAGGAGTTCAGACTAGGTATGAGATTTCTGTCTTAAGGAACTAGATAGGTGGTGATACCATGGGAGAAAACGAAGTTGGCCACAGAATTGTTACTTCTTGATCTGGCAATATGAAGACTAAAGGTGATATGGCAAGAGCGGTGTTGAGAATATTGGGATGTCAAGTTTGGAATTCCAGGAAGGCCTAGTAGGTGATTGATTGCAAATACTTAGAAGTTTTGCTGTGGAATTAGACAGGAAAAAAATGACATAAGCAGGAAGATATATGACTTAAAGTTTGTTGCTTATTGTTACAGTGAAGTGAATTTTTTTTCACATAGAATCACTAGAGATGCAGAACTATATAGAAAGGTCAGAGGGGTGTGACCTAAAACTGTGTGGTCCATATACCCAAGAAAAATACAGGTGACATGAGCCATGGAAGAAGAAGGAAGATGATGGGGGGGAGAGGAGAGCGGGGGGGGGAGGTGAATGGGCCAGTAAATCTAATGACAGGCAGATGGAAGAACAACTTGCTTATTTCTGGAGCATGAAGGAAAGGCCACCAATGGAGGGTCAGAGAAAGAGGAGTGAAGAATGGATATTAGGAGAGAAGAGAGGATGCAGTAAGATCCACAAAGGTGAATTCATACCTAAAGCAGAAACTAAGTATTATCACTGGGCAGCACAGACTGTTCATTTGAGGGTTGTAATAATGGATGAACAGTGCAACGTTTCTTTTGGTGGCATCAATTTTTTTTAATGGCATTGTCTTTAATGGAATTTCATTGCTTATTAGAGACCCTGACGTATTCCAGAATAGTTGCAGTGTAGGTCATAATACATATGGATAGAAACAATCGAATATTTAACATGTGCATTTCAGGGGCAGATCAGTTGATAAGCTCTAGAATAAAACAGTGCAGCAGGTGGCTGAAGAGCAGTAGAGGAACAGTTAAGCAATCCAGGAGCTGAGTAGGTTATAGACTAGAGCATCCACACGATTGTTGAAACCACAGAGTTTAATGGAAAAAGAAAAAAAGTAGGAGTGGTTCACATGCCAGGAGCTAGATTATTTATGAGTAAAGAGGAATGGCCAAAAATTGGAAGATGGCAGCAACAAGGTTTAGAGACACAGGTAGCCAGAGCGCATGAACTTCAGGAGAGTAGAGGTCTCCCAAGAAGCCGATGAGAAGTAAAAAAAACACTTGCTCTCACCTTTGGTCCTGTACTGGGTGGGCTGTCAAGTTAAAGCACATGCCACTTGGGAGGGCTATAGGACAGAATGTCCTTCAGTGGAAAGTTATTTTATGATTAAGATAGGAGGGGAAACTCCGAAAATGGGTTTACTGTCCATTGCCTTTAAATATGCAACACCAAACTACAATGTTACTATTTCTTAAAATACACTAGGTTGGCTGGTCATGCTGGGGGATTCTTCGGATTCACCAGATGGAGCTGAAATGATCTAAAGCTTTGAGTAGTTGGAAAAAGAAGAGTTATTTGCATAACTGATACATCAGTGATGTCTGGGAGCTATCTCAACTAGAATCTCTCCCTCTCTCTCTTCCTTATTTCTTTTCCTCATCTTTCTCCTCTCCTTTCCTCCTCTCCCCTCAACCCCAGCTCTCTTCCTTCTCTTACCCTTCCCTGCCCTCATCTCCAGGGTCTCTCTCTCTCTCTCTCTCTCTCTCTCTCCACATGAACTTTCTAGCCATGAAATCAGGCTTTTCTCATGAAAGTTTAGGGTTCCCATACCTACAGAAGTGAGTGGCAGCTGTCAGACTTTCTTGAGACTTTGATCTGGAATTGTCACAGCACCTCTTTTGCCAGCCCAGCCTCTTGATTAAAATGATCAAGGGCCAGTGCGATTCAAGGAAAGATTCATGGTGATCTCAATAACAGGAGGGTCAGCCACTGGGAATACCTATAGATATTAGCTACAAATGCAGTTTATTGCTCTCAAAGCCAAAATGTTTGAGAGTGGAATGAAAAGGTTGAGTGAGGATTTAGTCAGACAGTAGAACAGTAACGCAATGGAAGAACACATGAGGAAGAGATTTGTGTTTCCAAAGATGACTGATAGGATTAGGCCTACTAAAGCAGTAACTTCCAAATTATGCATGCCTAACCAAAAATTTTTGATCATTCCTCAAGTTTAATAATTGAGTAATTGTGAATTGTATGCTTAATAATATTCTACTGTAATAGGTACTTGCAAAAAAGCATAAACTTAAGGTATCTAGTGGTTTTCAAAATTATTTATCAATGGTATGGTAAGTTTCTGATCTTTCTGGAGAAAATAATTTGATTAAAAATGCCTCATCAATTTAAAAATACTAGTTTAAACACAAGATGAAAGATCTGGTTCATAGCTCAGAATAATCCCACGTCAGCATTTTTTTCCATTTGTGTGAGTGTGTACAGGTTATGCATGAATGTATGTGTTCACATGTGCATGGACACACGTATGTGTGCATGTGCCCATGTATGCACGTGCATGTACATGCACAAGGTTTGTACCAGGTGCCACGCTTGATTGTTCATCACTTTACTCCTTTTGAAGCAGAGACTCTAATGAAACTAAACAACAAAAACTAACCATAATTCAGAACATCAGAGACCCTACATTAACCACCTAGAACCAGGCCAACCTAATCTCTCCCCATCCTAAAGCTCAGGGAAATTTTCGGAAGAGGGGGCAGTAAGATTGTAAGAGCCTAAAGATGGGGAAGAGACAGGCTTTGTCTGGCTAAATATCTTGTTTGGAGGATTCCCCCATCCTCTGACTTCAGAGGCTGAAATTACAGGTGTGCTCCTGTACCTTCTCAACATTTTATGTGTAATCTGTGAACTCTGACCATTCTTTTGGGAAAAAACCCTCCCCCCCATGCATGAAACTTTCAATGGATATTTTAGTTGAAAGAGCAATCTTACAAAACAAATACAGCTAATGAAAGAAGCATATCACTGGCTGTGAATTGCTAACTAAGGACAGTCATGTAAAGGGTCTTGCTGAAATTCAGCCAGTAAATAAGTATCGTTTCAGTGTCTCTTGATCTTGCAGCTAATCAGAAATAGATGTGCATTTTTTTAAAGAAATGGATTCCAGACCTGTCAAAGCTACTCATTTGAAAATATTTTTAAAGTTTTAAAAAATTCTAGATCTAAGTTTTTCAAGTATGCAGATGTTGACAATGGAATATTCTGAATTTTAAAATCCCTCTTCTGTAGCAAAAATGTCTTTTCAGGTCATTTTTCCCCTTTTGTGACAAATATCACCTTTACCAAAAAGAACAACTGATTAATGTTATTACTTTTCAAATGTGGAAATCATATTAGGAAGTATCGATTTTTGGAAAAAGATAAGCTTTATTCATTCAGTTTTGAGTTCAGCGGTACTTTCTATAAGATAGTCAGTGAAATTGTAAAGAAACATTCAAAGATACTTTTACTATTTTAAAAATCTCATTAAAAAAATGACCACACCTTTTCCGCCGGCCCTGGATGCTTGCTCGAGGTCCAGGGAGGACACACTGCTCGTCAGGAGGAGACATCCAATATCCATCAGGATGGAGCTAAGGGTGGTGCAGGAACAGGAAAGCTGGAAGAAAAAAACAACCATAATTCAGAACATCAGAGACCCTACATTAACCACCTAGAACCAGGCCAACCTAATCTCTCCCCATCCTAAAGCTCAGGGAAATTTTCAGAAGAGGGGGTGGTAAGATTGTAAGAGTCTAAAGATGGGGAAGAGCAACAACACGCATGATACTCCACACAAGTTAGGGCCAAAGTAACCATAACAGGACTTTGCATGACCTGCGCAATCACCAACATAGCATTGACCCCAGAAAGTCTAGCATGGATCACAAGCACTAGGATCCTTAGAAGCAAGGGATTAACAGCCACAATAGTGTTCCTGTACTAAAGGGGAATACAAGAAAGAGTTCTAGGCAATGCTACTGAGCCCTTACACCTTATTAGAGTGGAGGACCCAGAGGGAAACTTGACATTCACCCTAAAGGATGCTCCAGGGATGGGGGCACTGGGAGAAAGAAAGGGAGGGGGGAAAGGAAGGAAAAAAGGGGGGAGGGAACAATGGCGTCCAGGGAGGGGTGGAGGGAGGGAGGGAGGAGACCGGGATACCTATTAAGTTTGTATGAGTGGAAATAATAAATTAATTAATTAATAAAAAAATGACCACATCAGGGGCTGGGGAGATCATTCAGGAGTTAAAACCTTTGCCTCTCAAGCAAAAGGACCTGAGTTCAGATTCCCTGATCCCATGTAAAAATGCTTGACTGAAACAGTGGTGGCAGCCTATAATTTTGACCCTAGAAGGCAGAGTCTAGGAGACCCCAAAGCAAACCAATAAGGAAGTAGAGCAATCCAGGATGATTCCAGATTCATCCTTTGTCCTCCACAGACATACGCACTCAAGTAACCTCTTTTATATGTTTCTCTCTCTCTTTCTGTCTCTCTCTCTCTCGTGTGTGTGTGTGTGTGTGTGTGTGTGTGTGTGTGTGTGTAAAAACATATTAGCTTCGATTTGTTGCACAACAGTGGTAGGGCAATATAATTCGTGGAGAGGGCATGAGTGCCCCAGGGTTTTGTTGTTGAGCTCTCCTGGACTCCTATACTCTAGTCTGGATGCTGGGACAAGTGAGGAAACCAATATTTTCCAGTACATTGAGAAGTATTAGTGAAACACAAATCCTTTCTTGCCTTCAGACATGGCAAAATTGACACGAAATGCAACAATTTCCTTCTGCTCCCCAATTTCATTTTGTCTGCTGTCTTGAAAACCATGTTCTTAAATGAAGAGGGTGAGGGCGTGTGGATGTTTTACCCTAGCAGTATGACCCTAAGTGAAATGGCTAAAGAGCAGCTTCCAGGTGACTGTTCTTCTAGAGACAGCTAGAGTGGTGGAAAATTCAGGTCAAAGAGTCTCAGTGCAGCACAATTTTTGTTAGTCACCAAGTAGAGCAAACAATGGTTTGAACAATGACTTTTACATTGAGAGGGAAAAATTGAGGATAAGAAAGAAAGATGAAGAGATCAATAGCAGTAGCTTGTTTTATTCACACAATGCTTTTAACCACTAAATCAACAGGAATAAAAATGAATGTTGAACAAGACTGTATTAGTCAGGGTTCTCTGAAGAAACAATCTATAGAATGTAATATATATATAAATAAGTTTATTAAAAAATAACAAAATAAAATGTGTCCTTCAGGGTAGCCACTCACAGCAGCCTCTTTCTTGGCTGAAATGTTCCACAAAGCCAAAAGATCCTGAGAAGGTCTCAAGCCTTTGCTCCTCTGGAGGGTCAAAAACGCTGGGTTCCCACGTCGGTGAAGAGCAGCTGGGCTCCGATGTGGGCAATGAACAGCAAACAGCAGCAAGGCCTAGAGACCAGGCTCCAAAGGCAGCAGGAACAGCAACAACATGATGGAAAAGGTGAAGCTCTAAGTCAGTCAAGGACGGAGGCAGCAGCAGCAACAAAGAAGGCCACGATGCTCTAAAAGCGAACAACACCCCAGAGTGGACTCCATAGCAAGTCAACACCGGATCAGGGAAGAGCAAGTCCCTCTTCCTTGCACCGCCTATTATCTAGTCCACCACTGGAAAGTACCACCCACTATGGGCTGGGTTCTCCACAGCAGTCAGTCAAGTACCTGCAGACTTGTTCAGGGGCCATTTCAACCATTAACCTTCCACAGCTGCCTCCAAACAGTCTGCAACTGTCAAGTTGACACCAAAATGAAACCATAACAAAGACTTTGGGGATAGATAGATAGATGGATGGATGGACGGACGGACGGACGGACGAGAGAGAAAGAGAGAGACTAGAAGGTAAAGAGGTCTGACACAACTCTCCTAATCTTCACCTATATATTGTTACATGAATTTATGCACTTGAATTGTTTTTCCAGGACTTGACATGCATCTGTTTCAGAAGAGTGATAAACAGCCTTCCAACACTCCCCAGATTTCACTGTCAGTGGAGACCACTGAGCTAAGCACCCAAGTTCTCTGTCTAAACTACTCCTCTTAAGAAACACTTCAGGCTATTGAGATGGAATGTAATCAGGCATGAAATGATAGAAAAAAGACAAGAAAACACACACATCCTCCCCAAAGATCCAAAAGGCCCAATAGGACTTAAGCCATCAAGGAAAAGCCTGTACATCCACATGCTGAAGTCAGAGAGCTGTATGCCGGTTTAGAAATGACTGCTGGGTGGTTTGTAGCACGAGAAGTATCAGTCAAAGGAAGGAAGTTGTCAGAAACATTTGTCTTTTGGGAACAAATAAGCAATTGACCCAGTGGCTCATTGTCAATTCCAAGAATTTCTACAGTGAGATTCCACCAGCCGTACTCACAGTGATTGTAAAATGGGTAATAACTGTCAGTGTCTGGAGCCCAATGCAAAAGAGCTCATGTTTTTTGCTTCCTTAAAACTCGAGGCTGCTTCCCCTCTGTTGACCTCTGATTTGGGTTCTCTCTCCATTTCCTCTTTTCTTCTCTTCATATCTTTCTGGAATGTTTTTACTTCATCTGAAAGCCTTCATCTGAATCCCTAACCCTAATGTGGTTCTGGGTGTGTATATCATTACCTACAATAATATTTCCTCCTTGTCATGGTTAGGCACAAGTATCACCTTGATTGTTGAGGGTTTGAGCTCTGGGCACATTTGTAGAGAATTAGTTGTCGAGTTAAGCCCAAAGGAAACCTGCAGGAGACTGTAGAGCTGATGGGGAAGGCTCAGCCCATGGTGGGTGGGATTAGACCCTGGAATAAAATACAGAGAGCTGGTTGAGAGAATTGACATCCTTGTGTATATTTGGCTAGATGTGCTGGTCTGGCAAGTAAGGATCGTCCCTCTCTCAGCCATTATGTAGAGATGGTGAGGCCAGTTCCCTTAGCTCTGGTGTTGATGCATGCTCTCCGGTCAAGCTGGATTGAGAACTGTAACCAGTAATCATAAGAGAAAATAAATCCCTTGTTCCCTTAAGCCATTTGATGGTCATTTGTCAGCAACCATGCATGCTGACTGCTACACTCCTAGATGTCATAAAACTCAAATTGCATTATGGTCAAAACAGAAATTTTGACGTCCCCCTCATCTGTTCTTCCCTCATTTGTTCAGTTGATAACCTGTAAGTTGTTGGTTCTTCTCTTTTCTTCTTTGTGTTTCCATATCACCCTCACATATACACACCTGTATATTTCTACCTTCTTACAAAATGTTTTACAGCTGTCTATGTCTACCATGACATCACCCTGTTCCAAGCCACTGTCTTCTTATGCCAAGACTTCAAGAATTACCTGTTCTCTTCCATTTTACTTCTTGCCCTCTCCCTGCCACAACCCAATCATATCACCTCTAAATCTCATGTAAATCAGATCTGGTAATCTCATGCTTCAAGTCTTACAAATATTTCCTTCTTTACATAGAACAACCCCTAAACCCCTTATCCTGCTTATAAAACCTCAAATAATCTGCCCAAGCTCGTATTGTGTCATCTTTCCCCACCATCCTGTTTTCTGACTATCCCAAGCTCATCATTTCCTTGCAGCCACGAAAATAGCTGCTCTGCCAGGAGTGCTCCTTCCTCAGATAGTCCCATAGCAATCTTCTTGTCATTCAGGTCACAGAACAAATGTCTCAGAAGAATTGAGTTGCCTCGCTTCTATAAGACACACAAACAAAATAAAATGCACACACTCAAATAAATCTAAAACACTTACAGCACTCTATCATCTGGTTTAATAGGCCATTTGTCTGGTATTTTCTTGTTTTGTGCATTAGGCGACTTTCCTCCTACACTAAAAAGTAACAACAATGTGAATAAGGATTTTGTCTTTCCTGTTAACAGACACTTAGGACAATGCCTTACTTGATTTTCTTTCAGACATTAATTGCATGCCTAATTGACTGCAGAGAGCTTTAAAGATAGCATATTCAAAGCCTCATTAGGAACATTTCCTAGTTAATTCTATTTAGTGGGTGAAAGGGCCATATCCAGCATCAGATGTTTGGTAACAGGAAAGATGTCTGATGGAACAACTGTTTTCTAAAGAATCTTAATAGCTTTAGACTCTTGATCAGGGAAAAGGATGGATAAGCTCAGGGACCTCTTCTGAGCCCTGAATACATTGATGATAGTGATAGGATTTTGTAGAGACAGGATTATGGAAAGGAGCTGATTCATTTGTCCAGTTGATTGTATTATGAGGGATTGAGAGAATAGAACAGAGATAGCAATAGACTAGCAATTGTAAGAGAAATTCAGGATAAGGCTGGATGAATTCAAATCAATTGCATAAACAGAGATCAGTTACGGTAAAATATAGTTTAATGCTTTCAAGGATATACGATATAAAGATGTATGCAAATGAGCTTACCCAAGTTCTTGAACTCCCTTCATATGCACAAAGCATTCAGTTCTAGTTCTTAAATAATTTCATCTGTGAGAGTACTGCTTAGAAGTACAGACTTATTCAATATATATTGGGAAAACTGAGGAGGATGTCACACAGACAGTAGGCTAAAATGCCATTAAAGCTTCTCTCTATTAATTGCTCTATTATTCTGGTTCTGGCTCAGCATTTTCTCAGAAGACTTTCTAATTGTATTATGTATGTCTTCTTTTCAAGACACAACTAGCTTGCATCAGTTTTTCAGCAAAGCAAACCCTATCAGCTACTCTTTGGCCACTTTCTGTCTTCCAAGAACATTGTAGGAAGGTAACATACAATGTCTGTGGGTTTTTTTTTTTTGGCATATAAATGTGAATGCGAGTGCATACTCATATATGTGCAGTCACATGCTTATTGGTATATTTGCACGTATTGCACATGTATGTGCACACCTGAAGTTAACATTAGGTGTTTTCTCTCCACTTTTATCCAATAAAAAGGCAGGCTCTCTCTTTTTTTATACATTTTTTATTATTATTTTAGCTCATACAAACTTAATAGGTACACCAGTTCCCTCCCTCCCTCCTCCCCCCCTGAACCCTCTGCTCCCCCTCCCCTCCCCCCTCCTTCCCCATCCCCCAGTGCCTCTGGCCCCAATTCCCAGAGAGTCCTTTCTTGTAAATCAGGCTCTCTCAATTGAACCTGGACTCATCAATCAGTTAAGATAGCCACCCATCCACTGGCTCTGAAGATTGTCTGTCCACCTAAGTGTTGGAATCACAGTCTACTACATGGCTGCCTGGCTTTTACCATAGATTTCTGATCTTTGATGCTCATGAGTGCACGGATGTACCCTGTCCACTCAGCCACCTCCCCAGCTCCATTTGGAGAATCTTGAAAGTCTCTGAAAGGACATGTTTCAAATTTACATGATAGGAAGGTAACTGGAAACAGGAGGGATAAAGAAATAATAAGTTAAGACAGGAACATAGGCCAATACTATTTTAAAGATATTTAGTGATGAGGATACGAATGATAAAAAGGAGATAGTTTCTAACATATTTTAAACTGAAGAACACTCAGAGTTCTAAGTTTGATGGGATGTAGATGATGAGAGGTTTTCTTGTTTCTGGATTTAGCAACCAGTGGGAGCATGATACAATTACATTAGGAACATGAGCAATGAATAGCTGTACAATCATTATATGAGTTTTATGATTTGTTTATGTGGGCAGAGATTGTGAATTACATGTCACATAGCATACCCATGTAAAATGTGCAGCCTTTGGAAAAGCGGGTGTGAAGTTTTCATTTTTATTTATTTATTTATTTATTTATTTATTTATTTATTTATTTATTTATTTATTTATTTATTTAGTGTGTGTGTGTGTGTGTATGTGTGTGTGTGTGTGTGTGTGTGTCTGTGTGCGCACATGTGTACCCCTGTGGAACACCAAGGGTGACTTTAGGAATCACCCTGGGTTGCTTCTACCTCCTTTTTGCTTCACTTTTGGATTTCCCAGGCTCTTCCTACCAGGGCCAGAAGTACAGGCTGCTGCCATTTTCACCTGGCACTTTTTACATTGGACCTGGGATCTGAACTCAAGACTTTCTGCTTTCGAGACATATCTCCAGCTCTTGTGTGGAGTTTTAAGGACAGGTAGAGAGAGGCAATTTAGTTATGTGGGATGACAGTGCAAGCTGTAGAAGCAGACACATGATTTGTGAGAAGTGGAGGAGATAGGATAAAAATGGTGCTTAGTACCTGCATAGTGTTGTGCTTAAGGAAATTGTTGGAAAAGAAGAGCCAAGAAACAGGTCGATGGATTGTCAGAAGGGGGTTGCCAATAGAAAAGAAACTGTTACTTTTGAAAAAGTGAGAACAATGGGAACTCAGAAAAATGAACTGGAATGAGTTGCAAGTAGAAATAGAAATATTTTCTGATATAACACAGGCTTGATATACATAAACTGTTCATAGCCATAAGCCCTCATTGTAGTGGCGTTTTTAAGAGAGAAGGAGGATAAAGGAGAAATTTCAGCTCTGAGGGTAGGAAAGAAGAAAAAAGAATTTTCCTGTTTTCAGGATCTTTCTGTTCAATTACAGCAATTAGATCATTCTGTTTTGTCCATATTTTCGAGACTGGAGTCTCAGTCACTGGGGTGTCAGCAACATTTTCCTGTAAAAGACCAAATAATAAATGTTGCAGTTTACCTGCATACTGCTGATAAATTCAGGACAGTGGTTTATGCGAATAAAGGATATTTATTCTTTCTTATAACTCTGGTTGCACTTCTTAGTCCAGCTTGGCAGGAGAGTTCATACTGGCACAAGGGGTCTAGGGAACTGACCACACAATATCCATAGGTTTGCTGAGAGAGGACCGAATTGTTGAAGAATGCCGATTTACTTAACCAGCTCCCTCCATTTTATCCACCTATCTAGGGAATTATCCCATCAATCATAAGTTTGGTTAGATAATCTTCTGAGGCTTATTTAAGGCTTAACTCAACTATGGAACTGGAGCCTAAGCCTTCAGTTATCAAGCTGATACTTGTACTATCATAGTAATAAGCTAATTGTGATCACAATCCCAACTACCTAACTCTATGGCTATAGAGCAAAAGCAGACATAAACAATACATAAATAGATGGGCACAATTTTATTATAATTATATTTGTAAAAAGCAAATAATAGGTGTTTTTAGTTTATCTACTAAAGTTCTTTGACCTGTTCCTTATCAATCAATGCCCATATAACATCTGGTTTGGTAGAGACATGTCTGATCATGACAAAAGCATTATTCAATTATAAATCTACAGAACTTAGCCTTTGTTGTCCAGATAAAACTTATACTTATAAATTCATGTTTGGATTGACATGTGTTAAATGTCAATGTGGTAACCTCTGAAGATTAAGAAAACATTAATTTTCTTTTAAAAAGTACGCAATGCTTCACGATAATTAAGGTTGCAAGATCCATCCTAAAAGCTGGATGCCCCAGGGCTGAAGCTCAGTGATGTAATGCTTACCTAGTATGCATGAAGCCCTATTCTGAGTTCCTAGTACTAGAGAACGAACAAACAAACAAACAAAAACCAAAAACCCATCAAGATTCACAGAGTTGAAAGATGATTGAGTACCATGAAAGATGGGTGTCATTGGCAGGGGAATACTTTCCTCAGTGGTCTACTGACTGACATACCATCCTTGCTCCAGCAAAAACTCAGGTACAGGCTTCTCCCTTTCACCTTTCTTTGAGGTTTACGTGAGAAAGGCAAGATGTGAGCTCAATAGTGACCATGATTCTTTTCCCTAAATCAAGAATATGTTTTCTTTTTTAACATTTTCTTTATTCATTTGAGAGAGAGAACGAGCATGTATGCATGTCATGGCTCATGGGTGGAGATCAGAGAACAGTTTTCAGAAGTCATTTCTCTCCTTATATACCATGTGTGCTTCCAAGGATCAAACTTGGATTGCCACATTTATGGCAGGCATTTCAGACATTTTAGAACACTACCTGTTCAGTGTTTGTTTCCCCACATCTTCACACCGTGTGTGTACAGTGCATTGGCCTGGATTAGTGTGATCTCTTTTCATTGCATACTGCAGGATCTGGTCAGTAGATTTGTTGCTGCTTGTGTGTGTATGTGTGTGTGTATGTCTGTTTGTGTGTGTGCATGTGTATGTTGCACAGAGGGCACTTGAATGTGTATGACTGTGGAGGCACAAGGGTGACATCAGGAATCATCCTTATTGCTTGCCCTGGAGTTTCTCAGACTCTGCCTTCCAAGGACAGAATTAAAGACCATTGTCATTTCTACTTGAAATTTTTTTATGTGGGATCTGGCGATCTGCACCCGGGTTCTTTTGCTTGAGAGGTAAAGGCTTTAGCCCCTGAATCAGCTCCCCAACCCTGTTGGTGATTTTTATGAAAGTTTCCAAACTGACATCCTTCAGTTTTATTTCTGAACCACACACGATTTAAAAATATATATACGAGGACCTTTCAGTGCCACCTCTTCAAGTCTTTGTAGGGTGTGCTGGTGTGCTATGCTTTTCTGTCTCACATGTCCAGGTTTTCTATCCTGATCATTGAAAGCATTTTATGTTTATCTATAGAGATCAGATCTTATTTTTGCATTTGCATAGTTGGACTCTAATTGCTTTTAACTAGTAGACTGCAGCCAACTTGATTTTTATTATCCTGCTCATCCTTGGGACAACTTATTAATGAGTGTGTAAGCCTTATTTAGTTTACTTAGATCTTTATATTGCCTTTCTTCTGGATCCTAAAAGTGGGAACTCTGGCCTTTCTAAAAATTCTTTTGATTTAGCCTCAATCATATGGCTCCTCTTCAGTAAGACTGTATCTCTAGATAAGGTTCAGTCAGTGTATTTCATCTGACTGAATGCTCTCTGCCCCTCCCATAGTGATGGTGAGGTGCAGGTTTGGTTTCCCCAAAGCCCCACCTGTCCCTGGAGCTTTTGTGCCTCCTGGCACCTCTTTGCTTCCTGCGGCATCCTGTGAGCACTAAGGATCACATCTGCCAACTCTGCCACCTATCTTTAGATTTCCGACAAATTCCTTCCTGTTGGCAAGAACCAGAGAAGCTGTTCACAAAGCCTTCTAAAAATATGGAAAACTATGGTGGCATCACTTGACTGCAGAGAATTTTTAAAGTACATATATTTTGTCTACTCTAATGATTTAAAAAACACATATTTTCTTCTCTCCTTTTCTGCCCTGGAAGAAGAGGAGCCTGCATGTCCATCAAGGATATAAACAGCACTGGATTGGAGCCCAAGTTCTCCAGTTCTCTTCTTCAGCTTCTACCCCCTTGGCACCTCCTGTGTGCTTGCTTTCTTTCCTTCCTTGCAAGTCACTGGCACAATGAGAGGGAGGTTGGGTGCAATTTTAGGCATCCCTTTGGAAAACTGCTTGAAGCCAGGTGATGTGGCTTTGATGTGTGCCTTATTATAAATGGTAGAAAGTCCTGGTGGCTTTTGTGTGCCTTCAGACTATTTTATCAGAGTGAGAAATAGAAGAGTTCACAAGAAAGAGTGCTTTAGCCTGAAATGCACATTGTGATTTGAGCACGGCAGCTGGCTAGGAAGCAAGGTTTCGGATGCTGGCCATATGTCTTTCTTCAGAGATGCCTCTAAAAACACATTTCGTTTCCTGGATTTTAACTCATGGTTTGTTTGCTTGCTATAACAGTCTCATTCTGTCCTATTATTTTATACCTTCTTTTCTATATTTTTTTGTCTAAAATTTTTTTCTTTGTTTTCTTTTCTGTATTTCTAATTTCTATTCATCAAATGACAAGACAAGCTCAACACAATCCCAACAGTATCCTGACTAAGTTATTGAGCTTAATATTCTAAATTGCACTGTTGGCTTTGCTATCGACACTCAGAATATCAAAGTCCTTATTTTATTTTTCCTTAATCACCATTACCCATTTTAAATTATAAAGGTGTCTTAGTTTCTTTTTCTATTGTAATAAATATCCTGATACAAACAACTGAAGGAAAAAGAGTTTATTGTTATTCCACAATTCAAAGTATAGTCCATCCTGGTGGAGAATCTGAGAGGGAAGGAGCTTGCAGCAGCTGATCATGTCATATCCACAATCAGTAAGAAGATAGCAATGAATGCATGCTAGTATTCAACTTGTTTTCTCAGGTTTTTTATTTTTCATGCATGTGTGTGTGGGGGGTACTTGTGTGTGTAGGAATGTATACAAAAGTTCACTTGAGTGTGTGTGCCTATGGAGGCCCAATGGTGACATCAGGAATTATCATGATTGTTCTACTTCCTTTTTGCTTTGCTTAAGAGTTTCCCAGGCTCTGCTTTTCAGGACAGAATTGCAGGTTACTACCATTTTTACTTGGGACCTGGGGGTTATGAACTCAGGTCCTTTTGTTTGCAAGGCAAAGAACCATCTCCCCAACCACTTGTTTTCTCAGTTTTACACAGTTCAGGATCCTTGCCCAGGGACTGGTCCAGCAACAATTAGGTCTTTCAATACCAATTAATGCAACCAATGTCATCCCTCACAGGCATTCTTAGAGGCTTACTCTAATCTAGATGATCCCTCACAGGTGTGCCAGGTATCTCATAGCTGACAACATTACTACATCTTATTCACCTACTCAAGTCCCACCCATAATGACCTTGGCCCTCTTCATCAATCAGACTCTCCTGCAGCTTGCTCAGAGCTTCACTTAACTACCGATTCTTTGTAAATGTGCCCAGAACTCTTGAGTCTTCAACTGTCAAGTGACACCTGTATCTAACTATGACAAGGAATAGGTATGGCTTTCTTCCAGGCAGCAAGGTTCACCATACAAGCTTGCTCACAATTCTCCCTTTTTCCTCTGAATAGTAAAATTACACAATGGCAATATTCTTATAAGACTAAACCTCAGCCAACAAGTCTTAAATTATGTATAAAAAGGATTTAAGATACCGGGTAGGTGTACTCAGCTTACCCCCATGTGAGTAGTTACAGGCACCCTTTTGATCAAAAGAAATTTTGGCTTGCTGTGGTTCTTTAACTGAGTGGTGTTATTACTTTGTGACTCTACACACATTTCTAACAGTCTTAATAGTTGACTTGACAGCGAGGAGGCAGGACTCCAGACACGCCTTCCAGGGATTTTCCAGGTTGGCCTCTGAGCAAGCCTGTGAAGGACTGGCTTGGTTGCATTAAGTGGAGACCCAACTCTTGTAGGCAGGACGAAGAGAGCTGAGCACTAGCATGCATGCATTGGTTGGTCCTTGGCCTCTGTTCCTTGTTAAAGATGTGATGTGACCAGTTGCTTCAAGCTCTTGCTGCTGTAACTCCCCTGTAATGATGGATTGTAACTTGAACTTGTGCGTCAGTGAAAACCTTTCTCTCCCAAGTTGCTTGGTCCCTATGTTTTGTTGCTGTAAAGTGCAAGGAAACTATTAACAAACCATTAATATTTTATTATCCCAGAGTCTGGATAGGCAACAAAAGCAACAATCTAGGTTTTACCGAGGCGAAAGGTTCTAGTCTAGAAGACAGAAATTCAGATATGATGTGTCTTTAGTTTCTCTGTATCCCTAGGAACACTTGGCTCCTTTGAACTTCAAAGCATGAAAAATTTCACTTCAAAGTCAGAAATACAATTGTAGTTTCAATTTTTGCATCAAACCAGCATATATTTCACTTTCGTGCATTATGCAGTGAAAAGATTACTGGGTCCATGTGAGAAAGTTCATATTGTACTTATAACTCCACCATCTAGTTAGTGACTTGGGCCATATACTCACTTATCTGAGCTACATATTTGTTAATGATAATGAAATTTGTCTCATCAGAGTTAAAGAATCGGTGAAGCATTTAATGCTAAATAAATACATTATCAGTGTTGAATGCCATCGCTTTTCTAGCTATGTTAAATAAATCAGTTTAGGAGCTTTAAGGCTCTTAATTTACAGCTACTGGATTTTATTGACTATTTTCTCAAGCTGTCTGTGGAAAAAACGAGGTCTTTAATTTTTCAAAAGATTGTGGGCCATTAAAATAGAAATGAACTATTGAAAAGCAAAACACCCCCTCTCTTAATAAAATGGTTTGAGATTCAGTACATGTAATTTTTTCTGTCATATCACCCTAAACGTTTCCAAAGGTTTATTTCTGTTTTGGGAATTTACTAAACCATAAACCACTAGCAGTTTTGGGATCAGCTGCAGTCAGAAAGCACTTTGAGAAATACTAGTCCAATTAATCTAGGGTACACAGTGAGGAGAGTTAACAAAGAGTATTATTCATTATGGTAAAGTAAGACTTATAGGTGAGATTAGAAACTTTATCCTTTCTTTAAAAAAAACTTTATTTGAGCCTAGAGTTTCTTTTCATTCTCTCTCTCTCTCTCTCTCTCTCTCTCTCCTTCCTTCTTTGCTGCTCTACCTTATTTTTTTGTTTGTTTTGGTATGGAAAATTGATCATCTGACTAAGCACATGTGACATGTGAAAGTTGTTTTTTCAAGGCTGGTGATTGAACTCAGGGCCCTAGTCATGTTGGAGAAAGGCTCTACCATTGAACTACAGCCCCCACTGTCAAGGCAGAGGTTTTTATGTCCATGTTCTTGTGTTTGGAGTTGAAGACTGAAACCATAGTACACTTAGAGGATTAAAGCAGATTAGAGGAGAGAAAGAACAGAACTCACAGACATGGATTCTTCAAGCAACAAGAGAGCCACGAAAAACTCATGGGTTCCATACATGAAATCCAGGAGGGGCAAGGAAGCCAGAAAAGAACTCACAAACATGAAGTCTATGAGGGGCAGTGAGCCAGAAATGAGGTCATGGACTCTAGACATGGAATCCATGAGAAGCGAGAGAAAACCAAAGATTGCTGGCAGGATCAGGGTTATTTATAGGGTTAGGAAGGTCTGGAAAGTAGCCTTTCCTCATTTGTTTAGCTCCAATTTCTACAAACCTTTTGGTTATCCACATCTCATTGGTCTGTTCATATTGGGGCCCAACCCAGTTAATATTGTGGCCAATCTCAAGGTGGAGCTTATCTGCAATGTAGTGTTCATCTCCATATCTTTTCCTAAATAGAGAGTTGGGGGAAGTTGGTGACCTTATCTCTGTGGAGGATTAGAACCAGTTCTTCCAGATTAATAGTATGTGTTCTTTCAGGATAATCCTAGCAGTGTGGGATGATCTTCAAAGACCTTCAAAGATCTTCCAGCATGACTCTGTTTTAAAACTGTCTAATTATGAGCTGAGAATTCTAATAATTTTTTGAGCTCTGTCTTTAAAATAGAGACATATGTATTCCTGTGAAAAATGAAGAAATGCAAAATCAAAAGAACTGTGGGAGCAATGAATACTTATGCAGTCTGCCTACCTATTATTTTCTTAAGAAACAGGAGGTCATATGTAATGTGTTTGTTTACATAGATTTTAAGATGCTCAGTTCATAAGTTAAGACAGTTGTTTGCATAACAGCATTTAGCACAGCTTCTGTTGGTATATTAATGTCTATCTGCCACCTGAGTGTTACACTTCTCGTAAATGTAAATAAGTACTTTCATGATTAAAATTTGTAGGTGCTTTAAAAGCTTGCATTTTTCACTGATTACAATATAGTAATATAAGCAGATGCATATCTTGCTAGCTTATTGATTTCTTGTTTAAAACCCAGTAGTGATGATCAAGGCTATACAAATCTTGATTTATAATTAAAATTTATGCATTGAATCCAGTCAGAGAAAATGGTGTGCGTGCGTGACTTGAGTGACTGTTTTGTAGCAGAAAGTCTTATGATGGATGGGTTTCTTTCTTTCCTCCTTCTATTCTCTCCTTGACTTTTTTTATTATTTATTCAATTGTGCGTGTGTGCGTATGTATGTGTGTGCGCGCGCGCGCGCGCGCGTGTGTGTGTGTGTGTGTGTATGTGTGTGTGTGTATGTGTGTGTGTGTATGTGTGTGTAGAACCACCCACGAATTCTGGAACTACCATGGACGCCTCCACCTCCTCCTTGTTTACTCTGCCCCAGGATTCACAGGCTCCGCCCTACCAGGACCAGAAAGGAGTCTCTGAAGTTCTGGATTGTGGTTTGTTGATTTTCTTTTGCAGTTTGCTGCTCCTGCAATGCCCTTCACTCCATCCTGCTGGGCACTGTATGTCACCCCCTGGCCAGAGACAAAAAGCTGTTAAACTGGAGTCTTGTTATAATAACACATTCAAGGGTAGATGTAATAAGAGTAGGAAACCTCACTGAGGAAGGGGTCCATCACCCATTTGCAAAATGATTACTTTTTATCTGCTAGACTATATGCCCTCCCCTTCTGGTGAGATCAGGAAAGAACATCTGTGAACTTAACCAGGTTTCTCATTACTTACTTGCAGACCCTGATGGAGGCCTATTTTCTCTGCTGTAACATGGTCCCCTCTCTCCTTGTTTCTGGTGTGGCCCTCCTACCCCATCTCTCTTGTTCATAATCCTTGCAATTACTGTGTTACATAGGTTTACTTTTGAGTATCTCAATGTAGGCTGGGTGAGTTTGGTACTAGGAGCCACCTATTAGGGAGTACATACAACGCTTAATTTTCTGGGTCTGGGATACTTCACTTAATATAATTGTTTCTAATGATATCCATTTCCCAGCAAATTCCAGTAATTCATCATTTTTGATGGCTGAGTAGTACTCCATTGTATAGATGTACCACAGTTTCCTTATCCACTCGTCAACTGTTGGACATTTGGGTTGATTCCATGACTTTGCTATTGTAAACAGTGCTGCTATGAACATGGCCGAGCTTGTGCTATCGAGGTGAATCTCTGCTGCATAGGGGGTTATTCCCAAAGTGGGATACCAGGGTCATATGGCATTTCAATCTTTAATTTCTTTAAGAATCTCCAGACGGCTCGCCAGAGTGGCTGTATGAGCCTGCATTCCCACCAGCAATGTAGGAGAGTTCCTCTCTCTCCACATCCTCTCCAACATTTGATGTTGTTTGTATTGTGGATTTTTGCCATCCTGACCGGGGTGAGATGATATCTCAGGGAAGTTTTGATTTGCATTTCCCTGATGGCTAAGGAAGTGGAGCATTTTTTAAGATATTTGTTAGACATTTTAATTTCATCCCTGGTAAAGTTTCTTTTAAGTTCCAGGGCCCATTTTTTAATTGGGCCATTGGTTTCCTTGGAGTTTAGTGTTCTAAGTTCTTTGTGCACTCTGGACAATAGAGCTCTGTCAGATATGTGGTTAATGAAGATTTTCTCCCATTCTGTGGGTTGCCTTTGAACTCCTGTTACAATCCCTTTATCTGAACAGAACCTCTTTAATTTCACAAGATCCCAACTGTTGAGAGTTGGTAGCAGTGACTGTGCCATTGGATGTCTGTTTAGGAACTGTTGGCCTAGCCCAATCAGCTCGAGGGAGTTCCCTATCCTTTCAACTATGGTTTTTAAAGTCTCTGGCCTTAAATCAAGGTCCTTGATCCATTTGGAATTAAGTCTTGTACATGGTGACAAGTATGGGTCCAGCTTTAATCTTCTGCATGTGGAGATCCAGTTTTGCCAGCACCATTTGTTGAAGATGCTGTTCTTTTCCCATTGGATTTTTTGGGCCCCTTTGTCAAAGACCAAATGGCTGTATTTTTGTGGGCTTATATCTGGGTCTTCAACCCTTATCCATTGATCTGTGTGTCTATTTTGGAGCCAGTACCAGGCAGTTTTTATAACTATGGATTTGTAGTATAGACTAAGGTTTGGTATGGTAATACCTCCAGCAGTGTTTTTGTTATTCAGGATTGTCCTTGCTATCCTGGGTCTTTTGTGCCGCCATATGAATATTGAGATTATTTGGTCAACTTCTTTAAAGAATTGCTTTGGGATTTTAATTGGTATAGCATTGAATTTGTATATTGCCTTTGGTAGGATGGTCATTTTTACAATGTTGATTCTGCCAATCCAGGAACATGGGGGGTCTTTCTACCTTCTGGTGTCTTCTGCTATTTCTTTCTTTAGGGTTTTAAAGTTTTCATTGTAAAGATCTTTTACCTCCTTGGTTAGGTTTATACCAAGGTATTTCATTTTTTTAGGGGCTATAGTAAATGGGATTGTTTCTCTCAAGGCTTTTTCACTTCTTTCATTCTGGGCATATAGGAAGGACTCTGATTTTTGCACATTTATTTTGTATCCTGCCACCCTGCTGAACTTCTCAATTAGTTCCAGGAGCTTCCTGGTGGAGTTTTTGGGATCCCTCAGGTATAAGATCATGTCATCTGCAAATAGGGATAGCTTGACTTCTTCCTTGCCGATTTGAATCCCTCTTATGTCCCTTTCTTGTCTTATGGCTTCAGCTAAGACTTCAAGTACAACATTGAATAGAAGTGGTGAGAGTGGAGAGCCTTGTCTAGTTCCTGATCGAAGTGGGAATGCTTCAAGTTTTTCCCCATTGAGCATAATCCTTGCTGTAGGCTTGTTGTATACAGCTTTTATTATATTGATAAAGGTACCTTCCATTCCTACTGTCTCTAGCGCTTTGATCATAAAAGGCTGTTGGATCTTGTCAAAGGCTTTTTCTGCATCTATCGAGAGTATCATGTGGTCTTGAACTTTGGACTGGTTTACATGATGAATTACATTTACTGATTTGTGTAGGTTGAACCAACCTTGTGTGCCGGGGATGAAGCCTACTTGGTCCCCCGTGAATGATTTTTTTGATATGTTTTTGAATCCGATTTGCTAAGACTTTGTTGAGAATCTTTGCATCTGTGTTCATCAGAGAGATCGGCCTATAGTTTTGTTTTTTAAGTGAATCTTTATTAGGTTTTGGGATTAAGACGATATTAGCTTCATAGAAGGAATTTGGTAGTGTTCCTTCCTTTGCTATTTGATGGAACAGTTTAAGGAGTATTGATATTATTAACTCTTTAAATGTCTGGTAGAACTCTGTGCTGAATCCATCTGGTCCAGGACATTTTTTGGTGGGAAGATTCAAGATTACTTCCTCAATTTCCTTATATGTTATAGGACTATTTACTTAGAAATTCATCCATCTCTTTTGTGTTGTCAAACTTCACAGAGTATCAGTTTTTGAAATATGATGTTATAATTCTCTGGATTTTTTGGGTATCAGTAGTGATAACTCCATGTTCATTTCTGATTTTGTTAATTTGGGTTTTCTTTCTCCTGCTTTTGGTTAATTTAGCTAGGGGTGTATCAATCTTATTGATTTTTTCAAGGTACCAGCTTTTTGACTGGTTGATTTTTTTCTATCATTTTCTTAATCTCGATTTCAGATATTTCTCCCCTTATTTTGCTAATCTCCTGTCTTCTACTACTTTTGGGATCAGATTGCTCTAGTTTCTCTAAAGCTTTAAGCTGCATTGTTAAGTTGTTTATTTCTGATGTTTCCATTTTTTTGATGTAGGCATTAAGAGCTATGAACTTACCTCTTAGGACAGCTTTCATTGTGTCCCAGAGATTTTGGTAAGTTGTATTTTCATTATCATTCACTTTCAGGAAATCTTGAATTTCCTTTTTAATTTCTTCCTGAATCCAGTTCTCATTCAGCATCATAGTGTTAAGTTTCCAGGAGTTAGTGTATTTTCTCTTGTTTGATGTGTTGTGGATTTCCAGCTTTAGGCCGTGGTGGTCTGATAGGGCACAGGTTAGAATTTCAACTTTCTTGTATATGTGTAGATTCGTTTTGTGGCCCAATATGTGATCTATTTTGGAGAAAGTTCCGTGTGCTGCTGAGAAAAATGTGTATTCTTTGGTGCGTGCGTGAAAAGATCGATAGAGATCTGTAAGGTCCATTTCTTTCAGGGTTTGATTAAGTTCCAAAGTGTCTCTGTTAAGCTTTTGACCTGTTGATCTATCCCATGTTGAGAGGGCGGTGTTGAAGTCCCCAAGAATTATCGTTTGGGGGTTGATTTCTTGCGTTAGGCGCTGTAGGGTTTTCTTAATGAATGTGCAGGGGCCCGTATTGGGTGCATATATGTTCAGTATTATGAAGTCTTCCTGGTGAATTGTACCTGTGACTAAAATGTAGTATCCATCCGTGTCTCTTATAATTTTCTTTGGTTTGAAGTCCACTTTGTCTGATAACATAATGGCTACTCCTGCCTGTTTTCTGCTTCCATTAGCTTGTAGAATTGTTGACCAGCCTTTTATTTTTAGAGCGTGCCTATCTTTTGTGGTGAGATGGGTTTCCTGCAGGCAGCAGATTGATGGATTGTGATTTTTAATCCAAGTTTGTAATCTGTGTCTCTTGATCGGTGAATTAATTCCATTAACATTTAGTGTTATAATGGAGAAACTGTTTTTAATTCCAGACATTTATTATGTTTAGTAGTTTTATAAGTATATTGCTTCGCTTTTAATGGTGTTATATTTGCCTTCTGTTCTCCTGGATATGCCTGTTTTTTTCTTCACGCTTGAGTATCATTTCTAGCATTTTTTGAAGGCCTGGTTTGGTGGACATGTATCCCTTCAAGTTGTCTTTGTGCTGGAAAGTTTTTCTTTCTCCCTCGATCATGACTGATAGTTTTGCAGGGTAAATCAGCCTGGGTTGACATTTTTGCTCATTCAATACTTGAAGTATGTCTCTCCAAGCTCTTCTTGCTTTTACTGTTTCGACTGAGAAGTCATTTGTTATTTTAATAGGTTTACCTTTAAAAGTGACTTGTTTTTTCTCCCTTGAAGCTCTCAGCTCTCTTTATCTTGAATGTGGAGTGTTTTGACTATTATTTGCTGTGGGGTGCTTCTGTTTTGGTCGTATCTGTTTGGGGTGCGGAATGCCTCTTGTATATGGAGGGGCCTCTCTTTTTTTAGATGAGGAAAGTTTTCCTTGATGATCGATTGAAAAATTTCCTCAGGGGTGTTATTTTGAGATTCTTGCTCTGGTATTCCATGAATGCACATGTTAGGCTTCTTCAGGGTGTCCCATATCTCTTGGATATTTCTCTCAAGTATCTTTTTGGCTTTAACAACCTCTTCCATTGAGCTGGTTAGTACTCCCATTTTATCTTTAAGGTCTGAAATTCTGTTTTCTGCTTCCTTAATTCTGTTGATAAGACTCTCTGTATAGTTCTGGGTTGAAGATAACTTGTCTTGTAGCTCAGTTTTAAACTCTGCTTTAGTCTGTTTTAACTGCTCTATGCCAGTTTTTGTTTCTTGCACTGTTTTTCTCAACTCCTCCAGATGTCTGTTGTGTTCCTCTTCAAAGCGATTGATTCGATTATGTAATTCCTCCTGGATTTCCTCTTTCATAGTATTGAACATGGTAATGATCATATTTTGAAAGTCTTTATCCTGGGTGAGGTTTTCTTGGCCTTTTTCCGCGGGTTTGTTCTGGTTGGAGTCTAACACTATGGGATTAATTTCTTCAGTGGGAAATTTGTTTACTTGAGTGTTGCTTCTCATGGATTTGCACTTTGACTTTGGCATTGTCGTTTTAACTCTTAAGATCTCTCAATTTCACTAAACTGAATTATTTGGCCTGGGGTTCTGGGGGTGGGCAGGGACAGAGCTTACCTATGTCACGGGTGAGGCCTGGCTGGACTGCCCACGCGTCCGGACCAGCGGAGCGGGATGGAGAATGGGAGGATGGGGGCTTCGGCGTGGAGCTATTTAACCCGAGGGCAGCTGGGGCGGCGGCCCGGGCGCAGGGGGAGGTCCTCCTCGTCCCTTGGCTCTGTGCGCGGCTCGGGCTGGATGGCGGGAGTTGGAGCCTGGTCCCTTTGGGCTGACCTGGGGTTCTGGTGGGCGGCCGTGGCCGGGGCTTACCTAGGTCGCGGGGTGAGGCCTGGCTGGACCGCGCGCGTGTCCCCACCAGTGGAGCGGTGTGGGGTGAAAGGGAGCTCTCCTTGACTTTTTTTTTTAATTTTTTTTATTATTTATTTAATTGTGAGTGTGTGTGCGTGTGCATGTATGTATATGTGTGTATGTATGTATGTGTGTGTCTGTGTGTGTAGAACCACGGACGAATTCGCGAACCACCATGGACGCCTCCACCTCCTTCTGCCCCCGAATTCACAGGCTCCGCCGTACCAGGACCGGAAACGCAGGCCGCCCCCGCGCCTAGTGTCTATACGTGGGGTCTAGGATCCAAACTCAGGACCTTCCACCTTCAAGGCAGAGTCTTAACCCCTGAGCCACCTCTCCAGCCCCCTCCTTGACTTTTTAAGCAACTAAATCTCAACAAAAACAACAATGACGACAACAACAAGAACAAAAGAAAAAGAAACACGTGATCTAGGGCACTCTGAGTTGGTGGCTTTAGTGTAAGTTCAACCATGTCAAATTCATTGAAAAGTTAAGCTCAGTACCTCCTAAGGACATAAGGAGAATGGACACTTTAGATGAACATCAGCATTCTAATGTTTTAAATAAGCACAGTCTACTGTTTAGAAAGATTGCAATGCCTGTTTTGTTGATTTGTTGCAATACATTGTATTTAGTAAACACTGAGTCTACAGAATTGTAGTGGCAATTAAGGCTGCTCATTTTGTAAATATTTTCATCTATCCATTTGCCTTTTTTCACACTATGGTTTACTAAAGGTACAAGAAGGGCATTTGTTTACTTGTATTATGGCACATATCAAACCACAGAAGTATGAAGGATGATATAATGAATAGCCTTAAAGACAACACTGTTGCAGTTACTCTTATTTTTGCTGCTGTGAGACAACTGCTCATGCAGTTCCAGAAAGGATATAATTCATTACGGTGGGAATAGAATAGCAGAAGGCATGGCTGATGGCAGGAGCTGGAGATGGTGTAGGTCACTACAGCAATCAGGGAGACCAAGAGAGCAAGAAGCAGACTGACAAAGCAGGGCAGGGTTACCACCTTCAAGACTCACCCCCTGTGACTGTCTTCCTCCAGGAAAGCTCCGCCTCTTAAAGGCACCACAACTTTCCCAAACATTAGTTTCAATTAAGGATCCAAGCACATGAGCCAGTAGAGAACACCTCATATTCAAACCATGACACCCATCCAGATTTAAGAAATTCTAACATTTTTTGACAAAATTATATTACTGTTTTTTAAACATCACATTTAATGCTTTCTGTGCATCTTTCCTGATTTCTTTTTCATTTTTATTTTAGATTTGCACTATTGTGCAGTGACAACTGAAGGGTCACTAGTACTCCATTTACTCCTTCAGTTCATTCTACCTGGGTATATGAGCATGTGAATAAGCCACATTTCCCTCCTTTCCTTGCAGCAAGCATGACTAAATTAGGGACAAATGCAAAGTAGTTGAAATGCTGAGGCATGTAGTTTTTTCACCCCCTCAGCATTGAGGATTGAAGCTAGAGCCCTTTGCATGCTATAGAAGAGCTCTAACACTGAGTTGCATCACTGACCTCAAGTAACCTTCTTAAAGGTGCTTACATGCCAGCTTTTCCTCCTTCTCTGTGGAAGAATCACCACAACAAGTGTAGAAGTCGTGCTGGGAAGGTAGGCCTATCTGTCATTCTTAGATCACCTTATGGAACAAAGTACATCTACCTGATTTTTGTGGAGGAAGAAATAACCCTTGGTCTCATTCTTACAGAAACCTGATTAAAGAATGTTTATACCTCCAAACTGATCTTTTTCTGTAAATTTATAGCACACAGTCACAAGCCATATAGCTTTGGCCAATATTGGATTGTGAATAGAATGGTGGTTCCATAAGATTATAATGGTGCAGAGAAATTCCTATCACCAAATGACTACACAGATGAAGAAATTTCAAGGGTGGAGGGAAACTTTAGGAAGAGGAGAAGGAGTAGGAGGAGACACCTCTCCAAGAAAATTCATAGTAAAGGATTTGGAAAAAGCTTTTCAGACATTCAATAGACTTCTTATAAATTTTGAAAACAGACTGGGGAGATGGCTCAGCGATTAAAACCCTTAGCAAGGAAAAGGACCTGAGTTTGAATCTCCAGATCCCCATAAAAATGCCTGGCGGATATGCTGGTGGCCTGCAATTCTGACCCTGGCAAGCAGAGCCTGGGAAATCCCAGAGCAATAAGGAGGTAGAGCAAACTAGGATTATCCTTCTATCATCCTTGGAGCTCCTCAGGCATAGACACTCAAGTGCTATCAAGAGATTCCATGCTCAAGAGAGAATGGACTAAGGGCCCAGAAAAGGAGGAAGCAATCTCCCAGGAAGAGACTTCACACAATCCTGATAACTAGCCTCACACTAAATCTACATATGGCAATTGCCTGCCTTTCATTTTGGTCTTTCTTATAAACTGTAATACTGTTCCAGGAAAGGCAGATAGAAACTAGGAATTTTTCTCACCCTCGTTCTGGCCCAAACTGTAAGTGTATTAATTCATTCTCATTACCACTTCTGTTTCCTGTTTCTCTTTTGGTAAAGAGGTGAGCAACAGGTCTCAGAGTCTGGATTCTGGTATAGTATATTATACATTCTTATCCTTCATATGTTATTTACACTCCAACTTTGCAATGTTTTGATATGGTTAGCTACATGGATATACTTTATAAGCTATACTTGCTGACATTCTATAAGGGTTTGAAGTCTAGGATTGGTGGGCTAGCCTGAGCGTATGGTGGATGCCATCCAGATTTGTATGTGTTCATTGTTATGTCCTCACAATGACAATTACCAATGCATCTCTGAGGATGTATCTCATTGTTTTTTTCTTTTCCATGTATGCATATATGGGGTGTGTGTGTGTGTGTGTGTGTGTGTGTGTGTTTTGCATATGGATGGGTGCATGTGCATGCTGGCAATATGTACAAAAGGGCACTTGAGTGTGTGTGTCTGTGAAGGCCCAAGGTGACATCATGAATTATCCATCTCCTTATGAATTATGCTCTATCTCCTTATTGCTTTTGCTCTGGGAAGGCTCTGCCTTCCAGAGCTGGAATTACAGGCTGCCGTTATAACCACTCAGTATTTTTAGGCGGGATCTGGGGATCCAAACTCAGGTCCTTTTGCTTTTTGAGGCAAAGGTTTCAACCCCTGAATTAGCTCCTCAGCCCAATTTGTTACATAGCATATGACTTTATATATGTGATTATACACATGTGTGTCCATAAATAATTCTGCACAAATATATTAAATATTTAAAACTTTATGTAAATTGTTTACTTAGTGTCATTCTGAAAATTTTACTCACTCATAATTAAAGTTTTATCAGTTACCTATATTAAATTGTTTAACTAGACATATACCTTAATTGGTATGGTCTTTAGTTATTAAAATATACACTTGACATGTATAGTTTGCATTTCTCTTACTCTTTGTGAGGTTGGTAGAAAAAGGGACACAAAAAATATGGGAATACTTAAAAGGAAAGATGCCTTCCTCCTCCTAAAACTATTTATGTTTTCTAATGGTTGAGAATAAAAAACCTTACAAACAATTGACAAAGTCAGATTGTCTACAGAGATAATGATTATCTTCCCAAGACAGTTCAGTCAAGGATTTCTTTTATTTTTTGTTTTGTTTTGAGACAAGAGTCTCATTACGCAGCAGTCTATAGGCAGTCTGTAGACCAGACTGGTCTCAAAATTGAGATGAGGATGTTTGTGGTTTTGAGTTAAGTATATGAGCGTCGCTCCTCTCTCATCCCTAAATCTGAACAATATTCCTCACTGGGTTTCTTTCTTTTTTTTTTTTTTCTGCTCATACAAAGGTAATAGGTACCCCTGTCTCCTCCCTCCCTCCATCCCTCCCTGGACCTTCCTACTCCCTCCCCCCTTTTCCCTTTTCCTTCCCCCCTCTCTCCCTTTCTCCCAGTGCCCCCTCCCCCATCTCTGAAGCAGCCTTTAATGTGTATATCAAACTTTCCTCTGGGTCCTCCTCTCTGATGAGGTGTAAGGACTCAGTGGCATTTCCTAGAACTTTTTCTTGTGTTCCCCTTAAGTATAGGAATACTATTGTGACTGTTAATCCCTTGCTTCTAAGGATCCTAGTGCCTTTAGTCCATGCTAGACTTTGAGGGGTCAATGATATGTTGGTCATTGCGCAGATCATGCAGAGTCCTATTATAATTGCTTTGCCCTAACTTGTGTGGAGTATCTTGCATATCATGACTCCTCCCATCCTTGTGCTCTTGCAATCTTACCGCCCCCTCTTCTGCAAATTTCCCTGAGCTTCAAGATGGAGAGATAGGCAGGCCTGATTCCAGGTGGTTGATATAGAGTCTCTGATGTTCTGAATTATGGTTTGTTGATTTTTTTTTTTCAGTTTTGCTGCTCCTGCAATGCCCTTGGCTCCATCCTGATGGGTATTGGATGTCACCCCCTGGCCAGAGATAAAAACCTGTTAAATTAGAGTCTTGTTATAAGAGTTTATTCAAAGGTAGATGGAATAAGAGTAGGAGACTGCAGTGAGGGGTGGGTCAGTCTCCCATTGCAAAATGGTTACCTTCTATCTGCCAGACTGTATGCCCTCCCTTTCTGGTAAGATCATACCCCATCAGTTGCAAGTGACCAGGAGGGACAGTCTATGAGCTTAACTAGATGTCTCTTTACTTACTTGCAGTCCTTGATGGTGGCCTATTATCTCTGCTGTAGCATGATCCCCTCTCCTTCACTGAGTTTCAAGAAATTCTTTAAGAAAATAAATAAGCCTGCTCCTGTATCTTTACTTAATTTTTAAACTTTGATTTTAAATTTTTGCTTAATCTTCAAGCCTTGCTGTAAGTGTTGTCCTTTGAGAAAACACAAAATCACATATGTGTTATTAAAGACACTGAAGTAGTGTCTCTTAAGATGCCAATATTTGTCTTTTCTTTAGTTCTCTCTTCTCGTTCTTTTCTTCCTTCCTCTCTGTCCCTCTCTCTGTCTTTTCTCCCCTTATATGTGCTCAAATTTAATATTTATACTATCTCTTAACTCTGTTTAATAAACTCAATAACTACTTTGCTTGACTGATCGTGGAATTCTTTCTTGCAGCCTAATCTAGGATCTGCTTGTATCTGAGTGGAAGTCCTTCAATCCTTAAATGGGGGATCTGCTCAGGATTCTGGCAAGCAGGACTGAGCCATCTTCCTGTTGCTGTTGCCATTTCTGTCTCTGCTTGTCTGGCAATTTCGTGGTTGTCTGCCCAGATTCTCTCGTTCTACAGCAAAAGAGTAAGTTTTTAAAATCACATTAGTTTGGAATCCTTGATATGTGCTAACTTGGCAATATTGCAGATCTGCTCAGTGGCTTGATTTTCTTCACATTCAAGGCCACAAAATGATTTTCTCTTTGCTTATGCCTGAAGCTTCATGCTCACCAAGGCCGAAGTAGCAGATTCCCCTTTACCTCTCCTCATCCCCAATCTTTTTTTCTTTTCCTTTGCAGTCAATAAGTGTTGTCTACTGTCTCAATTTTGAACATGGGGAACAATTTCAGTCCTTTATCTTCCAGGTATGTTTTCTATTCTTCTCAGCCCCCAAATTCCAAATTCCAGCCTTGAGTGTCTAATTTGAATTTAGAGTCCATCAGAGTTTGCAGCATTTCTCTTCAGCTTCCACTCCTCAGATATTTATTTTATCTTTTTTGTTTGTTTATTTGTTTCTCTCTGTGGTTTATCTACTACTGACATTTTTGGAGCTTGCAGGTATATGAAAGTCAAAACTCATTGTGACATCTTGACTGCTGATCTTTTATATAGCTTTTCAAGCCTAACACTTTACATTTTCTCTACGCCAGAAAGCTTTGTTGAGAAAGCACATTTAGAAAGAATCTCTTGGCCTAGACTGCAATTTTGTTGGTTTAAAAAGTTATTCTGAGAGATGGAGAGATGGATCAAGAGTTAAGACTCTGACTCCTAAGCAGAAGGTTCTGAGTTCAGATCCTAAGTCCCATGTAAAAACACCAAGTAGAAATGGCTGGAAATGGCCCTAGTTAGGGGAGTCTGATAAATCCCAGAGCAAAGCAAAAAGGAGATAAAAGCAATTCAGGATGATTCCCAAAGTCACCCTTGGTCCTCCACAGGGAAACAATGCTCCCCCTTTAACATACACACACACACACACACACACACACATACACACAAACACACACACACACACACATACACACAAACACACACACACACACACACACACACGAGCACGCATGCATATGCATAAAAATAAATAAATAAATAAGTTTTTTTAAAAAGTTATTCTGTCCAACCTTCATGTGGAAGGGAAAAAAATCATGCTTGTTAAAAGTTAATGATGTACTGTCATAGTTAGGCACAGGTGTCAACTTGATAGTTGAAGGTTTGAGCTCTGGCCATATTTGTATAGAATTAGCAGTTGCTCTAAGCCCAGAGCAAACCTGCAGGAGATTGTCTAGTTGATGGGGAAGGCTCAACCCATGGTAGGTGGAACTAGGCTCTGGATAGGTGAATAAAATATAGAAAGCTGGTTGAGGAAGTTGGCATCCTTCTGCATAGCTGGCCAGACATGCTGATCTGGCAAGTAAGGATTGTCTCAACTGTTATGTGGATGTGACATGGCCAGTTCCCTCGACCATTTGGTGATGGTGCATGTTCTCCTGCCAAGGTGATTTTATCAGCAAGCATGCAGACTAACTGCAACATGTACATATGCTTTGGTTGCAGGACATGAAAAAATCAAGCTGCAACTGAGCTAGTTAATGTTCTGTGATAATTCATCGTCATAATGCTAGAAAGTTCCATGCATGCTGCAGTTATCAACAGTCTTATTCAGATATTGTTGCAGTTTCCTGCATGGTTGCTGTTAAATGACCATCAAATGGCTTAAGGGAACAAGGGGTTTATTTTCTCTTACGATTACTAGTTACAGCTCTTAGGCCAGCTTGACGGGAGAGCACGCACCAACATCAAGGCTGAGGGAACTGGCCACACCATCACCACATAAAGGAATAAAGGTTTTTGTGTTTGGTTTGGTTTGGTTTGGTTTGGCTTGGCTTAGGACTCCAAAGGGATCATGTCCATTGTGGAGAAAAACACATAGCAGAATGCATGGTATCTGGCAGCAGGAAACCCCTAAATTTCACATCTAAACCACCATAAGATTTGCCCACTGGTACAATGCTCTCATGGCTTGTCTGGGGGTAACTAACTGTTTTGTGATTGGATCAGAGGTGCACGCACAAGAAAGAATTCATGTCTGGTACTGTATACTTGATCAAAAGCCCGTGACTTAGGAAGGGCTTTGGGCCTAGTGTGGAAGTTGCTATTATTGTTTTGTTAAATGAATGTGATGTGATTGTCAAATTGTCTTCTATATATTTTTGCTATGCCCATAGATTAGTGTTGCTGTCAGCTTTATTTAGAGAATATTATAAAAATTAGAAAAAAAGCTTAGGAAGTTACTGTACATGCAGAGATTTATACGGAAAAATCATCATCGACATAAACGAAAAAAAAATGCAAAGTAGAAAATAAACTGCCACACAAGAGTTGCAGTTAGTTAAAACTTGACAATTGAAGGCTTATCTTTGAAAACATTGTGAAGAGTTATTTAGTCAAGGCAACCTAACTGAGCCTGTGGGAGATTGTCTAATTGATGTAGGAAGAGCCAGTTCATAGTAGGTGGGACTTTCCCCAGGAAAGTAGAGACGATGGAGAGAACTGGTTCATTGTTTAGGTGAATTGACAAAACTAGCAAGTGAGAAAGGCTGCCCCTCTCAGCTTTTCCTGTGATTATGGTATGACCTGATCCCTTGGCCCCTTATGAATTCTCTGCCATGCTGATGAATTGTAATCGGAGACTGTAACCACAAATCATGAACTGGAATAAAACCCCTTATTCCCCTAAGTTTTTTGGTAATGAGTTTATGCAAGCAACAGAAGAATAACTGGAATGAGTTATACTGGACTCTGTATTTACAGGAAAGAAAGAGTTCTTAAAATCCAGAGGATAGGGACTGACAACTTAATAGAAACTAAAAGTGGACAAATAAGCTCAAAGAATAGATACCAAACCATATTTTTCTTTGACTTTTAGCATGGTTTATTTCATATTTCACAAGCAAGTTTTTTGATGGAGGTTTCTCACAAGCAATTTTTAAAATTCTTCACATTCCAGCAAGGCTTCTAAATTTTGTTCTCCACTGTGAGATTGCTTTCGGTACCATGTAAGGAGATGGTATATATGAGCTGAATTATGCATACTAACTGCAGAAAGTTCCACAGGGTCTTATATTTTGCCATACTCACAGAACTACATTTTACTGATGCCCTAAAAAAACCAAACATCATAGTGATTTTTTTTCTAGTAGTAGTTCATAAGATATCCTTATTCTAGTATGTCAACATTTAATCAAAGTTAGGGTGAAGAGTCTTTAAACTTCTAGAAAAAAACCTTATGAAGTTACTGTACATGCAGAGATTTATATGGAAAAATCATCATAGACATAAGCAACCAAATAAAATGCACAATAGAAAATGAACTGCCACACAAGGGTTGCAGTTAGTTAAAACATGACAATTGAAGGCTTGTCTTTGAAAACATTGTGAAGAGTTATTTAGTCAAGACAAACCCTAAATGAGCCTGTGGGAGATTGTCTCATTTTTTCCATATTAACTACCCAATGTTAGCTTTATTGTAATGGTTTGGTAGGTGTTCAAGAATTAAAACGTACTAAGACATTTTGGAATAAGTTATCTCTGCCTTACTTTTATTTTTACTTACCTTATACAGGAGTCAAAAATGCAACTGTTTCCCACAGGAGCTTTAATATTCAAACATCTTAAATCCTGTGGGATTCATTGTGGGCTTTAATCTTGCTTTAACATTTTTGAATGGAAGCAGCCAAAATAGGACTTTTCAATTGCACCTTTATTTTTGTTCCTTTTATTGACTCAAACATGTTATGAAAACAGTGCTATTGTTTTGAAGCCAGATAGATGAACTAACTCATGGTTTTCAAGTTTCAGGTAAAGGAAATATTTTTGTAATCACTACAGTCTTCAAGTTTCGAGTTTCAGGGAACATATTCTTGTAATCAATATGGTTTCTGAACAGAGAAAATGATTTAACACAATGATATGAAGTAGTTTTGACCCAGCACTGTGTTTCAAGTTCTTGAGCAACTCATCTGCTATGCTTGTTTTGTGGCTGTTGTCTTCCCTGAGGTATTTTTCAAACTATTGCACCAGCCTGTGTTTCCTAGGTTCCCATAGCTGACAAGTCAAATAAAACCTCCCCAAGAGGTTACAGCTAAATGAGACCTCATTGTGTAAATATTTTTGGTTTGCATATATGTCCAAGGATTTAAACAACTTTTTGTCCTCCAGTTTTAGACCCTGATTATCAAAGTACTTCAATAATGTCCCATCATCATTTTCAGCAGCAGAAAGATGACATATTTTTCAAAAACACACCTTGATAGCAAGAATGTACCTGTCTCTAATTTAATTGTAATTGAAGTAATAAAGTGACTTGTGTTCTATATAATCACTTATACATTATATTACTTGTTTAAGGACGTAGAGTATTTTAGTACATAGATTCCCATAGTTTTCGAATTAGACGTCAGAACAGATTCTTGAGATGCTCATAAACTGTGAGCTGTACCAAGATGCAGGTGTCTGTGGTTTTCACCTTGTCAATACAGACAAGAATATGGCTTGTTAAAGATGCAAAACTGTCTTCATTCTCTATGACAGCTTCTCTGCTTATTTAAAGTTCAAAAACATTTAAGCACCTAGTTTTTTTAAAACATATAACAGAAATACATGTGTTTGGTAGATGTTTAGGAGTTTTATGAATTCATGTTTTAGCGCTGAGATTTTTTTTAAACTGCAGACAGATGTTAAAGTTTTTTTTAAATTTTTCTTATTTATTCAATTGTATGTATGTGTGTGTGTGTGTGTGTGTGTGTGTGTGTGTGTGTGTGCAGAACCACCGGCAAATTCGGGAACCACCATGGACCATGTCCGCCTCCTCCTTGTTTACTCTGCCCTGGGATTCACAGGCTCCGCCTTATCAGGACCAGAAACGCAGGCCACCCCCGCTTCTGCCTAGTGTCTATAAGTGGGGTCTAGGATCCGAACTCAGGACCTTCCGCCTGCAAGGCAGAGGCTTAACTGCTGAGCCACCTCTCCAGCCCCAGATGTTAAAGTTTTTTATTTATATTTTAGCCTGGATTGTATTTTATATGTGTTGTATTAAATAAAAGTAGGGTGTGTGGGTGCTAACTATGGTTTGAGTTTGGGGCAGAATTCAGAAGTTCGCACAAATGTTAAATTTTCCAACTGTGAAATGGAAAATAATAATGATGTCTTTTATTAAAATCCATTTGTAGTATAAATAATAGAGCATTGGCATCTTTCCCCTTTCTTCTTATGTTGACATTATAATTAGTTCAATACCTAGTGATCTGAGGTGAGATGGTGTGAATATCAGTTGGCCAGATTAGAGAAAGTGAAATTTTGTTTATCTGGAATCTTAAAACTCACTAGAACCCTACCATATACAAAGCCCTACTTTTCATCCATAAAATACATTAGACTTTATCTTATTTGAGAGCTTGTTATATCAGCTTCTTTTTCCCCCACAAAGCACAAGTGAAGAGAGGACCTTGGGACATGGTCTCCTTTGACCCAAGAGGACAATGAAACCATTCTGGCTGAAGACCTGCTGATTTTGCTGAAATTCTTTTTGCAATTTTGTGAGATTGGTCTCTTGGTCTCATATAATTTCTGGAAGAATGAATGGGGAGAACAGGAGATGAAGTACTGAGATGGCAGGCAGGCATTTCCTGAACTAATAATTCTCAGCATAGGGATGCAGGCATGAGAGCCTACCAAGAGTTGGGGGTGTTTTGTTATAAAAACTGTGGATTTGGACAGGGAAATATGTTCTATTATAGCTCAAGAAGTTTAGCTGTGAGCAGTACTTCATAGCTGGTGAAAATTAATTGCTCCATCCTTACATGCAAGCCATTAGATGGGAGCTAGGGAGAAGACTGTAAATAAACAGTTGATCACACATACTTGTTGAATGTTAGTAATTTATAGTAAGTTGAGTGAAGGTAAAGCTTTCTTATAACTCCTTCAATATATACATAAAACTGAATAATCTACACTTTTGTCTTTCAATTCTTTCTTCCATCTAGTCATTGATACGATTGGTGATACATGTTGTAATTAGATCCTGGTGTCAATTTGACAACTGATGGCTCTGAGCTCTGGACACAGTTGTGAGAAATTAGTAATTGAATTAAGCCTTGAGCAAAATTGCAGGAGATTGTCTAATTGACAGAAAAGACCCAGTTCATGGTGGGTGGGACTAGTCCCTGGGCAGATAAATAAGATAGAGGGAACTGATGGAGGAAGTTGGTATCCTTCTGTATACTGAGCCAGACATTCTGGTGTGGCAAGTGAAAATTATTCCTCTCAGCAGTACTGTGGATTTGGTGTGGCCAATTCCCTCAGCCATTGGTGTTAGTGCGGGCTCTCCTGACAAGTTGGACCTGTAACCAGACAATCTTAAACCAGAATAATGTCTACCTTAAGATCATACGGCATGTGTTATTGGCAATAATGCAGAGTTCCTGCAACCAACGTGATTTTGGAAATCTGGAAGTCTCAAATTAGAAAGTCTGAATATACTCTTATAACAAGACTCTAATTTAACAGGTTTTTATCTCTGGCCAGGGGGTGAATTCCAGTACCCATCAGGATGGAGCCAAGGGCATTGCAGGAGCAGCAAAACTGAAAAAAAAAAAATCAACAAACCATAATTCAGAACATCAGAGACTCTATATCAACCACCTGGAATCAGGCCTGCCTAATCTCTTCCCATCCTGAAGCTCAGGGAAATTCGTGGAAGAGGGAGCAAGATTGTAAGAGCACAAGGACGGGAGGAGCAATGATTTGCAAGATACTCCACACAAGTGAGGGCCGAAGCAATCATAATAGGACTTTGAATGACCTGCACTATGTCCAACACATTATTGACCCCCATAAAGTCTAGCATAGACTAAAGGCACTAGGATCCTTGGAGGCTAGGGACTGACAGTCACAGTAGTGTTCCTAAGCTTAAGGGGAACACAGGAAAGGGTTCTGGGAAGTGCCACTGGGTCCTTGCACCTCATTGGAGAGGAGGACCCAGAGGAGAGTTTGGCATGCACATTAAAGGATTCTCCGGGGATTGGGGTGGGGTAGTCACTGGGGGATGGAGAGGGAGGGGAAAGGGAATGGGAAGGGGGGAGCAGGAGGGTCGGGGAGAGGTGGAGGGAGGGAGGGGACCGGTGTACGTGTTAAGTTTGTATGAGCGAAAATAAAAAAAAAAGTGGAAAAAAATTAGAAGTTTGTGACCATCCTGAATTCTTCTTTCCTTTCTGTATCCAATGAGATGAAATTATTTTTTTTCATTTTGCTTTAGACTGACTCTAGATTTTGATTACTCTGTCTCTTTACAGTGATATGGTTCCCATCTAGCTGCTATTATCTAAATTATTTTTTGGGACAGGATTGCACTACAGTAGCCCTGGCTGACCTCGATCATTCTAGCACTGCTGCAGGAGTGCTGAAATTTCAGGCATAAGCCACCCTATTTTATGAAGCACTGCAACAGCCACTGAATATATATAATGTAACTGATGGTAGTATATTGTAGGGGACACTGAAGCTCAAGACGCCATTTCTAGAAGACTGATGCCAAGGGTATTCCTCGAAGTCATAGTTGCAGTGTGCCTTTTATTGCCAGCCATAGTTGAAGGCTGACTCCTATTGACTTTCCTGCAAGGGGCAGAGATGGATCTTGTCCTGTCTCAATTTTTTTTTACATATTTCTTCCTGTTATTTGGAAGCCGTCTAGACATTAATTGGCATCTAAAGGGTGGGCTCAGAGCTTTATCACCATGTTACTGATCTTTATACATATTAGCAGCCTGTTCTTTCTCCACAATGAATTAGGGCATATTAACATATCTAAGGATCGGCAGGGCCGTGTTGTCAGTGCTGGCTTTACGTGTTGTTGACCTTGCATGGATAGTCTGCCACTGTTGATGTCATATCTCTGCTCAGTATACAGATGTCACCCCCTGTTTCATGGTACATACGAGATTAGATTCCATAATAAAGGTGACTTGGTTTCAGCTTTTCCAAGATCCCCTGTTGGCCCAGCCTGATTCAATTTCTGCTGATTCCACTCCAGTACCTATCGGAATAGCAAGGTGAATGCGCAGGTGGTGGAAACCTGAAGTATATAATGTAATTGATCATATCTTGTGAAACACTGATTGTGTGTATCTTTCTGCTGCTCATCTTTCCCAGTTTCCCTATCAACAACAACAAAAACAGCAGGGTTGGTTTTGTTCACCTGGGAATATTTGCTTATCTGTGTTTACAATGTTTTTTTGGTCTCAAGGATCAGGGCTCTGCTACCTCTTTCTGTGCTGGATACTGGAGGGTAGATGCTCTGCAATGTATGGCCAAACTTCCTCAGTGAGGAATTGCTTCATAGCATGCACAACTTTCAAGTATTTTCTGACACATTCATTTTATCTCTTTACAATGGTATTGTTCTATGTAATGTTTCTAAGATTTGGAAAATCTGCTTAAACCATTAAATAAGAGTTTCCTCAGCATGGAAATATTCTGTAAACTAAGGGGCATTTTGTTTTTGGCATTTGTATGGTTTGGAGAGTCATGCTACCAATGGTAGAGACAACATGAATTTGTTAAAAACAGACTTGTATCTGAGGAGGCAATGGTACCCGTGAGTCTATATATCTGACTACTCCATGTGTTCCAAGTGCAAGTATAGTTCAATTATGACATATTGACATGTGTATTATTTTTATAACTTGTTTTCTCTTGATTTTGCACATATAAGGTTTTAAATATTATATTGCTTGTCTTTGAAACTATATGTTGATTATTTTAATTTAATGGAAAAAAATGAACAAATATCCATAGTAAGAATTATTGAGTTGAACATATTTGAAGAAAAGTCTCAAATCTATTTGCAGTACTCAAATGAGCAAAAAAGAGCTGGAATTTTTTTCATTTCCTCTAGAGGTGACTGTATTTCCCATAAGCCCTCACTTTTTCTATGCTAAATAAAAGCAAACCCCCACCTTAGTTTATACTTGAGTATTCTCTAATAAAATAAGTTTAGGCATCAGTTTGGGTATTCAGCTCCCTGAGGTGGAATGTGTAGACCTTCAAGATTTCTTCTCTTTCTCCTGTTCTTCCTCAGAGTCGTTGAGGAGGAAGAAGAATGTGCAATTCACATACCTTGGGATTGTGACAGCAGAGCTTTCTTGCTTCCTATTCAAGTTGGTCTCATCCTGGGTGACTCTTGACACTAGACACTGATCATCCATCTCCAACCCTGAACCTGTGTGTCTGTCTCCCAACTTGATATCTCCAGTTGACTATCTAACTGGAAACCCTAACTTAACATGTTCAAGACAAAATTTCTGATTACAGTCCTTTCCACATTGTTTATCTTCCACAAAAAAACTTCCCCATGTTGGGAAAATAACTTCCACGTTGCTCGTATCAGCAACAAAATCTGTCAGCGTCTATTCTTCTTTATTTCATGTCTCACCATATCCATTGACAAGACCTACTGGCTTGGTTTGAAGAATACTTATGAAAGATATCAACATCATCATCTTAACTGCTAGAACTTAGTCTGGTCCCTTACTTTGATGACTATAGTTTGTTTCCTGAATGATTCCCTGTTTTTCTTTTTGTCCTTTAAGGTCATTCTTCACACAAAACTCAAACTATATTCCCTGTGAGCAAATCAGACCATGTCATTCCCTTACACGTATCCCTTCAAGGACTTCCCACTGTAATCAGAGTGAAACACAGAACTCAGTATCATGGACTATGCAGCCCAGGGCTTTTCGGCCTCTGCCCACTTCAATTTCACCTCTTGCTACCATTCTCCTCATTCTCAATGTTCTGCTCCATGGCAGATTCTCTTTCAAATCTTTGTGTCAACTCAAAAGCCCATCACACAGCCCTGTCTGCCTTTTGGTCTCTGTACCCACATCAGTGTGTCAGTTGACTGGCTGGACTGTTGGGGAAACAACAGGTGGGTATTGTCCCACACTGGTGGAACAGTGATGCAGTTTTGGTGGCAATGTGATGGCACTGGCTTCTGGAGTTCAGCTGGGCCCCCACCCCCACCCCCGGTCTTAGAATTGTCTTTCTGGCAATGCCAGGCTCTGCTGGCCTGGTGGCCTTCTCAGGCAGATTTCTTCTAGAAACTATTCAGGAACTTCTGAGATTCCTGTAGGGTCTTTGCTAGTCATGCAGGGATAAGATGTTCCTTGATTTAACCCTGTGGCCCTCATCTGCCTCCTGTCTGCCATGTCTCTCAAACCAAGTTGCATTGGAGAAATGGTCGAAATCAGGCCATCCTAATCTTTCCCCATTCTAAGGCTTAGGGACCCTCATGGAAGAGGGGGCAGTGAGATTGTAGGAGCCTAAAGATGGGAGGGTCCAGCATTGGACAAGACATTCCATTCAAGGCAGGACTGCTATATCTAGGAACTCACTGCAGAGTGTCTTTACCAGACCTGCATGATGATTAACATATCAACATGCTCCCATAGACTATGAGAAATTCAAGAGAGATAAGAACACACAGTGGAAACGTTAGGGACTAGAGCTGGATGAGAGAGGGGAAATGCCCCTATCAGTGGGGTGGTTTAAAGAGGGGCAACTTGGTATGCCACAGATGCCTGAACCCTCACAAGAATAGACAAGCCAGAGGGAACTCTGGAGTCCATAGAAGTGGCCAGGCAGGAGGGTGGGAAGGAGTGGGATGAATTGATGAAGGGAAACAAGGGCGATAAGAGAGAGGGGGGATGAAGGAAAGCAGGAATCACTACTCAATATGTTTTTAAAACTAAAACTAATTAAATAAAATAATAATAATAGTAATAAAGAAATGTGTGAGATTCTTCTGGGCATGTGGCTCCCCAACACTGCTTCTCAGAACTGAGTCCTTCCATCTGATATTCTAACCTTTGTCATTTTTCCTTTAATTTCTCTCATTCCCCAAATTCCACCTCCAATTCTTCTGCTGCCTCATATGAGTCTGGACAAGGGAAGAGACATGTTCCTGATATTTGCGCTCCTCGCGCTTTCGGACTTTTTTTAAAATATGGAACAACATGGTTTATTATTACGTGAGCTACGATGACTTGTTTGCCTTTGCAGGCTTTGATCTTCCTCAGATAGAACTTCAGCTTCTTGCCCTCTAGCAGGCCCATCTGCCCTACCACGCTGGCCCGGTCTCCATGCCATGCAGGCAAGATGCTGGAACGACTCCTCCGAAAGACGGCTGATGTTGGCATTTTTCTTCCTTTCATTGTGTTTCTTTTTCATTTTCCTTGTTTGCTTTTTATTTAAAATCTCTTCTTCCTCAGCGGTCAGCTTGGCTCCCTTGCGCCCAGAGATAGCGGTAATGGGACTGGTACCATTGTTGGTTCAGAGCGCTGTGAACAAGCACGATGCAGTTCTTCACCAGAGTCTTGGTTCAGACCAGCTCGTTGTTGGATGCTTCCACAAATTCTAACCGTGTGTATATGGCGGGATGCGATCTTAGTGTTGGACATAATTTCCTCTTTTTGTGGTAGGGCTTTGTCTTGTGGCGCTTGCGCCAGTTGTCCCGAGATACCTATGGGTGGGCGCTAGAAAGTGGAGTCTTCTAGTCTTTTTTCTTTCTTTCTTTCTTTCTTTTCATCCTGCAGAGGTAGAAAATCACAGGTGCTTTCAATTTCACCTTCCCGCATGGATAAGATTTCCCACACACAAACTATATAGGGTAGCTATTGAAATATTAAGGGGAGCGATCAATGGATTTAGCTTACCCTTTTATCTCTCTTACAAAATTTGGTCCTCTAAAATATTATCCTCATAAAGAGGTTTAAAAAAAAACCTCTGCTTTAAGAGTCAAAGCTAAGCAAAGAACATTTTACTTTATAATATTTCTCCCTCTTGGATTTCATCAGCTTTATGACTTTGCTTTGGAAATGGAAGAATGTAAAGAAAAATGCTTCAATAGAGATGTCACAGAGCATTAGATTAGTATTTATAAAATATTACCCCGCCATGTGGTGAAGTGCATCATGACCTGATTTTATTCTCTCTGCCATCTTTTACTTTGAGAAAGAGTGAGTGAGAGAGAGAGAGAGAGAGAGAGAGAGAGAGAGAGAGAAAGAGAGAGAGAGCACAAGCACCTGGCATGCACGTAGACTCCCAGGATCAAACTCACCTTGCCAAGTCTGCACTCCGGAGCCTTTACCCACTAGGCCAGTTAACGTCAGTCAACTTGACACTTGAGATTTGGGCCCCCAGGCCCACTTATAAAGAATTATTTAGTTAGAGCAGATCTCTGAGTAAGCCTAGAGGAGACAGTAATTGCAAAAGTAATGAAGGAATACCCAGCTCGTGGTAGGTAAGACCATTTCCTGGGCAGGTGGATGAAGATGGAAAGAGCTGGTTCAGTATGTGGGAAAGCTGGTAGAGAGCTGGTAAGTACTGTTTATTCCCCTCTGCTTTTGCTGTGACTATAGTGCGAGCAGTTCCCTCCACTCCTGATGCTGGTAATAACTGTCCTATCACCGTGGACCATAATCTGACCTTCTAAGCCTGAATGAACTCTGTTTCCCCAAAAGGTTTGGGTCAGATACTTGTTATAACCATGGAGTTATGAAACCAAGACACAGTCTTACCCCCATTTTATTTTGTACTACATCTTGCCATACATGCCCTGTTCTTTTGGTACAGTTCTCACCATTTTCTGAATGCAGCATAGGGCATGAATTGACACAGCTGTTGGTTTTGTCTGGAATGTCCTCTGCCAACTCATCCTTTGTTTGGCAAAGCTTTTCTAATCCTTTCAGTTTAGCTCAAATGTGGCTTCCCAGAAAACCCTCCTTGGCCAACTTATCTTCCCGAACAGCAATTTGTTGGCATCAGCACTGTAGTGCCCACCACAGCACTTCAGTAGCAAGGGCTGAGTTTTCCTTATCTGATTAGCCCCTCGCATTGTGGCTAGACATGTCTCTTTTGTTCTTACTATTTAACGCAGACAGCAGAACACATTTGACCTTAAATTGGAAAAGGTTACTGCATTTTTACAGTGCTGTAATTCTTCCTTTAGTTTGCCACAAGCGAATGTGAAAGCAACCGAGATGAGGAAGAAAGTGGATTTAATACAAACTCCCCTCTCACGCTAACTCCCTTTTTAATGCAAAGATCAAGAATTCATGTCAGAAAAAAAATACGATGAATGCTTTGGTAAGCTTCAGAGAGAACTATACATCACTACTTTAAAAATACCCCCACTGTAGTCTACATTAATAAGCAACCTGAATGTCTCAGATAAAATAAAATATTCCAATCACACTTAAATAGGCTAAACTAGAAAAAGAAAGAGAAGAGCAAGATAATAACTAATTGTACAATTTAAACCTTAATTATAAGGAATAAATAGAAGTTTTTGTCTTACGAAAAGTTAAGAATCAGATAATGTGCCTGGGGTGTTGTAGACTATCTTCCATCTCTCTTTTCTCTTTCATAAGGAAATAAAAGGAGCACTTGTCTATTACAACTAGGGGAATCAATGTCTAAAGAATCTTTACCAAAGGGAAGGCTGGATTCTCAAGAGGATAAAGCAGGAAAAATGGGAGCCCCTGAGTTTTCTTTCATGCCCTGCATTGCTCTACTCAACACAAGTGTTTGTGCTCTAGCCCACCCCCATGGTAGCCTTGTGACTGCTTTTTCCCCTCTGAGTCTCAGAATCAGGACATCTTGATACCCATCTTTGAAAACCAGACAACTACAACATGAAAGCCTTTTCTTTAAGAGACACACGGCAAGACTGTGAAACACCCTGGTCCTCCTAACATGCTTGCTCACCTGAACTTCCAAAATGTAGCCTTATCTAGAAAGAGTCTCTGTGGATGGAGTGAGTGAAGGATCTTGAGGTGAGATCATCATGGATTAGGTGAGTCCTAAGGACAGGCGTGTCCACAAGCATTGAACATACAAAGAGACCTACAAAGAGATGGTGAAGATGGGGTAGAGGTTGAAGTGATGCTGCTGCAAGCCAGGGAGCTGTAGGCATAGGAAATCCTCAGAAGCTGGAAAAGACTAGTAATGAGAAATTCTTCCCTAGAGCCAAGCACGAGGGCTGGCCCAACTCACACCTTGATTGAGTTCAGACTTCAGTTTTCAAAACTGAGAAAAGAAATTTTTGCTGTTTAAAGTCATGGTTTCAGGTGATTTGTTATAGCAGCTCTAAGAAATTATTATAGTCTAATAGATGATTCTTATCCTCTTTTTTTCTTAGAAAGCAAAGAGGCTTAGAGACTTGGTAAAGAGAAGAGTCCTTCCTTCTGAATTTTCCTATCACTATTAATAATAACACAATCTCTCTGATTTTCCTCTTTTCATTGGTAGTTGAAATATGGATGACCATTCCATGGGAAATCCATGGGAAATGATAGTGTTTATAAGTCATCTCTGCAGTATTCAATTTATTTTTAAATAGTGTGTATGTACGTGTGTGTTTCAAAAAGTTCTCTTTGTGCCTGTGGAAAACCAAGGATGACTTCAGGAATCATCTTGTGTTTATGTATTGCTTCTATCTCCTTTCTGTTTTGCTCCGGAATTCTCAGCTCAGCTTTCTGGAGCCAGAACTGCAGGCTGATGACATTTCTGTCTGATGTTTTTACATGGGATCTGGGACCCAAATTGAGGTCCTTCTGCTTGTAAGGCAGAGTTTTAACCTGTGAACCATCTCTTCAGCCCATCTCTGAAGTATTTTGAATGAGGTAGTGTCTGAACACTGAAAAAGTTGTTTTCTTCAATTGTTTTTGAAGTGCTATAATTGTGTCTACCAGGTTTAGTGAGGTGTCTTTTGCACTGAGAAGCAATAGGGGTAGCGTTACTATCAGTGGCATATTGCAAAGGAGTCAGGCAGCGTAAAGAGTGAGTAAGAGCAATTTATGAAAAAAATTCATCTATAATCATTACTAAATCAATGGTAATTGTTTTTATTCATTTTTTCTTTCATTGCATTTTAAAATTACAACTACTCTTTTCTAGGCAGCTATGACTTTTTATTGAGAATATTTCATATACAAACAAAATAGATTTATATTATGTCTGTGATTTTCAGAGATAATATCCTGAGTTAAATTTTAATGTTCTAAATAAATTTAAGATAAATATTAGCATAGTGTGTGTGTGTGTGTGTGTGTGTGTGTGTGTGTGTGTGTGTGTTGCCTGGACCCCTCACCACAACTTCCTCCTCTCTCACCCTCCCTTTCCCTCTTCAATCCAGTAGGAGGCTATGACTTCTAAAAGCATGTCCTTACACACAAATAGCAGTTATTTTTTCTTTATAAAAATGCCTTCTATTGTGCTGTTCTTTTATTTTTTCCTTTTTATTCATCTTTCACACAATGAAGTCCTAAGCTTTATCTTTCCTTCTTTATTGTTTATCAAGTGCCATTGCCTTCTGTGTATAACTCCCTTTTCTCTGCTTTCATGAGCACTGACTTGGCAATTGTGACAGGGTTGCAGGTTTGTCTTCTCAAAACTGAAAATTACTTCAGTTCTCCATCAGAAACTTTCTTAAGTTTCCTCTGTACAATTAAATTAAAATTTCTTGGTCTTTCATTCCAAGCTCTTACTCTCTCTAATCCATGGATCACCCTGTCCTATCGATGTTCTTTTGAAGACGGTGAGCTGATTTAATAATAGCGTTAAACAAGAGTGGCAAAATTTTGATTTTTTTGTTGCTTCCTATTTCAACTTTTCATCTTGTCATCACTTCAAAGGAAGCTCTAAAAGGAAAACATACATGTAGAAGAGAGGTGAAGAGGCTTTAGCTCCAAATTGTGTATTCATTGACAACTTCCATGATCCTGCATTGTAAAGATACTTGAAAGCATAATCAAATGTCCATAGCTGTTTTTCATTGGTACTGATGATGTGATATGACTACAAAGAAGCAAAAGTTGACAGTGAATTACATACACGTTTGTCAGTAATATCATATGGGATCACAAATGGAGGTCACAAACCAATCAATTAAAGTTGGATTTCAAGAAACTTCTCATGTATTTTGGAAATGTATTTTTTTAACTTTATGAACCTCATTTTAAAACACTGAAGGCATTTTGATTCTCATGGATTCACATCTTTTAAAGCCTTTAGAAAGACAACAGCATTATCACCACTTCCCAAAATAGTATCATGCTAGCAACTAAAATTTGAATTTCTTTCCTTTTACATATCAACTAAAAGTGTATCTTCACATAAAAAAAGCAATAGTAGTGTCCTTCTATGGCTACTTGAATACTAAATAAAAATCTGTTGCAAATATCTCAGATTTTTGTATAACTAGTAATGATTTATTACATGTGAGATGTTACTCACAGATGTAATTCATTACTTAATATGAGAAACTTCAAATCTGAAAACCTGATTAAATAGGAGTTGACATGTTATATGAGGTTGAGAGGATTTCTAAGCAGCACATGATGTGTTAAACAACCATTTGTTCCTGTTCATTAGTGTGGTGGCTAATATTATCTGTCAACTTGACAGGATCTAGAAACACCTAGGAATCGCTTCTCGGCCTTTTGGCTAAGATCAAGTGTAGAAACACCTAGGAGATAAATTTCTGGATGTAAGCATTTAGTTTCTAGACTGAGTTAATTGAGGTGGGAAGACCTACCTTAAATGTGAGTAGCACATTCTCTCTCTTTCTCTCTCTCTCTCTCCTTCCTGACAGCAAATGAATCATGACCAGCTGCCTCAAGTTCTTTTTGCCATGACTTCTCTTCCATGATGGACTGTCCCCTCAATTGTGCAGGAATAAACCTGTCCCTAAATTTTATCACAGCAATGAGAAAGTAACTAATACAATAAGTGTATTTTAAAAATCTAAGTGATACAAAGTCTAGCATCTGCTAAAGGCACCAAGATCCTTGGAGGCAAGGGATTGACAGCCACAGTAGTGTTCCTATGCTTAAGGGGAACACGAGAAAGGGTTCAGGGAAGTGCCACTGGGTCCTTGTACGTCATCGGAAAGGAGGACCAAGAGGAGAGTTAGGCATACACAATAAAGGACTCTCTGGGAATTGGGGGGGAGGCATTGGGAGATGGGGAGGGAGGGAGGGGGAGCAGGGGTTCGGGGGGAGGAGGAGGGGGGAGGGAACTGGTCTACCTATTAAGTTTGTATGAGCGGAAATAATAATAAAAAATGTTAAAAAAAATCTAAGTGATAGAGGGAGAGTTGCATGCGGAACCAGAATATATTCAGGCAAACCAGAAAGTCCTGTTGTTTTGCAACATAAGGAAACAGAACAGTAAGCCACAAAATAATGTAAGCATTGTCTAAAATCTGTGCAAATGTTCAAAACCTAAAAAGCCAAAACGGTGCTGACTATGTACAATGATGACCTAGAATGCTTTGACAATGTGCCCCAAGCCACAGTCATGATACCACAGTAAGCTTTTCCTCCCAGAAAGCTGTCAACTTAAATGACTGAAGACTTTGCTTTTTAAATCACGATACTATCTCTTCAATTCCATATGAAAACATAGTAGAGGATTTTGCCAAATTAGCTCCTCAGATAATTTCATAGGATCCCATCAGTCTTTAAAGAGTAGAGTGTCCAACTCATCATTTTGATATTCTTTTAATATGCTTAGTTACTGGGAGAAATAATTAGGTTTTGGCAGCAAAAAAACTACACTTATTAATTGGAGCTTTAATTCTACTACTGACATTGGCAGAGTAAGACCTCTCTCTTTCTCTCTCTGTCTGTCTCTTACACACGTACACACACACACACACACACACACACACACACACACACACAGAGGCCACACACACAGAGGCCATATGTTATTTAGGCTGGTTCTGAATATCTTTTTTTTTTTCTAATAAGTGTTTATCCACTTGGAGCTGAAGAGAGTAGAAAGGCCAAACAGGAATCTGACAGTATTTAGCCAGAAGATGTCAACAAATCAGGAAGCTTTTTAGCTAGAAAATTGCTTAGAAATAGATGTTTGAAATAAAAAAGCAGAAAATAAAGGTTAGAGGAAGCATGAAATGAGTTTTGACTTCAAAAAATTGACAGATATACCTCTATCAGTTGTTTTCCTCCCTGTGAAAATGTCACCATGCCATCCTTTATTATTGGCTACATGTTAACGACTAAGGTTAACCTCTCACAGTAACAGAGATGAAAATACTTAGGTTTAGGAAATGGAGTCTTGGTCATCATGGGAGTGTTTAAGAATGATGAGAGTAAACCATCCACTGGGTAACAGATGGATCAAAAATTCTTCTTTACAAGTTCATAAGGTCCTGACTTCCTGTGAAAGATATTTTCATATTCACCCAAGTGGCATTAAAAATGGGCCTACAAAAATGGGCTGTAACAAAAATGGGCCTACAAAATGGGCTGTAACAAAAAAGCAACTGCATCTACTATTTTGCAATTATATTTGTTGTATGCTGTGAATATTTTCTAGGCTAAACACACATCTGTTCACACAAACTAAAGTCATATATAACTCACAATAGTCTTATAATTTCATTGTGAAAATATGACAATCATTTTTAGTTTAGCTGTAAATAAGATGCAACAAAGTTATTAACATTGCGTGTGTGTGTGTGTGTGTGTGTGTGTACATGTGCAAGTATATTTGCCCAGAGTTGATATTGAGTGTCTTCTTCAATTACTATCCACTTTTATCATTAATACAAGGTCTCTCAGTTGAACCCAGAGCTCACAGATCAGTTAGTTTAGCTAGCCAGTTTGCTCTGGGGATTCTGTCTTTGGTCCCCAAGTGCTAGGTGGGTTTGCCATAGATTCTAGGGATCCAAACTCCTGTGCTTGTGGGGTGATCCTTTAGGTCTCTCATGGGACTAGACTTCCCCAAATAGAATATCCTGATGGATCAGTGAGCCCAGGGCATCTGTCTCTGCCTCCCCAGGGCTGGGATCACAAACCTGTGCCAGCACCTCTGTCTTTTACTGAGCATCTTTAAAAAGTCTACTTCTTTTAAATATTACAGTAGCGTTTTTCTGCAGGATGCTTTTGCTTATATCTGTCAGTTTTATGAAATACTGTCCCATCCTTCTCCAGAAGAAGGCTAGGTTTGGGTGCTAACTAGGTCAATAGATGAAGGTCAGATCCCAAGAAATGCTTACTGGTAGCTTTAGGAGAAATGCTATCTATATGGAATGGAAAAAGCATCTTTCAGGACTAAGAACAGGAAATCAAATGTGTTAGTGCTTGCAACAGGACAAGCTGGAAGACAGACCCATGACCCAGCAACTCAGAATCACTGTTTCAGGGACTTATCAAAAGGCACCACTTCCATCCCCCAGAGATGGAGCCTTCCAGGAATTTTCTACTCATATAGAAGCATTGCCATATTCTCTTTAGAAATAAATTCATTATAAAATTATACTAGAGTATAAGCTTTTATGATATTTTCAAAAAGCTTAATCTTCAAATGTACATCTCCAGAATGAGCAAAGATCCAAAAAAATTCAAACTTCCATACAAAAGGAACTATTCATTAGTAAACACTTTTTGTTATCTTTGGTGGAAATTATAGGGAACAAACCAGTTAATTGGGACCATATGCAAAGAAAATGAATACCCTTAAAGCAAGCACACATGTGCTTTTTAAATAATGAAACTGTGCTATAAACTGTTTTTGTTAATTATCCTTGAACTAGCAATATGCACATTTTTTGAGACATTGCTATATCAGTTTACATAAATTTAACCTTAATTTTTTTCATTACTTTACAGTTTCTATTTTGGGGTACACTGTGATTTTTATAACCAGTTCAGTATTAGTCAACACCTAGCAAAATGCTGGTTTTGTTGTTTCAAATGATGCAATGCTACAGAAGTAGTTTCATGACATGCTTTTGTACGTATGTGTAAGTACAACTATGCATTAAGTTCCTTTTACATGCAATTACTGCATCCACTTTTAAATTTTAATAGGCATTGACAGATTCTCCTGCAAAGAAATTGTGCCATCGTGCATCCATTAAAAGCAGAGGAAGGTGCTTATTTCCTTGACGAGTCACCGGCATTTCAACTTTCTAATCTTTGCTAATGTCCCAAGTGAAGAAAGTGGCACATGAATTTTTAAAAAAACTTGTGAATTAATTACAACCAAAGTTGATTATTTTTTCATAAGATTCTTAGTTATTTTTACTCACCTTTTTCCCTGTTAGCGTAAGATGGCTCCTGTCATGTTTTCTCTCAAAAACCCTCCTATAGTTTGTCGTTGCTATTTTACCCACAAGAAATATTCAGAGCTTTACACTGACCTGTACCTTAAAAATCTGGCTCTTGGTTTCCTCTTAACCCAATTTGCTAATTCCTTTTTTTCTCCCTCTGCTCTAAAATATCATGCAGATAGAAGCACATCTCAGAGCTTTGGCTCTTGCCCTTTCTTCTGCCTGAAATTTTGTTTCCTGCGTGATTATGGGACTCACACATTCAGTTCTCTGCTCCAGTGTCCTTGCTGGTAGGTCTGCCCTTTCCACCCTAGTGAAAGTAGAACATGGTCGCCTTCATTCTGCCTTTCCTCACCCAATTTTATTTTTGTTTATAATACTTCATAACACTTTGTTGAAATATTATAAATACAACAGCTGCTGTCAGCAAAGGGGCAACCATTGGCAGTGCCTAGAAATGCTTTTGGTTGTTCTGAAGGTGGAGGGCTGGAGGACTGCTTCTACTGTCATCCAATGGATAGAAATCAGAGAGGTGTTTAACATCCTGTAGTATATGGGACAGTCACTAATAACTGATCCAAAATATCAGTACTGCAGAGGTTGGTCAGCTCTGATACATATTTTATTGCATTATTTTCATTCTTCCTCTATTAGCAGAGATGATATTTAAAACTGGAAGGACTCTGTCACTGAGCAATGAGAATGGGCAGAACCCATAAATGACTAGTATGTCCATACAAATACTCATGAGCTAGATAACAGCCCCAACCAATAGAATTCAGACTCATGAAGGAGAATATTCATTTTTTTTTACATTTCTTTATTAAATAATAGATTTAAAAAATAGAACAGTTGACATATAACCTATGCAACTTGTTGCTTATTGGGTTACCTTTTTCTAATTTGTTAGTATTAGTTATTCATATATATTTTTTATTTAATTAATTTATTTTATGTGCATGCATGCGTGTGTGTGTGTGTGTGTGTGTATTAGAGAGCATTGTGTCCTTGTGGAGACCAAGGGTGACCTTGGTAATCATCCTGGATTACCTCCACTTCCTTCTCGCTTGGCTCTGGGATTTCCCAGGCTCCGCCCACCAGAGCTGGAAGTGCAGGCAGCCTCAATTTCCACCAGCCCAAGTTATTCATACATTAAATAAGTAGTTTTTTTTCTCAAGTTAATTGGCAACATTTTGTCTTTAGTTAAAAATCTGTAGTAACTTTTTTAATCTTTCAGGATCTCTTAATTTTTCTTTTGTGATATTGGGGATTGAACTCAAGGCCTTCTGTATGCTGGGCAAGTGTTCTATCACTGAGCTACAATCCTCAGTCCTTTCATTTTTAAATGTAGTCGAGTATATATTTCTTTATTTTTATTTATTTGTGTATATGTGTATTATATGTATTCAGTGTGTGCTTACATGTGTTCATGGGCACACATGCCAATGGGCATGTTGAAGCCAGAGAAGAATGGTGGGTGTCCTGCTCTACTGCTCTCTGTGGGGCTGGCAACTTGAAAGCCACAGTGATTCTCCTCTTCACTCTCAATAGGGACTTATAGGAGGGTTTTTTTTCTTTCTATGAGCACTGCAATTTGAACTTAGGTTCTCGTGCCTATGCAACAAGCTCTCTTACCCACTGAGCCATCTATCTCTCCAGCCTGCAAATACACATTTCTTAATGACTTCTGGATTTCAAATCTTTCTGAAAAGTCTTGGGCATGGTGGTGAATGTTTCTAATTCCAGTACTCAGGAGGTTGAGAGGTTGAGGCAGTAGGGTTGTAAGTATGATGCCAGTCTTAGCTACATAGTGGGCCTGAGGTCATCCTGAGTAACACAGTGAGATTGAAGGTCCAAGAATTAAAACTTAAGCCAAACAAAAAAGTGACCTAGACTAAGAATCAAAAAAAAAAAAAAAAAAAAAAAAAAAAGGATCCTGGGAGGCAAGGAATTGACAGCCACAGTAGTGTTCCTATGCTTAACGGGAACACAGGAAAGGGTTCTGGGAAATGCCACTGGGTCCTTGCACTTCATCTGAGAGGAGGACCCAGAGAAGAGTTTGGCATGCACATTAAAGGATGCTCCAGGGATGGGAGGGGGAGGCATTGGGGGATGGAGAGGGAAGGGGGAGAGGAGGGGGCACAGGGGGATAGGGGGTTGGAGGGAGGAGGGGACCAGTGTACCTATTAAGTTTGTATGAGTGGAAATAAAAAAAAGGAACCACAACTCATTTATTTCTCTTATGATTTCTTTTTCACAGTGAAATGTTCACACATTTGGAATTTATTCTGAGATATTTCTAAATTGCTAACTCAGATATTCAACATACTTTGCTGAAAACCCATTCTCTTTAAATAATATAGTCATATTTATTATGCATTACATTTCTATATTTTAGATTTATTTTTAATTCATTTTTATTATATAAATCTGATGGGTCCTTGGCTGCTAACATTTCTAACATTAAACCTTACTCATATTCGGTGAGTCCATAATTAATCTTTCAAAGAACTTTCTGGCCCTATTCATACAATTATTTTTATAATCTGCAATATAATTTTCCAACCTCAAAAAAACAAGACGACTTTGGAATTTTATTTGTGATGATATTAAATTAGCTTATCAAACTTCAGGAGAATTTTTATACTTCTTGCACCTTTTGATATCAGACTAAAACACTACTTAAAAAGATAAAATCTTCAAATTTTTCCCAGTTTTTCTTCATTTTTTTAAAGTTTACTCCTAAATATTTTTCTAGGAAAGTCTGATTTTGTAAATAGGGTGCTTTGTTTCATCTTATTTTCTAATATTTTTAAATTTTTTTATTATTTATTATTTATTCAATTGTGCGTGTATGCGTGTGTGCGCGTGTGTATGTATGTGTGTGCATGTATGTGTGTGTGTGTAGAACCACGGATGAATTCCGGAACCACCATGGACGCCTCCACCTCCTCCTTGTTTACTCTGCCCCGGGATTCACAGGCTCCGCCCTACCAGGACCAGAAATGCAGGCCGCCCCCGCTTCTGCCCGGTGTCTATACATGGGGTCTAGGATCCGAAGTCAGTACCTTCGGCCTGCAAGGCAGAGGCTTAACCCCTGAGCCACCTCTCCAACCCCATTTTCTAGTATATTTTTGTCCAGTGATTTTTTTATTTACTGGGTATCAGGTACTTAGAAGGACGAGTCCAATTTAAAAGTGTAGTGTTAAGACAGTTTCATCTGCTGAGTTATGTGATTTTCGTTTTGTGTCTAGGATTTATCCTATTGCCTTCAGTCTATTCCAAACTGAGAATAGGTTTCTTTCATTTTAAATTTCTGCCTATTTTCTAGTTAGCCAATTACTTACTATTCACCTTAACAAAGTCAGATCTTTAAAATGAGCCATTACAAATCTATGTGTTGTTTTCTATGTTTTGCTTTTATAATGATCTATTATTCTGATTTAAGCAATTTTTAAAAATAAATGTATTGCCTATATTTTTGGATTCTTTTTTGCATTCTCAAGGGGATATAAGTATACACACTATAGCTTCCATCTCCTAGACGTGGTGTATGTATCTCAGAGACCAACATAGAGGATTGAATAACACTTAACAGCAAAGCAAGCTGAAAATCACAACTCAGTGCATTAGCATGGCATATCCCTTGTACCTCATTCTCATATTTTCGGAAATACCAATGTCTGACTCTTGTGGTTGCCCCACAATGAACTGTTCATAATGGTCAGCTCATCTTCCACTAAGAGGGTTGGAAAGCAAATTAGGATGTCTCGGAGGACTTCAGCATCAGCAGCTTCTTGTTATTGACCTTGAATCTCTGCTGAATGGCTGATAGGCACAGTCTGAGGAATACCTGTTTATGCCTGCTGCAGTGATATGCTTTTGGCATTGTGGTTAGATCAGAGTTGGACTTCAAGTTTATATTTACACCCACCCAGCCCTTGATCCTCAGCTGACAGTATGCTCAGATAGGTGGGGTTGGACATGGCTTCCTGGATGACTCAAACTGTGCTTTTTCTGGAAGACTGGGTTTTTGAATTGGTTACTTTTCCTGATAAAACATATGGATGAAGGAAACTTAAGTTATTATTAAATTATTTTGGTTCTCAGTTAAAGGTACTGTCTATCATGGCAGGGACATCAAGGGACGTTTGAAACAGCTGGTCACATGGTATCCACAACTGGTGAATGCTAGTGTTCAGCTTGCTTTCTCCATTCTGCATAGCCCAGGATTTTCTGCTCAAGGGATGGTCTCCCCACAATTAAGATAGGTCTTCTCACATCAATTTACATCGTCAGGATAACCCCTTGTAGGCCTTCTCAGAGGCTAACCTTAATCAGACAATCCCTTATAGGCATGGACAACAGAGTGTCTCCCAGGCACAAAGTTGACAGTTAACACTAAGCCTAACAGGTCTTAAGCTCAAATCTCTATGAGAGATTTCTATTCAAACCCTAATGATGTGGTTTGAATGTGAAATACCCCTCCCCTGGCTAGGTTTGATGTTTGAATACTTTGGTCCCCAGCCAGTTGTGCTGTTCTGGAGATTGCAGAACCGTCAGGAGGTAGAGAGCATTGCTGGAGGAAGTGGATTACTGCGGGTGACCCTTACAGTTCTAGAACTGGTCTGTTCCTTGTCTCATCACTACTTCCTGACAATCATTCCAGTGTGACTATCAGGCTCAGTTCTGCCTGCCATGCCTTCCGCATCGCTGTGGATTGCATACCCTCAAACTGCGAGTCAGAGTTAGTCTTCCTCAAGTACTTACTGTCAGGTAAAACAATGCAAAGGGTAACGGTGCCATTAACTAGTTAAAAAAACTCTGGACAAGAGTATAAAAACCCTACTTGAAATGATAGGGAACTCCCTCCAGCTGATTGGGCTAGGCCAACAGTTCCTAAATGGAAATCCAATAAATAGCACAGTCACTACAACCAACACTCAACAGATGGGATCTTGTGAAATTAAAGAGCTTCTGTTCGGATAAAGAGATTGTAAACCGATCAAAAAGGCAACCCACAGAATGGGAGAAAATCTTCACTAACCACATATCTGATAGAACTCTATTATCCAGAGTGCACAAAGAACTTAGAAAACTAAACACCAAGGAAACCAATGGCCCAATTAAAAAATGGGCCTGGAAACTCAAAAGAAACTTTTCCAGGGATGAAATTGAAATGTCTAACAAATATCTTAAAAAATGCTCCATATCCTTAGCCATCAGGGAAATGCAAATCAAAACTTCCTTGAGATATCATCTCACCCCGATCAGGATGACAAAAATCCACAATACAAACAACACCAAATGCTGGACAGGATGTAGAGAGAAGGGAGTTCTCCTACATTGCTGGTGGGAATGCAGGCTTACAACACTCTGAAAATCAGTCTGGTGATTTTTTTAAATTTATTATTATTATTATTATTATTTATGCAACTGTGCGCATGTGCGTGTGTATGTGCGCGTGCGTGTCTGTGTGTGTGTGTCTGTGTATGTGCAGAACCACGGACGAATTCGTGAACCACCATGGATGCCTCCACCTCCTCCTTATTTACTCTGCCCCGGGATTCACAGGCTCCGCACTACCAGGACCAGAAGCACAAGGACGCCCTGGCCTTCGCCCTGGGTCTATAACGTGGGATCTGGGATCCGAACTCAGTACTTTCTGCCTGCAAGGCGGAGGCTTAACCCCTGAGCCACCTCTCCGGCCCCCAGTCTGGTGATTTTTTAAAAAGTTAAAGATTGGGGGCTGGAGAGATGGCTCAGGGGTTAAGCCTCTCCCTTGCAGGCGGAAGGTCCGGATTTGGGATCCTAGACCCCACGTATAGACGCCAGGCGGAAGCGGGGGGGTGGCCTGCGTTTCTGGTCCTGGTAGGGCGGAGCCTGTGAATCCCAGGGCAGAGTAAACAAGGAGGAGGTGGAGGTGGTCCATGGTGGTTCCCGAATTCGTCCGTGGTTCTACACACACACACACGCATACATACATACACACGCACACACGCATACACGCACAACTGAATAAATAATAAAAAAATTCTAAAAAAAAGTTAAAGATTGAAATGCCATATGACCCTGTTATTCCACTTCTGGGAATAACCCCCTATAAAGCAAAAATTCACTACAATGACACAGCACAACCATAGCAGCACTATTTACGATAACAAAGTCATGGAACCAATCCAAATGCCCAGCAGTTGAGGAGTGGATAATGAAAATGTGATACATTTATACGATGGAATACTACTCAGCTATCAAAAAAGATGAATTAATGAAATTTGCTGGGAAATGGATGGAATTACAAAAAATTATATTGAGTAAAGTATCCCAGACACAGAAAATTAAACATCATATGTACTCCCTAATAGGTGGATCCTAGTGCCAAATCCACTTAGTGACATATTCAAAGATAAATCTCTATAATACCTACAGTAATTACAAAGATTACAAACAAGAGGGAAGGGGAAGGAGTGCCCCCCCAGAAATAAGGAGAGAGGGGTCATGCTTCAGTAGGAAACATAGGTCACCATCAAGTATTGCAAGTAAGTAGCAAGACATCTGGTTAAGCTCATTCTCACTTTCCTTCCTGGTTACTTGTGACTGAGGGGGTTTGATCTCATCAATCATGGAGGGTACAGTGATTGGTAGATAGATGGTAACCATCCTGCAAAGGGGAGACTGACCCCCCCCCCGCGGTCTCCTACTTCTATTCCATCTACCTTTGAATTCCTCTAAGATTTCATTTAAACAGCCTTTTATCTTTGTTAGGAGGTGACCTCCAATACCAACCAGGATGGAGCCAAGGGCGGTACAGGAACAGCAAAACTGAAAACAACAACAAACCACAATCCAGATCACCAGAGACCCTACATAATTCACCTGGAAGCAGACCAGCCAAATCTCTCCCCATCCTAAAGCTCAGGGAAACTTGCGAAAGAGGGGCGGCAAGATTGTAAGAGCCTAAAGATGGGGAGGACCAACAATACGCAAGATACTCCACACAAGTTAGGGTCGCAGTAGCTATAATCAGACTTTGCATGACCTGCACAATGACTGACATGTCAATGACCCCCGTAAGTCTAGCATGGATCACAGATACTAGGATACTTAGAGGCAAGGGATTGACGGTTATAATAGTGTTCCCATACCTAAGGGGAACCCAAGAAAGGGCTCTGGGCAATGCCATTGAGTCCTTACACATCACTAGAGTGGAGGATTCAGAAGGAAGTTTGGCATTCACACAAAAGGATGCACAAGGGAATGGGAAAGGGGGAAGAGGGAGGCATTGGGAGAAGGAGAAGGTGGAGGGTGAAAGGAAGGGGAAAAGGGGGGAGGGTGTAAAGGGGACTGGGGAGGGGTGGAGGGAGGGAAGGGACAGAGTATCTATTTAGCTTGTATGATTGAGGAAAAAAAAAAACAACTCGACAAGATTCCTTCAAGCAGATTTGCTGATAATGCTAAATCTCAACAAGAATTGCTTAGATTCTGATTCAATTTTTCTTCAAGTAGCCCCCTCGTTAGAGTGACAATTTCCCCTTACTATTGCCCAGAAGCAAGCTCTGTATACTAAGAAGGCATAGGGATAAAATCAGATTATGAGACTTCCCCCTGCTAAGAGAACATGCTATACAACTAAGAATAGAACAGTGATATCCAAGGTATCAGCTACAGGCACTTAAACCAAGAAGCAGTCCCAGCTTCATACTCCGAAGTGTTAGAAATTCAGCCTCACCTGGAACTCTGGCTCATGTGCAAGCCATCGAAAATGAAGCACTGGTCTGACAGGGTGTGCTTGTGATAGAAGTATTAAGATTCCACTTTGGACACCCACCACCTATGTAAGAGATACAGTGTGGAAGTGGGGAATGGGAGTAGGAAGGTAGAGACAAAACTTCACTGGCCAGTCAGACTAGTCAATTGGTGAGTTCCAGTTTCAGTAAGAGATCGTGCTTCAAAGCAAGTAGAGAGAAAGTGAGGAAGAAAGTCACCTGATAATGAATTCTGACCTCCGTGTGCACATGCATGCATATATATGCACAGCTGCACAAATGTGAGTTTATGCAAGAGTGCACACGTGCACACACACAATGAAACAACAACAATAAAAAATCGTGTTAGAAGAGACATAAAAATTTCAGGGAAGGAGAAATGGGAACATGTGGTGATAATTGTCTGAAACTTCCAAACTTCTCTAATGGCATGTGGGTGGATCAGCCAGGTGTTAAAGACTGCCGACAGAAGGGACACTATATAAATCTGAAGGTAGTATGCAGGTTGCTAAAACAGTCTTCATCAGCTCTGTTATGACTAGAATACAAATACCATCTCTTTTTAACATTAACAAATTTTTATTCTGTCCCCACACATTGCTTTAGGCTTCCCATTTACCAACATGCTTGACTATCAGATAGGCATACATTAAAGTAAATAATTTATAGTGCATAAAACTCACAGTAGTGCTTATTGATTTCTAAATTAGGATAATATATTTTAGCTGGTGCAGTCTTTTATCAATAAATCTTAATTGAATTTTCAAGTAGGAGCCCACAGGGAAAATGTGCTCCAGTTTTTCTTTCTTTTAGGTTTCCCAAATGTTGTGAATATTCCATGATTAAACATAACTGGATAAGTTGCAATAAAGATGAGTCAATGCTCTTAATTTACTCAAGTGAAAATCGTTCACATATTCTAGGCATGAGGTGTTCATCAACTCTGTACAAGTAATTAGCCTTTCTGGTAAACTGCATTCAGTGCAGTAGGGTATCAATGAATATTAGTTTCACCCTTAAACAAATTGTCAAGTATCAGCACTATTTTTAGAGTGATCACATAAAGAAACGACCTCTTATCTCTTTTAAAATGAAGACAAACAACAAGCAAACAAAAAGACTCTATTCTTCATGGAGTATTGCCATCTCTTTGAGGAATGGCACAGAAAGTTTAAAAACAGTATTTGGAAAACAATAGTATTCGTTAGTACTTTGTCACAAAGCAATGGTTAAGGTATCATCTTGGAATTTTAGTTTTACATGCCTCTAAAATATCCAGTGTTAGTGTGTATTTCTTTCTTAAAGTTGGGTCTCCATCAGTATGATCTGCCTCTGTGATAATTAATCCTGGGTGTCAATTTGACACACCTGGTATTAACCAAGATTAGCTGAGACCACACCTGGCAAGATCAACTGAGACCACCTGAAGAGATTATCTGGATAATACAAAGATCAGCCCTAGATCCCATGGAAACTGCCATAGATCCCATTGGACCCTCCCAGTAGTGTACTGCATAAAAGCCATAGAACAAAATACAGAGTAGAAGAAGAGATGCTCCAGGAATCTCCAGCCATGTGGTGGTCTGCTAAGACTTAACTGCCTGCCAGCCTCAGCCAGGAGCCATGCCGTCTCTGTAGTGTAGCTTCCCTTTGGAACTATAAATTGAATTAATCTCCCTTTCTCCCATAAGTTGTTTTGACTTTGGGTGCTCTCTCACAGAAATAGTAAAGAGTAACCATGACAGTCTCCATGTGGTTCCTTTAAAAGCAGACTGAGAATGAGAGCTTAGCTGTGTTGATAAGCGAGATGATCTGAGGTGGTTGCAAAGTGAGGAAGTCAGATGGACCTAGGCAACGGAGAAAAGCTGATGAGCAGAGCATTCATGAGAAAGTATAGTGGCTGGGGACTAATTGAGTTGTAACGTCAGAGAAACTGTATGCCATGCATGCAAATGAATTAAGACCAGTGAAGGAGAACAGGCGAGATTTTCATGGAGCCAGTCATCATCGCTTCCTTGTGTTTTGGAAGAGGTAGAGTAGGAAAGTTTTGCAGAGGGAAAAAAGGAGTCTTCTGATGTGCTCTGACTGGAGGCTGTGGGTAAAGCCAGAGGCAGCCTAACTACAAGTGAGGTGTCCTGTGTGATCCACAGCATCACACATGTAGATAGGCCTATTTTGCTTTCTCTGATTTGTGGTTGTAAATTGGAAGTGGGATAAAAAATTGGGGAAGCAGATCCTTATTTTTTGAGTTTGAGTCATTTTGTGTTGTTATTCAAATTATTCTTGGCTGGCTGGATTGTTTGCCTTCTTGGATTATTTGGTAGATGAAGTGGTCTGATTCCTACTAATTTAATTTGCAGATAGTGGACTGACTTTCTTGTCCTCCTGCCTCTATTTCTTCAGCATATCCTACTGATGTGTGCCACCACAACCCGCAGTGCTGACTTTCAGTAGATGATGGAGTGAGTCTCCTTGTCTGGTTGTTGCAGATTATAGGTCAGAATTTTGTTTTCATACATGGCCTGGTCACTGTCTGTGTATACAGTCTCTAGCATGCTGTAGAATTAATTATTCAGCTAGAGAATACAATGTTGGGGAGCACTCACCCATCTACTACCAGCCTTTTTTGGTTGTTGTTGCTTTGACTGACTTGAAGAGAACAAATTCTCATTGTTTCAAGAAAAATCCCCAGTCAAGGAAGAGAGGATACAAATGCTTGCAATGAGGAGCTGTCAGAATGTTGGAACTGTCTTTTTCACTTGGCCTCGTTGTTATTCATTACATCAATAAATTTCAAATAAGGACACTTTTTTTTTTTTTTTATTTCAGCTCATACAAACTTATTAGGTACACCAGTTCCCTCCCTCCCTCCTCCTCCCCCCGGACCCCCTGTTCTCCCTCCCCACCCCTCTCCCTCCCCCCCCAGTGCCTCCCACCCCAATTCCCAGAGAGTCCTTTCTTGTGCATGACTGATTTTCCTCTGGGCCCTCCTCTCCTGATGACGTACAAGGACCCAGTGGCCTTTGCCGAACCCTTTCCCGTGTTCCCCTTAGGTATAGGAACACTGCTGTGGCTGCCAATTCTTTGCCTCCAAGGATCTTGGTGCCTTTAGCAGATGCTAGACTTTGTGAGGTCAACAGTGTGTTGGACAATGCGCAGGGCATGCAAAGTCCAATTATGATTGCTTCAGCCCTAACTAGTATAGAGTATCTTACATATCATTGCTCCTCCCATCCTTATGCTCTTACACTCTTACCGCCCCCTCTTCCGCAAATTTCCCTGAGCTTCAAGATGGGGAGAGACTAAGCTGGCCTAGTTCTAGGTGGTTGATATAGAGTCTCTGAAGTTCTGGATTGTGGTTTGTTGATTTTCTTTTGCAGTTTTGCTGCTCCTGCAATGCCCTTCACTCCATCCTGGTGGGCATTGTATGTTACCCCCTGGCCAGAGACAAAAAGTTGTTAGAGTCTTGTGATAAAAGCACATTCAAAGGTAGATGTAATAAAAGTGGGAAACCACAGTGAGGGAGGGGTCTATCACCCATTTGCAAAATTGTTACTTTTTATCTGCCAGACTATATGCCCTCCTCTTCTGGTGAGATCACTCCCCCTCAGTAGTAAATGATCAGGAACAAAAGTCTGTGAACTTAATCAGATGTCTCATTACTTATTTGGGTCCTTGGTGGAGGCCTATTTTCCCTGCTGTAACATGGTCCCTTCTCTAAATAAGGACACTTTCTGAAGTTTTATGGGGACATGAATTTGGGGCATAGAACACTATTTAATCCACTCCATAAAGATAAATATCCATGCCCTAAACTGATTCTGGGTAGGCTAAACGATAAAAAGGTGGGCATCTGCAGAGCCCCATAGAACACAGCCTGCACCAGTTTCTTTTATTGTTGCAGGACAAAATACACACACACCAAAAGCATCTTAAGGAAGGGAGTTTATTTTGGCTTATGGCTTGAGGGTGCTTATTCCATAATGGGGGAGAAATCATGGTGGTGTGAGCGTGAGATTGCTGATTGTATATAGTCATGAAGCAGAGAGAAAATGCTGCTTCTCCCCTGGTTTTCTCCCCCTTCCCTTTTTATTCCAGTTTAGGACCTAAGCCTATGACATAGTCTCAATCACTGTGGTTAGAGGAGAAGGGTTTTCTCTCCTCAGTTAAACCTTTCTGAAATGCCTTTACACACATATATAGAAATATGTGATCCTATAATAATTACTTTCAGGTTGACTAGCAAGCAAGATTAGCTGTCCCATCTGCTAAAGTCAAATCTTAAGGCAACTACAGGCCTGCATTTTTGCTCCTGACCATCTCAAAGGAAAGCCTTCAGCTCACTACAACTATATTGATACAGTCTGAGTTCACAGAATAGGACTAGAGCAAAGATTCATTCATGCATTTTGCTATAGTACTTAGATTCCTGATCACTGAGGTGGTGTGTGTGTGGGGAGATCAAAGCTTTCTTCATGATGCATCTTAAAGACCCATAGATGGCAGATTGGGACACCTCTCCCAGATCATGATATCTCAGAACATGCTCTGTGTGCTACTTTAACAATGCAACAGGCCTCCTGCACACATGTGACATCTGTCTCCACAGTTTTCCCTCAATAAACTTTGCTCTAACAGGTTTTTGAATATATGCAGATGGACTTTTGTCTTTTTTGCTTGGCAATGCGCCATTTTCCTAAATTACACTTCCAATTCCCTGATGTGCAATGAAATCTAACTCCTTTTAGCTCATTAAGCATGAGTAGGATTTTTTTCCTGAGAGCATATTGGTAAGCTTTCAGAAGTATTTGGAGGCCTGCAGGGACAGACTTGAGGAGGAAAAGGTCCCATGTAATATTAGGAAAGGTGATGCCACCTTCCTTCTCTGCCTGCATCACTTCCGTCTGCACAGGGACTTGACCTTGAAACCACTGAAGTGTGCTCAGTGTTACTGTGACCTCCAGAGAGGCACCATGTCTTCTATGCATGCCAGAAAGAATGCATTCTGACTGGCGTTTCCGTCCTTCTATTGCTAAAGGTCAAATTCTCACGTGTATGAAATGAAGTGAAGAGGGCAAGCTGCTCTCATCTGCCCCGCTGGATGGAAACATTTCCACCTTTCACTCTGTGGAAACAGTATTCCTAAGAACAGGACTTTTTCTGTACAGTAGCAGTATTTTCCAAATGTGCTCAGAAGTAAAAAATGACAAATGTCCATGTTCAATGTAATAATGATACCATTTTGCCTATGAAGCAACCTGTTTGCCTGACTTTGTATTCTATAACCTTACTAATTTTTTTGGATAAGCCAAAAACATACAGATACGTAAATACTCTCATTTGTAGAATTTTTTTTAAGAATTATTATTATTTCCCCTCATACAAACTTAACAGGTACACCAGTCCTCTCCCTTCATCCACCTCCCCCCTCACTCTTCATCCCCCAGTGTCTCCAACCCCCCCAATCCCCGGAGCATCCTTTAATGTGTATGCCAAACTCTCCTCTGGGTCCTCCTCTCCCATGAGGTGCAAGGATCCAGGGACATTTCCCAGAATCCTGTCCTGCGTTCCCCTTAAGCTTAGGAACACTATTGTGACTGTCAGTCCCTTGCCTCCAAGGATCCTAGTGTCTTTAGTCCATGCTAGACTTTGTGGGGTCAATAATGTGTTGGACATAGCACAGGTCATGCAAAGTCCTATTATGATTGCTTCGGCCCTAACTTGTGTGGAATATCTTGCATATCATGACTCCTCCCATCCTTGGTCTCTTAAATCTTACCACCCCCTCTTCCACAAATTTTCCTGAGCTTCAGGATGGGGAGAGATCAGGCTGGCCCAGTTCCAGGTGGTTGATATAGAGTCTCTGATGTTCTGAATTATGGTTTGTTGATTTTTTTTTCAGTTTTGCTGCTCCTGCAATGCCCTTGGCTCCATCCTGCTGGGTATTGGATGTCACACCCCTTGGCCAGAGATAAAAACCTGTTAGAGTCTTGTTATAAGAGTATATTCAAAGGTAGATGGAATAAAAGTAGGAAACTGCAGTGAGGGAGGGGCCAGTCTCCCATTTGTAAAATGGTTACTTTTTATCTGGCAGCCTATATGCCCTCCCCTTCTGGTGAGATCATACCCCATCAGTTGCAAATGATCAGGAAGGAAAGTCTGTGAACTTAACAAGATGTCTCATTACTTACTTGCAGTCCTTGATGGTGGCCTATTTTCTCTGCTGTAATATGGTCCCCTCTCTCCTTGTTTCTGGTGGGGCCCTTCTTCCCCATCCCTCCTATTTATAATTTTTACAATTACTGTAGGTATTTCAGAGATTTGTCTTTGAATGTCTCTAAGTGAGTTTGGTACTAGGATCCACCTATTAGGGAGTACATATGGAACTTAATTTTCCGTGTCTGGGATACTTCACTCAATATAATTGTTTCTAATTCCATCCATTTCCTGGCAAATTGCATTAATTCACCATTTTTGATGGCTAAGTAGTATTCCATTGTATAAATGTACCACATTTTCCTTATTCACTCGTCCACTGTTGGACATTTGGGCTGATTCCATGACTTTGCTATTGTAAACAGTGTGGCTATGAACATGGTCGTGCTTGTGCTATTGAGGTAAATTTTTACTGTATGGGGGGTTATTCCCAAAAGTGGAATAGCAGGGTCATATAGCATTTCAATCTTTAACTTCTTTAAGAATCACCAGATGGCTCGTCAGAGTGGTTGTATGAGCCTGCATTCCTACCAACAATGTAGGAGAGTTCCCCTCTCTCCACATCCTCTCCAGCATTTGGTGTTGTTTGTATTGTGGATTTTTGCCATCCTGACCGGGGTGAGATGATATCTCAGTGAGGTTTTGATTTGCATTTCCCTGATGGCTAAGGAAGTGGAGCATTTTTTAAGATATTTGTTAGACATTTTAATTTTGTCCTTGGTAAAATTTCTTTTAAGTTCCAAGGCCCATTTTTTAATTGGGCCATTTGTTTCCTTGGTGTTTAGTTTTCAAAGTTCTTTGTGCACTCTGGATAATAGAGCTCTATCAGATATGTGGTTAGTGAAGATTTTCTCCCATTCTGTGGGTTGCCTTTGTGCTGGAGATACAATCTCTTTATCTGAACAGAAGCTCTTTAATTTCACAAGATCCTATCTATTGAGTGTTGGTTGTAGTGACTGTGCTATTGGATGTCCGCTTAGGAACTGTTGGCCTAGCCCAATCAGCTGGAGGGAGTTCCCTACCTTTTCAACTATGGTTTTTAATAATTTCTGGCCTTATATAGAGGTCCTTGATCCATTTGGAATTAATTTTTGTACATGGTGACAAGTACAGGTCCAGTTTTAATCTTCTGCATGTGCACATCCAAGTTTGCCAGCACATCTGTTGAAGATGCTGTTCTTTTTCCATTGGATTTTTTGGGTCCCTTTGTCAAAGATCAAATGGCTGTAGTTGTGTGGGCTTCTATCTGGGTTTTCAACCCTTATCCATTGATCTATGTGTTTATTTTGGAGCCAATACCAGGCTGTTTTTACAACTATGGATTCATAGTATAGACTAAGGTTTGGTATGGTGATACCTCCAGCAGTGTTTTTGTTACTCAGGATTGTCTTTGCTATCCTGGGTCTTTTGTGCCTCCATATGAATTTTGAGATTGTTTGGTCAACTTCTTTAAAGAATTGCTTTGGGATTTTGATTGGTATAGCATTGAATCTGTATATTGCCTTTGGTAGGATGGTCATTTTTACGATGTTGATTCTGCCAATCCAGGAACATGGGAGGTCTTTCCACCTTCTGATGTCTTCTGCAATTTCTTTCTTTAGGGTTTTAAAGTTTTCATTGTAAAGGTCTTTTACCTCCTTGGTTAGGTTTATACCAAGGTATTTCATTTTTTTAGGGGCTATAGTAAATGGAATTGTTTCTCTTAGGGCTTTTTCACATCTTTCATTTTGGGCATATAGGAAGGCCACTGATTGTCGTACATTTATTTTGTATCATGCCATCCTGTTGAACTTCTTTTTTTTATTATTAATACATTTTTTATTATTACCAGCTCATACAAACTTAATAAGTACAGCTCATACAACTTAATAGGTACACCAATTCCCTCCCTCCCTCCTCCTCCCCCCGTACCCCCTGCTCCCCCTACCCACCCCCTCCCTCCCTATCCCCCAGTGCCTCCCACCCCAATTCCCAGAGAGTCCTTTCTTGTGCATGCCTGATTTTCCTCTGGGCCCTCCTCTCCGATGACGTACAAGGACACAGTGGCCTTTCCCTGAACCCTTTCCCGTGTTCCCCTTAGATATAGGAACACTGCTGTGGCTGCCAATCCCTTGCCTCCAAGGATCTTGGTGCCTTTAGCAGATGCTAGACTTTGTGAGGTCAATAGTGTGTTGGACAATGCACAGGGCATGTAAAGTCCAATTATGATTGCTTCTGCCCTAACTTGTATGGAGTATCTTACATATCATTGCTCCTCCCATCCTTTTGCTCTTATACTCTTACCGCCCCCCTCTTCCGCAAATTTCCCTGAGCTTCAGGATGGGGAGAGATTAAGCTGGCCTAGTTCTAGGTGGTTGATATAGAGTCTCTGAAGTTCTGGATTGTGGTTTGTTGATTTTCTTTTGCAGTTTTGCTGCTCCTGCAATGCCCTTCACTCCATCCTGGTGGGCATTGTATGTTACCCCCTGGCCAGAGACAAAAAGCTGTTAAACTAGAGTCTTGTGATAAAAGCACATTCAAAGGTAGATGTAATAAAAGTGGGAAACCACAGTGAGGGAGGGGTCTATCACCTATTTGCAAAATGGTTACTTTTTATTTGCCAGACTATATGCCCTCCTCTTCTGGTGAGATCATACCCCCTCAGTAGTAAATGATCAGGAACAAAAGTCTGTGAACTTAATCAGATGTCTCATTACTTATTTGAGTCCTTTATGGAGGCCATTTTCTCTTCTGTAACATGGTCCCTTCTCTCCTTGTTTCTGGTGTGGCCCTCCTACCCCATTCCTCTTGTTCATAATCCTTGCAATTACTGTCTCTAGGTGGGCTGGGTGGGTTTGGTACTAGGAGCCACCTATTAGGGAGTACATACAGCGCTTAATTTTCTGGGTCTGGGATACTTCACTTAATATAATTGTTTCTAATGACATCCATTTCCCAGCAAATTCCAGTAATTCATCATTTTTGATGGCTGAGTAGTACTCCATTGTATAGATGTACCACGGTTTCCTTATCCACTCATCAACTGTTGGACATTTGGGTTGATTCCATTTCTTTGCTATTGTAAACAGTGCTTCTATGAACGTGGTCGTGCCTGTGCTATGGAGGTGAACCTCTGCCTGTATGGGGGGTTATTCCCAAAAGTGGAATCGCAGGGTCATATGGCATTTTAATCTTTAATTTCTTTAAGAATCTCCAGACGGCTCGCCAGAGTGGCTGTATGAGCCTGCATTCCCACCAGCAATGTAGGAAAGTTCCCCTCTCTCCACATCCTCTCCAGCATTTGGTGTTGTTTGTATTGTGGATTTTTGCCATTCTGACCGGGGTGAGATGATATCTCAGGGAAGTTTTGATTTGCATTTCACTGATGGCTAAGGAAGTGGAGCATTTTTTAAAATATTTGTTAGACATTTTAATTTCATCACTGGTAAAGTTTCTTTTAAGTTCCAGGGCCCATTTTTTAATTGGGCCAGTGTTTTCCTTGGAGTTTAGTGTTCTAAGTTCTTTGTGCACTCTGGACAGTAGAGCTCTGTCAGATATGTGGTTAATGAAGATTTTCTCCCATTCTGTGAGTTGCCTTTGTGCTGGAGATACAATCTCTTTATCTGAACAGAAGCTCTTTAATTTCACAAGATCCCAACTGTTGAGAGTTGGTAGCAGTGACTGTGCCATTGGATGTCTGTTTAGGAACTGTTGGCCTAGCCCAATCAGCTCGAGGGAGTTCCCTATCCTTTCAACTGTGGTTTTTATAGTCTCTGGCCTTAAATCAAGGTCCTTGATCCATTTGGAATTAATTCTTGTACATGGTGACAAGTACGGGTCCAGCTTTAATCTTCTGCATGTGGAGATCCAGTTTTGCCAGCACCATTTGTTGAAGATGCTGTTCTTTTTCCATTGGATTTTTTGGGCCCCCTTTGTCAAAGACCAAATGGCTGTAATTTTGTGGGCTTATATCTGGGTCTTCAATCCTTATCCATTGATATGTGTGTCTATTTTGGAGCCAGTACCAGGCTGTCTTTATAACTATGGATTCATAGTATAGACTAAGGTTTGGTATGGTGATACCTCCAGCAGTGTTTTTGTTACTCAGGATTGTCCTTGCTATCCTGGGTCTTTTGTGTCTGCATATGAATTTTGAGATTGTTTGGTCAACTTCTTTGAAGAATTGCTTTGGGATTTTGATTGGTATAGCATTGAATCTGTATATTGCCTTTGGTAGGATGGTCATTTTTACAATGTTGATTCTGCCAATCCAGGAACGAGGGAGGTCTTTCCACCTTCTGGTGTCTTCTGCAATTTCTTTCTTTAGGGTTTTAAAGTTTTCATTGTAAAGGTCTTTTACCTCCTTGGTTAGGTTTATACCAAGGTATTTCATTTTTTTAGAGGCTATAGTGAATGGGATGGTTTCTCACAAGGCTTTTTCACTTCTTTCATTCTGGGCATATAGAAAGGCCTCTGATTTTTGCACATTTATTTTGTATCCTGCCACCCTGCTGAACTTCTCAATTAGTTCCAGAAGCTTCCTGGTGGAGTTTTTGGGATCCCTCAGGTATAAGATCATGTCATCTGCAAATAGGGATATCTTGACTTCTTCCTTGCCGATTTGAATCCCTCTTATGTCCCTTTTTGGTCTTATGGCTTCAGCTAAGACTTCAAGTACAATATTGAATAGAAGTGGTGAGAGTGGACAGCCTTGTCTAGTTCCTGATCGAAGTGGGAATGCTTCCAATTGTTCCCCATTGAGCATAATCCTTGCTGTGGGCTTGTTGTATACAGCTTTTATTATATTGATAAAGGTTCTTTCCATTCCTACTGTCTCTAGCATTTTGACCATAAAAGGCTGTTGGATCTTGTCAAAAGCTTTTTCTGCATCTATCGAGAGTATCATGTGGTCTTGGACTTTGGACTGGTTTACATGATGAATTACATTTATTGATTTGCGTATGTTGAACCAACCTTGTGTGCCAAGGATGAAGCCTACTTGGTCCCCGTGAATGATCTTTTTAATGTGTTTTTGAATCCGATTTGCTAAGACTTTGTTGAGAATCTTTGCGTCTGTGTTCATCAGAGAGATCGGCCTATAGTTTTGTTTTTTAAGTGAATCTTTATTAGGTTTTGGGATTAAGACAATATTAGCTTCATAGAAGGAATTTGGTAGTGTTCCTTCCTTTGCTATTTGATGGAACAGTTTAAGGAGTATTGGTGTTATTAACTCCTTAAATATCTGGTAGAACTCTCTGCTGAATCCATCTGGTCCAGGACATTTTTTGGTGGGAAGATTCGAGGTTACTTCCTCAATTTCCTTATACATTATAGGACTATTTAAATAATTCACAACTTCCTGATTCAATTTAGGTAAGTTGTGTTTACTTAGGAATTCATCCATCTCTTTTGTGTTGTCAAACTTCACAGAGTATAAGTTTTTGAAATATGATGTTATAATTCTCTGGATTTCTTGGGTATCAGTAGTGATAACTCCATGTTCATTTCTAATTTTGTTAATTTGGGTTTTCTCTCTCTTGGTTTTGGTTAATTTAGCTAGGGGTGTATCAATCTTATTGATTTTTTCAAAGAACCAGCTTTTTGACTGGTTGATTTTTTCTATTGTTTTCTTAATCTCGATTTCAGATATTTCTCCCCTTATTTTGCTAATCTCCTGTCTTCTACTACTTTTGGGATCAGATCCCTCTAGTTTCTCTAAAGCTTTAAGCTGCATTGTTAAGTTGTTTATTTCTGATGTTTCCATTTTTTTGATGTAGGCATTAAGAGGTATGAACTTACCTCTTAGGACAGCTTTCATTGTGTCCCAGAGATTTTGGTAAGTTGTATTTTCATTATCATTTGCTTTCAGGAAATCTTGAATTTCCTTTTTAATTTCTTCCTGAATCCAGTTCTCATTCAGCATCATATTGTTAAGTTTCCAGGAGTTAGTGTATTTTCTCTTGTTTGATGTGTTGTGGATGTCCAGCTTTAGGCCGTGGTGGTCTGATAGTGCACAGGTTAGAATTTCAACTTTTTTGTACATGTGTAGATTCGTTTTGTGGCCCAATATGTGATCTATTTTGGAGAAAGTTCCGTGTGCTGCTGAGAAAAATGTGTATTCTTTGGTGCGTGGGTGAAAAGTTCGATAGAGATCTGTAAGGTCCATTTCTTTCAGGGTTTGATTAAGGTCCAAAGTGTCTCTGTTAAGCTTTTGACCTGTTGATCTATCCCATGTTGAGAGGGTGGTGTTGAAGTCCCCAAGAATTATCGTTTGGGGGTTGATTTCTTACGTTAGATGCTGTAGGGTTTTCTTAATGAATGTGGAGGCGCTCGTATTGGGTGCATATATGTTCAGTATTGTGAAGTCTTCCTGGTGAATTGTACCTGTGACTAAAATGTAGTATCCATCCGTGTCTCTTATAATTTTCTTTGGTTTGAAGTCCACTTTGTCTGATATCATAATGGCTACCCCTGCCTGTTTTCTGCTTCCATTAGCTTGTAGAATTATTGACCAGCCTTTCATTTTTAGGGCATGCCTATCTTTTGTGGTGAGATGGGTTTCCTGCAGGCAGCAGATTGATGGATTGTGATTTTTAATCCAAGTTTGTAATCTGTGTCTCTTGATCGGTGAGTTAATTCCATTAACATTTAGTGTTATAATGGAGAAACTATTTTTAATTCCGGACATTAATTATGTTTAGTGACTTTTGTAAGTGTATTGTTTTGCTTTTAATTTTTGGTGGTATTATACTTCCCTTCTGTTCTCCTGGATATGCTTGTTTTTTTCCTCAAGGTTGAGTATCATTTCTAGCATTTTTTGAAGGCCTGGTTTGGTGGACATATATCCCTTCAAGTTGTCTTTGTGGTAGAAAACTTTTCTTTCTCCCTCGATCATGATGGATAATTTTGCGGGGTATATCAGCCTGGGTTGAAATTTTTGCTCATTCAATACTTGAAGTACATCTCTCCAAGCTCTTCTTGCTTTTACTGTTTCCATTGAGAAGTCATTTGTTCTTTTAATAGGTTTACCTTTAAAAGTGACTTGTTTTTTTTCCCTTGAAGCTCTCAGCATCATTTATCTTGAATGTGGAGTATTTTCACTATTATTTGCCATGGTGCGTTTCTAATTAGATCATATCTGTTTGGAATGAGGAATGCCTCTTGTATATGGATGGGCCTCTCTTCTTTTAGATGAGGAAAGTTTTCCTTGATGATAATTTGAAAAATTTCCTCAGGTGTAGTATTTTGGGATTCTTGCTCTGGTATTCCATGAATACACATGTTAGGCTTCTTCAGGGTGTCCCATAACTCTTGAATATTTCTCTTGAGTATCATTTTGGCTTCAACAACCTCTCCCATTGAGCTGGTTAGTACTCCCACTTCAAGGTCTTAAATTCTATTTTCTGCTTCCTTAGTTCTGCTGATAAGACTCTGTTGAGTTCTAGGTTGAAGATAACTTGTCTTTTAGTTCAGTTTTAATCTCTGTTTGAGTCTGTTTTAACTGTTCTATGCCTATTTTTGTTTCTTGAACTGTTTTTCTCAACTCCTCCAGGTGTCTATTGTGTTCCTCTTCAAAGTGATTGATGCGGTTATTAATTCCTCCCGGATTTCCTCTTTCATAGTATTGATCATGGTAATGATCATGTTTTGAAAGTCGTTATCCTGGGTCAGGCTTTCTTGGCTATTTTCCGTGGGTTTGTTCTGGTTGGAGTCTATCATTATGGGATTAATTCCTTCAGTGGGGGATTTGTTTTCTTGGGTTTTATTTCTCATGTATTTGCACTTTCACTTGGACATTGTCGTTTTAACTCTTAAGACCTTCTTTCAATTTCTGTGCATTTTTCACTGAACTGAATTATTGTGGAGCAGCTCCTGCTCCAGCTGGCTGGTGGGAGGAGCTGGGCCCATTGAACTCTCTGGGTTTAGGGGGTGGGTGGGTGGAGCTTACCTAAGTCGTTGTGAGTCCCGTCTGGACTGCATGTGTCCTGGACGGGTGGGGAAAGGGATTTGTAGAATTTTTTTTTTATTTAATTGTGCGTGTGTGTGTGTGTGTGTGTGTGTGTGTGTGTAGAACCACGGGCAAATTTGGGAACCACCATGGACTGCCTCCACCTCCTCCTCCTCGTTTACTCTGCCGGGAGATTCACAGGCTCTGCCCTACCAGGACCAGAATTTCAGGCTGCCCCAGCTTCTGCCTGGCTTCTATCCGAACTCAGGACCTTCTGCCTCCAAGACAGAGGCTTAACCCCTGAGTCACCTCTCCAGCCCCGATTTGTAGAATTTTTAAAGAAAAAATCACATTGCTATTACCATCAGCAGCACTGACCTATAATTCAAAGCTAGTATTCAGTGTACATCTATTTTGTTTTTTCATGCGGTTTGTTGTCTGCTGCCACATTTCTTCTCTCCTATGAATATCAACTCCTCAATGGATAGTTTCCTTCTCAAAAAAACATATGGAATGGATGGACCATTGTCATAACATTTATACTCCTAAGTTCAGATATTTATCTCTTTGACACAGTGATGTTTAAGAATGGACATGTTGGGGGCTGGAGAGGTGGCTCAGGGGTTAAGCCTCCGCTTTGCAGGCGGAAGGTCCTGAGTTCGGATCCCAGATCCCACGTATAGAGCCAGGCAGAAGCGGGGGCGGCTCTGCGCTTCTGGTCCTGGTAGGGCGCCTGTGAATCCCCGGGCAGAAGGAGATGGAGGCGTCCATGGTGGTTCGCGAATTCGTCCGTGGTTCTACACATACACAGACACACACACAGACATACACACACGCACACATACACACGCACATGCGCACAGTTGAATAAATAATAATAAAAAAATTTAAAAAAAAAGAATGGACATGTTACCCAAACTTGGCTCAGAGAAGATTTCTTTAAGACTTGTTTGCTTGAGTCAATGTCATAGACCCTTTCTGTGGTTAGCTAAATAATGGACTATTGAAAACATTGATGGCTGAGTCTTTTAGAATGGATGCATCACTTTACACAAAAAACAGATTTTTGCAAAGATGATCACAGTACTCTTACTGGATATTAGTTTTTGGAGGTCTTGATGTAAGTATACATCTTTATAAAAGAGGAAAGTGTTACAGTTACTCTGCATGGTTGCTGATAAAATCATGACAAAGCTGCTTAAGGGAAGAAGGGATTTATTCTCCTATGATAGTCTGGTTTTAGTTCTTAGTCCACCTTTGCAGGAAAGCATACATTGAGGGAACTGGCCACACCTCTACATAATAGCTGAAAAAGGTCCATTGTTACTTGCCAAACCAGCATGTCTGGCCAAGTATACACAAGGATGCTTCCTTCCTCAGTCAGCTCTCTGTATTTTATTCACCTGTCCAGGGTCTAGTATTACCCACCATGGGCTGGGCCTTTTCCATCAGCCATACAATCTCCTGCAGATTTGCTCTGGGCTTAACTCAACTGGTGAGTCTCTACAAATGTGACCAGAGTTCAAACCCTCGACTGTCAAATTGACACTTGTATCTAACTATGACAGGAAGTAAGAGATAAGAGGGCACTGATACAATGGAAGCAGCTTTGGAATCCTGTGTCTACAACCAAGAAAGGCAGGTGGTGTTCAGCAGATGGAAGGGACAATGGTAGATTCTCTCTTGAAATTGTACCAGGAAGTAGCCTTGTCAGTGCCTTCACTTTCAACTCTAGAAGACTAATTTTGAACTTCTGACTTGCAGAATCTTAAGGGAATCAATCTGTGCTGTTTTTAAACCACTAAGGCTATAATCATTTGTTTTAGCAGCAACAAGAAAATCAATATATTTCCTTCTCAGAGAGATGAGAAATATGAGAGAAGAAAAAACACAGAGAACAATGCAGCTGCTGCTGAGGATGGAGGTAATCTGATTCCTTGAAATTCTGGGTGCAGCTGTGTCTCAGCAGTGCCATGCCAAATGCCACGATTACTTACTTGACCAATACGTTTTTTAGAGACCTGAATATTTGGTAGTGTATTTTTTACTACCTTCAACTGAGCTTTACAATAAAATGTGGCCACCATTTCTTTAGATATTTTCCAATTTGGAAAAGCTGCCCACAGGCAGAATGGGTTAATTGAAAAACTGAAGCCTTTTTTTTTTTTTTGACAGTAGACAGTAGAATAATTCTGAAGAAATGTGAGAGTAAATTCCTTAGGATTCCAAACTTTTGCCTTATACCTTCAAAAATTGAAATAAAATGAATCATAGACCTAAATGCCAAAGCTAAGGGGTAAAACTTCTAGACTATGTAATAAGAAATTATCTTCATGGGTTTTGAGGCAAGTGTGTTTTTTTTCAAAATATTTTAACCATAACAGCACTGAAAAAAATTGGATATTATTTTCAGCTACACAGGAAGGTCGAGTTTAGCCTGGGCTATAGGACTTCCACTTCCAACACCCAAGTAAAGAATTTAAGTAAGGAATAAAAAAGAAGTCAAAGCTCAAAAATGATAAAAGATGCTGACAAACAAATTTCCAAAGTGGTTATACCAGCTTACAATGATACTAGCATAATGATTTTAATATAACAATTACATAGCTGATTACAGCAAAGTATTGATGATGATGGGAAGAAACTGGCTCTCATAATTGATAATGGGAGATATAACTACTTTGATTAGCAATATTTGTGAAAGGATTTACCATGTAGCTCAGCAATTTCCTTGCTATTTTCATCAGATATATTTACAAGAATGTTTGTGACTTTATAATCACAAATACCAGAAAGAATTCACAACCTTCATCAATAAAATAATTATGGAGAAATCAAATGTGTTCTGTCCATACAATGGAATGTTATTCAGGGACTAAGGCTGTCTTAACAAAATGAAGGAATTTCACCAGCATTATAATACTGTGCAAAAGAAGCTATACATGACATAGATGAAAGTCTACATTGTACAAGTTCTTTTAGACAAAAAGCAAAAGAAGACAAAGCTCCTTTACAGTTATAGAAGTCAGGACAGTTTTGTCTTTGGGAAAGAACAGATTTGGAGAGGCTAAAAACGGTCTTTTGTAGAGCCAGAAATGTTCCATTTCTTTATTTGGGCTGTGGTTACATGGATGTATTTCTGTTAGTCTTCTTTCCATTGTTGTGACAACATCCTTGAGATAAACAACTTTTAAAAGAAGAAAGTTATTTTGATTAGTGGTTTTAGGCCATGTTCAGCTAGCTCAGCTACTTTCGGGACTGTGACAAGGCCTTGGTATGGTGTGCATTATGGAACAAAGTTGCAATTGCTCAAAACTGTCTAATTGTTTTGTTCTCTGCCTCTGCGTCTGCTGGTTTAGGAAATACTTTTCTTTGTAGAAATAGTTTTTCTAAGATCTATTCTGCTCTCTCCTATGAAAACTTTTCCAATTTTCCCCTACATAGAATCATTCAACTCCTTTGTATTCCTCTGTATGTACTTCATGAGCACTTGAAAATAATCATTTCTTGTACTGACTATGTTTATAACTTCTGTCTTTTTAGATAGGAGGAAAATATTAGGTGCTCATTAAATTTTACTGACATTGATGTTTGTATTGGCAAATGGAGACACTTAAGAGAGATAATTGTTTTGCAATTGTTGAAACATTTGCCAAATTTGCCAACAAATCTAGCACTTTGGCATTTAGCAAGCTTATAAACTCTTTACATAATTTTAGTTGAGATCTTAAAAACTAATATTTCAGAATTTTTTTCTCCTTTTATTAATTTTATATTTATGAACTTAGTCATGTGAGCAGCTGGTACTAATGGAATGCCAGTACAACAACTGAAAAACATGATTTTTTATTTTTTTTATTATTAAAAATTTAATTATACATTTAAAAAAATTTTTTACCAGTTCCCTCCCCCCTCCTCCTCCCCCCGAACCCCCTGCTCCCCCTCTCTCCCTCCCCATCTCCCAGTGCCTCCCCCCCAATTCCCAGAGAGTCCTTTATTGTGTACGCCTAACTCTCCACTGGGTCCTCCTCTCTGATGATATATAAGGACCCAGTGGCATTTTCATAAGCCCTTTCTCTTGTTCCCCTTAAGCATAGGATAAAACATGATTTTCTAAATGTATGCTGTGTATATATGTGTGTTCACATGTGTGTATGTGTGTGCACGTGCATGTAAGACTTGAAGTTGGGATCAGGGATCATTCTCAGTTATTCTATCACCTTATTCTTTCTGAGACAGGGTCTTTAATTGAATCCAGAGCTCACTGATAGAGTTAGTCTGGCTAGCCAGATTGATGTGGAGATTCCCAGTCTCTGCCTTTACAGGATGGGACTGTATACTGACTGCTACACTCATCAGGCATTGTATATGGGATATGGGAATCTGAGTTCTGGTCTTTATGCTTGTGTGATAAGTGTTATAACCACTACGCCACTTCCCCAGCCCTGAAAAGAGTAACTATTTATATTGTATGTCTGTTATAAATTGTTTGGTGTGTGTGTGTGTGTGTGTGTGTGTGTGTGTGTGTGTGTATGTGTGTTCAATGTCAGGTGTCTTCTTCAATAACTTTCCATCTTATTTTTTGAGACAGGGTCTCTCTCTGCACCTGGGATTTGCTTATTTACTGGATTGGCCGGTAATCACCAGTGATTCCAATGTCTCTGCCTTCCCGACACTGGGAGTACAGACACACACTGATGTGCCTGTCTTTTTGCATAGGTGGTGCTAATTTGAACTCATGTCCTCAAGTTTGTACCACAAGCACTTGATGACTGGGCCATCTCCTTAAGCCAATTATGTTTTTTTTTTTTTTTTTTCATCTTGTTGGATTTCTAGGCTGACTTATCCAATTTTTATAAAGCTGAAAAGATGGTTTAAATTTCTGTATTTTCTTCCTAAGTTATGCATCTGATCTGTAGTTACTCTGCTAGACTTTCAAACTAAACTAAAATACAGTTTTTTATCTAAATTGATTTTTAAAGCAGCTTATGAGGCTTTCATAATTTCTAAATTAAAATTTTTCTCATTTGTGTTGTATATTGATTAAGACTCTGGGTCAAACTGCCTGAATCTGAATTTAAGCTCACTATATCCTTGGTATATAATCATGGGCAATTTCCTTAAATTCCCTAATTTTCTGGCTTTTGCCTGTAAAATCCAGATGATAATGTTACCTATTTCACGGCAAATTTTGAGACTAGTGATGCTTAGAATGATTTCTATCACATAGTAAATGCACAGTGAAGAAGAGCTAATGCTAAAAGTAGGGCTCAGCAAAATCAATAAATCACAGAGTTTATTAAAAAGGTTATTTTTCTTGTGCTATGTATCTGTGTGCCACTAATAAGATGGAGCTTTAAGGCTGGGATCAGTTGGTAGAGTGCTTGCCTAGTATGCTTGAAACCATGAGTTAAATCTTCAGCAAGCCATAAATTGAGAATGGCGGCAAATTTCCGTAATTTTAGCACTCAGGAGGTAGAGGCAGGAAGATCAGAAGCATAAGGTAAACCTTGGCTGCAGGGGGAGTTCAGGGGCAGTCTGTGGTACATCTTACAAAACAAACAAACAAAATTCATAGAAATGAACAACAAAAATCCATAGCATTTAATGTGTGTTGTGCTAACTACTTGTGCTAGTTAGCTACAAGTGTCAGCTTGACAACTGGAGGCTGAGCTCTGGGAATATTTGTAAAGTATTGGTAGTTAAGACAAGTCTTGACCACGTCTGTGGGAGATTGCCTAATTGATGAGGGAAGACCCAGCTCATGGTGAGCGGGATCATTCTCCAATAGGTGGATAAGTTGAGAGAGTTTTCTCAGTAGTTTGGCATACTTTAAGCATACTTTGGCCTGTTGCCATGTAAGCATTCTGATAAGTGAAGAAGTTTGCCCCATTGCTTGCTATGAACTCTCCTTCCAAATTGGATTATGAACTACAATGGAGAATTGTGAGCAAAAATAAAACTCCTTGTATCCCCTATGTTATTTGGTCATTAATTTATCAACAACATGCTGATAAATTTCAATACTACTTAATACATGTTATTTCAATTTTATCTCATTTTGAATAACATTAGAAGTTAAATATAGTGTCATTATTTTATAGCCAAGTTATCTGAGACTCATAGAGATAACCAAAGTTATGCATTCAGTAAGAATATTTTGACAGGATCATTTAAAAATGACATTTTAATGTCAAGGATATTTTGGTGAAACTCGTAAAGGCAAATCTTAAAAATTTCTGTTTCCTTCTGCAAAATGAAAATAGTGATCTTTTCAAGTTGAAGAACACATACAAAACAGTTCAAGCAAATCAAACATAAATCATAATTTCACCATGTATTATAGCTAATACATTTGGTAGAACCAAGAAGCAGACGTTAGCAGTTGTTTACCTATTGTCTGCCATCTCTTAATTTCTTAATAATAAATCAATGTTTAAAATTTGCTATTAAGCTCAAACTAAAATACCCAGACAAAACACGACCCTGTAGACAAAGGCTGATCAAAGAAATACAGGAGAAAAAATATCCTAAACAGACATGGTAGTAAAAGTAGCTGAACTTGGTGGCAATCACCTCCTGCCTTTTCCCCTTTTCTTTCCTGCATGGATTTCACACAAGCTGAGACTGGTATGCCATTGTGCGAGCCAAAGGAAGAAGACTGCATGCAGTCTGGCATAATGAAGCCCCACTTCCTGGTGACAGCAACCAGCCATTCTGTCCCTCCCATGCAGACTTTGCAAATTCTTTTAAGGAGAGTGGATAACCTTTTCTGATCAATTTATATTAATTGTGGTCCTGTTACATGTAACTAAATGCAACCCAAACTGAGACACTGCAATTGTAGGAGGATTTATTTCTAACTAACTATATTAAACCCTAAAAGAAAATGCTATTATTGTATAATTACAAATTTGTAATAAATAATAGTTACTTAATGGTATATCTCTCAGGTAGGCATGGTTGGTTACTTGACCAATCACCTTTTCTCCTAATTCTTTACCAGATTTCCAATTTTATCTAAATGGCATTTTCTCCAATCCCTGGGATGATTCTTGATTGGGACATAGGTTAATTGTAAATCATTTTCTTTTTTTTTTCATTTTTTCTTTTTTTCATCCATTTTTTTCTGTCAGCAGTTTGTCTGGAAATGAGAGTTTTGTGTCATAGAGGCCAGTGAGACCCAAGAAGAAGACTAATAAAGTCATCTGGGAAGGATTTATTACCTGAGAAGACAGGAGAAACATTTCCTCCTCCTTTTGCACCTCCTTTGATTTGAGACGCTGAAGGCACATGTTTGGAGCTGTCTCCTTTCATGGACCTGAGGGAGAAAGGATTATTAGGACACTTGTGATAGTGAAACCAAAAGGTCCAGAAGGAGCAGAGCTCTTGCAGGGCTGTGACCCTGACGGAAGCCTGCATGGGTATTTGTTGTGTATAAAACAAGTAACAGAAAGGACAAAAACGAGGAACTTCAAGTTATTTTTTACAACCAGGGTAGGGGAACTTGGATGTGCTCCTAAACTATGTGCTAATCTGATCTACTTAAACTTGGGCATAAATAAAAAAGTTTCTCTAGAACTCTGCTGACTCTGCATGATGTGTATGTGTTTCTGCCCTATTCTTAGCCCTCTCCTGACTCAAGCAGAAAGTTATTGCTGTTTTCAGCTGTGTGTCTTTTTCAACACAAACATCCACCTCCTTGTCTTTTGTTGTGCTGATGACTTTTGTGGTGTAGGCGGTCTGCATTACCACCAAGTAGTATGTTAGGTGGAGTTATGGTAGCTGATTCCAGAAATAAGGGGAAATGTTATTGACACTGTGATGACGAAGCAATACAGAGAATCTTTGACATTAGACTAGTTTTTTTAAATAACAAACTATTAATCTATACCTTAAGCTTCTACTAACTCTTTTTCACTTACAGACAAAAATAGATTCAAGAAACATGACCTTCTACAATATCATGCCATTTTCTAAAATGGGATTATATCAGTAGACAAAACAGATTCCTTTGTTATCATAGAATTTGCTTTCTTTTTTCATTTTATTCTTAAATTTTTTTAATGTCTTCACTTTGTGCATTATTTACAGTGGCACATGTGCCTTAAAAAGCATTCTTATACATTAAAAAGAACAAGGAATAACTTGTAATTAATCACTAAAACATGCACAATTTTATTCACATGTGTATAAGAAAGGGAAAAAGTCTTAAGCTTTTTTCTTTGGATTAAAAACATTTGGAAATTATTATTTGGGAATGTCAAACATTTTCAATCAGAAATTATGATGCAATTAAAAGTCATTAATCTTGGCAAAAAGGACCGGAAAAAAATTTCTGTTATACATGTGAATCTTTGGACAAAGAGAATTCCTTGTAGAGAGAATGACAAACGCAGAAGCTCTGTGGTGAGGAGTACTAGACATCTCTGAAGAGTGCTAAACAGGCCCCTATGACCAGAGCTTCATGAGTGAGTGGGGATAAAAATTAAACCAGAGACGGAGGAGGATGAAGCTGTAAGGACTTTTTTATGACTTGAGCTTTTCCTCTAAATGAGATGAATGATCACTTAGAATTTTACATGTATAATATGATACAACCTATACCTTAAAGAATTAGGGGAGACTTGGGAGTGTAGTTAAGTGGTGGAATGCATCCTGAGCAAATGACAGGTCCTGGATTTTGGGGATTTTAGTCCCCAAAACCAGTCCTCCTTCTGCCCCTAGAAAAAAAAGAATATTATGAACTGTTATTTTGAGAAGAGATGAAATATAGTGTGCTAGGGTAAAGGATGAACTGTTTAAACAAAGACAACTTACAAAAGATTAAAGAAGGCTGACTATAGTACTCGGAGTGTAGCTGTGTCCTATGTGGTCATTGCTCCATCTATTCTGTTATTTACAATGTTACAGGCATTGTCCTGCCATTGTTATGTTCACATCAAAGCCAGCTTACAGATAGAAAAAAAAAAAAGAGAAGGGGGGGAAACTAGAGAGATGATTTGGTGGCTTGCTATATAAGCATGAGGTCCCAAGTTCCAATATATATGTAAAAGAAAAAAAAATTCTTTAAAATACGCCTTTGGGGCAGAAGAGATGACTCAGTGGATAAGGAGTTTGGATTCCAGAATACACAGAAAAACTGAGTAGGCTTAGTAGTCAGCTACCCACAATCTGAACACTCAAAGGCAAAGGCAGGAAATCACCAGGGTAAGCTGTCCAGCTGAAAGGTGAGCTCTGGGTCCAAGGGAAGACCATGATTTACTAAATAAGTGCAGTGATAAAATAAAACACCTGACATCAGCTTCATATCTCCACACGCGTGTGTGCTCTATGTGAATTCAAACACACACATGTGCACCCACACACATGAACATTCAGATACATACTCATTCACTGCACACAAACACACAGAACAAAAAAAGAAAAAAAAGTAAAATATGTCTTTTGCTCCTCCTTCTCCCTACTTCTCTTTATTAAAGATTTAAATAATAGAGGTTTAAGACAAGGGGGATGTTTTGACTTAAGAACTTTGCTTTGAGAAGGATCTACTCATTGGACCATTTTGTGTACTTCAGGACAGTTGAAATCGTACACATGGCAAGACCCTTTAGGCATTCCAGACAAAATGAGCCAACGAAAACACTGTATCATCTCTCCTGAAAGTTTGTCACCTAAGAGCTGCAAAGCAGAAAGCTATTGTGAAAGGGCTGAAGGGCTGGTTCTGGGTTTTAAGTCTGCTCATTGCTCACAAACAGCATGTTAGTTAGCCTTACTATCTGCTCTGTGGAGTATCCTATCCTCCCACATGCTTTCCCTTCCACATTTTCTAAAATAGCAGCTAAAATTGAGCTATGGTGTTTAATGTAGATTTTGGTTAACAACACGGAGACCATACAGTTAATTGGCAGAGTGAACAGGCTCAAGTCCTTTCATGGGGAACCCCCACTAAGCTGCCTTTTAGGACCTAGCTTGTTTTATTGTGGCAGACCTTTGTTCTCTGTCCAGCCTCTGTCTGCTCCTGTATTGCAGACACCACTTACTTCTCTTTAATAACAACCCGCTGTCCCTCCCCAAAGATCAGGCCTCTAACTTCTCCCGGCTTTGTAAGAGCAAAACCTTTTTCTTTTATCTCTAAAAATTAGTTTTTAATGTTATAATGGAGAAATTATTTTTAATGTTCCTATGCTTAAGGGGAACACGGGAAAGGGTTCAGGGAAATGCCACTGGGTCCTTGTACGTCATCGGAGAAGAGGGTCCAGAGGAGAGTCAGGCATGCACAAGAAAGGACTCTCTGGGAATTGGGGTGGGAGGCACTGGGGGATGGGGAGGGAGGGATGAGGGGAGCGGGAGCAGGGGGTTTGGGGGGAGGAGGAGGGAGGGAGGGAACTGGTGTATCTATTAAGTTTGTATGAGCTGAAATAATAATAAAAAATGTATAAAAATTAGTTTTTAAATCCTTTTTTTTTTTTTTCATTTGTCATGTGGGTCTTTCTTGGGCCTCTGAGGGCAAACCTACACTTCTCGATAAGTGGTCTTACCCTTGGGTTCCCTAGAATATATGCGCTCTGGGACCCAGGCAGTGCATTTTACAGATCTGGCTTATTCCAGCTTGAAGAATGCCTTGGACAGACTAGCAGGGATACTTGATGTCAGCAGAGCTCAGCCTCAACCTAGATTCTTTACAGCTTCTTGGTAAGATGGGAACCAGTCTGCTGTACAAACTTGTGATTTGTGTTTTGTCTTCCTGACTTAACACAAGCTCACGCACGCACACATAGACACACACACACACACACACACAATGCTGTACATAAACTGGTTTATAGGGCTTATAGGAAACAATCTGCTGTAGATATGGATTTAACAAAAACACATATCCTATTTACATCCCCAACAGTCTTCCTAATTTTTCAGTGTATGGAGATTAATTCTCCACCATGTAGTAGGAAGGAACCTATAAATTTCAATACAGTAATTCTCAAAGGGGCTTTTCAAAAGAGTATTTTGGAATTTGTGAGGCTTTCTTTTTCTTTTTTTTTTTTTATCGTGTTGATAGACTCCCTAGTGCATGCACTTTTCAGCTGCAAACAAGTTAGGTATCCTATACTGTGAACGATGGTCTCATTCAACAAAGAGCTGCTCTGTCTTGTACCACTTTTAGATGTCTCCTTGCATATTCATGAATTTGAAAACCTGTTTATAATTTTCTAAGCCTGGAGCCTGACACCATTTTACATATAAACAAAAGTATTTCCAGAAGGTTTTAATAAGTTTGAATTTTTTTCTGGAATGCAAATATTGGGCACATTTGGAGAAAATTGCATGATTTTTCCTTTTAAATCTTACTAAGAATTTCTCATTGTGGAAAATCATGTCACTGACATTCAGCACTATTCATGACATTTAAATTGCTAGTATAATTTACTTTGATCAGCTTGCATTTGTTGTTCTTTTCCAAGTGATTTCAAATGTCAAGCGAGTAGAAAGAAAAGTGTCAACAAGATTCAGCTAAATTATTTCCTTGTGTCTCTTAATTGCAAACTATTCATTGTAAGGAGGTACAAGCATCTAACTTCAGATGTCTTTGTGCTTAGTTGTGCCAACCATTTACAAAAATAAAAAAATATGTTATTTTAAAGTAAATTTATTTAATTTCTCTTCTGTATTACAATTAGAGAACTATACTGTCTTTTGGGGGATGATATTATGTATTTATGGTTTTGCCACCATTTAAGGCTGATGATGAAGTACTTTTTGTACATTAAGAAAAAGGGGATTGATGCTGACAACTTTAACAACCTTAGTATGGAGGATTTTTTTGTTGTTATCTCTACCAACAGTTCGAAATAGTCTTCATGTCCATTTTCAATTCAGTATTACCTCATTATAATGTAACATAATTTAAGACATTTCTAATATAGGCCAGTAAGATGGCTTAATCATTAAAGGTGCCTGAACACAAACCTAGTGATCCAACTTTGATCCCTAGAGACCACATGGTGAAAAGAGAGAAATGACTTCCAAAAATTCTCCTCTGATCTTTATATGTGTGTTGTGGTTCCTATGTTTGCTCTCTCGATCTTTTTCTCTCTTTTTCTCATAAGTAAAACAAAAAAATTGCTATCTGGTTAAGGAAGCAAAACATGGAAATTCAGAGAGCAACAGGGTGCTCTTTATTAGGTACTGACCAGTGCTTTCTCCATTTTTTCCCCTTAATAACAGTGGATAAATGACTCTGCAGCACACTTTAAAAAAAAGAAAATCTTGACAACCAAGATTTCAGAAGTAACACATGGAATTTGCAAAAGCAAATTTGACACATATTTAATCATAATGTATAATTGTTATTGCTCTGGAATAATAATTAGGAATCTTTGGTAAGCAATTTTTTTAAATGACTGTAATTATATTACTGTTGCAGAGTCAAACTGTTTTGGTCTCATTTTTTTTTCTCATGGTGCAAAGTATTTAAAAAGAGACACATATGTACAGAGAAACACATAGCTTGCCATTCATACATCGAAAACAAAATACTTGGTGAAAGTGAAAGCATATTACTTTAACTTAAAAAAACCAAATGTACACATTGGAACTGAATTAGTACATTGTAATGTGACATATATATGTTTTCTGAATGGTAATCCTTTTCTTTTAAAAAAATTTTTTTTATTATTATTTATTCAACTGTGCGCATGTGCGTGTGTCTGTGTAGAACCACGGACGAATTCGTGAACCATCTTGGACGCCTCCACCTCCTTCTGCCCCGGGATTCACAGGCTCCGCCCTACCAAGACCAGAAGCGCAGGCCGCCCCCGCTTCCGCCTGGCGTCTATACGTGGGATCTGGGAACCGAACTCAGGACCCTTCGCCTGCAAGGCGGGAGGCTTAACCCCTGAGCTACCTCCCCAGCCCTGGTAATCCTTTTCTAAAGCTCAAACTAAACCACAGCAGACATGACCAGGAAAGCTCTTTCATCACTGCTATCACGATAGGCTTGTATACCAATGTGACACTACCACAGTTACTCTTTCTGCTTCTGTGAGACAATACTTGCACACAACTTAAGGGAGAAACGGATTTATTTGATTTATGGTTCTGGAGGGGAGATATAGTCCTTTATGACGGAAAAAACATGGCTGGTGGCAGAAGCTGTAAGAGGCTCAGGTCTCGTCCATCATGGAGGCAAAGGTAGCAAGCAGCAGACTGCTGCAGCAGACTATTAGAGGAAGTAAGGTGTTGCAGTTCGCCTGCATGGTTGCTGATCAACGACTATCAAATGCCTTAAGGGAACAAGGGTTTATTCTTTCTTATAATTCCTGGTTACAGTTCTCAGTACAGCTTGACAGGAGAGCACACACCAACATTAGGGCTGAGGAAACTGGCCACACCATCACCATATAACAGCTGAGAGAGGGACAATCCTTACTTGCCAGACCAGCATGTCTGGCCAAGTGAACACAAGGATGCCACCTTCCTCGACCAGCTCTCAGTATTTTATTCAACTGTGCAGGGCCTAGTCCCACCCACCATAGGCTGGGTCTTCCCCATCAGCTAGACAATCTCCTGCAGGTTTGCTCTGGGCTTAACTCAACCACTAATTCTCCACAAATATGCCCAAAGCTCAAACCCTCAACCATCAAGTTGACACTTGTGACTAACTATGACATTCCACTTCTTGTCAACTACACAAAAACATAGTGCTTTTATACTGTAACCGTCAATCCTTGTTCTCATAGATGTTAAAAGTTATCTTAAAAATATAAATACATTTAATTTTATTAATTCTAAAAGTCCAAAACTAAAACTTTCTGTAATTCAATTTAAAATGTTAGTCATTAAAAGTGCACTTATTAAAATGTTGGAGCTGAAAGTTCTAAAAAAATGTCTCAAATCTTTTAACTATCAAAATATGTTAAATACTTCAACAAGATACAATATCAAAATAGAAGTATCATAACATAGAAAACATTGCATTAAAATCAAATCCAGCAAATCAATTACTGCATCCTGTATTTCAATGTCCATCTTCTGTTGCTCATCATGTAGTCAAGGGGGCTTAAAGATTCTATGCATTCCCAGTCCCTATTTGTAGCCCGAAGCTGTAAAAGCAGAGTTCCTGTGAACCAGGCTGAATCTCCACTCACAGTTGTCCTCATAAGCAGTCCCACAGTTCTGGCATCTCAAACACCACTCTGAGTTCTCCTCTGCAGCTCTAAGCTTCACCGTCTCTTGCAGGAACTCTATGCCTGCAACTTGGCAGCTTCATGATAGCAGCTTTTGCTGCTCTCCACGAACCCCTCAGTAGTATGCCCAAACCAGTATCACCTGGGGGATGCTGCCAGATTCCAATGCAAGGTTGAAATGTAGCTTGGTCCACTTTAGCCACAGCTGTACCAACTTTAGCAAGCTAACTCTGGAAAAGCCTCTTCTCTAAGCAGCCAAACTTCCAAAGGGCAAGAAACAGCTTTAACTTGGGCTTTCGGCCTCTGAAGGAATCTGGGTTTTCAAAGCAAGGAATCGCCATATGGTGGTGTTCATGTCTTTACCATCCAGTGTAAAACACTAGGTTTTCCTTCAGTGATAATCTTAACTCCAAAAGTGGCACCTGCTCTATTGCCTGCCCCTTTCCTCATGCAGAGTTTCAAAGCCATCAACACGGTCCATTATTTCTAAATTCAACTCTACCAAAGTCATTGTTCCCCTCATCACAAATTGGAGCCAAACAATCCATAACTATCTCAGCACTGACATTATCCAATTGGCCCACTAAACTCTGAAGAATGGTGTTGGTAATCCACAAAGTGAAAATTTTCAAACATTTCCAACTTTGTCCAGTGAAACTGTTCAAAAGCCACAAAGTCCACATAGTCAGATTATCAGCAACACCCCACTTCCTGGGTACCAAATTCCGTTGCAGTTAGCCTGCATGGTTGCTGATAAATGACCATCGAACGCATTAAGGGAACAAGGGTTTATTCTCCCTTAAGAATCCTGGTTACAGTTCTCAGTCCAGCTTGACCAGAGAGCACACACCAACACCAGGGCCGAGGGAACTGACCATACCACTTTACAGCTGAGAGAGGGACAATCCTTACTTGCCAGACCAGCATGTCTGGCCAAGTGAACAGAAGGATGCCACCTTCCTCAACCAGCTCTCAGTATTTTATTCAACTGTGCAGGGCCTAGTCTCACCCACCATAGGCTGGGTCTTCCCCATCAGCTAGACAATCTCCTGCAGGTTTGCTCTAGGCTTAACCCAACTACTAATTCTCCATAAATGTGCCCAGAGCTCAAATCCTCAACCATCAAGTTGACACCTGTGCCTAACTGTGACACAGGACAAGGCTACCCATTCCCAAAACCTGCCCCCGCCCCATGACGCGCCTTCTTTCAGCAAAGTTCTACCTCCTAAAGGTATAATAACCTTCCTGAACATTAACAGCAGTTAATGATGTAAACGTATGAGCCTGTGGGGGACAACTCACCTTTAAACCATGACAGGCACCATATTATCTTAGCAGAAGAGATTTTGACAGAAGAAAAAGCAAAGTCCATCCATATTCCAACAGAAAACTCAGTCGACTAATTTATATGGAGAAGATTTTAAGCAACAATACACAAATTCATTTAACAAGCTATGAGAAATAAATAGTTTTCAGTCTATTTCCAGCACCTAGCATACATTCATTTGTGCTCAGTGAGTAAAGCCAACACAGAAAACATTTTTTTACCTCAGTAGTACTAACAACTAAAATAGGCACACACACAGGATGTCGTACTTTGATCTCTAGGTGGTATGTTAATAAACTTCTTGTAACTATAGTGATTTTTAGAGATCATCAACACCTAAAGAGAACAGGTTTATTTCAACTCACAGTTTTGGTGAATTCAGTCCAGAATTAATTGGTCCTGTTACTTTGGGATCGATCTTATGGTGGGGAGCATACAGTAAAACCACTTACTTCATGGCTAGAAAGCAAAGAGAAAAAGGAGAAGCTGAGTCCCTCAGTGTTTGTCTGTATGTGCTCTTGACTTGCAAGACCTGTGACTAGGTCCCACCTCTTAAAAGATTCACTTTCCCAAAGACCATCTAGGAGATCAAGCTTTTAACACACAGACTTTTAGAGGTACGTTTAAGATTGAAGTAAGTGAGTAATCATGGGAGTTCCACCAGGTTAATTAGAATAGTCTATAAAAACACTTAAAGAAATAATGTTGAATGCAAGTGTCTAGAAACGATAGGAACATATGAAGATCTAAAAAAGACAATGATTCAAAGAATATGGTTGCAAGATTAAGAGGTTATTTCCACATGTCATTTTTAAGTAAGGAACATTTCTCAGTTTATTCTTAAAACCAAGACAAGATGTGATCATAGGATATTCATGGTCTATGAAATTCTGTAGTTAAGTACTCCCAACAGAAACCCCAAGGAGACGAAGGTCTGAAACAGACTCTAGTATAAAAAGATCTTACATGGTAGCTCACATGTGTAATTCCAGCACTTAGGAAGTTGAGTTGGGAAGACTTCTGTGAGTCTTTGTCTACATAATAAGTTTCCTGCCCTCAGGGGCTAAAGAGTAATCTCAATTCACAAACAAATTTTAATGTACAAAGGGCGGGCTATTCTACACTGGTGACACCTCAACACATTTGGTAGGTGTTGTAGTTTGCCTACATAATGCCAGTGAATTCACAACAAAATGGCTTATGCAACAATGGGGCTTAACTCTGGCTTATGATTTTCCAATGACAGTTCTTAATCCATCTTGACAGGAGAGCTCATACCAACAGCTGGAGCTGAGGGAACCAGCCAGACCATGGCCACAGGACTGCTGAGAGAGAGGCAAATTTACTCGCTTGCAAGATAGCAAGTCAGTTCAAAGTGTGCTAAAGAATGCTAACTTCCTGAGCCAATTCCCTCCATCTTATCCCCCTTCCAACTCTGGTTTCAAGAGAAACAGGTCCAGGAGGGCCAGGTCAGTAATTATAATGAATGACCGAGGATGTAATTCATGGATTGAATTCTTGCTTAGCTTGCACAAATCCTTGTTTTCAACCCCTAGCATCATGCAGTAGATACAACAAAAGCATAATTATGAAAACTGAACATGAAGCACTGTGAATTGAATTAGTCTCTCCATGATATATTCTGTCACTAGCTGAAACCTCTCTGAGACTCTTGGCCAGTGACATCCATCATGATCCTATGCGTTACCTGGAGGTAGGACCTGGTACCACCGATGATCTTGGGAGACCAACCTAGGTGATTTGTGAAAAATCACTACTGAAAACTCAGATGTCTTTTTCTTCTCTGCAGTCCACAAACATATGAGTTCCCCAGTTCCATCCTCAGTAGCGGGGGTGGGGGTGGGGGGGTGGGAAGAAGCATGCAAGTAAGTTTATTCTTCTCTGAATCTTGTCTTACCCATGAAATTTTTCTATTATAAGAAGAATTTGTTATTCATGACATTATGACTTCTGTGTATCCAACTGAATTCTGTTGTGGAGGAGAAAGAAGATGGAAACTACTTTTTCCTCCATCACTACTCCCTCCCTAAAGATCAGTTGGCAGTAGGTCTACAGCCCAGCCTAGCTTCCACTGTGGTCTGAGGAATCCTACATGTTGTGGTCCACTTACCACCCAGTTGGGCCAGTTCAAGTACTACAGTACTAGGCCTACTAGTTCAGTGTTATGTGTGGTTACTGTTAATAAGTGCCCCCATGTCCACTGTATCTCTTTTTTAAAAGCTAATATTTCTGATTTTATTTGTTTAATTAATTGTGTGTGTGTGTGTGTGTGTGTGTGAGTGTATATCAGAGGGCACTGTGGAAGAACAAGGGTGACTTCAGGAATCATCCTGGATTGCTTCTATCTCCTTTATTGCTTTGCTATGGGATTTCCTAGGCTTCACCCACCAGGGCCGGAAGCGTAGGCCACCGCCATTCCACCTGGCATTTTTATGTGGGACCTGGTATCCAAACTCAGAACCTTCTGCTTGTGAGGCAGTCTCTGAGCCATCTCTCCAGTCCTGATTTTATTGTTTTTAAGTGTTAGAGGCCAGAGTCACTAAAAGGCCAAAAGGAATTCGCAAAGCTTGTTAGAGGCCAGAGTCACTAAAAGGCTAAAAGGAACTCAAAAAGCTTGTTTGATATGCCCCCCCCCCCCCCCCCCGGGATCCAGCTACCAGGACATTCCAGAGGAGCTGTAAAAACGCCCCGGACCCAGATAACAGATATCGCAACTGCTCGACCACCAGGTGCATCGACCACCAGGCGCCTCCACTGATTCTTATCTTTACCCCCCTGCCCCACTCCCTCTTCCAGCCTGAGCATATAAGCTGTACCCTAACCCTAAATAAATGAGACCTTGACAACTCTTTGCTTGGTCTCCCTCTTTCTTTCTCGCCCATCGTTCCCTGCAGGCTCGATCCTCCTCGGACCCACAAATAGCTGGTCCTGCTGGACAGGACATTTAAGATAGAGTTTTGCTGTGTAACTCAGGTTGGTCTCGAACTGGAAATCCTTCTGCCACCTCATATTTAAACAGAACAAAAATTAAAAGTTATTCTGACCTCATTGGCAGTTAAACTTAATCACAGTCATAAAAACACATTTCAAAATACAAAAGCATAGATTCCTATTCTACAGACTTATGATGTATGGATAGATCAAGCTCGTGTTAACAGAAAATGAATTATGACCCTCAGACCTATTTTTCCAGCTAAGTCTCAAAGCAAGCAAGACTTCACTAGGCTGACTATATCCACCGGGCAAACTTTCCAGAGGGAAGGTGAACCCTGGGAAACTCTGCACATAGCTTTCACTCGTAGTCCAGCATGGTGACACACATCTGTAATCTCAGCATTTAGGAGGCAGAGGCCAGACCAGCCTGGGCCACACAGTAGGCTTTGTCCCACAAAACAAAAACAGATTTTTATTTATTTCCTCATTCACAAGCATTTGTGTGCTATTTTTGATGCTCACGTTCAAACATCTATTTTTTTTTTTTTTTGTCTCCTTAAGGGCTTGTCTCAGACTATGCAGAAGCACAGATGGGGATGTGAAGCTGTGGATATATGCCCAAGTCAGGATATAAATCTTCCTTAGCTTTTCACATAATGCAAGTGCTAGCTATTGTTTTGGCGGCCAAGTACATTGGCCAACTCCCATCTCTTCTATTAACAAAGGTCAGATCCTTGGTTTGGGGGTCTTTGAGCAAGTCTAAGAGGCTACTTTGTTCTCTGACGAGAGAAATAGGCCAGGTAGTCCTATTCACACTATTTCACCAAAATGATACAAGGAACCAACAAGGAAGACCCTGCTTCTAAATGCCAGAGTTAGATGGCTGTGAAAACAGACTCTCTAGTTCTATCTCTCGATCTCCTGGCAATTGCTTGTTTGGATAGATATGGATATAATAAACCACAAGAGATGGCAGAGATTAGAGAAGGGGCTGAGGAAGGGAGAAAGATGTGGAATGTTTCCAGGTCTGAGGTCTGAGGTTGGAAAAGCTGACAATAGTCCTCAGGGGTGTTAGCCGATGAGAGATTCTGGGCACCGAGTCTGCCTCTCAGCTCCCTGTGATACTTCACCATCTGGATGGCAGAGCTGCTCCTGCCCAGGGCTCAGATATGTGCCTTACATAAACCACTCCTGATCCTCTGGCCCAGGACTATGTTCTATCAGCAATGTCCTCAACTCACACCTCCCCAGAAAAGCAGCTACATTTGGGGAGTGAGGAATCAATCTCTGGGGAGACTATCCCTCCGTGAAGCCAAATCCACAGAATTGCAGTTTTTGGCTACCAGGTAAGCAATTATTTATATAATCAAACAAAACCCTTCTTCTTCGAATTAGTTTTTGCTGTAATTTACACAACAAAATGTTAAGATGTTTAGTCAGAGCAAAAAAGTCATTTCTCCCTAAATGTGTTTCCATGTTTTCCAGAAGAAAAAATAAAAGTTGGTAGGTTTGAAAAAAAAAGAAAAGCACTCCCTTCTCTTCCCAAATTTTTACTTTTCTAAAGTCCAGGTGCCAAGATTTGGTCCATGCTCAAATTCAGTTTGCTCAGAACCTTTCTGTGGCAGAAGTTGTCCACAGCTTGTTGTGCATGACTGGGAGCTGAGTACTCACAGATAGTAGAACCCTGGGTCTTCTTTTCCATTTTGATCCAGTTCCCACTGTAATGTTCCTGTGAAGATATTAGATAGCTAGTGGGGGTTATTATATTAGTTACATATTCAAGACTTAAGCATTGGGATGCTAAGGAAATGTAGATCAAAAATCACAATTCGCATCTCAAAGGGATAAGAGGTCGTTTATTTTAGAACCAAATGTGAGTGTCCATGGCCCGAGAACACAGATTCAGGTTTTTCTCAGTTGTACGTGTCTGCTGTGATAACACGTTTCTAGATGTTTCATAATTACAGGACAAAGAAAACTATAAATCATGACACTCTGAAAATATACTGGTGGAAACGTGGGCAGGTAGGTTACAGAATAGCAGAGAGATCTCTGACATAGGCATTGGATGCCATCTGGCCTTTTGAAGACACCTGAGAGGGATTCTCTGGATAATGCTGGCCTCTGGGTATGCGAAAGGAGCATTTGTCTTGATTACTTTATTGTCGTCAAAGACCTACCTTAATTGTAGGTAGGATCATTCTCTAAGCAGGGGAACAGGGATGGAGAGAACTATCAACTTAACCTGGAGAGAGGGAATGGATCAGTAACCAATGTCATGATAAAGACAAGAAGCAAATTAGTCTTATGAGGTAACAGTGGAAAGCACGGAAAGTAAAAAAGAAATTCAGTCAAAACACAGCGGTTTCTGATTTAAGTAATGTAAAGATTGGATATTGTGAGGAGGAGAAAAATCAAGGAAAGGCTCTGCAGGTGCCTCACTAATGCAATGAGAAGAGAGTTCACAGAGTCAAAGAAGAAAACCAATTAGACCAAAGCAACTTCCCCAGGGTGGTTGTGGAGGATATGAGTGCACAGAAAAAAATGTGCTGCCATGGCTGAATGAATGTAGGAGGAGAAAGAGATTTCTGCAAGGTGAGAGCTATCATATGACATGGGAGAAGGAATTTAGGATGAGGCTGTTTTCAAATGAGGCAGTTGGTGGGGGGGTATGCTGGCTCTGTGGTCTGGAGGAAGGAAAGAGAAAACCACCTCTGAAGATTGGGTCAAGTCCCTTTGCCTTTGCTCTCACCTGTGTTTATCTCTAATTCTCTCCTTTGATTTGTTTGTGCGTGAGTCCTGTCTCAGATTGCAGTATAGCAGATAAAGCAAAGGCAAGGGTATGTTTCCCTGAATTATCTGTCCTGGTTAAGAGTTACTTGAAACAGGTAAAATAATTGCTTTTAATTATAGAAATGTTATTCAATGTATAGAAACGGATTATATGATATATCATCATTGTATATCAGACACGCTACACAATGTACACATGGTATAACAGGTTCACATCATATAACTGAGAGAAGTCGCAACAATGTACTCATCATATATAACAGATACATGTTATATGATATAAATATCATACAATAGAAACATGTTATACAATGAAAATATATAACACAGACATGCTATGTAATGTAAACAACATAAATAATTATTGTGCATTATGCATACTTAATACACTATACATAATACAATTTTACAGGTTTTCTCTTCCTCGGGGTTCTTGTGTTCTAGAGTCGAAGTTTGAAACTAGAACACGTTGAAAGGTTAAAGCAGGGATTTTATGGGAAATGAGAGAAGAGAGCAGAAACTCTTGGACACTTGGTCCAACGGATGCTGGGAGGATGCCATAACCTCAGGTAGGAGAGCATTACAACAGAGGAGATAGCTTAAGGTCAGAGAGAACAGGAAAGCCACCATTAGCACATGACAAGAGAGCTAAAAGGAGAGAGAAGAAAGGTGGGTAGAGCCATAGTCTTTCATAGTGTGGCACTGCCAATGAGTGTCCCACAGTTATAAAGGAACTGAGGTGAAGACTGGAGAGGTGGTGGGCATGGTTCCCATAGGACCAGAACACTCCTAATTGTGCTAGCTGTCCAATACAAATTAAGTCGCCTCCTCATTATGACACATAGATAATGTAGGTATCAATGAAAATTAGAACAAAGTAGTCAGGACCACTGTTGATCAACTCTTAGACATAGGCTGAATTGTTGAAGGGAGCTGCGGATACACACATCCTGTAGATACAGCTGACTTTGGACTGAGCGGAAACCATTTCCTGAAACATTGTTTGGTCACCTTTGCTGACCTAACAAGTTCCTTCTCCCAAACTACCCAGAGACTGAGGCCACACCCAATTCCTTACTTTTGCTGATACCAATCACAGTTCCTGATTAGCAAATAACATAATTTCCAACCACTGTTGTAACTTAAAACTATGAGTTCAGTCAGCCAGCATCTTACAAAATCTGGAAGGACATTTTCAAGACTTTAAATTTGTGTTTTCCTTGATTTTGATCCTAATGAGCTTCAAGAGAATGTATTTTCTTTGCTCTCCACTAGGTTGATTTTATTGATTATTTTTCATTGTAGAAATGTGTTAAACACCATCTAAAATCTACACATGTATCAGCTTTTACTACTTAGTCCTCATAAACCCCAGTCCAATTTGAGCATTGAGATTTGGCATGTGAAAATGTACTGGACAATTAAGCAGATGATTTTCTTTGGGCAACAGCAACATAGGAAGCAATTATTAATGAGGAATACTTGAAAGAACAGGGACGAGCCTGGCTTTCATAGCAGTCAGCTAGAAAGTTCTGAGGAAGATGGAGACATCTTGAACATTTGAGAATAGGACTGTTTCATGATGAGCTGTTTCCCTGAATACAAAAGGGATGGAGCCTTCAACACAATTACTACTCCAAACACAGGTTCAGATAAAGTGCCGCTTTGTTAGGCTCTGGTTGGGCAGTTTTAGAGCAGCCATGCTTTAAAAACCAGAGATGGTTTTTGAAGGTCTTCAAGATCATCCCCAGGGCTGGAATTACCTTGAAGCAACACACCCTATTTTAATCCTCCACAGAAATAAGGTCACCAACTTCCCCCAACCCTCTGTTCATGAAAGTATATGGAGATTAATTCTCCATTGTAAATAAGCATTACCAAGAGGTTGGGCCCAAGATCAACTGGTTGGGCCCCAGTATAAACAGACCAATGAGATATCAGGGATCAAAAGTTCCACTCAGGTTTGCAGAAACTAGAACGAACCAATGAGGAGTAGCTATTTTTCCCTGACTTGCCTAACCCTATAAATATACCTGACCCTGGAAGGCATCTTTGGCTCCCTTGTCTCTCATGATACTCCATGTTTGGAGTTCAAGAGTTCTGGCTCCCTTACCTGGATCTCTTGCCCTTCAGGGATTCTTTGCCCTTCAGTTCCATTCTTTCTCTCCTCTAATAAGCTCTGCCTTAATCCTATATGTGTGTTCTGGTATATAAAGACCTCAGAGGGAATCTGTTACATATTTGGTGAGCACAACCAGGAGATCAACCCCATATCATTTGGAAAATGAAAGTAGCCCATGGAATTCAGAAAATAATCTGATGACAACTTTTACAACCAGAGTTTTAGGGAAAAAAAAAATCTAGGCTCCACGCAGACATAGTGGGCTAGCAGACTGCAAAGCAGGTCTGTTTTGCTCCACTGATTAAGTTTTTGAAAAACTGAAAGTTGCTATTAAAGGCCATATTGTGATGGGGTTCCTCTTGGGTCTCCTCCCCCTGCCAGTGCTAAAGGGATCATGGTCCCCCAATGACTGAAGCTTGCAATTCCTTGTTCTGTTCCCAGACAGGAACCACTTTCTCATTAGAATGAACAGCACTAGAAAGTTCCCTCCTTTAACTAACAAGACATAAAGCCAAAATCAATCCCCACCATCAGGCACAGACAAACTAAAGTTGGTTATCTGTCCAGAAGAGACCATTCACGTATCCATCTGAGTGTGCCCCGGGCAGGGTCAATTGAGTATGATTTAGCCGTAGTAGGTTCAGCTGTTCCTGACTTGGGATTCAATTGTATTCCTGTCATGGTTTAAAATATGTCCCCTCATAGTCTCTTGTGTTTGGGAAGGTCATGGAACCTTTAGGAGGTGGAGGCTTGCCGGGAGAAGGCAGTCATAGAGGGTGGGCCTTGAGGTGGATTAGTCCCACCTTACTTCTGGGAGAGGTCTGTTCTAGCAGAGGTGGTCTGGGAGCTCTCAGCCTCCAAAATGTCTGCAGTGACTTAGCCTGCCTCCAGCTTCTGCCAGCCAGCCATGCCAGCATTCACCATGAAAGACTGTATCTCCCCTCTGGAAAAGTAAGCTGAATAAATCTCCTTTCTCCCTTAAGTTGCTTGACTTTGGATGTTCTCTAACACAGACAGAAAAGAGTAACCATTACAATTCCGACCCCACCATCACCATGGAACCCCAGAATGAGCCCATTCAAACCCTGTGGCTGTGAGGAGCTCTTGAGGATCTTACTGTGGGGCTACACATTTGACCCATGAGTTGTTACAGGTCTCCTGGCTCAAGCTGCCTTCACTCACACAGAGTTTAAAATATTCCCTCTCCCATTTCAAAACTACCCTTCTTCTCCCTCTCCCTTGAGAAAGCTACTTGGAAAGGTAAGCAGAGATAGACCCCAGAGTTTCTTTTACCTAAGCTGGTAAAATCTACTTCTTGTCTCCTGCCTCCTGGATTGCTGAGCCAAGTATGATGTGGGGTTCGATTGACTGTGCTAGCCAATTCCCTTTGGGGTCATTATGTATCTGGGTTCTTGTGTTCGGGAGTCGATGATTGAAACCGTGTTGAGAGGTATAAGCAGGAATTTTATTGAAAATGGGAGAAAAAGGAATAAACTCTTGTATGCTTGGTCTGAGGAAGGCAAGCAGGAAGCCATGGAAATGCACTAGAACAGAGGACGTAGCTTGAAGTCAGAGAGAACAAGGTGAGAGTCACCGTAAGCACATGGTAAGAGGAAAGAACTGCGATGACACGGTGGGAAAGTAGGAAGAAGGGAATGGATGGGTAGAGCTACAATCCCTTCCAGGGAGTAATTTAGTTTCTTTCGGATAGCTAGTGCAGTGAGAAATGTCTGGTCTGTGGGAACCAAGCCCTCCACCCCTCCAGTCTTTACCTCGCTTTCTCAGTAACTCCTGGGACACTCATTAGCAATGCATAGACTATAAAGATCATGGTTCCACCCACCACGGTTGTCTTCTGGCTCTTTTGCTGCTCAGTCTACCGTGGCATCTCTGCTCTTCACTAGTCATGTGCTTATGGCAGCTCTCTCACTGTTCTCTCTGATCTTAGCTATCTCCTCTGCTCCAATGCTCTTCCGCCTTAGAGCTGCGGCTTTCTCCTGGCCTCTCTTAGACCTAGCATCCAAGAGTTTTCTTCCCTATTCTCTGAGTTTTAATAAAATTCCTTCCTATACTTGTCAATGCATTTCAGTCTTCGGCTGCAGAACACAAGAACTCTAAGGAAGAGCAACCCCACAACGCTTTTATAGCTGGGCATTGCTAAGGAGTGGCCCAGGGTTACTAGGCGGTAACTCTGTGAGATAGTAAAGACTAGAGGAATGGGGTGTGTGGGTCTTACAGGACCTGGCATTTCTATACTATATGTCCAATAAAAATTATTCCTAACTTCAGCTTCAATTGACTGGCTTTATTACTGGTGTGAGGTTTAAAAAAAAATGAGGGGTGGTCTGGATGAGCCTTTTCTTAGTCCTGGATTTGCAAACCAGCCTGATGGGGTTGTCATCTCTTCATTCACTTGAGGGAACAATCCAGTTCCTTTGAAATGATCCCTCCATCTGCCTAATTAAAATTCTATGTGATTGAGGACTGGATCTGAAAGAACAAAAATGTGAGATCATCTTCATTATTACTTTCTATTTTTTTACTTTCCTCTCTTTCCTTTCTCCTCTTCCTCTCCTTTCCCCTCTCTGCTCTGTCTTACAGAGCAATCTTATAGAGATATTCTTTTTGAATGATATAAGGTTATTAATGAAACAAAGTGGTCATTAAAAGGTTTCAAGAGGACTTTCAATGATATTTTTCTGTGTTACGGTGATGGGCCACTAAGATCTTTCTTTTTATTTATTTTTTTAATTTTTTAATTTATTATTTATTCAATTGTGCGTGTATGCATGTGTGCGCGTGTGTGTATGTATGTGTGTGTAGAACCACGGACGAATTCGGAACCACCATGGACGCCTCCACCTCCTCCTTGTTTACTCTGCCCCTGGATTCACAGGCTCCGCCCTACCAGGACCAGAAATGCAGGCTGCCCCCGCTTCCTCCTGGCATCTATACATGGGGTCTAGGATCCGAACTTAGGACCTTCTGCCTGCAAGGCAGAAGCTTAACCCCTGAGCCACCTCTCCAGCCCCTAAGATCTTAACAATAAGAAAATTATTCTCTCTTTTTGGAAAAATCTCTAAATGGCTCAAAATAAAACAAAAATCCTAGCTAATAAATCAAACACAAAAACCAATAAGACAGGAACAGTGTCTGTCTAGGTCACAGGTTATTTACTAAGTTTCTAGAGTGTTTCATGTATAGTATGAATTCAACATTTTGCTTATATTATTGACTTCAGAAAAATAAATTTGAAGCTTGTGGTGGATTGCAGAATCGAAGAAATTTATGAGGTTCCTCAGCTCCATTCAAAATAATTGGTATGCAATTTCACAAGGCCATACTGGAATTTGAGTGTAGTTGATTGAATTAAGAAAACACTAAGTATTGGATTTATACCTTATTTAGAAAAATTATATAAGCAAAAGAGTAAGTTTGTTTGGCACAGAGAAAATGGAAACTAAAATGCAGAACTGTTCATATCCATTTAGGCATTGTCAAGTCAGAGAATTCTCAGACCCATGAAAATAGCCTGGGGAGGTGACAACCCCCATCCTTAACTTGATTCCATTAGCCACTTGAACTATATAACTAATGTTCCTATTCCAATCCCATGCTTATTAAACAATACTGTAATTCTAATTTGGCTTCCTGTGGCTGTCGGAGAAACAAATCTTGGATGTCTTAAGAATGTATTGTCTGTACTAACCCAGGAAAAATTGAGCTGCAGCCATGCAGTTAGCTATTTCTTTACAGATATTAATGATTTTTTCCCTTAGAAACTGAAAAATACAAGCAGACATTTGACAGAATTATGTGTTAGAAATATATCTTGAGCTTTAGTGATGAGACAGGATTTAAGAAATACAAGACTGGGATCAGGCAAAGAAGATAGGAAAGCAAGATTTCACAGGTTGAAGATAATGAGGACCTGAATTAGAGATGCACAGGCTATAGGGACATGGAATTTCAAATAGGAAGTGTTTCTCTGCACTCTGGCTAGTTGTGTGTGTGTGTGTGTGTGTGTGTGTGTGTGTGTGTGTGTGTGTGTGTGTACATGCGTGTGTTTCTATGTATGGGATCTGAGACCAAAGGAGGACATTAGGGATCTGTTCTATCATTCTCTGTCATATTCTCTTGGGAAGGGTCTCTAACTGTACCTGGAGCTTGCTAGTTTTATGCTAGTCTGGCTGGTAACCAGCAAGCTCCAAAGGTCTTCATGTCTCTGCTCCTGTTCTCCCAGAGCTGGGATTACAGGCACGCAGTCTTAACAATGCTTTACGTGCTGAATCCAAACTCTGGTCCACATGCTTTGTGTAGCAAGCCACCCCCACTCCGGAGCCATGAGAATTATTTTTAAAATCTACTAATTTAATAGGTGAGCAATATTATTTCCTTATTTAAATTTTAATGTCCCTCAGTGAGATAGCTCAGTGGGTAAGGCACCAATTTGCAAACCTAAAGATTTGAGTTCAGTCCCTGGAAGCCCACAGGGTACACGTGTGTGCCTCTCTCTCCTCTAATAAATAAATAAAATAGAATTTGCTGTTTGGTTAATTCCTTTCGTGTGTGCATGCAGGCATGTGTGTATGCTGTTAAGAGGCCAGAGTCACTAAAGGGCCAAAAGGAACTCGTAAAACTTGTTTATGTTAGAGGCCAGAGTCATTAAAGGCCAAAAGGAACTCAAAAAACTTGTTTGATATGCGCCCCCCCCCATCCAGCTACCAGGACATTCCAGAGGAGCTGTAAAAAACGCCCCGGACCCAGATAACAGATATCGCAACTGCTCGACCACCAGGTGCCTCCACCACCAGGCGCCTCCACTGATGCTTATCTTTACCCCCCTGCCCCACTCCCTCTTCCAGCCTGAGCATATAAGCTGTACTCTAACCCTAAATAAACGAGACCTTAACAACTCTTTGCTTGGTCTCCCTCTTTCTTTCTCGCCCATCGTTCCCTGCAGGCTCGATCCTCCTCGGACCCACAAATAACTGGTCCTGCTGGACAGGACAAGTGGCGCCCAAACGTGGGGCTCGAGGCACGGACCCCGAGTTGGACGAAGACCCAGCCGCGCGGACCAGAGACTCGTAGAGGAGATCGCCCTTGTCATGCACGAGGGAAAGTCATCTCCAGTGCAACTCGTAGAGGAGACCGCCCTTATCACTCATAAGGGAAAGCTGTCTTCAGTACAACTCGTAGAGAAGACCGCCCTTACCACTCATAAGGGAAAGCTGTCTTCAGTGCAATTCGTAGAGAAGACCGCCCTTACCACTCATAAGGGAAAGCTGTCTTCAGTGCAATTCGTAGAGGAGATCGTCAGGGAAAGACATCTCCAGGTAAGTGATTCATCTTCGTCTCATTATTTTCAGCGATGGGCCAAAATGTTTCTAAAGAGGCTGTCTTTATTAAGGACATTAAGTCCTCTCTCAGAGAAAGGGGAGTTAGAGTTTAAAAAGAGTTAAAAGAAAAGATTTAGTAGGATTGTTTTCTTTCTTTCATTTCTGAAGCTTGTCCTTGGATTGTTATTATGGGTCCGGAGATTCACCCCCGGACTTGGACTAAAGTAAGTCATGATTTAATCAATGATGTAATTCAGGAATTTAATGGCGGCGCACAGCGAGTGCTGGCTGTAGTGCACATGCACAAAACAAAATGTTTGGGGGCAAAGCGGTCCGCTTGTCCCAGCGTGGAAAAAAGTTTGTGGGCAGAGTTGCTGGCTTTGAAGGCTGGGGAGAGGTCCCGGCGTGTGGAAAAATGGCTGCTGGGAGAGAAAATGCCTCATGATTCTCTTCATAGAAGAAAAGGAGGATGGAAACGGTTAACAAAAAAAAAAAAAAAAAACGCTTCCCATGCATCTTCACAGAAACCTGTCCCGGGGCAGGCTAGAGTGGGGAGCTCAGGGGGGGCTGACATACAAAGTTACTTTTAAAAGGTTCTAACTTGTTTGGCTATTTGAATTCCCTATAAATATGTGTATTTTATGTTTCATAACAACAACAACAAAAAAGGTGGCCACTTTAGGTTATTGCGCGCTTGTGATCACATTTTTGGTTTTGACTTTGTTCATTATTTGGCATGCCCAATTTAAATGCACGTGCACACTTAAAAATTACCATCAAAAGGCCTGAGTACGTACTGATTAAAATATCTTTTTATGAAGCTTCACAAAGAAATAATGTGTTTTTACCTAAGAAAGTTTGTTTTCACATGTGTAATGTTAACGTATTTAACAGCCAAAAAATAAAACTGGTTTCTGAGAAATTATGAGCTCCCTTCCTTGGGAAAAAATCTGGTTCCTAATTCCAAGTATACTCCTATGTTCTGTTATAATCTTACAAATTTAATTCAAGTACAGTGATTTTTAAGACGGGGTCTGCTGTTAATGCCTTTATTAAAGAACTTTTCTTACAGGATATCTAATATTAAAACAACAAAAAAATCAAAAGATAAAAAAGGTATAAATAAACAAGGTATGGTACTTAAATGTATAAAAGGTTTTAAATAAGGTTTATAAGATAAAAAATCTCGCTTAAAAATTAAATGTGTACAGGAGTTTTGAGTTGATTGATTAAAAGGATGTTAAAGTGTGCTATAAAGGTTTATGAAATTTTGGGTTTATAAACAGATTAAGAACTAGAGATGGTAAAAAAAAAAAAAAAAAAAAAAAAAAAGTTATACATTGTGCTTCTTTTCTGCTATAGAGGACATTGAGCCTCGGAGGTTAAAGATTAAGATTAAGCTTCACGTATTTAAATGTATTTTAATTGTCTGTTTTGATTAAGCAAGAATTTGGTTACTCATAAAATCCCAACTTCTCAAGAGCAGCAGAAAGCTTATTCTGGGGTCATGAGTAAAAACTAGAGAGGTCTGAGAACGTTGGCTTAGAGTTAAAAATTGTTTACAAGATTACTATAGGACCTTTGGCCCTGCAAAGGTTCCGGTCCAAACCTTCGCGCATTAAAATCTTATTAATGATGTTATACAGGTTTATATTAGATCTCCTGATATTCAAAAGGTTATTTTAGAGGGAGAAAAAGTTTTACAACGTTGCTCCAGGCCCCCTTCGGCTTGCGAGTCAGTTGCTGTTGATATGCCAGCTCCTCCTTCAGATCCCCCTCCCTCGGACAATTCCCCTCACTTAGAGTCCCCTCCCATCCGTCTCTACCCCTCCTTAAACATTCCAGAGATCCTTAACCCAGTCTCTGATGATAATGCCCTACCCCCTGATGAGAAAACTTCCTCAATGAGGCTACTTAACTGTAAAACACCCAACTGCCATTCTCAAAAAACCTTCCATTCTTACCCACCCCCCTATGCTTCAGCTCCTCTCTTTTGTGCCCCTGTTTTTCCTTCAGACAACGCCTTAGATCTTATCATTCAAGCCAAAGCTGAGCTCTCTCAGCAATCAGCCTCCTTAAAACAACTCCTCCAACAAAAGAGGGAACATCTCACCCTGATAAAAGAGCTTTGTGCCCTAGATTTAAAATTAATTCAAACTTCTCAGTCTCCCCCTATAAGTTCAAACCCTAAAAAATGCCAGACAGCCTCTAAAAGCCTTCAACTTTTCCCAGTCACCTGGAACAAAGCCTCCACAAATTGCCAGGAACCTTCCTCTTTCCAAGGGGAAGAAATCACTGAGACTGGGGATGAATCTGATAATCAGAGAGATGGAGAAAGTCCCTCGGAGAAATCAGGTGGTCCAGAATCAACAATACCGCCGCCTAAGTTTAAAACATTTAAAAGATTTAAAAGTGGCAATTTCTAATTACGGCCCTACAGCGCTATTTACGGTAGCTTTACTAGAAAACCTGAGTGAGCACAGGCTTGTCCCAAATGACTAGCATCATCTGGCCCATGCCTGTGTAGCTGGCGGTGATTTTGTTCTTTAGAGAACTGAGAGAGATTGCCCAGCATAATTCTCAAACGCCTAAGACTAAAAACTTGACCAGAGATAGACTTATGGGGCGCCCTCCATATGAAACTAATGAAATTCAAACACGTTTCCCTCCTGGCCTCCTGTCTCAGATTCAAAATGCAGGTCTCAAGGCATGGAAAGGCTTCCCCCTAAAGAGTCCGCTACCACCTCCTTGGCTAAACTTCATCAGGGACCCGATAAGCCTTATAGTAATTTCATCAGCCGCCTCACAGACGCGGCTGAGCGGCTGGTCAGTGGGGGCAAAGAAAGCGAGAGTGCTTTTGTAAAACACTTAACATTTGAAAACGCCAATCCTGCTTGTCAGGATGCTATCCACCCTCACCGATCCTGTGACATCTCTGACTATATAAAACTGTGTTCAGGCATTGGCTCGGCTCATGCTATGGGCATCGCCATAGGAGTTGCCTTAAAAGATTTTACCACAGACAAAAATTGCTTTAATTGTAAACAACCTGGCCATTTTTTCAAAAACTGTACGACACCTAAGGCCTCCTGCCTACTGCCTACAATACCCTGCCCTCGATGCAAAAGAGGAAAACACTGGGCCTCTGATTGTCGCTCAAAAGCTGATGCCCAGAGAAACCCATTACCACTAAAAAAAAAAAAAAAAAAAAAAAAAAAAAAAAATTTCCAGAAAGGCCAGCCCCTTGTCCCAGCTCAGACAACTCAGGGACTCAACCCTGGAGCAATCAGGTTCTTCCCTCAAACCAAAACATCCCAGCCAATAAAATTTCCACTTTCCACAGAACAACCTCAAACAGCACAGGATTGGACCACAGTCCCTCCACTGACTCAATATTAACCCCTGATATGGGAGTTCAAGTCCTACTCACGGGCATATATGGCCCTTTACCCATTCTACCCTAAAAGGCCTCCATGTTTATCCAGGTATTATAGATTCTAATTATACAGGTTAAATAAAAATCCTTGCCTACTCTAACAATGGACCCCTATGTCAGGGAAATGACCTTGTCGACCAGGCCACACAGCAACCTTCTTTGACTTCCTCCCTAACTGTGCTTGCCCTGAAACAACAAATATTTACTACAGCGCTCATCCCTCTTCAACAGGCACAACAGGCTCATAACCTCCATCATCTCAATTCCCGCACCCTTCGCCTAAGATACAAAATATCTAAAGAACAGGCCAGAGAAATTGTCCGTAATTGCAAAGCCTGCCTATCTTTTCTCCCTGAACCCCATATGGGAGTTAATCCTAGGGGACTTGTGCCAGGCGAACTTTGGCAAATGGATGTCACCCATTTTAAAACATTCGGAAAAAATAAATATATTCATGTCACCATTGATACCTTTAGTGGTTTTATTTATGCAACTCCCCAAACGGGAGAGGCCACAAAACATGTTATTAACCACCTTATAGCCTGTTTTTCAGTCATAAATTGTCCTAAAGTCATCAAAACTGACAATGGTCCAGGATACTCTAGTACTCAATTTAAAGCCTTCTGTGCTCAATTCAACATTAAACACATCACGGGCATCCCATACAACCCCCAAGGGCAAGGCATAGTTAAAAGAGCCAATCAAACCTTAAAAAATATGCTCCAAAAATTACTGTCTAATGGGGGAATTCTTTACTCCCCCCATAACCACAAAACCCTGCTAAACCATGCATTATTTGTTTTAAACTTCCTTACCCTTGATGAACAACAACAATCTGCAGCTGACAGGCTCTGGCATCCCTCCACGGCTGATGACTATGCTCAGGCAATATGGAAGGACCCCATTGACAACAAATGGCACAGGCCTGATCCTGTGCTCATATGGGGAAAGGGCCACGCCTGTATATATAACAGACAAGCCAAAAGCGCTCGATGGCTTCCAGAACGCTTTATTAAACCTTATACCCCTAACAAGCCCCCTCAATCTTCCAAAATCATCACAACGCCTATTAATCAATCCCAGGGTGGCGCCTGAGAAGACTCTCTTCTTTTCTCTCCACAGAAAAAATGAACACCTATCTTCAGTCACCTTGGACCCTGTTCGCCGTTCTGCTTATCCTACCTGTTGGAGAATCTGGCCCCTATCAACTATGGAACTATACATGGGTAATAATCAACCAAGCAGGTGACATAGCTAGCTCCTATTCTCAGATTGCATCCTCCCCACCTTGGCCCAATCTTGAAGTAGATCTTTGCAAGTTAGCTTTAGGAGCTGACTCTTCCTGGGGAACTCCAGACCACTACCTACCTCAACCAAAGCCCGTCAATACTCAAGCCCGCTACAGTTCGGTTCCTGGGTGTTATAACCTCTGGGCTCGATCTTTTCTAACCTTGGCCCCCATCTATGTCTGCCCAGGCGCCCACTGAGACTGCTCCTAGAATACTCGGTGCGGTTATTCCACTGATTATTACTGTGCTTCCTGGTCCTGTGAAACCACTGGAGATACTTATTGGAAGCCTAGTTCCTCTTGGGACTATATAACTGTTAAAAGAAAAAACCCTCCTTTTTATGAAGGAATAGCCTTTATTGACAATCTTACTTATACGAATGACAGCAATCAATTATCGTGGGACACTGTCGAACTCACTGTCACTGATGTCTCTGGAATAGGAACCTGTCTCCTGGGCAAAAATATGATTCCCCCCGCTCAGTTGACAGATATATGTAATGACACCCTGGTTGTCAATTCTCAGTTCATGTACTTACAAGCCCCTGCTCATAGTTACTTGGCCTGCTCTACAGGCTTAACCACTTATGTTGAGACTTCCAAATTTCTACAGGTACGTGACTATTGTGTGTTGGTGCGACTGTTTCCCAAACTCACCATTTATGACCCTAACGAGTTTCTTACATCCTGGCAAAGGGGTACAGACCCCCATTCTCGCCATAAGAGAGAGCCTATATCTGCCGTAACTCTAGCTGTCCTTATCGGCCTTGGCCTTGCTGGAGCAGGCACTGGTATAGCATCCCTCACTACCTCCCAATATCAATATAACCAACTTAGCATAGCCATTGATAATGACATTAGAGAAATAAGAGACAGTCTCCGAAATCTCAAAGACTCACTGGCATCCCTCTCTGAAGTAGTTTTACAAAATCGAAGAGGATTAGATTTAGTACTCCTTCAACAAGGAGGCCTCTGTGCAGCCTTAAAACAACAATGCTGTGTATATATAGACAAAACTGGTCTTGTAGAAGATAGTTTACAAAAAATCACTGAGAGCCTAGAAAAAAGAAAAAGAGAAAGAGAAAAACAAGAATCTTGGTATCAAAATTGGTTTTCCACCTCCCCTTGGCTATCTACCCTCCTCCCTAGTATTTTAGGACCTCTTATTGTATTACTTTTGCTTCTTTCTTTTGGCCCATGGGCCTTTCAAAAATTGACTCGTTTTATAAAATCTCAAATTGACTCTGCCCTTTCTCCATTCTCCGTTACGGTCCAATATCACCGGGTCTGTACAGAAAATACTGATGACAATGAAACATCATTAGATATAACTACTGAGAGGCTTAATTTCTCTGCCCTTACTACTGATAAAGCCTCATGGTGGAAATGTTACTAACCACTCTTCTCTTGAGATTACTTTATGATATAGGTCCTGCCCGCCGCCTCCTCAACACGCTGGTCCCATCGACAGCCATCAACAACATCAACCCCACAGGTGGCCTCTGAGACCTGGTCTAGCTACAGCTATATCATCCTTGGGCCTTTAAGAGGAGGTTTTTGAGCCCAGGTGGCCGCTCCAAAGACGGGCAACTTCCTCGGCCCCTAAGACCGACCTAAGACAGGGACTCTGAGGATGACAGAGCTACCCCATGACGGGGAGGCTAGGGGCGATGAGGTCGAACCTAAGACAGGAACTGCCACACAAAAATGGCTCCGGGACACACAGACAATATTCTTCCCAAGCCTGCCTCGGCCCAATAGCTGCCTAGCTGCCCCCCACCTTTACTATATAGAAAAGGGGGATATGTTAAGAGGCCAGAGTCACTAAAGGGCCAAAAGGAACTCGTAAAACTTGTTTATGTTAGAGGCCAGAGTCATTAAAGGCCAAAAGGAACTCAAAAAACTTGTTTGATATGCGCCCCCCCCCATCCAGCTACCAGGACATTCCAGAGGAGCTGTAAAAAACGCCCCGGACCCAGATAACAGATATCGCAACTGCTCGACCACCAGGTGCCTCCACCACCAGGCGCCTCCACTGATGCTTATCTTTACCCCCCTGCCCCACTCCCTCTTCCAGCCTGAGCATATAAGCTGTACTCTAACCCTAAATAAACGAGACCTTAACAACTCTTTGCTTGGTCTCCCTCTTTCTTTCTCGCCCATCGTTCCCTGCAGGCTCGATCCTCCTCGGACCCACAAATAACTGGTCCTGCTGGACAGGACAGTATGCCTGTGTGATCAGAGGGCAATTTCAAGGGTCTAAGCTTGACATATATTTTGTTTGAGACAGGATTGCCTGTTGTTTTTCATAGGTCAGATCAGTGGCCTAGGAGCTTCTGGGAAATCTCCTCTTCACTCCCATCTCTTTGTGGGAGTGCTGGGATTATAGATATATAGTGCTGTGTGTCCTGCCTTTCCCGCGGGTACCTGGCTGTTTGCACTGAGATCCTCATATTTGCCAGATGGGAACTTTTACCCACAGAGCCATCTCCCCTACCCTATTTGGCTAAGTCTTTTGTTTGATTTTTATTTTTATTTATTTACTTATTTGTGGTGTGAATTAAACCCAAGGCCCAGCATATATTAAGCATGCACTTTTATAATGAGCTACATTTTTAGTGCCCTGCTTAATGTTTTTGAATTTAATTTTTTGTTCATAAATGTGTTTTAGGCCTTAAATGTATAAGAGAATCACACTGTGGATAATAACCAATACTGGCAATAAGAGCAGTTAAACACTGCATAGCCAAATAGGACAAATTGAAATGCAAAGCCATCCCATTCTGCTTTAATGTAATGCATTAACATTGGTCTGACCTTCAGCTTTGATTTACACAAAGCTGCCTGGGAGACAGAATTTACTGACTCAACATAGACCAATGGACTTGTGTTTTCACAGTCCAAAAAAAATTAATTCTAAGAAATAGACCATATTTGTTCAGAATTCAATCAGTTTAAGACTCAGGAATTCAATCGGTTTAAAACTCAGGAAAAAGAATATTAAATGAGGGTAGGAGAACAATCCACAAACAAATGCCACTGAATATTTTTCCTGGTGTTTATTTATTTCATAATAAGCAAAAATAATAGCAATAAAGGATTTTTTTTGAAAAAAAACTTAAATCAACCACACCCTTGCCACTATAATATTTAACATTTTAATTTTCTTAAACTTAGTTCTTGTGTTTGCTTAATGGTTGGAAATTCTTCTTTAGTGCCATCTGCAGAAGTGGCTGGATTTCTGGAGTAGTAATAGCCATTATTCCGTTATCACTGCAGTGATATGCTGAACAATTTCTTTCCATGGACCACAGAGTTTTACAACCCAAATTTAAATTTGAAAGATGTGCAGGTAAGCTCTTCTAATCATATTATAAATCATTTTGCCCTTAGCATTTCTTTTCTTCTCTTTCTCTCAAATACTTGCTAGTAGCAAAGTAATCGTGTATTCACTATAGTATGTTGAAAGAGGTGGAGTCAGATGTGGTTTTGCCCTATAACTTTTAAGTCACACATTTACAGCAATCCTTTTGAACTTTAGTTTTCTCTTCTGTAAATAAAGACAATTATACTTTTCTCCTAAGGAGAAAATAATGCCAAATCATTAGGTATTAAAGTCAGTGAATGCTAACATTCTCTTAAGCTATGAATTGTTTTTAAATAGGCTATTTCTTTACACTGACTGATGAATTGACTCTATGGATGTCAAAAGATCAATAAAGAAAAAGTCATGCATATTTTAATGTTTCTGAGCACATATGAGACTGCTGTTTGATTAATGACTGTAGTCAATATCTGAATTGCTTTTACCTTCCTTTCCAGTTCTACCTCCAACTGTTAGGATTTCCAAAAGAGGTTGAAGAATAGATTTGTTAGAAGGGGTGTTGCCAGACTACCTATGTTCTGGATAGTCAAATATTTGACATGAAGGAGGTGTCTTGTTATTGATTTTGTTTCTGTAGTGACCAGGGTTACACCTATCACTAGGAAGTCCTCAACAGTTGATCAAAAATGTGGTCCTTCTATTTTAATCCTTTTTCTTGATTCTCACAGTATAACCTTAACCAAATCATTTGCTACTTCTATGATGAAACCCATTACTCAGTATGCTAACCTGAAAAGAAAATAAGGAAAAAAATAGCTTTTGCCACTTTATATTCCAAGATATTCAAGATATGTGAGACAATACATCTCAGAAAAGAAGTAGAAAAGCTGTTATCCAAAGGCTGAATCAGGCCCTCTGCTAGCTTTTGTAAATAGTGCCATTAGAACACACATGTATATATACACACAGGTACATACACACGGACACTTTTACACATAGATATACATGTATGTACCCACATACACAAGCAAAAAATATACACACTTGTAAAAACAGACACATATGTACAAGCCATACACACACACACACACACACACACACACACACACACACACACACAACTGAATAAATAATGAAAAAAAGTTTAAAAAAAAAGAAAAAAATAATACAAAAATAGTTTCTCTCTTTGGAACTCTCAGTTTAATATTTTGAAACCATGAATAAAGCAGAAGTAAATGAAATCTTGGATGTGTATTCAGGTAGGTAAGATAGATGTAGTAGTTTTTATACATACACTTTTTGTATTAGTTCTTATAAGGATTAATTTTGATAACTTGTCTATGTCATGATACTTGGATATTTTAACAAATATTATTTGAGATGTTCTGTTAAGAATTTTTTTATATGAGAAAACTCAGTATACCTAGTTAAGCAGACTACCATGAATAATGTAATTTGGCCTCCTAACCAGTTGTAGACTATTAAAAAAATTGTTGTTGAAAGTAGAAGAGAATTCAACTGGCTGAGTAACAGATATTAAGCACAACTATTTCTTCCAAGACTTCTCGGTCACTGGTCTTTTAAGGATTTTAAATGTGTAAGCCCCTCCAATTCCTTAAAATAAACCTCTCTATATACTATACATATACTTTATATACATCATACTGATTCTTTTTTTTGGGGGGGAAACCCTGTTTATACAGTTAACCCTATGCTTGGTGAGGATGATTCTACTTCCTTAGCCAGCCTGTCTTTACCCTTCCTTTTTATGCACATATAATCATTAGTTATGCTAATACCTGTAGTAAAGTATAATCAAAGCTTGTTGAATTGAGGAGAATTCTATCTTTCATGTGACATCTGTGACTTTGTCTACAAATGGATCCTGTAAGAAAATACATGGTTTAACTCTTTGGAGACAATCATGTTATTTACCTAATATTTCAATTGTTGTGAGACAACCCACTGAAGCACTCTGTACTGAGAGTTACATAAAGTAAATTATTGTTTAACTTATAGCTGTATTTGAGTTCTATATATGAGCTATTTCCTGGACACAACAGCTATTTCAATTCTTTGAGATGGTGTTTTAGGAAACCTCTTAAACATTGTTGTTCTCTGTAATTATTTCACTTGAGCTTTGGTATCCCGCTGTTGTATTATTTCCTTGGGCCACATTTGCATATTTCCATTGTGATAAACATCTGCCTTCATCCTTACTTCCTCCCTCCTGTCTCAGAAGATGAAGTTTACCTCCCACTGCTCAGCCCACAGCAGTGTGGCTTCCGCCAATCCCCACCCACTTCACCTCCAGACTGAAATTATCTTTACTGAGATGCAACAATGCATTAAACTCTCCAAATTCACTGGAGCTTTTTAAAAGCCTTATTCTACTGATCTCTCTTCTACCTCTGCTTACAGATAAGCACTTCTTAAGTTCTATCCACACAGTTAGTTCTTAGCTAAATTAGCTATTCCGATCCCATATGCCCACAAGGCTACCAATTTGATTATTTCCTTTATAGTATCTTCCTCTTTTTTGACCAAAAAATATTTAATTTCAATTTTGTTTTGTCCCTGAGAACTTCTTTTTGCTCATTTCTTCCTCATGCTGAGTGGCTACTAATATGATTTTAATATTTGTATATACTGATGTTCTTTATCAGCATGAATTTCCCAGAATAAAGGTGACAACACAAATAGCTCTTTCTGAAGATTGAGGGAAGCCATTCCAGGCATTCCTTGCTAATATACATTCTTCATGTTGTACAAGTACAGACTGTCTTCTCTCTGTGGACCCACATCATTGTCTTTCTGTTAAATTCAGGCTTGTCAAACACTTGTCAAATCATTGTGAAATCTGTACTTCTTTTATATCTGGAAATACTGATCTTCTTTTATATCTGGATTTATAGAACTATCTAGAAAAGGCTAGAATTCCAAAGCATTATCAGTATTTTGAGGCTTCATCTATAAAAATAAATCACTTTTGTTGAATAAACTTTACATTTCTCAACTATATGCACTGTATTAAGTAGACATTTTTCATATCATCATAGAGATCTTTTCTACCTAATCTTTGTTCAATTTAATTAGATATGAAGATCAAAAAGAAAAGAATACTGGAGACTTTTAAAACTTGTGAGAAATTATGTATGTATTATAGCTGGATATATTTAGATTTAAATTTCCTAAGATAATTTGAGCAATAATAATTCAAGCAAATATTGAGACTTGTAATTAAGCTTATTGTTTTTGGAAAGTGTCAGTTTGGTATTATAATAGACACTCTAGAGAATACAATTGATAAAATATAAATAATTAGCATTGTTAGTACTAGAAAAGCAACTTTTTGTTTTAAAGACTTTTTTATACATAAAATAGAATGTATTTATATGTTATATTTTTTGTTGGAAATTCCATAATGCACGCAATATGATTTAGTACTTAGTAAGCAGTACTTAGTAGTACTGCTATGGATTGAATTGAGTACTCCTCAAATTTGTTCATATGTTTAATCTTAACCTCCAATACCTGAGAATGTGACTGTTTGGACAGAGGAAATAATGGAGGTAAATAAATTTAAGGTCATCAGATTGTCTCTAACACAGTATACCTGAACTAGTTATAAGAAGACAGAAGACACACAAAAAGACAATGATGTGAGTCCACATGGAGAAGACAGTCGTGTACAAACCAGGAAGAAAAGCCTGAAATAGATCCTTCCTTCAGACCTTAGAAAGAGCTGCCACCTTCATTCTGAACAATTGGAACTATGAAGTTATCAATTTCTCTTATTCACGTCACCCATGTCTACATCATATGTCATTAATAGCATCCTTGGGAAATGAATACCAGGTCAATTGTGGTAGTACATGCATGTAATCCAACAGAGGCAAGATGAGTTTCCAGACTAGCTAGGGCTTTACAGCAAGATCTATCTCAAATAAAACAAAACCAACCAAACCAAACCAAACCAAACAAACAAAACATACAAAAAACTAATGCAGATAATTGGTTATTTAATGTGCTCAGTCACTTGAAACATAACAATTGCCTTTTCATTTTTATTTCTTTTTAATTTTGGGCATTTTTATGCATGCATAATTAGTTACTTTTAAAATGAACATCTCTTTTTTTATCTCAAAACAGCATTGTGTAAGTAAAACAGACACAATGATAGAAAATATAATCAGTTAATATACCTTTTTTTAGATTTATTACTTATTTCAACCTGTATTTAAAGTTTAGGTTATTATTTTATCTTTCTTTTAACATTGAAGCTTGTTTTCTAACATAGCAAAGGGATAATATTCAAAAATTATCTCTGACAGTTCTATGTATGTACTTTAATGTTGAAATTTATGAGATTTGAAAATATTAGATAATATAGCAATACTTGATAATTATATAACAAATTTCATTATTTAGCTCTAATATTCAATAGTTTCAATATTCATCTTTACTGTATTATAAAAAAGTTTTGCAGTTTCCTAAGCAACTTTTTTTGTGTATTTTTTTATGCTGTATGATATTTCATGTTTATAACTTCTTAGTGGATAACCAAATAATTGCTAGATTTCAAGCACTGTGCTGTATAATCTCATATTTTGTATCATATTTAGTCAGAATAATGCAATGATATGTTTCTACTACCTAGTCCAAGAATAGATCAGTAAGACTAGATTATTAGTTAAAAGTAATATGGATAATAAATGATTAGACCACAGTTTTAAGTAGTTTTATTTTTTAAACAGGGGAAGTTCTAATAATTTAATACAGGGCTTTATCCCTTTTATGCACTCTTCCACTGAATTATATCCATGATATTATTTGAAGCTTCTCACTTTAGTTTCTAATGTCTTCTTACCTAACACACATTTGTAATATAATTATATTAACTTTCTATTAACATATCCATTCATTCATTTTTTTAAAATGAAACTATTATTAAATGGACAGAAGAGTAGATGATGATATAATTCATCAATATACTATTGGCTCTCCACTGTGGCTAATAGCTGTTGCCCAGTCTATTTGTTTTTTTAAGAGAGTCTTATGTAGTCCAAGGTGACCTCAAAAATCTCTGTGTATCTGAGGATGGCCTTGAAGTCCAGTGTCTCCTATATCTATCTCCAAGGTGCTGGGATTGCAAGTCTTTACCTGATTTTTTTTTTAAAAGACAGGTTCTCACTTTTAACCCATACTGTTCTTAAATATACAGCAGTCCTCCTGTCTTTCAAGTATTGGGATTGCAGGTAAGTCATCATGCATGCCTAACAATATTTTACCTATAAGTAACAACTATCCTGACTTAAAATTGGTTTAAACAAAGAAGACATTTGTCAAACATATCAATAATTTTGGATATATGGACTCTTTTCAGAGATGGGAAGATACAGATTTATTCCAATTTCTAATTTTTTCACATATGTGTGTATATATATGTTGTATATGTGTGTGTGCGAGAGAGAGAGATAGAGAGAGATAGAGAGAGAGAGAGAGAGACAGAGAGAGAGAGAGAGAGAGAGACAGAGAGAGAGAGAGAGAGAGAGAGAGAGAGAGAGAGAGAGAGCGAGAAAAGCACTCTGTGTGCCTGTGGAGGCCCAAGGGTGACTTCAGGAATCATTCTGGATTGTGCTATCTCCTTTAGGTTTACTCTGAGATTTCCCAGACTCTGCCTTCTGGGGTCAGAGGTATAGGCCCCTGCCATTTCTACCCAGCATTTTTTTCAGTGAGATAGGGATATCTGAACTCAAGTCCTTTTGCTTGTGAGGTGAATGCTTTAACCCCTGACCCATCTCTCCAGGCCCCAATTTCTAATTTCTTTATGTCCTATGTGTTATGATTACGTGTATTTGTTCTGTGAAGGTGATCTGGACTTCAGTCTTTATATCACAAGTCAGCTCTAGCATTTAGCTCCAGATACAGTAATGTCCAAAGAAAGAAGTGACATCATTTCATTCAGTGGCTTTTTCTGAGAAGTAAGTAAACAATTTCCTCTGAGCTCCTAGAAAACTTTTACAATTTTTTGGTAATGATATTACTTTTTGTCCCCTGTTGCTATTGAAATAAATTACCACAACCAGTAGCTTCACAAGATTAAAGTCCAAGTGTGGGCTGGGCTAGCCTGAGCATTCATCTGGAGACTGAGGCAATACCTATTTCCTTCGTCATCCAGGTATTAGTAAAATTCTTGTCCCTGTGATTGTAGACTGAGATTTCTGGCTGTGTTACCCATTAAATAGTTGACTCCTTTCTATTCTTCAAATGCCTTCCCATCAGCTAAAGAATCCTTTGTGTTTCAGAGTTTGCATAATTGGATTATGCTTACTTAGCTATTCTCCCTACTTTAAGATTAATTGTACCTTATAACAGAAGTTCCTAATGGAACTGACATCTCTTTGCATCCATAATTTTTATAAACTAGAATGGACATCCTTGGTGGAAGTTTAAATAGGCTTACCACAGCTGTAGATGAGTCACATGCATTTTTTTCAGAACTCATCTCTATCAAGGGAAATGAATTATTGTAATTTGCTAAGATAGTAGTTAGGGATGGAATGAGAACACTGGGGAATAAACCACAATGTTCAGTATGTACCACATTACAATGCTTCTCTAAGAATGCTGTTTTTTGTGTTGCACTCTATTTTCTTATTTTCCATCATGCATTATACATGGTGGTGAGCATATTGGTGAGCATTTTAGAAGAGATAAAAAAGAGACATTTGTGTCAAGCCTAGCATTTGAAAAGAAAATGAGTATGTCTTCCCATGCCACCATGGTAAATTGTCTTTAAAAAGAAGAACTGTTTAATTTGTTGACTTGACAGTAACACTACAACTACAATTTTATTTGAAGGCTTTATGTAGAACTCATATGAGGGCTATGGATATAGAAGGAATTCTGGTTCAGCTGTTATAAGAAAGTTTTCTGGGATGTCAAATTATTGATCACTTATGATGAGAAACCACTCATGAATCCACCCAGTTCCAGTGGTGAGTTCCTCAACTGAATCATTTGACTTCTCTCCTTCCCTTTTTCATCAATCATCCTGTTTGCTCTACTTTGTTGAGATATAAAGGCAGTCCATGATTTAAAGTGTAGCATGGCTTGGGAAACCTAGCTTACTGGACAGTATCATTTTTCCTGTTTCCCTCTTCATAGGTGTCCTTAAGGTCTTTATTTTTGCCCAAGGTGATGACTATTCTCTAAAGAGGAGAAATTTTAATCAGACAAGAGCATTTAAGTAGGGAACTTTTCCTCTTGGAGCCTCATAAAAATCTAGCATAACTGATATCCCCACGTGACTCAGTATTCACCAACAGTACTTAGGAAGGATTATGCTAGGAGCCTGAACCATGTGTAGGATTTGTTTCTGGTGAGGTATACTTTCTGTTTGTTTGTTTGGGTATTGTCTTATATTCCAAAGTGAAACACGGGAGCCAAAATATGTTCTGAGCTATAAATATTCTGAGGAAATAGTGATTGTACATTGGATAGATTTGAGACCTCTGCTATAAACATGGCCTTTTCAACAAATTAAAGGACAGCTGGAGGTCCAGTAGAGCTTTATCATTTTCCATTATTTCTGGATTATTTTTATTTCATTTTTAAATATGACAAAATTTAGGTTATAATTGGTTTTAATTAGTTTAAGAGTCAAGAAAAAGGGAATTCAGACTTTTGAACTCCTAGTTTTTCTAATAGCTGGTTTTAAGCATTTGTTCCATCACCAGTCCACTTTATATTCTAACTTTATATTATTAGTATTATTAGAATGTATGTTTAATATAAAGTAGTATTTAATATCTGTAAATTTTTTTGTCTCATAAGGAAATTTTTGATGATTTTATTTGGATTGTTTAAATTATTCATCCAGTTTTGGAACTGTCATTTTTAATTCATGAATAACCATCAAATTAGAAATATATTCCCAGTAACATTAAACAAATTAATTCAATATATTTGTATTTCTTTGAGATAGCATCTAATGTACTCCAGGCTAAATTCAATAACTTAAAAACTTAATGCTCCCAAACAAAAGGACTTGAGTCTGGACCCTGAACCTCATGTAAAAATGCCAGGTGGGAATGGTGGTGGTGGCTTATACTTCCAACTCTGGAAGGTTGAGCCTCTGAAATACCAGAGTGAAGCAGAAAGAAAGTAGAACAATTCAGGATGATTCCTGAAGTCACTTTTGAATCTCCACAGGCACACACAATGCCCTCTGTTGCACACACACACACACACACACACACACACACACACACACAGAAATGTGAAAAAAATACATATGCACATGCACAAAAACTTAATTGTTTTACAGTTATCTTGGTGAACTGTTTATGTATCATTATTTATAAAGCTAATTATCTTATGTAGAATTAAGATAACTACTTTATTAGCATAAATTGGTGAAATTGTGCCACCTAGTGCCCTCTACTAAAAACTTGTTTTTTAAAAAAGCTTTTTGTTTCTAGAATTAAGTAACAATGAATCTAGGAATATGTCTGATGCTCTCTAGTACAAAGAATACAAGTACGAAAATGAAAATAAAATTAAGACATGTTTCTGGAAATTAGTATGGAATTCCAGATCTTTCCTAAGGTTTTTGATATCTAATATAACTTATTTCATGGATTGTATTCTGTAGTGTACTTTGGGAGTAATGCAAACAAAGGCCATTAGATGATGAGGTTCTTAATAACTGATGATGGAGGGGAAAGATGATGTCTGGGAGGAGCGTTTCTTGACTTCCTTGCTTTCACCACGCCCTTTTCTAAGAACCAGAGGAATCAATTTGTGTTGTTGTGACCGGTAGAGGAAATGAGTTATTGAACTACATTAAGGTCAAACAAAAGGAATGTGAAGGTGGGAAATTTTTTATTATTTGAGTTGTCAAAATCAATCAATATAAAGTTTATTCATTTGTTCAGGCTTGGGTTTGTGTGAATTTAGAATCTGATTACTTTAAGAAACCTGATTTTCTTATGTTAAAAATAAGCATAGGTGGAAGACAAAAAAAGGGGGGGGGGCAAATTTGGATGACTTATGACGTAGTTGTACAAAAACAATGAATTCCTTGCAACTACAAATATGTTAACAGCAACCTAGCTATATATATCTATGGACAGAAAAACTTCATTTTGCTTATTATTATACCTTTTTAATGTTAAGTGACTTGTTACTTAGCTTATGTTTTCAGGATTTGTATCAACAGTTGCATATCATTGTCTACAAATGTCCAAAATATGTTGCATACCTCTTAATGTCTTGATAGTAGATAATTAATACATATTTGTCCCTTACTGGGATTCAGTAGAATTTTTTTTATTTAGATAGATATGTCGTCGATGAATCCTTTCTTCTACAGCCATGAAACAAAAGTATCTTCATCAAACATATGTTAGATTTCACAAAAATGCATATAAGATAAGGTAGTTATTTTATTTGAAGTAAAATATATGGCATGAAATTTAGTACACTACCATTTTTAAGTGTTTGGTTCATAGGTGATAAGTACATTACCTTGGTTATGCAGTGGTTCTCCAGAACTCTTTCATCTTATATAGGTGAATCTCTCTAACTCTTAAACAGCAGTTCCCATTTCTGGTCTTGGCAGCTCCTGGTAACATTATTTTATTTTATATGTCTATGAATCTGAGTAGTATAAATACCTCATGTAAGTGGCATAATACAGCATTTGTCTTTTTGTGACCGTCTTGTTTAGTACAATGTCATCATGATTCAACCATATAAGACTATCTTGTAATAAGATTTCTTTTCTTATAAAAGCTGAGTAATATTCAAGACAATTACTTTTATTTTTAATTTAATTTTATATTAAATAATATATTATATATATATATATTAAAACAGGTTCATATAACACATGTGATGGTCAAAGGACAACCTTGAATGCCAGCCCTTGCCTTTTACCTTGTGTGAGAGACAGGGTCTCTTGCTGTTTTGTCACTGAGTAAGCCAGGCTAGCTGGTCCATAAGCTTCCAGGGATTGCCCTTTCTCTTCTGTTCATCTCTCTATATGAGTACTGGACATACACTACAACCTCTGACCTTACATGGGTTCTGAGAATCTGAACTTAGGTCCTCACTGTAAGCACTTTACCCATTAGGTTCTCTTCCCAGTCTAAGGAAATTATTTTAAAAGTAGTTAGAACATACTAAAAAAACTTGCTTAAACAATTAGAACTGCAAATCAACTGAACATGGCATTCATATATAATAGAATATAATTTTATTTTCTATAAATCTTTTCATAAAGTGTTCTCCCATTTCAAATCTTTTTAAATAATAAAGTTTTGATATTAAAAAGTAAAATAAAATAAAAAGACAGTAAAAATATTAAAAGGAAAGTGAATTACAAAAAAACTACCTGTATTTGGTAAAATGGTTCAATGTGCTGAGATTGAATTTCAAACACTAACAACCTAATAAGCTCTTTTGGGACCATTATGCAAGGAATTAGTTTTTTAAAGTGCCATAAGTACACAATTTTTTTGTTAAAAATTTATAAATTGAGCCATATGTAATTTGAGCTCAATACCTGCCTAGTTTCCATTTTGAACATACAGAATTAAATAAGTGTCAAATTCTCTAATTTAAATTTTTTGAAAGCACACATCATATTTTTAGAAGGTGTTTGTTTAGTCTTTACTTGACTTTGAATTAGAAGGAAAGTAGTATGCTATACCATTCCATTTGTACTTTTACAAAGAACAATTACTTTCTTCTATCAGTATGTTACAGTCAGTAATATAATTTGGTAAACTACTGATGAATTGTGAATTGGCACTCCCCAGCCTAGGAGGATCCAGGGCTTAGAAATCCACGGAGAATAATCAACTACTAGTCATCTGCATTTGCCTTGGATGCACTCAGCTTCCACGGGGTTGAAGAAGAACCAAAGTTGCCATTTTTCTTAGTAGATGACTTACTATGTACATTGATTTTCATCAAAGATGAAAAGATGAAAAGCATGTCTGCCTTTTCCCCAGATATTACTAAGAAGAATATGTATTTGGATATTTCAACTTATTGCTTTGTGGATTCCTATTGATACTACTTTTAATTGGATTTTATTTCTGAAAATTCTTAAAGAAGAAGAATGTTGTAGCTTGGACATAGTGTGTTGTGTGTATGTCTCTTAAGATTTATGTGCTGAAAACTTGTTTTTCTGTGTGGTGTGGGCAGATTGGTGGATCAATGGGAGGTGGGTAGGTTGTTTTAAAAGCATCAAGTCTGGCCCCGGACCCCTCTTGCTCTTTGTTTTGCCACATGACTGATTTCTCCTTGCACTCAATTCTACCATATGCTGTCTTCCATATTAACATTTCATGACAGCATGCATCTGCTTGTGTTGTGCTCTTCAATTTCTAGCACTGAAAGCTCACTGTATTAGCTTCATCTTCCCACTGCTGAATGAATAAGGATCCAAATGACTTAGGGAAACTAGGGGCTTTATTCTTAATTACAATTTTCATTTGCAGTTTATCAGCAACGTGGTAATACTCACACAAAAATCAGAAGGTGAGGGAAGTGGTCGCACCAGATCCACACAAAAAGCTGAGAGAGGGACATACTTCCTCTCACTTGGCAGCATGCACGTGTGCCAAAATACAACAAAGTGCTGAGTCAGCTCTCTTAGCTTATCCACTTGCCTAGAGAGAGGATGGTCCCACCCAATATGAGTTGGCTCTTCCTACATCAATTAGGTAATTTATCACAGGCTTGCTCAGGCCCTGCCTTAATTACTAACTGTTCATAAGTATGTCTAAATGCTTAGCACTCAATTGCATCTGATTGGCACACCAAATAAAACTCTTCTTATAAATGTCATGCCTCACTTATTTTGTTACAACAATAGAAAGCAGAATAAAGAAAATATGTAGATATTAAATCTCTCTGTGTTATGTATTTTTCCATGTTTCTTTGTTGATGGATTTTGTTCTTTGTCAATTTTACACATGTATACAATGCATTCTTATTACTCTACCTGCTACCTTTTCTTATCTCTCCCATCCCTGAAAGCTCTCCTTTCCTACAAGTTTTCCTCCATATTTATATCTTTAGGGTTTTTTGGTTTTTTTCCAGAAGTTATTTTTAATGTATATGCTAAATAAATAAAAACATGATAAAACTATCAGATTTTTTTCTCCAAGTAAAATGTACAAAGGTACATCCATAGTTCAAATTCTAAAATCCAGCATCTTCATAGAAAAGAAAATCACCTTGATTAAATTTCTGAGTTTAATTAATCCTCCCTAAAGAAATTCATTTCCACACTGAATAAAATAAATCTAAATGTATTTGTTCAAATTATCTTTAAAAACATAGTATGGCTAAAAGTAACCTGTTACTTCTGCACATATATAAGCACTTTCATCATCATTCTGCTTCAACTACTGTTTTTAGCTTGAGTGAAAGCTATACAGCTATGGAAGATGTTAGTCAAATTCTACACCCCAAGCAGAAGTAGAATATTAGGGTACCACTGAGACAAATTAAAAATTCTAGGATCTTGATTTAAAAAACACATATTAATAGAATTCAAGGCATTTTTCATGGCTATCCTTCTTCTTTATGTAGTAGAGATTACAGAAAAAATTTTATGTGAGTTACAGAAATAGCAAGAGACAAGCACAGCCCCACCCTCTTCCTATCATGCACACTAAACAAACACACAATTTTCAGAATTTACTTTTTATAAAACTACCCAACAATTTCTTTAAGACAACTGAAACCTTTGCTTTATGAGATCATAATAAAGAAGTTTAAATATACTATAATTGAGAAAAACAAAGCAGACATATGTACAAGTATGGAAATCCAAATTGTTCCTGAAGTGAAACTTTAGAGAAAAATCTACTTAATAAGCGTACTGAATTAGGGAATAACATGTCGATTACCCTGCAGTCTACATCAGCAATTACTACATTTATTTACATTAATAACAAGTATTACATTCTTCAGTTACAAGTCTACAGGTCTGCTTGTAGGTAGAGCTGTCTTTCCAATAGGATTTTTTTTGGGAATCTTTGTACCAGACCCTTTCTTTTTCTGATTTTCTAAGCAACCTGGTTTTTACCCCAAGTGAAAAACCCACTTGGTTATTTACAACTGATTTGACTATATCGTGATTAGTCAGGTCCTCCAAGGGAACCTTTCTTTGGCTACTGGATCTGCCCTCCTATTTACAAAGTCTAACAGATTCAAGAGCGAGACATGCACAAGGTTTGGGTGCCTCTTTATTTTTGAGGAAGATTTTGAAGTTCGCTCCATACTTGATTCTGAAGTTGCATTACGACTTCTCTTCTCTAAGACCTGATTTAGAACCTGAAGCGGAGGAATCTAGTGCTGCACTTTCTACACAAGAGGGAAGAGCACTATCGTAGCTGACTGATTCGACCAGAGGAGATGCAGCAGCATCCCCCGAGATGGCCACGGGCTGTCTGCCGTACTCCAACATAGAAGTAATTCTTCTCACGGACTGACGCACTAGGAGTACGCTGGAATTTTAAAGGCGACTTCACTTTTGCTCTATTGGGTTCATTTAAAGAAAGCTTATTAAACCACTGTATGCGATCCGACCCCTTTCCATACTCTATCACTGGTAGGGGAGCAGCCTTCCCGTCTCTGACTGCCAGTGGCTGCCTGTTCGGCCTGTCTCTAGGCCTGGGTCGGGAAGGGGTTGTTACACTGCACGTGCTCTGCTCCTGGAGACCTGGCCTCGTGCTCCGCAGCTGCAGAGCGGTCTCACCAAGCTTTCCTCACTCAAATTCTCCTCCTGCTCTGACTGAATACTTATCTACCCCTTGGGGGCTGCTGATACTCAATGGGAAATTCTTGCTGGCTTAAGTCACCTTTTGGTATGTCGGCATGAATGTCTCTTTCGTGGTCCACCTTCATATGAACTGAGTAACATTTTATAGTTTTCTCTATACCAAATGTTTGACTGTGGTGCGGTGAGAAATCTCTTCCTGAAAAACAACTTTCATCTTTTGCATAATTTCCTTTTGGTTCCCTCACTGTCAAGTCATTAGTTTCAGGTGGGTTTTCCTTGGGTCTGTATGTCAGATAAGCTTCACTTGGGCTTTCTTCCCCTGCATCGGTTACTGATGGTTGCTTGTGATTTATCAACCCCTGAAGATTACTTCCAAATTCAGAAAACGCTCTATGGATCTTCGCTAAGGTCTCCGAGGTCAAGGTACTTTCATCCCTGCTGGGGCGGGGGGGGGGGCAGGGGGGCTTCCTATCACGCTGCTTTTGGGCCGGCTATGCACAATGGAGGGGCTAGGCTCACATGACACAGCCGGAGAAGTCTCAACAGCCAAGTCGGGCTCCAGAGAAAAGTTCTGCACCTCAAGACTTCTACCACTGGAGATGCTTCACTCGCATCCACTTCTTGAAAGCCTGAATTACTGGGTCCAAGACATCCGGTAACTTGTTCCACCTAGTCGATCCGGAGTTAGTAAGTTTTCCTCAGACTTACTGATCTTTTTTGAACCTTTCTTTGGTAATCTCTCATCAACATCTGGGCTAAATAGCAGGCCTGTTTTTACAGAGTCAATTCGACTGTTTAAACTTTGTTGATTTGCTAGTTGCCGACCAACATTTTCATGTCTTTTGGTGGCAGAATATCTATTTGCAGCTCTGTTTTTCCCCAAGCTAAATTTCAAAAGAAGAGATCTTCGAACATTTTCTTTCTGATTTTAGGGAACAGCCAGCTTTCCCTGATTCTACCCTGTACACTTTTTTGCGCCTGTATCTTTTTTTTTTTTTTTATCCAATTGTGTGTGTGTATGTGTGTGTATAGAACCATGGACGAATTTGGGAACCACCATGGACGCCTCCACCTCCTCCTTGTTTACTCTGCCCCGGTATTCACAGGCTGCGCCCTACCAGGACCAGAAACGCAGGCCGCCCCTCGCTTCTGCCTGGCGTCTATACGTAGGGTCTAGGATCCAAACTCAGGACCTTCTGCCTGCAAGGCAGAGGCTTGACCCTGAGCCACCTCTCCAGCCCCGCTTGTATTCTTTTTTATATTTTATATCCTACTAGGTTTAACTAGAACCTTTTGCATAGAGTTAGGTGTGGGATTATCTCTTGGAATCCAGGTTCCACTCTGGATTCACAACTTGATACTCCCCACTTCAATGTTTTCGCTGCCCATTGTTAATCAGTACTTTGTAGGTTAATGTGTTTCACCTCTGTTCTTAGCTTATTGTTGGCTAGGTTGGCCACTGTATGCTTGGACCTGGTAACTACCTCTGTCATGGGTTCATGATTGTCACAGCCGTGATGTTTTTGGAGAAGGACATTTCACAATTTTTTTTTTTTTTTTGTCTTTGGACTTTTACATTCTGTCTTCTCCCTCTTTCAAGAAGGTCACTGAGCTTTTAGAGATAGCATAAATGCCACTCTGAAGAGTGAGTCCTTAACTTCCACTCAGCATCTTGTTGCGCTCTGTATTGGACATAACTTGTCCAAAATTGTTGATTATCTGCTGACTTGTAAATATGGCACTTATATAACAATTTTTTCAATTTTGATACTTTAAATAAAGCATATTTTCTCTTAAAACTTCTAAATTTCTAGAGTTAAAAACTCTCTTCTGTGTCCAATCTAATACTTTTTTAGATTTTTGTGCTTTAAATGTATGGTTCATTCATCAAATTAAGCCTTAAAACAGTTCAAAATTGTTTTCCTAAATGTACATCATGTGGGTGAGCTCTATTTCCTTATACATGAGCAGCCTTATGGCCTCAAGTTTTGTGGTAAAAGCTTTCCAACTGCCTTAGAAGCATCCATGCCCTCTTCATTTGTTTTTCTAAATCTTTTATATTACACAATTCTATGCAATTATTTCTGATATAAGTGAAATTTTTTAGGTATGTTTGGAAATATAGCTCAGAGGTCAAGTGCTGGCCTAATATACATAAAGCAATATATAAAATTTCTAGCACTTCAGGAAAACAATAATAGACAATATTTTTCTAATTTAATTACGAGATACTTGTTATCATAGGTAAACATAATTAACTTTCAAATATCTAAGGAGACACTAATTACTTCATTTAATTCTCTTATTAATTCCAGAGTAATTTTAATATATGTTTTGGTGTTTTTTGCATTCAAACAATGTATAGGCAAACAGTTTTGTCTCCTGTTTTCCAACTTAATAATATTTATTTTGTTGTACGGAATAGACATGCAATTATTAAATAATAATCAGGATGAAGGAATCTATTTGCTTTTATCTAGAGAATTTAAATATTTGCTATTTAGAATAAAACTTGCTGTTTTCCGTTTTTAGCTTAATTTTTATTCTTTTAAAGGTTCATACAGGAATACAGTGTATTTATGTGTATTTTCACACATTAACTCCAATCTCATGCCTTCTTTTTCCATTACAACCCTTTTCCCTTATCAGTCTCCCTCCTACTTTCATGTCACTTTATGTGTGGCTCACTGAGTTTCATCTGGTTTTCCTTTGATGTCATGGGCCTGAGCGCTTGCTGGAACATGAATCAATTATTGGGGGGTATACCGTTGAGGAAAACATATTCCTGCCCTCTAACCAGCATTAACCCTCATTGGTTTCTCAGGGAGGTGTTTCCCTTCTATAGTAAAATGTTGATAGGACAAATCCTATACAGGTCTTGTGGAAATACACATAGTTGCTGTGAGTTCATGGATGCAGCAGGCTTGGCTGACTGCATCCCTCTCCACTTCAGGATTTTTATATTCTTCCATGATGTTGCCTGAACCTTGGATTATGGTTTATTTTAAATGCCCTGTTTAAACTTGTTAAGCAGCTGAGAAGTCCACAGACACTTATTTTATGCACATTGACCAGTTGTATCAAACATCTTTGATTACAAAAGGAAGCTTCTTGATTGGGTGCTGAGCATATCTCTAATCTATGGGTATAATAATAAATCTTTAAAATGCAGCTTGATATTAAATCTTTATAGCTAAATCTTAATTGTTTGTCCCTCCGTAGGGCCTATGTCCTCCCCTTCTATAGGGCCTTGGCTCGATATACATTACCAGGAATGTGTCCCTGTTGCAAAGCAGGGCTTAAATCCAATCAGAAAGCAATTGACAACCCCTTAACACTCATGCCACTAATACACTGATGGTCCCCTCTTGCCAGGGTTGTTGCCATTATAGCTTGCAGGTTTCACAGGAGGATGAGTCTATTGATTGCTTTTCTCTCTCAGCAGATTTTATAGCACTTCTGGTACTGTGAAAGCTAGTCAGCAAGAAGAAGCTTCCAGACTTGTTCCAGCTTGTTTCGATCAGGGTCCTGAAAATCAGTATGTATAGTATCTTCAGCAGTAGGGTCTTTCTGTCAGAAAGATGACAAAATCAATGGTAAAATCCTATATTGTTTGGGAGAGCTTTTGACACCAGGTACTGGGAATTTTAATTGTGTATGTCTTCTGGTAGGAGCATCACAGAACATTTTCTGTCATACTCTATCTTTCTCTCTCTGTGTTCCCTTGTGTAGTATATATCTGTCCATACTTTTTTTTTTTTAAGGTTTTTTAAAAATAAACTTATTGGAGGGGGCTGGAGAGGTGGCTCAGGGGTCAAGCCTCTGCCTTGCAGACGGAAGGTCCTGAGTTCGGATCCTAGACCCCACTTATAAACACTGGGCAGAAGCGGGGCAGCCTGTGTTTCTGGTCCTGGTAGGGCAGAGCCTGTGAATCCCGGGGCAGAGTAAACAAGGAGGAGGTGGAGGCGGTCCATGGTGGTTCCCGAATTCGCTCATCGTTCTACATACACACACACACACACACACACACACACACACACACACACACACACGCACGCACACACGCACGCACACACGCACGCACACACGCACGCACACACGCACATACACATACATACACATGCGCACACACGCATACATACACATGAGCATACACATATACACACGCACAATTGAATAAATAAATAAATTAATTAAAAAATAACCTTATTGGAGGTTATATCTGGTTGCATCTTACAACCTCACTGCTATTTGCTATGCCCCAGCCCATTCACTTCCTTATTCTCTCATCTTCCTCTCCACTTAAGCCTTCCCCTCCATTATTCTCATTTTTGTATTTATGTGTACTTGTGTGTAGGGGGGCTTTTGTGTGGATGTGTGTTGGCATGTAGGTGGGACATGTGTGTGTACATGCATGTGTGGATACAAGTGCACATGAGAGTGTATGCATGTAAAGACCTGAGAAAGATATCTCGATCAATCTTGATTGCTTGTCTACCTTATTTTTTGTGAGCTTAGTTCTTCTTTAAAGCCAGAGTACCCCATTAACGCTAGTCTGGCTAGCCAGATTTCTTTGAGAATTCCCAGGCTCTTCCTTTCAGGACCGGAATTACGGGTGAGACATGCTTTCTTGGAATTTTAGAGAGAGATCTGGGGATGTGTGTGTTACATACATAGAGGATTAAGGCAGAGTTTATTAGAGGAGAGAAAGAACAGAACTCATGGACGTGAATCCCTGAGGGACAAGAGAGCCCCACACTCATGGACTTCAGGCATGGAATCGATGAGGTGCAAGAGAAATGACAGCAACTCACATACATATAGTCTATGAGGTGCAAGGGAGTCTAAGATGGCTGCCAGGGTCAGAGTTATTTAACATCTTAAGGAAGCCCAGGAAAAGCAGCTTTCCCTCATTGGTTAGTTCCAGTTTCTGCAAAACTGATTGGAGCTTTTGGTCCCTTACATCTGTCTCATTGGTCTGTTTATATTGGGGCCCAACCCAATTGATCTGGTACAAGACCTTTCCTCAGGATTTATCTACAATAGAAAACTAATCACCATATCTTTTCATGAACAGAGAACTAGTGGAAGTTGGTGACCTTATCTCCGTGCAGGATTAAAATAGGATGTGTTCCTTTAGGCTAATCTCAGCTCTCAGGGATGACTCAGAGATCATCCCAGCATGGCTGATCTAAAACTGCCTAATAGGGATTTGAAGTCTAGTCCTTTTACTTGTGTGACAAGTAATTCAATCACTGAGTTACCTTCCCAGTCCTGTAAGTTTTTTCAATTATAGTTAAATTAAATTTCTATTAGAAGTAGCATTCTTCTTAGGAATGACACTTTATCAATTTCCTTTTTACATCTATAGATATCGAGCATATATTATTTTCTTTGACAATTTATGTAGAAAAATATGGTAAAAATTTTTTGAAACTGCCTCACCCTTATAATAGAATTTACCTATTTATTCTTCATGTATTACCCATCCAAAGCATTTCTGGCATTAGAGAAGGATTCTTAATATAAATATATATAAAAGTGGGAAAGATATCTATTTAAATTATACAAATATCAATACAGAAACCCAAGAATATGAAAAAAGAGCCAAGGCAAGAAGAATGCTTTAAAAATTCATAATTCTCTCTAGCAATTGATTCTAAAGTTATTGCCACAAATAAAATGCTGGACAAATAATTTAAAATATTTATTTTAAAAATTATAAATGAAATATAATGCAAACAAAAAGCTGAATGAACTATGGAAGATTATGTAGAATTAGAAAGTAATTCAATAGATAGTGATTCTGAAAATGAACCAAACAAAAGTCTTGGAAATGAAAAACATTGTAAATCAAATTCAAAACTGAGCGTGTGTGCACAAACACACACACACACACACACACACACACATGAAATTCTCACAGAAACTAAACTAGGAGGAAGTCAAAGTGTCCCTGTTTGTAGCTGATAAGATTTCTTACCTTAAAAACCCCTAGAGATCTACCAAAACTCTTTTAGAATTATGAACAAGCTCAGCACAGCAACAAGATACAAAATTAACATACAAAAAGCTGCCCTTTGGGATTATGGGTTACTGGGTTGGGGGGGGCACTTATAAGAACTCACACTTCCTGAGGGACATTTTCTTTAGTGATGTAGCTACCAGTAAGTTGTATGTACTTACTAGTCCCATTAATAATCCTTCACCCACACTCCTATAAATAACATTAACTAGTCACAGGTTCACTGCTGCCAGCCATCTGACATGAAAATAGCAGTGGTGCTAGTTAAGAGGAGAAAGGAGATCATCAGGAGTGGAAGGGCACAGAAAGGGTAAAGAAGTAAATATGATCAAAATATATACATGTATGAAAGTGAAACCTTTCATTATCTGTGATTAATGTATGCAATTAAAAATTAAATATACTTGAATGGAAAAAGTGTCTTTCACTTATGAATAATGTTTTTTTCTCTTATTCTTTGAAGTTTTCATATATAAATATAATGAGCTTATGCTTTATTTCCTTCTGCCCTCATTCCCCAATCCCATCCTACTTCATCTCCTTTCCATGAAGTCTCCCACCATCTCCATTGACCTTCTGCTTGTGGAATCTATTTGGTCCAATCCAGGATGCCTGCATTGGCATGTGTCTGGGTATCCAATGGGTCATGTACTGTCCACCAGTGGGGTAACCAATAAATTAATAATCTCCCTCTCTCATTACCTGTACTAATCCCACTCTCAGAGATGGCACCATATCTCTTGAGAATCTCCCTCCTCTGTGGTGATATTTTGATGTCAGCTGTTGTTAAGGTTTAGGGGAAGTAGGCATCCCTATGTTGAATTCATGGGTGTAGAAGCCCTGATATGAATGGAGGCCACTATCTAGAAGTACTTCTCCTTACCCTCAAGCTCTTACATTCTTCCTATCCTTTATTTTGCAAGGTTCTCTGATCTGTGGAACTAGAGGGAGGTGGGATTTAAATGTCTTGTTTTGGGCACAGCTTTTCACTTTGCACTTTGGCCCATTGTAGGTCTCTACAATGCATCTCCTACATTGTAGGATACTTCTTGGTTGCCTGTTGAGTGCTTCTTTGATCTAAGAATATAAATGTAAGTGTTTAGATGGCAGCTTACTACCCAGCATTTACAGTTACCATTAAGGAGTTTGTTCCCACGTAGAGTCTATCATGTCCCTTCCTCAGGTATTTGGTTTGGTTCACAGTACCAAATTTGAATTTCCTACTGTGAAGTGGTCTTTAATGCCCTTCACATAGAAATTAGTTTCCTGAGTGTGTGTTTAAATACTCTCTCCTCCTGTGTTCTAATGCCTCCCCACTTTTGGGTTCACCACCATTTCTCCATTCCACACCTTATGTTCCTTTCTCTTCTTTTCTGGGGAAGAGAATAGGTGACAATGAAGAAAATGTTATAGAGATTTCATTTAAGTATATTGTTCAGTATTGTATCTTCCAATTCCAATTCCATCTATTTACAAGCAAATTTTGTCATCTCATTTTTTTCACTCATGTTGGCATGAGACAATACTGAAGCACAACTTAAGGGAGAAAGGGGGATTTATTCAGCTTACAATTCCAGATGTTGGAATGCTGGAAAAGGCGTGGCTGGTAGCAGAGGCTAGAGACACAGGCTGGAAGCAGCTCAGGTCACACCCTTCATAGAAGCTGAGAGCTGCAAAACTTTAAACTCAAAAGCAGACTAATCAGTTAAAGCTGGACGGGGCTAATCAACCTCAAGACCCACTCCTGTGACTGTCTTCCTCCAGCAAGACTCCACTTCCTAAAGGTGCCATGACCTTCTCAAATAACTAAAAATTCAAACGCACGAGCCTGTGGGGGACAACTCACAATTCTAACCACAATAGCGCTGAGATGAAATCTCCATTGTGTAAATGAATCACATTTTCATTATCCATTCATCCAATTTTAGACTTTTAGGCTGATCCCATTTATTTGCTATTGTGAGTAGATCTATAAAGAACATGGATGTGTGAGGGTCTCTGTAATATGATGCAGACTCTTTTAGGAATATTTTCAGCAGTGTTGTGGTTGTGTTAAGTGGTGACTCAAGTTTTAACTTTTTCAAAAAGTTGTGTTGATTTCCAAAGAAACTACAAATTTGCACTTCCATCAACAATGAATAAGGGATTCCCTTCTCTCCTCAACTTCAACAACATTTGTTATTTGTTTTCTTTTAAATTATAGCCATTATAACTGGAGTAAGATGATAACTCAAAATGGTTTTAATTTGTATTCTCCTAATGTCTAGGGAAAGTGAACACTTTTTAAATTTTTTAAAAAAATTATTTATTATCTTTTACCTATTTATACAAGCTCAATGGGTAAGTGCCTTCACTCTCCTCCTTCCTCCTTCCCCTCCCTTCCCTCCTAGTGTCCTCCCATCCTATTCTCCTTCCTTCCCTCTATCTCTACCCCCTTTCCTCCCTCCTTCTCTCTTGGTTTTCCACCTGCTCCCTCCCACCCTCCAGAACATCTGTTTATATGGGCACTGAATTTCCCTCTGAGTCGCCTACACTAGTGAGGGTTCAGGATTCAGTGGCATACCTTGGGGCCTCTTCTTGGGCAGCCCAGTAATATGGAAACTTCGTTATATCTGTCTAACCCCTTGCCTCTAAGGATCCTACTGCCTGAAGCCTTTTCCCCTGAGATCCATGCTAGCCTTTGAAGAGTTACTGACATGTCAGCCATTGTACAGGTCAGCAAAGTGAAATCACATTGTAACAATATCCTGGTTGCTGCTGTAGCCCAGACTTGGGTAGAGTACCTTGTCTGTCTGTGGTCCTCCCCATCTTTAGGCTCTTACAGTCTTGCTGCCTTCTCTTCCACAAGGTTCCCCGAGATTAAGGATGGGGAGAGATTTGGCTGGTCTGATTCTGGGTGAACAGTAGGGTTCTAGGTGCTCTGAGTTATTCTTGGTTGTTGTTTTCAGTTTAGCTGTTCTTGCACTGTTCTTGGCTGCATCCTGATTGGATGCTAAGGTCATTTCCTAACATAAGATAAAAGGCTGTTGAAAGGAAGGTCTTAATGTAAGAAGAGGCTTAAAGGTAGATGGAATAGTAGTAGGACACAGTAGGGAGTGGGTAGCTTCCACTATCTAACTGCTTGTCCCTATCCCCTCTCTGGCTGGGAAGATCAAGCCCATCCCAGAGACTGAACACTTTTTAAAAAAGATATTCATTGGACACAAATATCTTGTTTCATAAGAATTTCATCTTGTGAAAAGTTTATTTTTTATAATTTTGATAACTTTTTTTAAATTGGATTGTGTGCTTCTTCGCCGTTTAAGTTTTTGAGTTCTTTGCAAATCTGGATACCATTCTTCTATCAAATATGTGGCTTGCAAATATTTAACAATTTCTTTTGCAGAACAGAAAGTTTTTAATTTTATACAATCCCATTTGTTGATTGTTGCTCTTATTTCCTGTGCACATGGGGTTCTGTTCAGAAAAATTTTATGAAAGCCAATCAGGTCTAGCATACTTCATATTCTTTCTTCAGCATCTTCAGTTTACAGTAGAAAAATGAAGCTGTATTCTTTTTTAAATTTTTTTTTTATTCAATTGTGTGTGTGTGTGTGTGTGCAGAACCACGGACGAATTCAGGAACCACCATGGACGCCTCCACCTCCTCCTTGTTTACTCTGCCCTGGGATTCACAGGCTCCGTCCTACCAGTACCAGAAACACAGGCCACCCCCCTTCCGCCCAGCGTCTATATGTGGGGTCTAGAATCCCAACTCTGGACCTTCTGTCTGCAAGGCAGAGGCTTGACCTCTGAGCCACCTCTCCAGCCTCCTGAAGCTGTATTCTTATCTCTTTTGCCTTGCATGAAAATGAATAATAGTCTTTACAAGAAGGAAATCAGGAAAAGCATCACACAATAGACTAAACATAGAAACAAAATGAAACAAAATCTACAAATCAGTCTAACTAAGAGATGAAAGACCTCTATACTGCAAATTATAAAATGGTAAAGATCTAGAAGGTAGAAAAACTTCCCATGGATGGGGAAATTGATGTTGTAAAAATAGCTCTGTTACTAAAAGTAATAAAAGGATTCATTGAAATCCCCATGAAAATATCAGTGATATTCTGTATGGAGCTAGAAATATATTCCAAAAAATTCAGATGGAAAAACAGAACCATTAAATGACATGAACAATCTTGATCACAAAGAATAATGCTGCAGAAATATCGATACAGATTTCAAAATCTACCACATAGCTGTGGTAATAAAAACAGTATGGTTTTGGCACAAAAGAAGACATGTATTTATTTAGTAGTAATTGAAATTAAGACAGTAATTGCTCTTATTAAGGAATTCTACTCTCTTCATCATCCTCCAACTCATTAGAATACTTCCATTTTCTCCACAGTTACCTATTCTCTTTTCCATTATCCATGATGTTTGGGACACTCTGTGGTATTTCTTTCTAAAACTCCTCCAATTCCTAGATTTTCTTCTGATAGTATTTGACTGTTATTTTTTTAAATATACTATGAAGTTGTTTCTAGAACCTCTACCTAGAACATATTAATATCAGTAGTCTGTTTTTATATATACATTTAAATGTATTTTGTGGCATATCTATGTAACAGTTCATTGATCAACACTCTTCCATCTCAACAATCATATTCCACCTTGAAGTTTTTTTTCAAGCAGATAATTTAATTAATTAAGCACATTTTGGTTACAGCTCTTTTGAGAATCTCCTCATTTGGTGTTGTGGATTATAAATCATGCTTTATAAATTCTTACAGTGCTATTAATATGCAGAGCAGATGAAAACTTTACTGGCTCTGTGGGTTCCATTGGTTTCCATTCATTTTATTAGCATATAGTTCTTTTGTTTTCTATCTTACAGTGTGAAATTTGAGAACTCTGATTCTATTGTCAGCTTTTTCCTTCTAGGGAACTTCTTCTGTTTGTTACCTTTTATCAGGATTTTTCAGATATGTCTGGACGTATTAATCTCAATTTTGATACTTTTAATCTGAGCAGACATGCTTTCTTTTCAGTGTTTTTCTTCTGTTAGAATGCCATTATCTGCATATTAATTATTTTGAACTTATCCTCTAAATTTGTGATTTGTTCCTAGTAGATTTTATGTTTTCAGGTGGAAGTTAAAGGCTACTGGATATAGAAGGAATCTTTCTTCTTATTTTACCTATGAAAACATGCTTACAATCTAAGGTTTTATCTGCATCTGGCTTTCAGAGGCCTCAGAAATGATTTTCCTTGGGAGGAAGAAAAATTAAAATTGGTGTTGAACATTTATTAAGCAAACCCTACAACGTCTAAAGGGTCAACCCCAAAATGATAATTCTTGGGGATTTCAACACCGCCCTCTCAACATAGGATAGATCAACAGGTAAAAAACTTAGCTGAGACACTTTGGAACTTAATCAAACCCTTAGTGAAATGGACCTTACAGATGTCTATCAAACTTTTCATCCACGCACCAAAGAATACACATTTTTCTCAGCAGCACATGGAACTTTCTCCAAAATAGATCACATATTGGGCCACAAAACGAATCTCCACATATACAGGAAAATTGAAATTCTAGCCTGTACCTTATCAAACCACCACGGCCTAAAGCTTGACATCCACAACACAACAAGCAACAGAAAATACACTAACTCCTGGAAACTTAACTCTATGATGCTGAAGGAGAACTGGATTCAGGAAGAAATTAAAAAGGAAATTCAAGATTTCCTGAAAGCGAACGATAATGAAAATACAACTTACCAAAATCTCTGGGACACAATGAAAGCTGTCCTAAGAGGTAAGTTCATAGCTTTTAATGCCTACATCAAAAAAAAAAAAAATGGAAACATCAGAAATAAATAACTTAACAATGCAGCTTAAAGCTTTAGAGACACTAAAGCAATCTGACCCCAAAAGCAGTAGAAGAGAGGAGATTAGCAAAATAAGGGGAGAAATATTCGAAATCAAGATTAGGAAAACGATACAGAAAATCAACCAGTCAAAAAGCTGTTTTTTTGAAAAAATCAATAAGATTGATACACCCCTAGCTAAATTAACCAAAAGCAAGAGAGAGACAGCCCAAATTAACAAAATTAGAAATGAACATGGAGTTATCACTACTGATACCCAAGATATCCAGAGAATTATAACATCACATTTCAAAAACTTATACTCTGAAATTTGACAACACAAAAGAGATGGATAAATTTCTAAGTAAACACAACTTATCTAAATTGAATCAGGAAGTTGTGAATTATTTAAATAGTCCTATAACATATGAGGAAATTGAGGAAGTAATCTCGAATCTTCCCACCAAAAAATGTCCTGGACCAGATGGATTCAGCCCAGAGTTCTACCAGACATTTAAGGAGCTAATAACACCAATACTCCTTAAACTGTTCTATCAAATAGCAAAGGAAGGAACACTACCAAATTCCTTCTATGAAGCTAATATCTTCTTAATCCCAAAACCTAATAAAGATACACTTAAAAAAGAAAACTATAGGCCAATCTCTCTGATGAACACAGATGCAAAGATTCTCAACACAGTCTTAGCAAATCAGATTGAAAAACATATCAAAAGATCATCCAAGGGGATCAAGTAGGCTTTATCCCTGGCACACAAGGTTGGTTCAACACATGCAAATCAATAAATGTAACTATCATATAAAACAATCCAAAGTCAAAGACCACATGATACTTTCAATAGATGGAGAAAAAGCTTTTGACAAGATCCAACAGCCCTTTATGATCAAAACTCTAGAGAAGGTTGGAATGGAAGGAACCTTTACAATATAATAAAAGCTGTGTACAACAAACCAACAGCAAGGATTCTACTCAATGGGGAAAAACTTGAAGCATTCCTGCTTAGATTGGGAACTAGACAAGGCTGTCCACTCTCACCACTTCTATTCAATATTGTACTTAAAGTCTTAGCTGAAGCCCTATGACAAGAAAGGGAAATAAGAGGGATTCAAATTGGCAAGGAAGAAGTCAAGCTATCTCTATTTGCAGATGACATGATCTTATACCTGAGTGATCCCAAAAACTCCACCAGGAAGGTCCTGGAACTAATTGAGAAGTTCAGCAGGGTGGCAGGATACAAAATAAATGTGTATCAGTGGCCTTCCTGTATGCCCAGAATGAAAGAAGTGAAAAAGCCCTGAGAGAAACAATCCCATTTACTATAGCCCCTAAAAAAATGAAATACCTTGGTATAAACCTAACCAAGGAGGTAAAAGTTTTACAATGAAAACTTTAAAACCCTAAAGAAAGAAATAGCAGAAGACACCAGAAGGTGGAAAGGCCTCCCATGCTCCTGGATTGGCAGAATCAACATCGTAAAAATGACCATCCTACCAAAGGCAATATACAGATTCAATGCTATACCAATTAAAATCCCAAAGCAATTCTTTTTTTGTTTAATCTTTTTTTCCTTTTTTAAAATTTTTTTATTAAAAATGTAATTATACATTTTAAAATTTTTTTACCAGTTCCCTCCCTCCCCCCTCCTCCCCCCCTCCCTTCCTCCCCCTCCTCTCCCTCCCCATCCCCCAGTGCCTCCCCCCCAATTTCCAGAGAGTCCTTTATTGTGTACGCCTGACTCTCCACCGGGTCCTCCTCTCCGATGACATATAAGGACCCAGTGGCATTTCCATAAGCCCTTTCTCTTGTTCCCCTTAAGCATAGGAGCACTACTATGGCTGTCAATCCCTTGCCTCCAGGGATCTCGGTGCCCTTAACAGATGCTAGACTTTATGAGGGCAACAGTGTGCTGGACATTGCGCAGGGCATGCAAAGTCCCATTATGATTGCCAAAGCAATTCTTTAAAGAAGTTGACCAAACAATCTCAAAATTCATATGGAGGCACAAAAGACCCAGGATAGCAAGGACAATCCTGAGTAACAAAAACACTGCTGGAGGTATTACCATACCAAACCTTAGTCTATATTACAAATCCATAGTTGTAAAAACAAGCTGGTATTGGCTCCAAAATAGACACACAGATTAATAGATAAGGGTTGAAGACCCAGATATAAGCCCACACAACTATAGCCATTTGGTCTTTGTCAAAGGGGCCCAAAAAAATCCAATGGAAAAAGAATAGCATCTTCAACAAATGGTGCTAGCAAAACTGGATATCCACATGCAGAAGATTAAAACTGGACCCGTACTTGTCACCATCTACAAGAATTAATTCCAAATGGATCAAGGACCTCTATATAAGGTCAGAGACTATAAAAACCTTAGTTGAAAGGGTAGGGAACTTTCTCGAGATGACTGGGCTAGGCCAACAGTTCCTAAATGAACATCCAATAGCACAGTCACTCAACAGATGGGATCTTATCAAATTAAAGAGTTTCTGTTCAGATAAAGAGATTGTAACTTGAGCACAAAGGCAACCCACAGAATGGGAGAAAATCTTCATTAACCACATATCTGATAGAGCTCTATTATCCACAGTGCACAAAGAATTTTGAAAACTAAACACCAAGGAAACAAATGGCCCAATTAAAAAATGGGCCTTGGAACTTAAAAGAAACTTTACCAAGGACGAAATAAAAGCTATAACAAATATCTTAAAAAATGTTCTACTTCCTTAGCCATCAGGGAAATGTAAATCAAAACTTCCCTGAGATTTCATCTCATCCCGGACAGGATGGCAAAAATTCACAATAAAAACAACACCAAATGCTGGAGCGGATGTGGAGAGAGGGGAACTCTCCTACATTGCTGGTGGAATGCAGACTCATACAGCCACTCTGGCGAGCCATCTGGAGATTCTTAAAGAAATTAAAGATTGAAATGCCATAGGACCCTGCTATTCCACTTTTGGGAATAACCCCCCATACAGCAAAAATTCACCTCAATAGCACAAGCATGACCATGTTCATAGTAGCACTGTTTACAATAGCAAAGTCATGGAATCAGCTGAAATGTCCAACAGTTGACGAATGGGTAAGGAAAATGTGGTACATTTATACAATGGAATACTACTCAGCCATCAAAAATGATGAATTAATGCAGTTTGCCGGGAAATGGATGGAATTAGAAACAATTATATTGAGTGAAGTATCCCAGAAATGGAAAATTAAGTGCCATATGTACTCCCTAATAGGTGGATCCTAGTACCAAACCCACTTAGAGGCACTCAAAGATAAATCTCTGTAATACCTACAGTAATTGTAAAGATAATAAACAGGAGGGATGGGGAAGGAGGGTGCCACCAGAAACAAGAAGAGAGGGGACATGATACAGCAGAGAAAATAGGCCACCATCAAGGACTGCAAGTTTTTATCTCTGGCCAGGGGGTGCCATCCAATACCCATCAGGATGGAGGCAAGGGCATTGCAGGAGCAGCAAAACTAAAAAAAAAAAAAAATCAACAAACCATAATTCAGAACATCAGAGACTCTATATCAACCACCAGGAACTAAGCCAGGCTAATCTCTCCCCATCCTGAAGCTCAGGGAAATTTGCCGAAGAGGGGGCAGTAAGATTGTAATAGCACAAGGATGGGAGGAGTAATGATATGCAAGATACTCCACACAAGTTAGGGGCAAAGCAATCATAATAAGACTTTGCATGACCTGCGCAATGTCCAACACATTATTGACCCCACAAAGTCTAGCATGGACTAAAGGCACTAGGATCCTTGGAGGCTAGGAACTGACACAGTAGTATTCCTAAGCTTAAGGGGAACACAGGAAAGGGTTCTGGGAAATGTCCCTGGGTCCTTGCACCTCATCGGAGAGGAGGACCCAGAGGAGAGTTTGGCATGCACATTAAAGGATGCTCCGGGGATTGGGGGGGAGGCACTGGAGGATGGGGAGGGAGGAGTTAGGGGAGGGAGGGAGAAGGGGGGTCAGGGGGAGGTGGAGGGGAGGAGGGAACCGGTGTATCTATTAAGTTTGTATGAGCAGAAATAATAATAATAAAAAAATCAATACATACACACAAAAATAAAATTGGTGGTAGAAGAGAGGGAAACCACATTAAGACTACAATATACCCAGATTCCTTATATAAAACTCATTCTTTCAGTGAACCTTATGACTTCACTTGATTTTTATATTCTATTTAATATTCAATTTAATAAACATATACAGCATTCTTTCACATGTTACATGGAACCCTCATAACAATAGAGATTGTGATATTATCAACTAATTTTATATGAAACACTTAGTCCCATGGTCTCTCATAAGTTCAACCTAGTAACTGATAGTACAAGTATACTTATTAGCGTAGACATACTTCATGTACTCTCAGAACAAGTAGAAAACTGTGATTATTGGTATAATGTATAAAAATATGGGTCTGGGGCTGGAGAGGTGTCTCAGGGGTTAAGCCTCTGCCTTGCAGGCAGAAGGTCCTGAGTTCGGATCCTAGACCCCACATATAGATGTTGGGCGGAAGCGGGGCGGCCTGCATTTCTGGTCCTGGTAGGGCAGAGCCTGTGAATCCTGGGGCAGAGTAAACAAGAAGAAGGTGGAGGCGGTCCATAGTGGTTCTACACACACACACACACACACACAGACATACACACACGTGTACAGGTGCACAATTGGATTAAAAAAAGATTTAAAAAAATGTGGGTCCTTTTATTATTAAATTTTGCTTCTTTGTTCTTGTCTCCCTTTAACAGACAAAACAGTGTTTGTTTTGTTTTTTATACTAACACAAGCAAGCAATACCATGGATAGCTGTGAAGACTTTTAGAAAATGTATTGATTTTTATAATTGAAGTTAATTTTTTATTAAAGGAGTGGTTACTAATGTTTGATTGTTCCATTACATTTTAAAGAATTGATTATTTCTCATCAGACTGAATACACTAACCATTAGAAGCACTAATATTTGCCTTTATTCCATCATGTATTTTATCATGGTTCTAATGTTAAAAATAGTAAACATTAAACTTTAAAATATTCTTTACTAAATGTTGTGGGTATAAAAAATGATGTGGTCTGGAGCTTAACTTTCACAGTATCTTTTTTTTTTTTAAACATTTTTTATTATCTCCACTCATACAAGCTTAATAGGTACACCAGTTCCCTCCCTGCCTCCTCCTCCCCCTGACCCCTCTGCTCACCCTCCCCTCACCCCTCCCTCCCCACCCCCCAGTGCCTCCCCTCTCCCAATCCCCGGAGAATCCTTTAATGTGCATGCCAAATTCTACTCTGGGTCCTCCTCTCCGGTGACATACAAGGACCCAGCAGCATTTCCCTGAACGCTTTCCTTTGTTCCCCTTAAGCATAGGAACACTATTTTGGCTGTCAATCCCTTGCCTCCAAGGATCTTGGTGCTTTTAGCAAATGCTAGATTTTGTGGGGTCAATAGTGTGTTGGACATTTGTGCAGGGCATGCAAAGTCCAATTATGGTTGCTTCGGCCCTAACTTGTGTGGAGTATCTTGCATATCATTGCTCCTCCCATCCTTGTGCTCTTACACTCTTACCACCCCCTCTTCGGCAAATTTCCCTGAGCTTCAGGATGGGGAGAGATTAGGCTGGCCTAGTTCTAGGTGGTTGATATAGAGTCTCTGAAGTTTTGGATTATGGTTTGTTGATTTTCTTTTGTGGTTTTGCTGCTCCTGCAATGCCCTTCACTCCATCCTGATGGGTATTGGATGTCACCCCTTGGCCAGAGATAAAAAGCTGCTAAACTAGAATCTTGTTATACGAGTATATTCAAAGGTAGATGTAATAAAAGTAGGAAACCGCAGTGAGGGAGGGGTCAATGACCCATTTGCAAAATGGTTACTTTTTATCTGCCAGACTATATGCCCTCCCCTTCTGGTGAGATCATACCCCCTCAGTTGTAAATGATCAGGAACGAAAGTCTGTGAACTTAACCAGATGTCTCATTACTTACTTGCAGTCCTTGATGAAGGCCTATTTTCTCTGCTGTAACATGGTCCCCTCTCTCCTTGTTTCTGGTGGGGCCCTCCTACCCAATCCCTCCTGTTCATACTCCTTTCAATTACTGTATTACAGAGATTTATCGTCGAGTGTCTCTAGGTGGGCTGGGTGGGTTTGGTACTAGGAGGTACCTATTAGGGAGTACATACGGTGGTTAATTTTCTGGGTCTGGGATACTTCACCCAATATAATTGTTTCTAATGACATCCATTTCCTGGCAAATTCCAGTAGTTCATCATTTTTGATACCTGAGTAGTACTCCATTGTATAGATGTACTACATTTTCCTTATCCACTCGTCAACTGTTGGACATTTGGGTTGATTCCATGCCTTTGCTATTGTAAACAGTGCTGCTATGAACATGGTCGTGCTTGTGCTATCGAGGTGAACCTCTGCTGCATGGGGGTTATTCCCAAAAGTGGAATAGCAGGGTCATATGGCATTTCAATCTTTAATTTCTTTAAGAATCTCCAGATGGCTCGCCAGAGTGGCTGTATGAGCCTGCATTCCCACCAGCAATGTAGGAGAGTTCCCCTTCCCCTCTCTCCACATCCTCTCCAGCATTTGTTGTTGTTTGTATTGTGGATTTTTGCCATCCTGACCGGGGTGAGATGATATCTCAGGGAAGTTTTGATTTGCATTTCCCTGATGGCTAAAGAAGTGGAGCATTTTTAAAGATATTTGTTAGACATTTTAATTTCATCCCTGGTAAAATTTCTTTTAAGTTCCAGGGCCCATTTTTTAATTGGGCCATTGGTTTCCTTGATGTTTAGTTTTCTAAGTTCTTTGTGCACTCTGGACAGTAGAGCTCTATCAGATATGTGGTTAGTGAAGATTTTCTCCCATTCTGTGAGTTGCCTTTGAGCTCGTGTTACAATCTCTTTATCTGAACAGAAGCTCTTTAATTTCACAAGATCCCAACTGTTGAGAGTTGGTAGCAGTGACTGTGCCATTGGATGTCTGTTTAGGAAATGTTGGCCTAGCCCAATCAGCTCGAGGGAGTTCCCTATCCTTTCAACTATGGTTTTTAGAGTCTGTGGCCTGGTATCAAGGTCCTTGATCCATTTGGAATTAAGTCTTGTACATGGTGACAAGTATAGGTCCAGCTTTAATCTTCTGCATGTGGAGATCCACTTTTGCCAGCACCAATTGTTGAAGATGCTGTTCTTTTTCCATTGGATTCTTTATTTTTTAATATAAGTCATTTTTTATTATTATTTCAGCTCATACAAACTTAATAGGTACACCAGTTCCCTCCTTTCCTCCTCCTCCCCTCCCGCACCCCCTGCTCCCCTCCCCTCACACCTCCCGCCCCATCCCCCCGGTGCCTCCGGCCCCGATTCCTAGAGTCCTTTCTTGTGCATGCCTGACTCTCCTTTGGGCCCTCCTCTCCGACGACGTCCAAGGACCCAGTGGCATTTCCCTGAACCCTTTCCTGTGTTCCACTTAAGCATAGGAACACTACTGTGGCTGTCAATTCCTTGCCTCCAAGGATCTTGGTGCCTTTAGCATATGCTAGACTTTGTGAGGTCAATAGTGTGTTGGACATTGCGCCAGGCATGTAATGTCCAATTATGATTGCTTCGGCCCTAACTTGTGTGGAGTATCTTGCAAATCATTGCTCCTCCCATCCTTTTACTCTTACACTCTTACCGCCCGCTCTTCCGCAAATGTCCCTGAGGTTCAGGATGGGGAGAGATTAGTCTGGCCTCGTTCTAGGTGGTTGATATAGAGTCTCCGAAGTTCTGGATAGTGGTTCGTTGATTTTCTTTTGCAGTTTTGTTGCTCCTGTAATGTCCTTCAGTCCATAGTGATGAGCACTGTATGTCATCCCCTGGCCAGAGACAAAAAGCTGTTAAACTAGAGTCTTATTATAAGAGCACATTCAAGGATAAATGTAATACTTATACCCAAAAGTGGAATCGCAGGGTCATATGGCGATAGGCAATGGGAGGGGTCAATCACTCATTTGCAAAATGGTTACTTTTTAATCTGCCAGATTATATGCCCTCCCCTTCTGGTGAGTTCATAACCCCTTTGTTGTAAATGATCAGGAACGAATTGTGACCTTAACTAGGTGTCACATTACTTTCTTGCAGTCCTTGATGGGGGCCTATTTTCTCTACTGTAACATGGTCACTTCTCTCCTTGTGTCTGGTGTGGCCCTCCAACCCCATCCCTCCTGTTCATAATCCTTGCAATTACTGTAGGTAATACATAGATTTACCTATGAGTGTCTCAAGATGGGCTGAGTGGGTTTGGTATTAGGAGCCACATATTAGGGAGTATATACGGCGCTTAATTTTCTGGGTCTGGGATACTTCACTTAATATAATTGTTTCTAATGACATCCATTTCCCAGCAAATTCCAGTAATTCATCATTTTTGATGGCTGAGTAGTACTCCATTGTATAGATGTACCACTGTTTCCTTATCCACTCGTCAACTGTTGGACATTTGGGTTGATTCCATGTCTTTGCTATTGTAAACAGTGCTGCTATGAACATGGTCATGCTTGTGCTATCGAGGTGAACCTCTGCTGCATGGGGGGTTATTCCCAAAAGTGGAATAGCAGGGTCATATGGCATTTCAATCTTTAATTTCTTTAAGAATCTCCAGATGGCTCGCCAGAGTGGCTGTATGAGCCTGCATTCCCACCAGCAATGTAGGAGAGTTCCCCTCTCTCCACATCCTCTCCAGCATTTGTTGTTGTTTGTATTGTGGATTTTTGCCATCCTGACCGGGGTGAGATGATATCTCAGGGAAGTTTTGATTTGCATTTCTCTGATGGCTAAAGAAGTGGAGCATTTTTAAAGATATTTGTTAGACATTTTAATTTCATCCCTGGTAAAATTTCTTTTAAGTTCCAGGGCCCATTTTTTAATTGGGCCATTGGTTTCCTTGATGTTTAGTTTTCTAAGTTCTTTGTGCACTCTGGACAGTAGAGCTCTGTCAGATATGTGGTTAGTGAAGATTTTCTCCCATTCTGTGAGTTGCCTTTGAGCTCGTGTTACAATCTCTTTATCTGAACAGAAGCTCTTTAATTTCACAAGATCCCAACTGTTGAGAGTTGGTAGCAGTGACTGTGCCATTGGATGTCTGTTTAGGAATTGTTGGCCTAGCCCAATCAGCTCGAGGGAATTCCCTATCCTTTCAACTATGGTTTTTATAGTCTCTGGCCTGATAACAAGGTCCTTGATCCATTTGGAATTAAGTCTTGTACATGGTGACAAGTATGGGTCCAGCTTTAATCTTCTGCATGTGGAGATCCAGTTTTGCCAGCACCATTTGTTGAAGATGCTGTTCTTTTTCCATTGGATTCTTTGGGCCCCTTTGTTAAAGACCAAATGGCTGTAATTTTGTGGGCTTATATCTGGGTCTTCAATCCTTCTCCATTGATCTGTGTGTCTATTTTGGAACCTGTACCAGGCTGTTTTTATAACTATGGATTTGTAATATAGACTAAGGTTTGGTATGGTAATACCTCCAGCAGTGTTTTTGTTACTCAGGATTGTCCTTGCTATCCTGGGTCTTTTGTGCCTCCATATGAATTTTGAGATTGTTTGGTCAACTTCTTTAAAGAATTGCTTTGGGATTTTAATTGGTATAGCATTGAATCTGTATATTGCCTTTGGTAGGATGGTCATTTTTACGATGTTGATTCTGCCAATCCAGGAACATGGGAGGTCTTTCCACCTTCTGATGTCTTCTGCAATTTCTTTCTGTAGGGTTTTAAAGTTTTCATTGTAAAGGTCTTTTACCTCCTTGGTTAGGTTTATACCAAGGTATGTCATTTTTTTAGGGGCTATAGTAAATAGTATTGTTTCTCTCAAGGCTTTTTCACTTCTTTCATTCTGGGCATATAGGAAGGACTCTGATTTTTGCACATTTATTTTGTATCCTGCCACCCTGCTGAACTTCTCAATTAGTTCCAGGAGCTTCCTGGTGGAGTTTTTGGGATCACTTAGGTATAAGATCATGTCATCTGCAAATAGGGATAGCTTGACTTCTTCCTTGCTGATTTGAATCTCTTTTTTGACCCTTTCTTGTCTTTTGGCTTCAGCTAAGACTTCAAGTACAATATTGAATAGAAGTGGTGAGAGTGGACAGCCTTGTCTAGTTCCTGATCGAAGTGGGAATGCTTCCAATTGTTCCCCATTGAGCATAATCCTTGCTGTGGGCTTGTTGTATACAGCTTTTATTATATTGTAAAGGTTCCTTCCATTCCTACTGTCTCTAGCGTTTTGATCATAAAAGGCTGTTGGATCTTGTCAAAAGCTTTTTCTGCATCTATCGAGAGTATCATGTGGTCTTGGACTTTGGACTGGTTTACATGATGAATTACATTTATTGATTTGCGTATGTTGAACCAACCTTGTGTGCCGGGGATGAAGCCTACTTGATCCCCGTGAATGATCTTTTTGATGTGTTTGAATCCGATTTGCTAAGACTGTTGAGAATCTTTGCGTCTGTGTTCATCGGAGAGATCGGCCTATAGTTTTCTTTTTTAAGTGAATCTTTATTAGGTTTGGGGATTAAAACGATATTAGCTTCATAGAAGGAATTTGGTAGTGTTCCTTCCTTTGCTATTTTATGGAACAGTTTAAGGAGTAGTGGTGTTATTAAGTCCTTAAATGTCTGTTAGAACTCTGTGCTGAATCCATCTGGTCCAGGACATTTTTTGGTGGGAAGATTCGAGGTTACTTCCTCAATTTCCTTATATGTTATAAGACTATTTAAATAATTCACAACTTCCTGATTCAATTTAGGTAAGTTGTGTTTACTTAGGGATTCGTCCATCTCTTTAGTGTTGTCAAACTTCACAGAGTATATGTTTTTGAAATATGATGTTATAATTCTCTGGATTTCTTGGGTATCAGTAGTGATAACTCCATGTTCATTTCTAATTTTGTTAATTTGGGTTTTCTCTCTCTTGCTTTTGGTTAATTTAGCTAGGGGTTTATCAATCTTATTGATTTTTTCAAAAAACCAGCTTTTTGACTGGTTGATTTTTTCTATCGTTTTCTTAATCTTGATTTCGAATATTTGTCCCCTTATTTTGCTAATCTCCTCTCTTCTATTACTTTTGGGATCAGATTGCTCTAGTTTCTCTAAAGCTTTAAGCTGCATTGTTGTTTATTTCTGATGTTTCCATTTTTTTGATGTAGGCATTAAGAGCTATGAACTTACCTCTTAGGACAGCTTTCATCGTGTCCCAGAGATTTTCGTAAGTTGTATTTTCATTATCATTCACTTTCAGGAAATCTTGAATTTCCTTTTTAATTTCTTCCTGAATCCAGTTCTCATTCAGCATCATATTGTTAAGTTTCCAGGCGCTAGTGTATTTTCTCTTGTTTGTTGTGTTGTGTGTCCAGCTTTAGGCCGTGGTGGTCTGATAGGGCACAGGTTAGAATTTCAACTTTTTTGTGTATGTGTATGTGTAGATTCGTTTTGTGGCCCAATATGACTTTCACAGTATCTTGATGCCTGGGCAGCAAGAAGCTACTACACCACTCTTGATGGGAAGTGGGTCGAGGGCACTTTCAAACATTAATCAACAGCAGAGGCTTGTGAGCAGTATGCAACTTGCATGAATGGAGAACAGAGGAAGATACAAAAAGAGAAAGGTAAATTGCTAACTTTATGTTAAAGTAAGCCTTAGGAGATTTCTGAGTAGAAGAATGACATTCTGTAAACCTTACTTAGGAAGATTAATCTAACTGCATGTGTGGGATAAACTGTTGCAGAAAGCTTGGAGGGAGGAATTCCATTTGAGGTATTAGAATAGAACAAATTGGCAGGGCTGAGAGCATCAACAAAATGACAGTAAGAAATGGGCAAGGAGGTGGATTTTAGAAATGTTTCAAAGGTGTGAACAATAGGATGTGGCAGTTGTTTGGATGTGGGAACAAACAGAGCAGTTGTCCAAGAGGTTTCCAGCTCTATGCAGAGAAGTTGTTCTTTTGAACAGAAATAGGAAATGTGCAGGAGGACCAAGTTTTCCCAAAGGGACAGTGAATTAAAGTTCCGGTATATTCTATTTGATGTGGTGATAGAATGCTTACATTAGGTGTTAGCAGATATGTGTGTATCTCAAGACACCTGACCTATTTGAATTGATAATATTAACATGGGAGAGCAAACCAGGATGAAAGAAAAAAGAAAAAGTATAATATAAAACATGGAGTTTTTCTTAGAAGGGAGAACAGCATACTTTTATTTTTCCTACAGCTGCCCAAGAACAGGCATTACCTATCAATATGCTTTATCAATAAGATTCCTGGTGCCTGTACATCAAGAAACCACTATACTATTCTTGAAAATCTACATCTAGGCTTTTTTAGAGCAGTAAATAAGCACGAAGGCAAGTTTAAATAAGTATACGGGAAGGATATGGTTGGGCGTGTGAGCAGAACACACATAGCAGCAAGCTACTTTTACTTAACACCTATGAAACTAGGTTTTACTGTCAGACAGACTGGCTTTAATCCAGTTCCCCCACCCTTTGACTGTGTGACACTGGGCAATAAGTTTAATGACCTTTGAATTTTGACATGGAGCAAAGAATTTAATAGAATTTTTCATAATGCTTATTGCAGAAATGAATTATTCATGTACAGTACTCACATATTGCCTAGCCCCTTAGCAGATGCTCAATTAACATAGAAAAAAGAGGCTAAGTAAGTTTTTAAATGCATTTCCTGAAATTTGATGATTTCAGAGTTATAAGTCTAAAATTTAGAATAAGATAAATTTATATTAAATGATTTAGATTAAACATGCTTTGTGACTTTCATATAACTACGTAAATTGTTTACTATTTTGTTTGTGTATCATTTTACAATATGACCTCCCATAACACTGATGAAATTTAGCTTAGTTTAATACATACCAAATTATTTTTTTTAAACAAAAAAGCAAGACATTGGAAAATTGGTCATAATGGGTTAAAGATATGAGTTTTAAGCTGGTCATAGGTACGTGACTGTAATCTAAACTCTTGGGGGCTAAGGCAAAGGAATCCGAAGATGGAGGCTAACATGGGCTACATTGAAAGATTCTGTCTCAAAAAAACAAAAACAAAATACAAAGGAACAACAGAAAGCTGACTCCCATAACAAAAAATGTAAATAGTTACAAAACCCATTTGGTTTTTATGAAAGGGTTTAATGATTGTTTATGGCAGACTTCCCAAACTTCATTTGGCAAGATATCACCTTATCTAGTCAACATTCAATTGCTATAAAGAAAAACTGGCTTCCATGAAGTTCTTCACTGTAAAATTACACTGTATAATTAGTTGGATTTATTATTATTATTATTATTATTTATTCAATTATGCATGTATGCGTGTGTGTGCATGTATGTGTGTGTGTGTGTGTAGAACCACGGACAAATTTGGGAACCACCATGGGCCTTTTCCACCTCCTTGTTTACTCTGCCCTGGGATTCACAGGCTCCGTCCTACCAAGGCCAGAAACTCAGGCCGCCGCTGCTTCCTCCCGGCATCTTTACATGGGGTCTAGGATCCGAACTCAGGACCTTCCGCCTGCAAGGCTTAACCCCTGAGACACCTCTGCAGCCCACCTAATTGGATTTTTTGAAAGCTATTATTAACTAAGGTTAATTTTTAAGTTTATTGTGGAATAATGTAGTGGAAAGAACTCAAGTATTCAAATCAAATTTTAATTTATAAGTCTTTACCTCTTAGTTTGCAGAGGTGTTCAGGTAGTACATAATTAACAGCAAAACTGTTCTTCAGAACTTGTGAAGCGCTGAAGTATATTGTATTTATTGCTAATTGTCATTATGTTGACACTTTTTTTTAGTGGCACACTCATTTTAGACTACTTAAAAATGTCAGTGGCCAAGGTCTGGCCAAGTGCTTCTAGGTTTTTACTCAAGAATGAAATAAAAGCCCTATGTAGATTTTCAAAAGCAGCAAAGACACTTTACTTAAGGCTAAACAAGAGAAAGGTTAGATATACTGCAAGACAATAGAGGGCCACATATGTGAGGACACTTAAGGGCCCTGATTATTATTATTCGAGGCTTTCAATTAAGAGGAAGAGTTCAGTAGTTAGGAGTACAGTTTGGGTACTTCTCTATTTTAACTGATAGACTTGGATTATAGATGATTTTAGTCACTACGCTTGTTCCTTCCCATAATGCATTTAACTTCAATCATATGTATGCCCAATCATGCATAAGCATAAGATAGCAATGAAAGTTTCTCCATAAAAATTTTCTTAAGGACTTCCTTTTTGTGCATGTTCCCCAAGTCAGTTCAGGCCCAATTGGTCTTTCCATTATTCCTGTCCAGGCACATTAGGAATATATTGAATAGAAACTAAGTTTGATGGTGATTAGGGGAAGAGAGGGTTGTGAAGAAGGGATGGGAGTCTGTGTTATTAATATATGCAGGTAAGGGAACTCAGCTGCCAAGTGCATTATTAAGAGAAGCGTGCATGTTTATTCCAAGTCAAATAGATTCCATGGCTGATAAATTATTGCCTATCCTTACCTACCTCAGAAATACTTTCCACGAACGAGAAAGCCTGAAAAATATTTACCTTTCTTATTTAAAAGTATTTTGCAATCTTGAAATATTGTGCAGCATTCTGGTCATGCATAAGAACCATGAACCACAGGAAGAAAATTATAACTGAGAAAATTAGAGAAGAGCAGCCACAATGATCAAGGAAATTTTTCATCCTAAAAGCTTACAAAGTCATATTAAGAACTCAGAATTCAGAGAGATAAAGTATCACAAAATATAAAGGGTCTGTAGATTGTATTTTAGCATTATGCTTTTCAGGTCGAATATGGTTAAAGGACTCAGAAACATTGGAGTGCTGCCATTACCCATCCCTGTGAAGTCCCTGTTGACAGAACATTCATTCACCAGGAGGCAGGCGAGGGAAAGAAACACTATACCCATTGGTACTTGAGTAACAAATATCTTTTTAAAGGTCTATATATGAGCTAGGGGAGACCTAATAAAGAATCTTTTTTTTTTTTTTTGTCTGAATTAAGTTAGGTTCAAGGGTCAAGAAACTAAATCAGACAGAAACCTTGGAAAATGTAACAGCTCCATTCCTACTCTGAACCAAAATTCATCCATGAATAATTTATAGAATTAATGATAAGAAGCAGCCAGAAGAAGATATGACTGTATCTCATTGTGTTTAGAAACTAAGGCCTTTTGAGTAATTGCTAAGAACACTTAAATACCATGTCCCATAAATGGTCCTTTCCATTCCTAATTTTTGACAAAAGGATAATAAAAGCTTGTTGAGACCATAACATCTAGATAAGGGCTATCTGGAGGGTCACAGATTCCCTCATGCCTCCTGGGAACAGGGGAAAGCTGGGTTATCTCCATTGAAAATCTCTCTTGCACATTAGTGAGCATGCGAGTCATACAAGGGCAACACACACTAGCAAGTTAATAGTGGATGTCACTGCTATGTGGTTTAACTTAAAAAATTCCTCTCCTTATAAAAGTGAGCACTGTAGAGAGGACAAGGGCTCTTGGTCTAGCTGGCCAGCACTGGACCTTATCCACACCTATGGCAAGGATAAAGTCAGTTGAAGCTTTTAACAGAAAAGAAGCTTTTTGCTACAGAGAGAAGGGGAAGGAGAGAGATGCTAGGAATGTTATTTGCCTAGGCTGTCCCAATGGACAGCCTAGCATTCCTGTTAGTTTTGATAAACTTTATATCTCAGTGAGGTCTTTTTAATCTGCGAGTTAAGCTACCTTACTTCCTTAACATATCTAGGCTTTGGATGCTATACCCTTGCACAGATTTCCTGTCTGAGTTGATGTACTGGTTTGGATCATCAAGTGCAAATGATATCCTAAGAAATGCCCAATAGGAGGTTAATCCAAACACCACTAGAATGATTTTTCCTCCCTTTAACTATTTGACTCCTTCTTACTATACCATGTTGAATACATTCTAAGTATCTGAATGAGTATCTTGTTGCAGACTGGGAAAATGACATTAAAATAACATTAAGACACCTACAAGAGTTTTTTGTAAGAATGTAAAGAGAGGGTCTGGAGAGGTGGTTCAGGAGTTAAACCTCCGCCTTGCAGGCGGAGGGTCCTGAGTTGGGATCCCAGATCCCACGTATAGACGCCGGGCGGAAGCGGGGGCGGCCTGCGCTTCTGGTCCTGGTAGGGCGGAGCCTGTGAATCCCGGGGTAGAAGGAGGTGGAGGCGTCCATGGTGGTTCGCGAATTCGTCCGTGGTTCTACACATACACAGACACACACACACACACAGACAGACGCGCGCGCACATGCACACGCACATGCACACGCATATGCACACAGTTGAATAAATAATAATAATGAAAAAAAAGAATGTAAAGAGAATTAAAATCAGAGAATTTTACAGATTATTCTGAAGAAATTTAAAAAATGTTGCAATAATAATTCTCCATCCATCCTAGCATCCTTGTCTTGTTTTAGATTATACATGTGTCTTTCTTAACCAAAGAATGCCTAAAACCAAGAATATTCTTTTATCATTGTATTATTGAATGACCTAGTAGAATATGGAAACTACAGTATATGTCAATAGATGGTTTTAAAGTAAATTACTCAGCCAACTGTTGAATAGAAGAAAAAAGTATTTAGAGACACATTCATGAAAATGCATATGCCTGCATATATTTTAATAGATCTGGTGTAATCAAGCCATGATGTATGATGCACAGAACTTCATATGGAGCAAATGGAGCATTATAGAAGATAAATTTGCTAAAATTCATATCATGGACAAACTACCCCATGATAGTTCTTTCGGAGGTAAGACAGGACCATGCATGTTTTGCCTAAGCCTTTTGCAGAAGCCATGCTCTTTTTTGCTTAAGAAATGGCTCACTGGTTCAGCGGGGTGCGGGGTGGGAGGGGGGTGAGGGGTGGGGGACAGAGTGGACTGGGCTGTTTGAGTATCTTCGCTTTGCCTTACAGAGTAAGTCAATGTTGCTGTTGCTTGGGGATCTAACAGCAGAATCAGTTTTCAATCCCCTGCACCGGTTTCGCTTCATTTGTCAAACTTTGCTCTTCTCACTGCAACCCTTGTCCCTGACAGTCCCTGCTTCTGAATTCTTTCAGCAGTTTAGATTATCTATAGGTTAAGATCAGCGAGCTTGTTGAACCCAGTCTCTGTGTAATAGGTTAGAGGTTGCTCAAGAATTTGCCACTCTTGACACCTAGTAAACGTTTATAAATGGAGAGGTTTTTGTTGGAGCTGATCGGGTCCTCCCTCACACCATTGTCAGGATAATGATGTCAGAACTTGATCAGCAAGGAAAGGGGCTTTTAAAACCAGAAGTTATATTCCAATGTATAGTCTGGCACGTTTGTCACGTAGCAAGTGGGGGATGGGGTGTGTGATAGCTGGTGCAGGAGATGTGAAGGGGAGGTTAAGCAGGAAGCAAGCAGAATCACAGAAGCTAATTTAGGCATCAGCAGCTGTCTTGTATACATCATCTCCTGTGTTTTGTTTAAAGCTACATATAGTACACAATACATATCCTGTTTTGTAGTTACATATAGTATACAATAGATGTCCTATTTCTGCGGCTACATATAGTTCACAATACATGTCCTGCTTTTTTGTAGCCACAATCTCAGCATTTTAGAGTTTTTAGGAGGTTACAACTTTTCTTTTGTCTTGAGAACTTTATAGGCTTTTATTAATACTTTATTTATCCTATTTCATCTGCTTTGTACCCCTGATTTAAAATGTCACAATTTTTCCTGGACATCTTGATTGAAAGACAAACAGATCAATGTTAAGCTTGCATTCACCCTTTTAGAAGTCGTTTTCTAGGGTTTTTGGGAGCAGAGCAGCAGTGCAGGTCAGGAAACATTCTGGGGGAGAAGAGGAAACAGGGTTAGACTCTCGAGTCCTCCCCGCAGTCCAGCTGAGGGCGGAAAACTGGCAAGGTTGGGTTCAGCACTTGCTCAATACGCATGCTCCAAGGGCCCCGCCGGAAGTGCGCGCCCGCCTGCTTCGTCCACTTGGGCAGGTCTCGGTTTGCCCGGGTTCCGGGCAGGAGCAATGGGCGGAGCCAGAGGCGCGGGCGGAGCCTTTCCCTAATCTCCTTCCATAGAGCAGCTCTTCAGGCGGGTGTAGTGTCTGCTCGTGCTCCTCCCACCCCGGTTCCAGGAACCCACCTGGGGGGAATCTGACACCAATGAGCTGGCGGCCGACCCAGTCACACCGGCTCCTGAGCCTGCGCGGGCTCTGCTCAGGTCTCATGTAGGTGGGCCCGCCTTTGGCTCCGCCTCCGCTAGCTCCCTGGGGTTTTCATTCCCTTTCAGCCCCGCCCCTCATCATGTACGACCGTGCTCCGCGCATGTTCAGGTTGGCCGAAGGTGGCACTGAGGAGCATGTGGGCCCTGGCTCCTACCAGGTGCCTTTCCAGAAGCAGCCCGCCACAGGTAAGCAGCAAGAAAAGGGCGTTTCCTGGGACAGGCGGGTCATCCGCATCCACCGGGCGCACCTTTTCTGTTAAAAAAAAGTAAACAGTAAAGTAAGCAGCACCACTTCATTAAGACCACAAGACATCAAGTAGGAGGGGCCAATACTGGGGCTAGGATTTCCTGCCTCTGCGACTGTGTGAAATCCCAGGGTATTTATACTTCCTCCTAGTTGTAATCCAACGTTCTTCAAGCCTCTTCCTTTCTCTTAGGCTTATTTATGAAGATATAACTTTTATGCATCTGTTTTGCAATTTCACTTCACAATGGTCCAATCACTTCTTACCAGACCTGATCATCCTTATTCTCATACTTGGTGAGAATCTCTTCTATATCCTGTGAAGAAAACCTATATATTCATTTTTTTAAATTTAAATTTATTTTGCGTGTGTGTATCAGAGGGCACTGTGTATCCCTGTGAAGGAATAAGGGTGATTTAGAATCATCCTGGATTGCTTCTACCTCCTTTTTGTTCATTCTGTGATTTCCCAGGCTCTGCCCACTAGAGCCAGAAGTACAGGCTGCTAATTCCACCTGGCATTTTTATGTGGGACCTTGGATCAAAAGTCGGGACCATCTGCTTTCAAGAAAGAGTCTTAATCCTTGGTCCATCTCTCCAGCCCAGAAAAATCTGTATTCTAGAGAGACAGCCTGGGAATGGGTAATTTAACTAGTTATTTCCTTTTCTTATTTGTAGATAGTGACATAGGCTAAACTTTTCAATAACTATTTCCAGATTTTTTTATTCTGATTTTGTAGAATTCAAAAACTGGTTTCCTTTACAAAACTTCATTTCCCATAATCATAAATTATATGCTTTTAAAAAATGTCAGGACATTGTTTTATTGATACCCCTGATAAGTTAACAATTGGTTAATGTTTCTGTGGATGAGGTAAAATTTATTATCTGTCCATGTTTGAAATCTCAAATTTTTTTTCCAACATTGGATCTCAGAATTATTGGAGCTTATTATTCCTGCCTTCTTTTAAAACTACAGTTGATCTGTTCTAAGCATTTATTCTCCTGGTAACTTTTTGTCTACACATGACATAAAATGCTTACAAGCATGATAATTTTCTTTTAAAAATAGTTAATTTTTTGTTGAAGAGAGAGAAAAGAGAGAGAGGGCACATGCATGCTATGACACCCGACTGTAGTTCCGAAGACACCATTCCAAAGTCAGTTTCCTTCTGCCCTGTTGCCTTCCCTGGTTTGAACGCAGTTCACTGGATGTGCCAGCAGGTGATTTACCCGATGAACTGTCTCATTGACTCCACACCTATATTTTCCTATCTGTAACATTTTGATGCAACTGACTGCTTAAAAACAAAACAAAACACTTCTTTCCACAATATCTTCACTATCATGTTTCTCCTAGTTCTTTTTTCTGCTGTTATTTTGGAATAGTACCTGACACATAGTTAAGAACTGAATTAAGGAATCATTTCTTTTCTCTATCCCCTACCCATCATTGTTTTAAAAGACTTCCATTTTTCAAAAATTTAAAATATTTATATATTGTGTTTTCCATCTTATGCTTGTTGTTTTGCTTATTTACTTTCTCATTCCTGTATATAACTTTAATTGCTATTCATAGTACATACTCCTAGATTGAAATCTTTCAAGATATAAGTGGTTTGTAGCCTGAAGATGAGCTTTCTCCTGTCTTAAGGCCTTCAGTATTTCAGTGACTTCTGTGGACATCTCTACCTGGCTGGTCTAAGATTTAGAACTACTCTAGCCTCATTCTGGCTGACCATTCCTCTTGAGCCTTAAGGCCATTGATTCCTTCTTCATACTCTTTTGAAAATTGTTCCCCTCTCTCCATAACTACTCCAACTTAATATAGCTCCTCATTATTTATTCTGAATCAAACCAATAAAACATTACTTCTAGTTCAGTATCCAACTCATTTTTCATCTAGTGACTAGAATGATCTCCCTAACATACAGTTATGCTATTTGTAAGACAAAACAAAACAAAAAAAATAAAAATGTGCTTTCATAAATGAGGGTTAAAACCCTGAGCTCTTTAGTGGCAGTAGATTTATGTTCTCATGGCTCACTTGTTGTCCTTCTCCTGCTCTTTCCAGGCACTCACACTTTATCAGCATTTTGTCAATTCCAGCTTTATAGTTTTTTTTTTTTTGTTTATGTTCTCACATTCTTGTCTTTGCTACTGATTTAGCCCAGTATATCTTGTGTTCCTTCTTCACCTAGTTCCTGTGTATTCTTGATACACATCTGCAAAGAAGTTCTCTCAGTATTCTTTGTTTTCCTTTTGATTTTTAAATGACTCTCTTTCCTTAAATACCTTTGAGTCTATGTTATAATAACTGTTAATGTATCTGTAGTCTCTACTAAAATGTGAATTGCTTGAGGGAAATGATGATAATTTTTACTAAACTCAGTTTTCAGCTTGCTACCCTTAACAAAATGTTCAATTAAAAAATCTTGGGGCTGGAGGGCTGGCGAGGTGGCTCAGGGGTTAAGCCTCTGCCTTGGTTTTGAGTTCAGATCCTAGACCCCACATATAGACGCTGGGCAGAAGCGGGGGCAGCCCGCGTTTCTGGTCCTGGTAGCATGGAGCCTGTGAATGCCGGGGCGGAGTAAACAAGGAGGAGGTGGAGACGGTCCATCGTGGTTTCCGAATTTGCCCATAGTTCAACACACACACATACATACATGCACACACGCACAATTGAATAAATAATAATAATAAAAATCTTGTAATAGGGCTGGAGAGATGGCTCAGGAGTTAAAGCCATTGCTTTACGAGCAAAGGAATCTGAGCTTGGAAACCCCACATCTCATGAAAAATGACTGTAAAAAATGCCTGTACAATATGGTGGTGGCCTGTAATTACGCCCAAGAAAACAAGCAGGGAAAACCCAGAGTAAAACAATAAGGAGATAGAGCAATTCAGGATAGTTTCTAGTGTCACAAGCCTCCACAGGCACATAGATTCAAATGATCCCATGTACACACACACACACACACACACACACACACACACACACACACACACAGCAAAAAACTGAAAACCACTGGTGTAATACTCCTTCGAAATGCTTCAAACCTGATTATCTTATTTTGGTTCTTAGAACACACAATGAAGGAGAGATTTGACTCTTGGGAGTTGCCCTCTGACCTCCCCCCCCAACATACTACTGTGACATGTTGTGTACTGTACTTGTATGTATGCACATAGGCAGGCATGCACACATGCACACAAAAATGTGCAAAAAAATTTAAGATCTTGTAATGAGGTTAAACATCTAATGAGCCACATTAAAAAGTTTTTTTTTCACATTAAAAAGTTTTATAACCTGTTTTAACTCTGTTGAGAGTTGTATTCAAGCCTCGTACTAATTTTAAAGGATTATAATTTTTTGACTGGTAAAGAAATTAGGAAATTCAGAGCAGCTGCAATGTTTCAGTGATACCTGGGGATAATATGTTGTTAATGGATGACTCAGTTATCTCTATCTATTTAAAAAAATAGCTACTCTTCTTCCTCATCTCCCTTTACAATGCTCTTGACTATACAGAAGTGTGCAGTTATTTAAATTAATTATTTGGTACATTTTAAGAGTATGATTTAGGAAGGTCAGATGTTGGGACTTGGCATAATTCAATTAGTACCTTAAGCCCCTCAAAGGGAGATAAATTTTTTGGAGCAATAGATAGAGACATTCTCCAGCTGTGCCTCTGTCTCCCCTATCTCTCTCCTTTCACTTTATTTTGCTTGATCAGTTCTCTAGTATACTAGTCCCATTTTTCCCTCACAGATTCTATTTTAATTTGGTAATTTTATCATCTTGATTTTATTTCATTTGATCAGGAATAATTTATAATATTGAAGTTTTGCAACCTGAAAGGTCTGAGGTGCTGTGCTTCTGTGAGTGAGAGAGAGAATAGACACCCAAATTTCACTGAGCTTTGGGAGCTGTGCCTGAGTTTCTCTCAACTAATCTAAGACGCAAGTACGGCTTTTCAAAATGCAATTTCCCGAGAGACAGCTATACTATTGTAGAGAAAGCTACCATCATGATAAAATCTTGCCCCTTTTAATAATGTGTGTTCCTAGTATTAATGGTCTATGGAATATATTATTGATTTTTTTATATAGCTATAAGAATAACACACATTTAACTGTAATTTTGTTGTCTATGTGGGTTGTCTGTTAGCTATCTAAGCCGGATGATGTTATCTTTTAAATATTTCTTTCCTTGATTTTTTTTTCTTCCATGGGGGAGTTATTTTCTGCCCACAAAGCCTCAAAAGTCCTTGATCCTATTCATGTACCTATATGTCTGTGCCAACAGTGATGGTTTTATCTTATTAGCCAGTCAAAATATAGGGAAGCCACACCAGGTTACATGGTTTGCATAAGTGTAAATAATTAATACGTTTGTTGTTTCTGTATAGCAATTATTTTCCTTGAAGAAGAGTAACTGTTACAAATAGTTATTCCTTATATATGAAAAACTCCCTTTATTTCATTGCTGTGACTATATAATTTGTTTTTTAGTCACATACTGTCCACCTTTTTTGCAGAATGGACTTTCTGTCATTGCTTCATGCCAGTTTGATTTATCTTTTGCTGTTGGCATCTCAAACTCAATATATCCCCAACTGAAAAAAGTTCAATCCTCTCAAATCTTTCTTCGCTATGTTCTTAATTTATCCTTTCTGTCAGTTTGATTTATCAGTTGTAGTTGGTACTTCATGTATCAATTTGTCTATATTTCCCAATTCAAATTCTATCAACCTGCTTTTCCAGAACCCTGTTTTATATTTTATATTAGTTATTGGCAGCAGAGATACTAATATAATTATTTATCAAATTTCCCTGCTTATTGAAGCCAGTGTTTTATCTTACTCATTATTGTAATTCCAGTTTCAAATAGATTTTTAAATATATATCCTGTATATGTAAACATTCACTGTTGTTGAATGTTATTTCAGCTTCATATAGATTTTTAAATATATATCATATATAGGTAAAAATTCAGTGTTGTTGAATGTACAGATTAAATGTGCAACTTAAATAACATATAATAACTTATTGCTGATTACGCAGAGCGCTATGGAAAGGTGAGCAATCATTCTGGTTTGTTTAGGTCTCTCCTAGTTTAAGTACTAAAAGAGGTTGTTGTGGGCAAATTGGGACAGTTTGGGACTCTGAGCAGCATGTAAACATCAGCACACAGCTACAAATAAAACAAAAAGTTCCTTCCTCTGTGGAGATTGTCCTTATAGCCATTTTAATTTTCTTGTGATTTTTTTTTCTTGTACTATAATTTCATGTATATTTTGGCTTATTGACAGAAACCTCTATGTAATTAATTTTGGAAATAGTCAAAGAAGATTTCATGAGTAACAACCTTTGTTACTTTTTTGTTGTCTATTTCTTTTATATATATTTTAAAAATCTCATACTTGCTATATATTTCACCACTAATAATACGGATATTTGACTTATAGTGATCATCTTTTTTTCCCTTTTTAAATGAATTTCAATATGTTGCAATCAATTTTTATTTTGTAGTAGATTTCAGTTACAAGCTCTGCCATGGTTAGAGATTACCTTTTTACATTGCATTGTTTTTTGAGACAGGGTCTCATGTGGCCCAGGATGGCTTAAACTTGTGGTGCAGCTGAAGGTGACTTTGAGTTTGTGATCTTCCTTTCTCTACCTTCTGAGTGCTGCGATTACAAGTGTGCATCTCCACAGTTAGATTTTTGCAGTGCTGGATATCTAGCTCAGGGATTTGTGCACACTAGGCAAGCACCACTAACAGCTGCATCTCCATACTCTGAGTTTAGTATTTTTAACTTTCTTTTTCTTTTCCTTCTCTTTTTATTTTCTGTTTGCATTTTATTGTTTTTGAAGCAGGCTGTTACACTGTAGCTCAGGATGGGATGGAATTTACCGTTTAGCTCAGGAAATTCATGGCAGTCCTCTTGCCTCAGCCTTCTGAGAGCTGGATTACAGATAAGAGTCACCATTCTCACAGCTTTCTGATCTCTTTTATACAACCTTAATGTATGCATGTACTCAAACTTAAAAATATACCCTTACTTGTGAGATGTCATGATACTTGTAAAGATAACTTTGCTAAATATAAAGGTGGATATAGTAAAGACAGAATAATGTCGACATTACCTTTTCAATCAATGGTTTCTCTTCCTTATGAGTAAGTATTATCCTGCTTCTCATTATGAATTGTTCATTTTTCTTGATGAAACGACCTCTTTATCCTTATGAAATGTTGCTGGTATCCCTGATATTCCTTGTTCTAAAAATCTGCTTTGTCCGATTTAATATATTCACCTTAGTTTTCTATGATTCTTAGATAATGTGGTCTATCTTTAATTTCCTGTGTTTTTGTAGTTTAAGATAGTGTTTTCTAGATAGCATAAAGTTGGATCTTGCCATTTATATATATATATATATATATATGCATATATATAAAATCTATCACTTAATTGAAGTGTTTGAATGTTTACATTTAATTCTATAATCAATATAATTCAGTTTTATATTTACTCTCTTGAAATTTATTTCTGTTATTTTTGTCTTTTCTTTTTTTCTATTCCTTCTTTTCTTCCTTTTTTCCTTCTGACCTTATATGGGAATTTTTATGATGTGATGACTTGCATGCCTAGCCATTAGTTCTGAAAATATAGTCTCAGTATTGAGGAGTCTAGATGATTGCATTTTTTTCCTCTTAAATCTTTGGCATTCTCCTGAAGTGTCAATGGTATGATTTCTTTATTGTTTGATAGGTGGCTATGCTCCATTTCTTTCTTCGAGTGCAAGAGAAAGTACTTTTACTGTTCTCTGCAACGCTGACAGAGTTTCTCCTGGTCCAGGACACTACAATGTTTCGGAAGCACAGGTACATTTATAATGTTATAGTCTTTTATTATGAGAGTGTCATAAACGTGGGGGAGTGAAGCCCTTCTTTAGCCACCTTTGTTCCAAAGGCCTCCATCATGTCTCAGAGTGTTTCACAGAACCTAGAGTGGAAGCACTGAGCATCATGCTGGGCAGTGTTCTCTTAGCAGAGAATTATTATGGAGGCAGAGAGGGCACATTTGACCGTCCTTGACGAGCTGCTACAGCAAGTGGGCAGCTGGGAACCTTTCAGAAGAGTAACTGGAGAAAGTGCCATAGCTAGCTTTTTCTGCAGCATGTGGGAGCTGCAAGTTAGTGTTCAGCAGCCAAACTTTAATCATATTTTTCGAGGGTAGATGTGGAAGCATAAGGAGAAAGGGGAATATGGAAGCGTCCGAAGCAAAACCAAGTGACTAAACACATTTGGCCAGATGAATGTCTATACAAAGAAAAAAATGGGACCAGGAAAAGCTCTGCACAGCATAAGCTCTGCATAACATTACATTCATGTGCAGGGATATAATGCTATAGTTTTTTTTTCTTTATTTTATAATTTTTAAACTTTTTCTGGTTTTACAAATATGAGTGGTTATCTCTATCCCTCTTCCTTTCCACCCATTTCCTTTTCCATCCCTCCCCTCCCTTCACCAATCCATTTCTCTACTTTCACCCTGTGGCTTGTCTGTTTATGTGGGCCCGAGGTTGTTGCATTAGTTATGGGCTCAGGCCTCTGTTGCAGATCATGTGGCCCTTTCTTGAATAGACCTACTGATAGGGGCACTTTACTTAGCCTTTCTAGCTCTGACCCAATGTTATAGGCTCCATCTGCATTTAACTATATTACTCCTGAGTTCCTCACTAGTCTATGGGTGAATAGTCATAGTGCAGGTCTGGTGAGGAAAAGTTCCGCTTCAGTAGTTCCTGGATGCAAAAGCCCTGTCTTGGGGAGAATATCCTGGCTAGTAGTGGACCACCCTGTCTTCTGCAAGATTCCCTGAGCCTTAGGATGGGAAGAGATCTGGTGGCCTGATTCCAGCTGAATGTTTTTGGTCACCAGTAATCTGTACTGTGGTTATTGTTGTCTGTTTCACTGCTTTTCCATTATGCTAGACTGTTTCTTGTTTGGGAGTTGAGATCTTTTCTTATGTAAAGGTAAAATGAGCTGTGTTTAGATAGAAACTTACTCTTGAGTGTTTGTGGTTAGTATTGAGACATCTGATCCTGTCTATTGTGAGTTCCCTCTCTCCTCTTCCACTGTTGTTTAGACTGGTTCACAGTACTGAATATGTGTTCACTGTCATGGAGGGAGGGTTGGGATTGGTAAGCTGGTGGTTGGCTTAAAAACATTTTCTTTACTATTATTGGAACTCACTGCCACGAGGAAGTGAGAGGACAATAGTTTCTCCTTCTTCCTGTACGTGGTTTCTGGAATCAAACTCAGGGTGGTTAGGCAACACTTGAGCCATCTCACTGGCCTGATGTTATAGTTTTTGTAAAAACTGTGTTACCTTAACTGGTTGGCACACACATGTAATCTAAACATTGTACATTCATGGCTACTCTGGGCTGCATAGTGAGATACTCTCTCAAAAATTATTAAACAAAAAACAAAGCCATAAAAAATTTTAATAGTGTAAAATATTTGTCATATTTTATTTTCCTCTCATATATTTTTCCTTTTTGATCTATTTTTTTTTGTAACTCAGGTAATAGAAAATAAATTCACTTGATGTGGTTGTCTGAGTATTCTTCATTATTATAAATCTCTGTAAGATACAAAACCCAAAATTTGCTTAAATGGTCTCTTATGCAGAATGGGACTCTTGAGTGAATTTTGTCTGTTTTGACAGCCATAGCATGTTCCTGCTAGTGTTGCTCTATGGATAAGCACAGTTTAAATGAATCTGAGCATAAAACCAAGCTTTTCTAATAAGCTTATAAAAGTTTTGCTAGAGATGACCATTTTTTTTTATGAAAATAGCTAATCTTAAGCAACCTTGGAAGGTTTGTTTTTTCATTATAATGTGAATGCCAGTATTTTGAATGCTCATTTCAGAAGTGTAACTTTCTCAGGACTACAAAATACATGTTTCCCCATTCTATAACCTTGTTAATTCCTATCTTAAAATAGCATTTTCTTGTATTCTCTGAGTGAAAACAGATAACAATAATTTTTTTTCATTATCCTCTTTTAGAAGAGTTGTATTTTCACTTGAGGGTCTTAGTTCTTTCAGATTTAGTTTTAAAACTACTTAGTAGTCTTTTACATGTGTGAAACAGGAATTGATTTTAAGGTACTTTTTTAATTAGTTCTTTTTTTTTGTCTCAAATTTAGTATACTATAAAAGGAGGTCATAGTCTTCAAAACCGAGAAGAACGTTTTAAGAAGTTTGCTTCAGATATTCCAGGACCTGCAAGTTATGATAGGTCTTATCCAAAGAAGCAAAACATCAGGACTAGACAGGTATTAGAAGCTCAAGAATGTCTTCAGTCAGTATGTGCCTATTTTAAGTTATGCTTCTCATCACATTTCTTTTAAATAAAATAAAAATGAAGAATTCTGATCTTTTATTCATATTGAGAAATTAAGAAAACACCTTACTATAAAATTTAATAGATTCTTAGTATACCTATAGTAGTCAATTAATAATTAAATGAATACGTGAGAATGTTTATAAGGTTAGGCTTTTGATTATATTTGCATTTCATTTCATTGTTTACTCTTTTCATTAATTTAATGGTTCTGGGGAATTTGACCCAGGACCTTTTGTGTGCTAGACAATTTTGTGTCCTTTGCCATTGAACTACACCCTCAGTCTCCTTTTTTCTCCTGATGAGCCTGTAGTCATAGTGTTCATAGTGAGGAGGAAACAGGGAGATTTAAAAAAGTATATATATTTATATAACAGGGACCTAATTTAAGTATTGTTAATAAAATAGTGAAATTAACATGATTCTTGAGTGAAAAGTGTAACTCTGTGATAGAAAATACTTACCTTCAGGTGTTTGAGGTCCTGGTTTCTACTGTTAAAACCACATGAAAAGCAAAATAAAACTATGATCCCTGAAGTAAGAAAGCTGAAAATTCAGATGGAGAAGTTAACAAAAATTCCAATTCATGACCAAATATGAAAGGTTGTAAATAACCATGTAATGAAATACTATTAAATGTCAAAAGAATTTCAAGAAAGACTACTATATTATGGAAGTTATAATTCAGAAAAGATTATTGAAAGTGGCTGCTTTTGAGGTGGGTCTTAAAAAATGGAATTAGAATATGAAGTCTAGGCACGAAGTGTTAAAGAAGTTAAGATATAGAAGTTAAATTTCATGGTAGATGAAAGAAAGATTATTTTATGTTTTCAAAGATACTTTAGTGTTACAGAATTAAGGACTTTTAACACCAAAGTCCTACCTTATTAAAGTAAAAATGTCATTTAGTGTGAGTTTAGAATGTTTTATTTTTAAATTTGTTTTTATTTTTTAGAGTTAATTTTTTCCCTCCATTATTCTACTTTCCATATACTTATCACATGTAGATGTATATTTTTAGAATCGTTCATTTTTGTTTTTTATAACTTAAATTATAAAATCTTTTTCATTGAAATAAATTTGGAAAAAGGCTAATCAACCTAAAACTTTTGACTCTTAATATTCTGCTAATTTTGACATAGCTTCTTTCATTATTAAAGTATATATTTTGTTACTATACATCTATATGTAATACACAGTTATATTTATAAATCTGATTTTATATTTTTTAATTCCTTTAGTATTACATATTAGTATTATTATATATTAGTATTAGGCACTTGCTTGCTTCATAATCTATAATTAGCATATTTGTACAAGCTACAGTACTGTGGAAGAAGATGGTTCAGGAGTCGCTTGAGACAGTCAGGAAATGTTACTGAGGAATTGAAAGATTGAAAGGTTTTTTTTTTTAATGGAAAATGCTTTAGATGTGTTTGTAGAAATGCCTGTGATTTGTTTTTGATCAGTAGTCTTTGCTTTACTAAGCAAGATAAATGGCTGCCTAAAGTAGGTGTGAATTCTTGGTTCTTAATGGTGGTTTTAATGCGAACAGTGTCTATTCTCTTTCCAAAGTACTAACTAGGTCTAACCTTGCTTACCTTCACAGATCAGACAAAATTGGGTACATTAAAATGGTATGGCTATGGACAATAGCGTTTAACTGTTAGTTTATCAGATGAGTTAAAGTTTGAATTCACTCTTTTAAATTACTTTTATGAAATGAGTGTGTTTTGGTTTATATTATGAAATTCATTAATTAAATATTTTGTAATTGATATTTAATAAATTGTATTTGTCTTTATTTTCTCCTTGCCTTTGAATATATAACAATATTTTTCTTGAAAATATTTTATATTAGAAGAAAAGTTCAAGAGCATCTAGAGTTCCCAGAAGTCTTGATATTCCTTCAATTCCTTCTTGTGGACAGTCGAATGGTTATCATCTTAATGACGATGGCAGTATTCGCAAACGCTCTCCACCTGCTATTGATAGCACAATAGGTCCAGCATACTACAAACCTCAGTTTGTAAGTATTATGCATTTCATAATGACAGTTGAAAGATGCTCATGATTTATAGTGCTTTAAATCATTCAGTACCAAATATAAGTAACAAATAGATAATCAGTGGATCATCAGAGGCTTCATGCAGTGGGATTTCTTTTCCTCATGCATATGTACCTGTTCACAAAGGCTGGTAAAAGATGATGGAAGATTAGGAGTGAGAAGATTTTTAGGCTTGGCTTGGGAGCTCAGGTTTAGTAGTCACTTGGTCATTCTTGTGTGTGTGTGTGTGTGTGTGTGTGCGTGTGCGCATGTGTATGCCAGAGAGCACTTAAGTGTGCATGCCTGTTGAAGCACAAGGGTGACATCGGGAATCACCTGGATTGCTTTGCTCTGTGGGTTTCCTAGATGACCTCAAGGTCAGATGTGTAAGCTATTGCCTCCCCCAACCACCATGTTTCTTCATGGGATCTGGAATCCTAACTCAGGTTCTTCTGCTTTTGAGGCATAAACTTTAAACCCTGAGTCATCTCTCTAGCCATTATAGTCATGTACTGTCACAATGTATAGTAAGAAATACACACATGTTATTTTCTTGATTTTGATAGGGAATATGAATAATTTATAAAATAATGTAATCTGATAATGTATTGCTTATCCTATAAATTAGTGTAAGAAATGAAAGGAACATCTCTTTTATTGAAATACCAAACATAGTTTAGCAGATTCATCTCATTGTGAACTTAAAATTCGAAAACAACCAAAATGGTCAATATTTAATTCAGCTAGTTAAAACATATGAGTTATACATAAGAACAGATAATCAATATAGATACATAAGTACAGATAATCAATATAGATAATAGTCATATTTTATTCAGAAAAAAGGTAGAAATACATAGTAATTTGAACCTATTGTATACTTTTTTATAGATATGGGATAAGGAATCCTAGTGTGGAAAATGGCAGAAATTAAGCATTAGACTTAAGGAAAGCAGTAGGGACTTCTTAGGCAAAGAATAAACATTTCAAGGTTTCACTTGACCTTTAGTTCCAATCCACTATTGCTGTTTGACATATGCCATTTCATTTGGAATGAAATACCATCAAAGGCCATTTGATTCATAGAAATCAGTATACTGGTAAATTTTAGGGTCTTAGATACTTTGAATTGTTAGCATTTTTCCAATATATTGTATCATGATTTATAGAATTTCTCAAATAGTATAGCAATAATGATGGATGATAATATATCTAAATCTAACACACACTCTGGTTTAGGCAGGTGCTGTCAGTGGATTGCACAAAGAGTAACAATATGTGTACTTATCCCATAACTGACAATGTTAACTAATTATAGTGTTGTCTACTTTTATTTTCTATAAAATTACTATTTTTCCCTTTTGAATTATAAGTAATTTTGGAGAATTACATAAGAATTGTTTTGAGAATTATTTAAGACTAAGTATGCTATTTCATGTAAAAATTTCATGAGTTTTTTTTTTAACCCACTAATTTTTTTTTTATTTCAGCTCATACAAACTTATTAGGTACACCAGTTCCCTCCCTTCCTCCTCCTCCCCCCCGTACCCCTGCTCCCCCTCCCCACCCCTCTCCCTCCCCATCCCCCAGTGCCTCCCGCCCCAATTCCCAGAGAGTCCTTTCTTGTGCATGTCTGATTTTCCTCTGGGCCCTCCTCTCCGATGATGTACAAGGACCCAGTGGCCTTTCCCTGAACCCTTTCCCGTGTTCCCCTTAGGTATTGGAACACTGCTGTGGCTGCCAGTCCTTTACCTCCAAGGCTCTTGGTGCCTTTAGCAGATGCTAGACTTTGTGAGGTCAACAGTGTGTTGGACAATGCACAGGGCATGCAAAGTCCAATTATGATTGCTTCAGCCCTAACTAGTATAGAGTATCTTATATATTATTGATCCTCCCATCCTTTTGCTCTTACACTCTTACCGCCCCCTCTTCCGCAAATTTCCCTGAGCTTCAAGATGGGGAGAGACTAAGCTGGCCTAGTTCTAGGTGGTTGATATAGAGTCTCTGAAGTTCTGGATTGTGGTTTGTTGATTTTCTTTTGCAGTTTTGCTGCTCCTGCAATGCCCTTCACTCCATCCTGGTGGGCATTGTATGTTACCCCCTGGCCAGAGACAAAAAGCTTTAACCCACTAATTTTAACATCCATTTATAATGCCTACATCAGTTTTACTATCATGGTTACCAGATGCTTATTTTCTAACTTCAGTTTTTTTTAATTTCCGTTTGTTGCCACTTTATTTTAAAGAAGAACTTTACCTTTTCTCCAATTTACATATTTATATTAGGTTAATGAATTGCTGTTTCCTCAAAGAGTTATAGTTTATCACTTTTATTATTTGTCTTGAAGTTTCAGTAATCCCATATTTTATGCTTGGGAGTCATTTCAAGCTGCTTCTTATGTCCTCAGTACCTACTCTTATCATTCTTTGAACATTTCTGGCAAAATTGATTTTCAAGGTTCATCTCGACCTTCCCCCAGGCTTGGAATTACCTCTTCCTTTTACAGAACTTGTTTCCTTCCAGCGGAAAATACGAATAATCACTTCTAGAATACCTCAGGCATACAATTATAAATGTACAGTTACTTCTTACCTAATAATAACTTTAAGTTTATAAATACCTCTATTTATCACTGTAATACCACAACTTTAATCTTTCCCTTTTCATATTTGAAATCTTTCCCATCCTTACAGAAAAGAAACTGGTTCCCATTAATCCATGACATATTTGCTTACTCTAACCTATGATATTATGAAAATAGTTTTAGGGTTGATGATTTGGCATTGCAAAATTCAAACATGAGAATATGTAAACACTTAACTTGAAGCCCTATACAATAAGTGAAGTCCAAGGCATACTTTTAAGTGTGTGAGTGTTGAATGAGAGCTTCAGCACATATATTCATAGACCACCTCAGTAAAGCTTGGAGATCTATTGACTCACAACATTAACAGAAACTAATTATTAACTGAAGACTAACTTAAACAGGCGGAGGCTTCTGTGAACACACATGGCAAAGAGTATTAGAAGATTGTTCAGGAAAATCACTTAATAGACATCAAACCTTGGGGTGGGGTTTTAGTTCTTTGAGTTGTCACATTATATGGGAAAAATGTCCAATTTCAATAGAAGTTATGGCATAGAAAGAATAAAAAATATGGTAAATATTGAGTAAAAAAGCTGTTCTTCAGGAAACTTGGATAATGAATATAAACTAAACAAAGTTTTCAAATGAACTCTTTTACATATGTAAAAGCACTAAAGGAATTATATACAAAGCACTAATGACACATAGCAATGTCTGAGAATAGAAAGTGTTATCAAAGAAGAGGATGGATCATAGAACATAAATGTGATGGATACTTTTAATTGTTAACCTAACACTACAAGGAATGACAGAACAACTGAGAAGAATTCTCTGGATTATGGCAAGCTTTAGGACAAGATTGTAGGAAATTGTCTTGATTGCCTAGGTTTATGTGGGAAGGTCATTCATTGTGAAGGGCACCATTCCATATATTCCATTCAAGACAAGTTCTGGAAAATTGGAAGATAAGCAAGCAAGCGGGTATGAAGCACTTGTCCTTGCTTGCTGCTCTTGCTGTTAATGTGATATGACCAGTTCCCTCAGCTTCTTATGGTATGACTCGTCTGCTCTTATGAACTATGGCCTGGTATTGTTTTCTGAATAACAGTCCTTTTTCCTTTAAATTGTTGTGATGTCTTATGATTTGAATGCTAGATGCTTCCTCTCCCACCAGGCTCATGTGTTTGAATCTTTTGCAGATGTTAATGTTTGGGAAGGATATGGGATATGGCACCTTTAAGCGGTAGAACCCTTGGCTCCTGTGCAACTGGTATGACTTGGACTGCCAAATGATCCCAGGCTGGTGTGCATGCCTGGCACCCTCCCCTGATGGGTGCCAATTCCCAGCTGCTCCTGCATGTATTCCCATCTCCTGCACAGCTTCAGACTTCAGTGGTCAGTGCGACCCGCACTACTAAAGGTTCCTAGCCTTGCTCACACCCTGGCACCTTTCTCCATCCCAACAATCATAACTGTACACCACAAAATTCAAGGCTATGGACTAGCTTCATCCAACTGAGGACCCAAGATTGATAAACTCTTAGGTTAATTAACCAAAACCAAAATGAATAGAATTAGAGATGAAAATGAAGCTATCACCACTGACCAAGGAAATTTTAGAGTATCATAAGAATATACTATAAAAATTTACACTTTACCAAATTTGACAATCAGAATGAAATGGATAAATTTCTAAGCATGTACAACTTACCAAAGTTGAGCCAAGATGAAGTCAATTACTTAAACAGTCCTCTAACAAGCTACAAAATTAAAGCAGTAATTATTAATCTCCCTTCCCCCCCAAAAAGCCCAATACAGGATGGTTTAAGGGCAGAATTCTTCCAGATATTTAAAGAAAAATAAACACCATTACTCTTCAAATTATTTCACAAAATAGAATAGGTAATCACACTTTCAAACTTTATCCATGAAGCTAATATTACATTGGTCCCCAAACCAAATAAAGACACAATAAAAAAGGAAGCTATAGGCCAATCTCATTGATGAACAGAGGTGCAAAAATTCTCAATAAAATACTAGCAAACCAAATTCAAAGACATATCAAAAAGATCATTTACTATGATCTGGCTCAATTTACTTCAGAAACAAGGTTGGTTCAATACATGAAAAGCAATAAATGTTATCTATCACTTAAACAAATGCAAACAAAAGTTATGATCCTCTCAATAGAGGCACAAAAAGCTTTTTATCACCCTTTTATGATAAAAGCCCTGGAAATATTGGGCTTGAAAAGAACATATGATAAAAATTATACACAAGAAGCCTAGAGCAAAAGTCCTAAGTGAATGTTTCAAGTGAAAACTTGAAACATTTCCATTTAGATTAGGAACTAGACAAGGGGAATCTACTCTCGCTACTTCTGTGTAATACTGTACTGAAAGTCTAGAAGCTCTTAGCTAGAGCTGTGATACAAGAGAGGGAGATAAAAGGGATACAAACAGGAAATAAAGAAGTCAAGGTATCCTTATTTGCAGATGATAAAATTCTATAACTGAAAGACTCCAAAGTTTCCACAAGGAAATGCCTGGAATTAATAAGTATTGCCCAGTAGAGGGTCAGACTACAAAATTAATACACAAAAATCAGTTGGTTTTATGTTCATCAACTATTTAAAAAGCAAGAAATAGCTGAGAGAAACAATTCCATTTACCATAACTCCAAAAAATGTAAATACTTGCAATAAATTTAATCAAGGATATAAACTATCTATACAAAGAAAATTTTACAACAGTAAAGAAAGAGATTACAGAAGATATCAGAGAGTGGGAAGACCTCCCATATTCCTGGATTGGTAGAATTAATATCATATAAATGACCATCCTTCCAAAAGCAATATACAGATTCAATGTCAAAACAATCAAAATTCCAATACAGTTCCTCAAAGAAATTGATAAAACAGTGTCAAAATTCACAAGTAAGCACAGAAGGCCCAGGGTAGCAATAATTATTCTGAGTAATAAGAACACTGATGGATGTATTATATACCAGGCCTTAAACTATACTACAAAGCATTAGTAATAAAAATAACATGGTACTGGCTCCAAAATAGAGATATAGATCAATGGATTAGAATTAAAGACCCAGATAAAAATTCATACACATGTAGTCAACTAATTTTTGACATAGGTGCCAAAAAATACCATTGGAAAAAAGACAGCATTTTTTAGGGAAAATTGGATATTTACATGGAGAAGAATGAAATTGGACCATTATCTCTCACCCTGAACAAATATTAGAATGGATCAAAAGACTTCAATATTAGAGCAGAAAACAAAAAAACTCATAGAAGAAAGAATTAGGACGTATATTTGATCTGTTTGGCCTAGATCAGTGCTTTCTGACTATGACCCCAAATGCTCAAGAAATCAGGCCAACACTCAACAATTAGGATTTCATGAAATTACAAAGCTTCTGTTTGGCAAAAGATATTGTTAAATGAACAAAAAGGCAACCCATATCATGGGAGGAAAATCTTTGTTAACCATATATCTGGCAGATGATTTCTAGGGTATGCAAAGAACTTGAAAAAATTAAATGCCAGTGAAGTAAATAATCCAATTAAAAAATGGGTCTTAGAACTAAAAAGAAACATCGCAGGATGACATTCAGATGTCTTAACAACTATCTTAAATAATGTTCTGCCTCCCTATATTGGGGATATGCAAATTAAGATTACCATGAGATATTATCTCACCCCAGTGAAATGGCTAAAATCAAAACACAAACAACAATAAATTCTGGCAAGGTTGTGCGGAGAAGGAAACTTTCATTAATTGTTGGGTATGCAAACTTGTACAACCCCTGTGGATATCAGTATGGAACCTAAAATAGTTAAAAATAGAACTATCATATGCTCTGGTTATACCACTCCTGGGGATATTCCCAAGGATTGCTACATCTTATTTCAGAGAGACATGTACATCCATGTTCATTGCAGTTCTGCTCACAACATTGAATAGAATCAGCCTAGATGTTCAATAGTAGAATAATGGATAATGAAAATATGGCACATATTCATAATTCACAATTCAGCTATTAAAAAATGAATTAATGAAATTTGCTGGTAATGGATGAATTTCCAAGAAATTATACCAAGCAAAGTATCTGAGATGCAGAAAGCAGATGCTACGTGTTTTCCCTTATGAATGGATCCTAGTATTGAACCTCTATAATGATATATTCATAAGTTCAAAGGAACATATGCCAGTGGGGTGTAGGAAGATCCCAAAAGAGTGAATACAAATGAATATAGGCAATAGATGAAAAACATGATTATGGAAGAAAAGTTTTAAAGGGTAGGAAGCAAAGGTGATAAGATACAGTAAAAGGTGGGGGAATAAAAACAACAACAAATGAAAAAAAGAAGGCAACTGGTTGGGGAAAAAATTAATTAAAGACCTCACGCAACTATGAGTGCTGCCAGTTACAACAGCTCCACTAAGAAGAAACGGTGGTGTTCAAGGCCTACAGGTTGCTCTGAATGAGTTCTAACTTCCCCTTATTGTCAGAGAGCACATGCCTGTAAAGAGATCTATTACCACCAGAGCTACATAATGGCCGACATACCCATATTCTCCCATGGAACAGCGAGCGTCTCAGGAGAAATGACTCCACTCAGTATCTGTGGGGTAGGTGCTAGATGAAAGAAGGGGAGCTTCTGCTACTGTCAGTTTATCCACTGAGGGATCAATTATATTACTGTGGATGTCTTTCCCTTACTAGTACAAGTGCCCCAAAGGGAGCCTGGTGATACACACATTCAAAGGGATAGGAGGGTGGGAGGGACATGACTGGACTGGTAAAAGGAGGGGAGTATGGGAAAGGGGTGGAAGGGGGGGGCAAGGACACAAACTCATTTTGTTTGTATATGAAAAAATTCTTAATATGTTAAGATTTTTTTTTTTTAAAAAAGAAGTAGTGCCTTGCTTGAGGAAGATACATCAAGGGGGAGTGAGGGGTACTCTTTGAAGTTTGGTAGACAGACCTGCTTTCTCTACTACACCTTGGTCTTTCTGCCTTCCCAATGGCTACAGTTACCTAAACTGGCCTCCTGTTTCTGCTTCCTGACATGGTGCCTTCTTTGTGAATCCTGTCATAATGGACTTTATTCCTTCTGGAACCATAAATCAAATAAAGTCTCATTTTTCCCTTTTTGCCTAGTCTAATTACTGTCTCACAGCAACAGAAGAGTAAATGAAACAGAGTCACAGTATTTTATCATAGCAGCAGGCATTAAAACTAAAAAAGCCAAATAGAAGTTCTGCAGTTGGGAAATACAGCAATAGAAGTGAAAAATTGAGTAAAAGAATGCAGTAGCAGCTTTGAACTGGCAGAAGGAATCAATGACATTGAAGATGATCCAACTGGCAATTCAAACTTGATGAAATAAAAAAAGGATGGAGAAAAATAATCATAGTTTTAGAGTCTTGTAGGAGACTATCAAACATGCTAATACAAGAGGAGAAAAGGTGGAGGAGATAGGGTGAATAAATAATGGGTGAAAAGATTGTTGATGTGATGAAAAATGTTCATCTTTATATTTAAATCTTCATGAAACTCCAAGTAGGATAAATGCAAGGAGCTGCAGCTGGACATTACAATTAATCTGTTAAAAGGCAACAGTCAAAGAGACTCTTGGGAGCAAGTGGAGCTGCCATACCATGTAAAAGGAATTTTCTAGAAGGTCAATGTCATAGTTAAGCATAGGTGTCAACTTGACTGTTGAGGGTTGAGCTCTGGGCACATTTGTAGAGAATTAATGGTTGAGTTAAATCCAGAGCAAGCCTGCAGGAGATTGTCTAGCTGATGAGGAAGGTTCAGCCCATGGTGGGTGGGACTAGGCCCTGGAATAAATCACTGACAGCTGGTTAAGAGAGTTGGCATCCTTCTGTACGCTTAGGCAGACATGATGGTCTGGCCAGTAAGGATTGTCCATCTCTCAGAGGTTGTGTGGTGATGTGGCTAGTTCCCTTGGTCTTGGTGTTGGTGCGTGCTCTCCTGTCAAGCTAGACTGAGAACTGTAACCAGGAATCGTAAGAAAGAATAAACCCTTGTTTCCTGGTCATTTATCAGCAATCGTGCAGGTGGACTGCAACAGAATTTGGTACCCAGTAAGTGGGGTATTGCTGATAAATCTATGTGGTTATTGTGGCTTTTGAATGGTTTCACTGGACAAAGTTGGGAATGCTTGAAGATTTTCACTTCGTGAATTACAAAAAACATTCTGGAGAGTTTGGTGGGCCATTTGGAAAATAGTGATGCAAAGAGAGTTGTGAATTGTTTTGGCCCAATTTGTGATGAGGGGAGCAAGTAATTTGGTGGAGTTGATTTAGAGATGATGAAGTGGTTTGCTTGATAGTGGAGAACTGTGTTGGTGGCCATGAAGCTCCAGATGTGTAAAGGGCAGGCAGAAGAATATCTTCTGCTGTTGGAGAAATAAGTATCAGTGAATGAAAACCTAGTGACTTTCACTGGAGTGGTGGAAAATGTGAAAACCACCTTATGGTGAGTTCGTGGTTTGGAAACCTACATTCCCTCAGGTGTCGAAAGCCCAAGTTAAAGTTGTTTCTTGCCCTTCGGAAATTTGGCTGCCTAAAAGAGCTTTTTCAGTGTCAGTGCAAAAAAATTTGGACCAAGCTATGTTTCAAACTCACTTGAGAATCTGGAAGTGTCCCCAGGTGGTACTGGTTTCAGTATACGATTATGGGGTTCATGAAGAGCAGCAAAAACTTGGCACCAAGTAGCAGGTGTAGAGTCCTGCAAGAGAAGGTGAAGCTTATAGCTGCAGAAGTGAACCCCAAGTGTTGGAGATGCCAGAACCGTGGGACTGCTGCTGAGGACAGTTGCAAGTGGAGATTAAGCCTGGTTCAAGGAATTCTGCTTTTACAACTTCAAGCTTCAAACAGGGACTGGGATTGCCTGGAATCTTTGAGCCACCTTGACTACATGATGAGCAACAGAAGATGGACATTGAAGTATAGGATGTGGTAATTTGCTGGACTTTGATCTTAATTTAATGTTTTCTTATTATATCAGGATTTCTGTTTTAATGTTTTATCTGTTTTAAAGTAACTTACTTTGACTTAAGGTTCTTAAGGTTAAGAAACTTTGACCTTTTAAAATTTTGGAACTGAAGTTTTAATGAGAGAACATTTTAAATTTGTCCATGAAATGTATTTATTTATTTATTTATTTATTTATTTATTTATTTATTTTATTTTTTATTATTATTTCCGTTCATACAAACTTAATAGGTATACCGGTTCCCTTCCTCCCTCCTCCTCCCCCTGACCCCCCTGCTCCCCCTATCTTCACCCCTCCCTCCCCATCCCCCAATGCCTCCCCCCCAATCCCCAGAGAGTCCTTTAATGTGCATGCTAGACTCTCCTCTGGGCCCTCCTCTCCGATGATGTACAAGGACCCAGTGGTCTTTCCCTGAACCTTTTCCTGTGTTCCCCTTAAGCATAGGAGCACTACTATGGTTGTCAATTTCTTGCCTCCAAGGATCTTGGTGCCTTTAGCAAATGCTAGACTTTATGGGGTCAATAGTGTGTGGGACATTGTCGAGGACATGGAAAGTACAATTATGATTGCTTTGGCCCTAACTTGTGTGGAGTATCTTGCATATCATTGCTCCTCCCATCCTTGTGCTCTTACACTCTTACCGCCCCCTCTTCCGCAAATGTCCCTGAGCTTCAGGATGGGGAGAGATTAGGCTGGCCTAGTTCTAGGTGGTTTATATAGAGTCTCTGAAGTTCTGGATTATGGTTCATTGATTTTCTTTTGCAGTTTTGCTGCTCCTGCAATGTCCTTCACTCCATCCTGTTGGGTATTGTATTTCACCCCCTGGCCAGAGACAAAAAGCTGTTAAACTAGAGTCTTGTTATAAGAGTATATTCAAAGGTAGATGTAATAAAAGTATTAAACCACAGTGAGGGAGGGGACAATCACCCATTTGCAAAATGGTTACTTATCTGCCAGACTATATGCCCTCCCCTTCTGGTGAGATCACACCCCCTCAGTTGTAAATGATCAGGAACGAAAAGTCTGTGAACCTAACCAGATGTCTCATTGCTTACTTGCAGTCCTTGATGGAGGCCTATTTTCTCTGCTGTAACATGGTCCCCTCTCTCCTTGTTTCTGGTGTGGCCCTCCTACCCCATCCCTCCTGTTCATACTCCTTGCAACTACTGTATTACAGAGATTTATCGTCGAGTGTCTCTAGGAGGGCTGGGTGGGTTTGGTACTAGAAGACATCTATTAGGGATTACATACAACGCTTAATTTTCTGGGTCTGGGATACTTCACTCAATATAATTGTTTCTAATGACATCCATTTCCCAGCAAATTCCATTAATTCATCATTTTTGATGGCTGAGTAGTACTCCATTGTGTAGATGTACCACTGTTTCCTTATCCACTCGTCAACTCTTGGACATTTGGGTTGATTCCATGACTTTGCTTTTGTAAACAGTGCTGCTATGAACATGGTCGCACTTGTGCTATCGAGGTGAACCTCTGCTGTATGGGGGGTTATTCCCAAAAGTGGAATCACAGGGTCATATGGCATTTCAATCTTTAATCTCTTTAAGAATCTCCAGACGGTTTGCCAGAGTGGTTGTATGAGCTTGAAGTCCCACCAGCAATGTAGGAGAGTTCCCCTCTCTCCACATCCTCTCCAGCATTTGTTGTTGTTTGTATTGTGGATTTTTGCCATCCTGACCGGGGTGAGATGGTATCCAAGGAAGTTTTGATTTGCATTTCCCTGATGGCTAAGGAAGTGGAACATTTTTAAAGATATTTGTTAGACATTTTAATTTCATCCCTAGTAAAGTTTCTTTTAAGTTCCAGGGCCCATTTTTTAATTGGGCTATTAGTTTCCTTGGTGTTTAGTTTTCTAAGTTCTTTGTGCACTCTGGACAATAGAGCTCTATCAGATGTGTGGTTAGTGAAGATTTTCTCCCATTCTGTGGGTTGCCTTTGAGCTGGCGTTACAATCTCTTTATCTGAACAGAAGCTCTTTAATTTCACAAGATCCCAACTGTTGAGAGTTGGTAGCAGTGACTGTGCCATTGGATGTCTGTTTAGGAACTGTTGGCGTAGCCCAATCAGTTCGAGAGAATTCCCTATCCTTTCAACTATGGTTTTTATAGTCTCTGGCCTTAAATCAAGGTCCTTGATCCATTTGGAATTAAGTCTTGTACAAGGTGACAAGTACGGGTCCAGTTTTAATCTTCTACATGTGGAGATCCAGTTTTGCCAGCACCATTTGTTGAAGATGCTGTTCTTTTTCCATTGGATTTTTTGGGCCCCTTTGTCAAAGATCAAATGGCTGTAATTTTGAGAGCTTATATCTGTGTCTTCAACCCTTATCCATTGATCTGTATGTCTATTTTGGAGCCAGTACCAGGCTGTTTTTACAACAATGGATTTGTAGTATAGACTAAGGTTTGGTATGGTGATACCTCCAGCAGTGTTTTTGTTACTCAGGATTGTCCTTGCTATCCTGGGTCTTTTGTGCCTCCATATGAATTTTGAGATTGTTTGGTCAACTTCTTTAAAGAATTGCTTTGGGCCCGTGCCCGCCCACCAGAACCCCAGGTCAGCCCAAAGGGACCCGGCTCCGACTCCTGCCATCCAGCCGGAGCCACGCGCAGGGCCGAGGGACGAGGAGGACCTCCCCCTGCGCCATGGCCCCGCCCCAGCTGCCCTCGGGTTAAATAGCTCCACGCCGATGCCCCCATCCTCCCTTTCACCCCACCCTGCTCCGCTGGTCGGGAAGCGCACACGCGATCCAGCCGGACCTCACCCCGCGACCTAGGTAAACTCGCCCGCGCCCGCCCAGCAGAACCCCAGGTCAGCCCAAGGGACCCGGCTCCGACTCCCGCCATCCATCCAGAGCTCCGCGCGGGGCCGATGGATGAGGAGGACCTCCCCCTGGGCCCGGGCCCTGCCCCAGCTGCCCTCAGGTTAAATAGCTTTATGCCTATGCCCCCATCCTCCCATTCCCCACCCTGCTTCCCTGGTCGGGACGCGCGCGGTCCAGCCGGGCCTCACCCGTGACCTAGGTAAGCTCTGTCCCTGCCCACCCCCAGAACCCCAGGCTAAATAATTCAGTTTAGTGAAATTGAAAGCTCTTAAAAGAGTGAAAACGACAATGCCAAAGTCAAAGTGCAAATCCATGAGAAGCAACACTCAAGTAAACAAATTTCCCACTGAAGACATTAGTCCCATAATGTTAGACTCCAACCAGAACAAACCCGCGGAAAAAGGCCAAGAAAGCCTGACCCAGGATAGCGACTTTCAAAATATGATCATTACCACCATGTTCAATACTATGAAAGAGGAAATCAGGGAGGAATTACATAATCGAATCAATCGCTTTGAAGAGGAACACAACAGACATTTGGAGGAGTTGAGAAAAACAGTGCAAGAAACAAAAACTGGCATAGAGCACTTAAAACAGACTCAAGCAGAGTTTAAAACTGAGCTACAAGTTATCTTCAACCCAGAACTATACAGAGAGTCTTATCAATACAACTAAGGAAGAGGAAAACAGAATTTCAGACCTTGAAGATAAAGCGGGAGTACTAACCAGCTCAATGGAAGAGGTTGTTAAAGCCAAAAAGATACTTGAGAGAAATATCCAAGAGATATGGGACACCCTGAAGAGCCTAACATGCATATTCATGGAATACCAGAGCAAGAATCTCAAAATACTACCCCTGAGGAAATTTTTCAAACGATCATCAAGGAAAACTTTCCTCATCTAAAAAAAGAGAGGCCCATCCATATACAAGAGGCATTCCGCACCCCAAACAGATACGACCAAAACAGAAGCACCCCATGGCAAATAATAGTTAAAACACTCTACATTCAAGACAAAGAACTGGTGCTGAGAGCTTCAAGGGAGAAAAAACAAGTCACTTTTAAAGGTAAACCTATTAAAATAACAAATGACTTCTCAGTCGAAACAGTAAAAGCAAGAAGAGCTTGGAGAGACATACTTCAAGTATTGAATGAGCAAAAATGTCAACCCAGGCTGATTTACCCTGCAAAACTATCAGTCATGATCGAGGGAGAAAGAAAAACTTTCCAGCACAAAGACAACTTGAAGGGATACATGTCCACCAAACCAGGCCTTCAAAAAATGCTAGAAATGATACTCAAGCGTGAAGAAAAAAACAGGCATATCCAGGAGAACAGAAGGCAAATATAACACCATTAAAAGCGAAGCAATATACTTATGAAAACTACTAAACATAATAAATGTCTGGAATTAAAAATAGTTTCTCCATTATAACACTAAATGTTAATGGAATTAATTCACCGATCAAGAGACACAGATTACAAACTTGGATTAAAAATCACAATCCATCAATCTGCTGCCTGCAGGAAACCCATCTCACCACAAAAGATAGGCACGCTCTAAAAATAAAAGGCTGGTCAACAATACTACAAGCTAATGGAAGCAGAAAACAGGCAGGAGTAGCCATTATGATATCAGACAAAGTGGACTTCAAACCAAAGAAAATTATAAGAGACACGGATGGATACTACATTTTAGTCACAGGTACAATTCACCAGGAAGACTTCACAATACTGAACATATATGCACCCAATACGGGCCCCTGCACATTCATTAAGAAAACCCTACAGCGTCTAAAGCAAGAAATCAACCCCCAAACGATAATTCTTGGGGACTTCAACACCGCCCTCTCAACATGGGATAGATCATCAACAGGTCAAAAGCTTAACAGAGACACTTTGGAACTTAATCAAACCCTGAAACAAATGGACCTTACAGATCTCTATCGAACTTTTCACCCACGTACCAAAGAATACGCATTTTTCTCAGCAGCACACGGAACTTTCTCCAAAATAGATCACATATTGGGCCACAAAACGAATCTACACATATACAAAAAAGTTGAAATTCTAACCTGTGCCCTATCAGACCACCACGGCTTAAAGCTGGACATCCACAACATCAAACAAGAGAAAATACACTAACTCCTGGAAACTTAACAATATGATGCTGAATGAGAACTGGATTCAGGAAGAAATTAAAAAGGAAATTCAAGATTTCCTGAAAGTGAACGATAACGAAAATACAACTTACCAAAATCTCTGGGACACAATGAAAGCTGTTCTAAGAGGTAAGTTCATAGCTCTTAATGCCTACATCAAAAAAATGGAAACATCAGAAATAAACAACTTAACAATCCAGCTTAAAGCTTTAGAGAAACTAGAGCAATCTGATCCCAAAAGTAATAGAAGAGAGGAGATTAGCAAAATAAGGGGAGAAATATCTGAAATCGAGATTAAGAAAACGAGAGAAAAAAATCAACCAGTCAAAAAGCTGGTACCTTGAAAAAATCAATAAGATTGATACACCCTTAGCTAAATTAACCAAAAGCAGGAGAGAGAAAACCCAAATTAACAAAATCAGAAATGAACGTGGAGTTATCAATACTGATACCCAAGAAATCCAGAGAATTATAACATCATATTTCAAAAACTTATACTCTGTGAAATTTGACAATACAAAAGAGATGGATGAATTTCTAAGTAAACACAACTTACCTAAATTGAATCAGGAAGTTGTGAATTATTTAAATAGTCCTATAACATATAAGGAAATTGAGGAAGTAATCTTAAATCTTCCCACCAAAAAATGTCCTGGACCAGATGGATTCAGCACAGAGTTCTACCAGACATTTAAGGAGTTAATAATACCAATACTCCTTAAACTGTTCCATCAAATAGCAAAGGAAGGAACACTACCAAATTCCTTCTATGAAGCTAATATCGTTTTAATCCCAAAACCTAATAAAGACTCACTTAAAAAAGAAAACTATAGGCCAATCTCCCTGATGAACACAGACGCAAAGATTCTCAACAAAGTCTTAGCAAATCGGATTCAAAAACATATTAAAAAGATCATTCACGGGGACCAAGTAGGCTTCATCCCTGGCACACAAGGTTGGTTCAACATACACAAATCAATAAATGTAATTCATCATGTAAACCAGTCCAAAGACCAAGACCACATGATACTCTCGATAGATGCAGAAAAAGCTTTTGACAAGATCCAACAGCCTTTTATGATCAAAACGCTAGAGGCAGTAGGAATGGAAGGAACCTTTATCAATATAATAAAAGCTGTATACAACAAGCCCACAGTAAGGATTATGCTCAATGGGGAACAATTGGAAGCATTCCCACTTCGATCAGGAACTAGACAAGGCTGTCCACTCTCACCACTTCTTTTTTTTTTCTTTAATTTTTATTATTATTATTATTTATTCAACTGTGCGCATGTGCGTTTGTATGTGCCCGTGTGTGTGTGTGTGTGTGTGTGTGTGTGTGTGTGTGTGTGTGTGTATGTGTGTGTGTCTGAAAGCACACTTTTTATACACTCTTTGCAGAGAGGTTTTGCATTGTTACAAAATGATTGGCTTAGACACTTAACTTTTAAACTTATTGACTCAAGTTTAGGCGCGAAGGGAATGGCGTGGGGGTCGGCGGCAACGAGCATAGCAGCACATATTCGCGTCTTTACCTGGAAACCTGGGGATGAGTGTGGTCCCTGGAATTCTGAGGTTGTAGGGTTATCTGGTCTGGCTGCACGTCCTTTGCCTTTTTTGGGAATCCTTGGGTTGGTCTCACCACTTCTATTCAATATTGTACTTGAAGTCTTAGCTGAAGCCATAAGACAAGAAAGGGACATAAGAGGGATTCAAATCGGCAAGGAAGAAGTCAAACTATCCCTATTTGCAGATGACATGATTTTATACCTGAGTGATCCCAAAAAATCCACCAGGAAGCTCCTGGAACTAATTGAGAAGTTCAGCAGGGTGGCAGGATACAAAATAAATGTGCAGAAATCAGAGGCCTTCCTATATGTCCAGAATGAAAGAAGTGAAAAAGCCTTGAGAGAAACAATCCCATTTACTATAGCCCCTAAAAAAATGAAATACCTTGGTATAAACCTAACTAAGGAGGTAAAAGACCTTTACAATGAAAACTTTAAAACCCTAAAGAAAGAAATAGCAGAAGACACCAGAAGGTGGAAAGATCTCCCATGTTCCTGGATTGGCAGAATCAACATCGTAAAAATGACCATCCTACCAAAGGCAATATACAAATTCAATGCTATACCAATTAAAATCCCAAAGCAATTCTTTAAAGAAGTTGACCAAACAATCTCAAAATTCATATGGAGGCACAAAAGACCCAGGATAGCAAGGACAATTCTGAGTAACCAAAACACTGCTGGAGGTATTCCCATACAGAACCTTAGTCTATATTACAAATCCATAGTTATAAAAACAGCCTGGTACTGGCTCCAAAATAGACACACAGATCAATGGATAAGGATTGAAGACCCAGATATAAGCCCACAAAGTTACAGCCATTTGGTCTTTGACAAAGGGGCCCAAAGAATCCAATGGAAAAAGAACAGCATCTTCAACAAATGGTGCTGGCAAAACTGGATCTCCACATGCAGAAGATTAAAGCTGGACCCGTACTTGTCACCTTGTACAAGACTTAATTCCAAATGGATCAAGGACCTTGATTTAAGGCCAGAGACTATAAAAACCATAGTTGAAAGGATAGGGAATTCTCTCGAGCTGATTGGGCTAGGCCAACAGTTCCTAAACAGACATCCAATGGCACAGTCACTGCTACCAACTCTCAACAGTTGGGATCTTGTGAAATTAAAGAGCTTCTGTTCAGATAAAGAGATTGTAACATGAGCTCAAAGGCAACCCACAGAATGGGAGAAAATCTTCACTAACCACATATCTAATAGAGCTCTACTGTCCAGAGTGCACAAAGAACTTAGAAAACTAAACACCAAGGAAACTAATGGCCCAATTAAAAAATGGGCCCTGGAACTTAAAAGAAACTTTACTAGGGATGAAATTGAAACGTCTAACAAATATCTTAAAAAATGCTCCATCCACTTCCTTAGCCATCAGGGAAATGCAAATCAAAACTTCCCTGAGATATCATCTCACCCTGGTCAGGATGGCAAAAATCCACAACACAAACAACAACAAATGCTAGAGAGGATGTGGAGAGAAGGGAACTCTCCTACATTGCTGGTGGGAGTGCAGGCTCATACAGCCACTCTGGCGAGCCGTCTGGAGATTCTTAAAGAAATTAAAGATTGAAATGCCATATGACCCTGTGATTCCACTTTTGGGTATAACCTCCCATACAGCAGAGGTTCACCTCGATAGCACAAGCACGACCATGTTCATAGCAGCACTGTTTACAATAGCAAAGACATGGAATCAACCCAAATGTCCAACAGTTGACGAGTGGATAAGGAATCTGTGGTACATCTATACAATGGAGTACTACTCAGCCATCAAAAATGATGAATTACTGGAATTTGCCGGGAAATGGATGTCATTAGAAACAGTTATATTGAGTGAAGTATCCCAGACCTAGAAAATTAAGCGCCGTATGTTCTCCCTAATAGGTGGCTCCTAATACCAATCCCACCCAGCCCATCTTGATACATTCATAGGTAAATCTATGTATTACCTACAGTAATTGCAAGGATTATGCACAGGAGGGATGGGGTTGGAGGGCCACACCAGAAACAAGTAGAGAAGTGACCATGTTACAGTAGAGAAAATAGGCCTCCATCAAGGACTGAAAGAAAGTAATGTGACACCTAGTTAAGTTCACAATTTGTTCCTGATCATTTACAACTAAGGGGTTATGAATTCACCAGAAGGGGTGGGCATATAGTCTGGCAGATTAAAAAGTAACCATTTTGCAAATGGGTGATTGACCCCTCCCATTGCTTAAGGCCATATGACCCTGCGATTCCACTTTTGGGTATAAGTATTACATCTACCCTTGAATGTGCTCTTATAATAAGACTCCAGTTTAACAGCTTTCTGTCTCTGGCCAGGGGGTGACATACAGTGCCCATCACGATGAAGTGAAGGGCATTGCAGGAGCAACAAAACTGCAAAAGAAAATCAACAAACCACAATCCAGAACTTCAGAGACTCTATATCAACTACCTAGAACTAGGCCAGACTAATCTCTCCCCATCCTAAAGCTCAGGGACATTTGCAGAAGAGGGGGCAGTAAGAGTGTAAGAGCAAAAGGATGGGAGGAGCAATGATTTGGAAGATACTCCACACAAGTTAGGGCCGAAGCAATCATAATTGGACATTGTATGCCCGGCGCAATGTCCAACACACTATTGACCTCACAAAGTCTAGCATATGCTAAAGGCACCAAGATCCTTGGAGGCAAGGGATTGACAGCCACAGTAGTGTTCCTATGCTTAAGGGGAACACAGGAAAGGGTTCAGGGAAATGCCACTGGGTCCTTGTACGTCATCGGAGAAGAGGGCGCAGATGAGAGTCAGGCATGCACAAGAAAGGACTCTGGGAATTGCGGCAGGAGGCACTGGGGGATAGGGCGGGAGGGGTGAGGGGAGGGGGAGCAGGGGGCTCGGGGGGGAGGAGGAGGGAGGGAGGGAACTGGTGTACCTATTAAGTTTGTATGAGCTGAAATAATAATAATAAAAATGTAAAAAAAAAAAGAATTGCTTTGGGATTTTAATCGGTATAGCATTGAATTTGTATATTGCCTTTGGTAGGATGGTCATTTTTAGGATGTTGATTCTTCCAATCCAGGAACATGGGAGGTCCTTCCACCTTCTGGTGTCTTTTGCAATTTCTTTTTTGAGGGTTTTAAAGTTTTCATTGTAAAGGTGTTTTACCTCCTTGGTTAGGTTTATACCAAGGTATTTCATTTTTTTAGGGGCTATAGTAAATGGGATTGTTTCTCTCAAGGCTTTTTCACTTCTTTCATTCTGGTCATATAGGAAGGCCTCTGATTTCTGCACATTTATTTTGTATCCTGCCACCCTGCTGAACTTCTCAATTAGTTCCAGGAGCTTCTGGTGGAGTTTTTGGGATCCCTCAGATATAAGATCATGTTATCTGCAAATAGGGATAGCTTGACTTCTTCCTTGCTGATTTGAATCTCTTTTTTGACCCTTTCTTGTCTTATGGCTTCAGCTAAGATTTCAAGTACAATATTGAATAGAAGTGGTGAGAGTGGGCAGCCTTGTCTAGTTCCTGATCGAAGTAGGAATGCTTCCAATTGTTCCCCATTGAGCATAATCCTTGCTGTGGGCTTGTTGTATACAGCTTTTATTATATTGTAAAGGTTCCTTCCATTCCAACTGTCTCTAGTGTTTTGATCTTAAAAGGCTGTTGGATCTTGTCAAAAGCTTTTTCTCCATTTATTGAAAGTATCATGTGGTCTTTGACTTTGGATTGTTTTATATGATAGTTACATTTATTGATTTGCGTATGTTGAACCAACCTTGTGTGCCAGGGATGAAGCCTACTTGGTCCCCGTGAATGATCTTTTTAATATGTTTTTGAATCCGATTTGCTAAGACTTTGTTGAGAATCTTTGCCTCTGTGTTCATCAGGGAGATCGGCCTATAGTTTTCTTTCTTAAATGAATCTTTATTAGGTTTTGGGATTAAAATGATATTAGCTTCATAGAAGGAATTTGGTAGTGTTCCTTCCTTTGCTATTTGATGGAACAGTTTAAGGAGTATTGGTATTATTAACTCCTTAAATGTCTGGTAGAACTCTGTGCTGAATCCATCTGGTCCAGGACATTTTTTGGTGGGAAGTTTCGAGATTCCTTATTCAATTTCCTTATATGTTATAGGACTATTTAAATAATTCACAACTTCCTGATTCAATTTAGGTAAGTTGTGTTTACTTAGGAATTCATCCATCTCTTTTGTATTGTCAAATTTCACAGAGTATAAGTTTTTGAAATATGATGTTATAATTCTCTGGATTTCTTGGGTATCAGTATTGATAACTCCATTTTCATTTCTAATTTTGTGAATTTGGGTTTTTTCTCTCTTGCTTTTGGTTAGTTTAGCTAAGGGTGTATCAATCTTATTGATTTTTTCAAGGTACCAACTTTTTGACTGGTTGATTTTCTCTATCGTTTTCTTAATCTCAATTTCATATATTTCTCCCCTGATTTTGCTAATCTCTTCTCTTCTACTTCTTTCGGGATCAGATTGCTCTAGTTTCTCTAAAGCTTTAAGCTGCAATGTTAAGTTGTTTATTTCTGATGTTTCCATTTTTTTGATGTAGGCATTAAGAGCTATGAACTTACCTCTTAGAACAGCTCTCATTGTGTCCCAGAGATTTTGGTAAGTTGTATTTTCATTATCATTCGCTTTCAGGAAATCTTGAATTTTTTTTTGTAATTTCTTCCTGAATCCAGTTCTCATTCAGCATCATATTGTTAAGTTTCCAGGAATTAGTGTATTTTCTGTCATTTGTTGTGTTGTGCATATCCAGCTTTAGGCCGTGGTGGTCTGATAGGGCACAGGCTAGAATTTCGACTTTTTGTATTTGTGTAGATTCATTTTGTGGCCCAATATGTGATCTATTTTGGAGAAAGTTCCGTGTGCTGCTGAGAAAAATGTGTATTCTTTGGTGCGTGGGTGAAAAGTTCGATAGAGATCTGTAAGATCCATTTCTTTAAGGGTTTGATTAAGTTCTAAAGTATCTCTGTTAAGCTTTTGACTTGTTGACCTATCCCTTTTTGAGAGGGCAGTGTTGAAATCCTCAAGAATTATCATTTGGGGGTTGATTTCTCTCTTTAGACGCTGTAGGATTTTCTTAATGAATGTGGAGGGGCCCATATTGGGTGCATAAATGTTCAGTATTGTAAGTCTTCCTGGTGAATTGTACCTGTGACTAAGATGTAGTATCCATCTGTGTCTCTTATGTTTTTTTTTGCTTTGAAGTCCACTTTGTCTGACAGCATAATGGCCACCCCTGCCTTTTTCCTGGTTTTATTAGCTTGCAGTATTTTGGACCAGCCTTTCATTTTTAGCCTAACAGTAAGGCTGAGCTGTGACTGAGGAGAACATAGGAGAGGCAGCCCTGCCCTTGGAGTCCAAGAACAGATCTCATCAACTGAGCAATGCCCTGAGTTTGACATCTCTGAGTCTGAGGTCAGCAGAGACATAAAATTCTATCTGGTATATAGTCAAAAGAATTTGGATGTTCCAGTCTGCATGTCACACCCACGGTGCTGTCCATCTGGCAGGATGATTACTGGGGAACCTTTAAAGTATGAAGGCAGGCCTTAGCTTGTACCAATCTTAGTGTTGTGATTGCATTTTGCACTCCTATCATGCTGGGGAGACACCCTTCATCTAAAGCAGTCGCCCCAGGTGGTAGGATCTATTCATGTTCAGGAGGATGGAGAAACTGCCCAGCCCACAGAATGTAAAACTGAGCATGGCCAGTGAAGGCCTGCTTTTTTTAATGTCTAAAATGTATCACTTTTTTTTTCTCCCACATTTTATTTTTTTCCTAATCATACAAGCTCAGTAAGTACCCCTGTCCTCTCCCTCCTTCTTCCCCTCCCCAATCATCTGGAGTCTGTGAGTTCCAGCCTTTCTATCCTCTAATAAACTCTAACATAGTCCTCAAAAAAAAAAAAAAATAGATACTCCTGTCTTCTCCCTCCCTCCTCCCTTTCCCATTCATTCCTTTCTCCCTTCCTTTCCCCCTCTCATTCCCTCCGCCTCCTAGTGTGGAGCCTACTTTTAAAATGAAATTATATCTTTAAAATTATAGTTTTTCAAAACATAATTCAGAACATCAGAGACCTTACATTAATCACCTGAAACCAGACCAGCCAAATCGCTCTCCATCCTAAATCTCAGGGAAATTTGCGGAAGAGGGGGCAGTAATATTGTAAGAGCCTAAAGATGGGGAGGACCAATGATACGCAAGATACTCCACACAAGTTAGGGCCGAAGTAACCATATTAGGACTTTGCATGACCTGAGCAATGACTGACATATCAATGACTCCCCAAAGTCTAGCATGGATCACAGGCACTAGGATCCTTAGAGGCAAGGGATTAATAGTCAAAATAATGTTTCCATACTAAAGCGAAGCACAAGAAAAGGTCTAGGCAATGCTACTGAGTCCTTACACTTCGTTAGAGTGGAAGACACAGAGGGAAGTTTGACATTCACACTAAAGGATGCTCCAGGGATTGGGGAGGGGGATGAGGGGAGCATTGGAAGAAAGGGAGGGAAGGGGGTGAAAGGAAGAGGAAAAGGGGGTAGAGAGTAAGGGAGACTGCGGAGGGGTGGAGGGAGGGAAATCATATCACAGGAGCTGAGGGAGCTCGTCACACTCCAAAAGTTAATATTTCTTTTAGGCTGAAAAATTTGAAAAACTTTTAAAGCGTATCAAAGTAGTTTCATAAAATATTTACTTTTCACAAATCATATGGACTATAGCTTAATACATACATTAGATATATTGGTATGTCCAATATATGAAGTATCTAACATGCTTGACATAGCTAAATGTAGGACAGTTCATATAGCAAATCTGCCCAGTTAGGAAATTATTCCTTATTTCTAAATAAAAACATAATGCTACACAAATAAATTTTGTTCCTTTTTCGTCAGAGCTGAATCACCTGTGTACTCCCTGGCTGCCCTACACTCAGGTCACCCATGTCTTGGTGTTTCAGAAGTTATGTTACATGTCAGAGTGACAGTCACAGTGTCTTCAAGCACACCATAATTATAGGAAAAGATGGAAGAGACACATATTTTCTACTTTGCACTGGTTCTCTCTTATCTGTTCGTGCAGTGAATGGTCCTAGACATTCTAGGCTGGATCTTCCCATATCAGGTAGATAATCTACAGTCTTGTTCGAAAGCTTGCCTTAGATGTCAAGTTGGCACTTAAAACTAACTATCATAATGGGGAAAGGTGAAAGTCACTGTTACATGATGGAGTTTGGCACTGCTTTAGTTTCATATTCCCTTGCTGTAAGGAACAGGTGAACAAAAGGTCTTGTCCAAGTTTATAATTCCAGATCACAAGTCATCATAACATGGAAATCATATCACAGGAGCCGAGGGAGCTGGTCACACTCCAAAGACAAGAGGGGAGAGATAAGTCAATGTATCCAGCTGGCTTTATACAGGCCATATCTTTATGCACATCACCTGCCTAGTGAATGGTGCTGTCCAAAATGGGAAGGTCTTCCAACTTCAATTAATGCAATTAAGATGTCTTAACTTCTGCTCTCACTGAATAATTTCAAATAGTTGTATCCAGAGGCTAATTTTCTTATCAAGCTGAGAGTCAAGACTAACTAAGACCCTTCAGTGAGGATCTTAGAACCTTCCATTGTAGAATGTGATGAACAGAGTTCCAAATCAGAGTTCTGATGTTTTTATTTAGTTGCAAATACTGGAGCTTCATATTCCAGCTTCTTAGTAAGGCATCTTGAAGAATTTTTAGGATAATTCAAGTGACATATTTTTTGTGCATTTTGTATTCTGGACAGTATTTCTGTCATACTTTGATTTGTGGTATCATAAATACCCTTTCAGTGAAATTTATATTCATGCAACTAGTTTTCTTTATTTTAATGGTAAAAAGCAATGCAATAGCTTTTTTTGCCAGATTTTATTTTAGTATACAGAATCGAGATTGAAAGATTGATAGTAATGAGAATAGATAGAGGTAGAAAATATAGGAAATTTAACTTTAAAAACTGTGGTCAACAAGCATTTGTACTTACTATGGGACAGATGTGACTACAGACCAGTATTATATTATTTGAATGGATTTAAAGTAATTTATAATATGCTGAGTGTAAATTTTTATAATATTATGTATTATAAAAAGACATACCCTATGAAATATGCCATTTTACTGTCTAATAGAAAATCTCTATAAGAAGAATGACAGCTTAAATTCACATAACTGGTTACATTCCTCATGCAATCAGTAGGCACTTTGTAATCTCCTTGTTTTTGGAGGAGGGGCAAAATGTTTGTATGAAGTGTGGTGTGCATCACTTAATTATGCACTGTCTGGCTCTACAAGTGCAGCTTGATAAACAAATCATCCCATGGCTCATTATTAAAGAACAAAGCTTCAAAAAAATGTGATCAAGTATTTGAAAATATGAATTTTAAAATAGTTCCAAATATCCATTTGTTAAAAATAAACCTGCTTCCAAAACCAGATTTGGAAACCAAACTCCTTTCTGAAACCAAACTCCTTTCTATACCTTTTAATTTCATAAATTTCATATCATAAAACACAGTTTTTCTTTATTCTCCAGTAACATTGTTAAAATCAGCTCAAATAAAATTCATGGGTCCATTATATAATTATTCTTGAAAGATGCCTCTAGGGTATTCATTTAGCAAAAAAGGTAATAAATGAAATACTGTGTTTTCTTTTTTTTCCTTTGGACATGTGTATGTAGTATTTGTGCGTGTTTTGTGTATACCAGGAGATACTTGAGTGTGTGTACCCATGGAAGCCCAAAGGTGATATCCAGAACCATCCTGGATTGCTCTACACCCTTATTGCTTTGTTTTGGGGTTCCCAGATTCTGCTGTCCATGTCTGGAATTGTAGGCTCTGGTCATTTTGCCCAGGCATTTTTAGGTGGGATCTGGGGGTCTGAGCTCTGAGTCATTTCCCCAGCCCCTGTCAATGTGCTTTTTAAAAAAGCTCCATTGAATGCAGAAGCTGGATAGTTCCACTGCCCTAAGAGGAACAAGCTTCTTTTCAGCTCTTCTAGATGTATGGTCTTTCCATTGCTCGTCTGCTGGCATCTGCTTGATGGTGGACACAGCAGGCCCTATAGCTTTCTGTTGTGTAACAGCACGTATATCTGAAAACCAGACCAAAAGCTTTTAGTTGTCCTTTCTCATTTCTTTTGGTGTCATACCTAGGAGTCTTAAAGTACACATGGACATGTATATATGTGTGTATATACATGTGTGTGCATAGAGACCCCGACCCACACTCATAAGGAGTTACAGAGCTTGGTTAACAGCTCTTTCAATTTTTATTCATAGCCTTACTCTCTCAAGGATCTAATAAGTGGTTGAACTTCAGAACTCTATGTCAATTAGAATCCCTACTCATAATGTCAATAATAATATATCATCCCTTATTATAATGCTTTATAAAACTGGATTATCTATCATTCGTAATGTTAAGGCTGAATGCCCATATTGAAGAGGGCAAGGTAAAGCTGAGCTATAATTCATTAAAAGGGATTTGCAGATCAGTAATTAGAGCACATTGAATATTGGAAATATTCCTAGAAGAAATAAGGGTTCATCTTTTAAATTTATATAACACATTTTCCCCAGTTTCACTGGAACATGGGTACTTGTAGTTAGCTACTGGTGTCACCTTGACAGTCTAAGACTGGAGCTCTGGCACTTATTAAAAATTAGTAGTGAGTTAATCCTCAAGCAGACCTACAGAAAATTATCCAATTCATGAGGGTAGACACGCCCAAGATGATGGGAGTATTCCCTGGGCAGGTGGATAATATGGAGGAACTGATTCAAGCAGTGGCATTCTTTAGTACATTTAGACAGACATGCTGTTTGACAAATGAGGTTTGACCCTCTCTCAATAGTCTTGTGGATATGGCGTGACCAGTTCTCTTGGCCCCAGGTGTTGGTGTGAATTCTCCTGCTAGTTGGAATAAGAACCTTAGCTGGACAACTATAGGCCAAACTAAAACTCCTTGCTTCCCCATAAGCTATTTTGGGATGAAATTTTTTTGGCAACGTATCGGCAAACTGCTGTAGTACTAAAGAGAGTAACCCAAACAATAATGTTAATATTTCAAACATTAATGCTTCTCAGCTTTTCCTGTCAAAGTGGTCTCTGTGCCTTCTGTAGAATGCCCCTTTGCATGTGTTTCTTGGGCATCCTTAAGGGCTTTCTCCTGTCCTCTTGCAGAAGTCTAAACTGAGTGCAGTTGCTGCTCCACTAAGCCCCCTCAGTCCTTGCGAAATGGTGCGCTCTGCTGGCCACTTGATACGTGTGCTGCCATAGCTCAACTGCAGGATGAGCTGAAGTGCAGAGGGAGATAATGCCCTCCTTTTTGTGTATCATGCTGTATTCAAAGAACCTAATGTAACATGGATGCTTGCGAGTTTTTAGTGAAAGAGTTTGTTCAGATCTTTCACCAAACTCCTTTGCGTGCTGCAAGATTCATGCATAAATCTACCCGGAGGTGTCTGTTAGGAAACAAATTCAGTCAGCAGGAAATACTCAGTATTTGGCATTGCCATTCTTTTGACACATTTTTCTTTTCCTGGGTGAGTCATCAGGATAAGTTGTTTCCAACAGAGTTAGCTTTTACATTCACTATTAAGTGGCTTGCACTATTAGCTCGGAAACATCCCTAGCCATGTCTGAATCCTTCCTGAGTATAGCTGGTGACTCTATTTTTCCATGCTCAGTTCTCACGTACAGATGTACCAGCTTCTTTTTGTGTCTCAACACTGTTTTTTGATGTGGTGCCCCTCTTAGTAGAAGCATCACCCAAGAGTCCACCTTTGTCTTCAGCTTCTGTCTTTGCAGAATGTGCAGTAGGCCCTTTCCTGCTGTGCCATTGTATATTCTGTAAACCAACCCTGCAAAATGTCTCTATATGAATGATGCTTTAATCCCTAGCACTGATGATTTCTTTCTACTTTATACAACTTTTGAAGTTTTTGGGTGAGGAGGGATAGGTGTAAGTTTGAACTGAAATTAAGCTTTTTAATGTTACTATTGCTACTTATTGCACTGATATTGCTTATAGTGATAATGGATTTATCAAACTACTCTTAAATAGTAACAGCCACCTATTCATTAGTTTAATTGTTTTTAATCCAAGCTTATCCAAAAATACCATCGCAAGTACAGTTTTTCATATGGATTGAAAATAAGTAACGTAGAGTTTATTGCATGCCTTTAGTTAAATGACTTTCTTAAAAAAACACCATGCCAATAAGCAATCATTGATATTTTATTTTGTGTGTGTATGTGTGTGTGTGTGTGTGTGCTTGTGAGTGTTATGTGTTTGTATGAATATAGGCTCTTGCATACCATGAGCAGAGATCAGAGATCTAGAACTGCTAAGATAGCTCAGTGGTTAAATGTGCTTGCCACCAAGCCTAACAAACTCAAATATGATCCCCAGAACCTATGTAAAAGTGAATGGAGAGAATTAATTCCACAAACTGTTTTTTGATCTCCACTCATGCACCATGGCATGCAAAGCCTATATTCACACAAACACATCACACATACATGCACAAGCATGCGCGCACACGCACATACACACACACAAATATCGATAGGGTGTTATTTCAACAGTGGAGAACTTCCAGAAGAGTAACTACTGGTTTTACAGTCGTTCTTGCTGCATTAAACTTGATTGTTCTAGTTGCTGATGAAGCCAGGTGTTTTAACTTTTATGGTGCATGCTTAATTATGATATTTATTATTGTTTGTGTAATGAAATAATGATAGTTTATTTCCTTCTGTCAAAATAACTTCTTTGGTATTAAAAAAGACTGATTCTGCCCTCAAGTAGTAGTAATAAAACTTTTATTTATTGTTTTATTTTATTTATTTTTAACTATTACTCTTTGAAGAACTTAAATGAGTATGTTTCTAAATATCATTTAATTAGTTGTCTGAGATCTATGGGTGTGTTTGCTCTTTCTCAGTCTGTTAAAAGTAAGTTTTAAGAGATCTTTCAATCTTTTTTCCTTCCTTTTCAGAAAGTTGGAATTAATTTTTATTTCCTTTGGAATACCATTGCCCATTATATTGTCAAGAGTGACAATATCAACTCTGGTTCGTAAAGGTTAAGGATATACTAATGGTAGAAACACCTCTCTGAGAATACTTGGAGATGTTGGGAGAGGGATGGGTAGGATTCAGAGAGCTCTGACATTTACCAGTGGGTCCCCTCTCAATGAGACTATTCTATTCTTGATGTAGATTTACACTTAGCTAAGCTTTATTTCTTAACTTGTTTAAACTATGTCTCATTTATTTTATTTTATTTTTAGGATGCTTCCAATGCAACTTTGAAATACAAAGGTATACATTTTGCCAACTCTGCAGGAAGACGAGAGTTCCTCAAAACTTCAGGTCCTGGTCCTGGATATTATGATATTGTCCAGTAAGTAAAAAACAGACAATGACTGACCTTGGTGTTACAAACTTGAAGTCCCAGTACATGGGAGGCAGAGGCAGAAGGATTGCCACAAATGCAAGACCAGCTTAGCTTGCATAGTGAATGCCTCAAAAGTAAATAAACTCTTGAGCGGGGCTGGAGAGGTGGCTCAGGGGTTAAGCCTCCGCTTTGCAGGCGGAAGGTCCTGAGTTCGGATCCCAGATCCCACGTATAGACGCCAGGCGGAAGCGGGGGCGGCCTGCGCTTCTGGTCCTGGTAGGGCGGAGCCTGTGAATCCCGGGGCAGAAGGAGATGGAGGCGTCCATGGTGGTTCGCGAATTTGTCCGTGGTTCTACACATACACAGACACACACACACAGACATATACACACGCGCACACATACACACGCACATGTGCACAGTTGAATAAATAATAATAATAAAAAAATTAAAAAAACTCTTGAGCATCATTAATATGGTTCCTGATGATAAAGTATTTTACTAATTTAGTATAGAATATGCTGTTAAGGAATGAAAATTAGTATGAAAAACTACAAGAAACTATGTTTGTAATGAAAACTTGCTTTTGGATTCTCTTACCTACTTTATATGTATTTTTTTTTTTTTTTGCGAATGAGAATGTGTGAGTTGTGTGTGTGTGTGTGTGTGTGTGTGTGTGATTAATTCTTTCATGTTTCTAAATTTCAAAAGGAATAAACTTTTCATTCTCAAATGATGTTCTTTTGCCAATTATATTATAATTGGCAAAATATAATTTATAATTTATAATTATAAATCTCAGAGGCTATTTTTTCTTTATTGTCAGGAGTACTTAAGTAGAATACACAGGAACTTTTGTTTTTGGTTGTCCTTCATGTCCATTCATGTTGTAACTCTCACATTCCATTTTCTTTTGGAGTAATTGTTAGGACAATTTTATAATGGTATACTTTGAATCACAAAAATCAAAATTAACCTTACGTGAAAATGCATTTTTAAAAGAACTGGAATATATTATTCCAACCATTGATCCTTTGACATACATCTGATGCAGAAACCATTGGTATAAGAATGCTCTTTTGCTTCCATGGTATTTCTGTATTTAAATTTAGAATTCTCAATTTCTTTCTGAATTTCCTAAAGGCAAAAGAGATTACATTATGAAAATATTAACATCAAGAAAGATCAACAGCAAAGTCATCCCTCATATAGTCCACGACTTTATGAAGTGTTAGTATTGCAGGAGCAAAAAAAGGTAAGCTAAAAAGTGACTATTTTGGTTATTTTCTATATATTTAATATCACTGAGTCCATTATTAGGAGATTAGAGTTCTCTTAAGTTTACTTTGCTTGACAGCTATGTCACTCAATGGATATTGTAGAAGGGACTATATTAAATGTCCTTGTTATGTGGTCAACTGTCTCTGCTTGTCCACTTTTGTCACAAGGACCTTACTATTACTGTTATTTTTAAAATTTCAATAGTAGACGACTTTTTTTTTCTTTTAAATGCCTTTGCTCTCATGTATGTATATATTTTGCGTGTGTGTGTGTGTGTGTGTGTGTGTGTGTGTGTATATGTATAACGAGGCCCAGAGTAAATATTGGTAATCTTCCTCTATTTAATTTTCACCTTATTCATTGGGGCAGGGTATCTCAGTTGAGCATAGCTAGTTTGCTAGCTAAATTGCTCTGGGATCCTGATACCTTCCGCATACTGGAATTACAGACAGATTACACTAGGCATTTCAAGGGGATGTGTACTTGGTCCTCATACAAGTGTTGTAACTCATCTCCCCACTCTTCTTTAAATGCTTTGAGGGTGATTTAAAATTTCCCTCTTCCTTCCTACTTACTATTTTTCCTTTTCTTAACTATGAAGGTCAAATATTCTAGTTAACTTTAACTTTAATTCAAAGTCACTTGTGTTCTGTTGAAATCATGAGGAGGCTTAATTTTTTTTCTCATTATTTTTTTCTTTTTTTCTCTTTATTATTTTAAAAACATGGTACCTAAAGGTAAGTATAATATTTGGGTGTAGTCTGATTGTGTATAATAAGATTCTCCTCTTCTGTGTTCCACATATTATGTATTTATTCATATAAACTGGCTTTAATATATTCTCCATTTTTTAAAAATTCTTTTATTATTATTATTTATTCAACTGTGCGCATGTGCGCGCGTGTGTGTGTGTCTGTATATGTGTAGAACCACGGACGAATTCGTGAACCACCATGGAGGCCTCCACCTCCTCCTTCTGCCCCGGGATTCACAGGCTCCGCCCTACCAGGACCAGAAGCGCAGGCCGCCCCCGCTTCTGCCTGGCGTCTATACGTGGGATCTGGGATACCGAACTCAGGACCTTCCTCCTGCAAGGTGGAGGCTTAACCCCTGAGCCACCTCTCCAGCCCCAATATATTCTCCATTTTAAAAATATAACTACATTTAAATTTACTCACGTGAAGCTTGTGGGCAAATAAAACTGCATTTTCCCATGCTATATTGTATTATAACTTAATATGCAAAGGTTATACTCTGCAGATTTAAAAATTTAGAGTAATTTATAGTCTGCAAATTAAAAAATTCAGAATAAAGCAAATGGTTTTCCATTAGCTATTTTTATGTTTTTTCTATGATTTTCTTTGCCTTCTGAATATTAATCAGTAATGAAACATTTACCAGAAAAAATATATAACATAATATTAGAAAAAGTTATATGAATAAAAAAACAATTGACTTCTTTTCATAAAAGTTGTAAAGGTAACAACAGATAACAAATATTAATTTGGGTTTGTAGCATCTAATATATATAATAATTTCATAAACTAATTTTACAATATGTTTAAGTAAGGATTAAAAAACTGTTGGCTTCTCATTAACGTTTTATTCATCAGTGGAATTTATTTATGCATAACATTTTCTTTGGTTTTCATAAAAGTACATGAAAATTAAAACCAGAAATTTGTGTTTAAGTTAGCTGGCTTTTGGGCTCTGTTGAACATTGAAACCAAGACTTTATGATGCTAGGCAAATATTCTACCATCAAGCCACTTCTCTAGCTCTTGAGATAAATTTTAATGAAAAACTTTAGATATTTAGAAATTACTCTTTAATTTTACTGTAAAAAGGCATCTTTTGAAATATTGTATTACTATATTTCTCTGAAATGAGAAAGAAGTTTTATTCAGATTAATATTATGGTGCCTGCATCGTTTTCAGTGGTGTTGAGATCACTGTGTTCCAAAGTGATAGTTTTTGAAGTTGTGGAATAGCTCAGATAACAAAATGAAACATTATATAATCAGTTCCTGTGGATAACTTTATTTTAGTAGTATAATTTGTGACTTTCTCTCTCTCTCTCTCTCTTTTTTTTTTTACTATTAATGCTTCCCTGATTACATTTTCTAGGCATTGGGCTATATGTTGTTTAGAATGGTGTTTTTAGTATTTGATATAGTTCCTAGAACATAGTAAGGATTCATGGTGTATATTTAATAAATGAATGATGTTTTCAAGCCCTAGTGTCATTTTTATATTATAGGGGTCACTAGGTTTTACAAATAGTATTCTGTTTCTGGATCTTGACTTTTTCCAATTAAAATATTTTATTACTAATGTGCAATTGCTTATCCAAATTAGCGAATTGAATAAATCAGTATTAAAAATTATTTCCAAAGGTGAAAAACTATCAATAGATTCTTTTTCCTAAATTTTTTTACTATTTTCTTTTTAATTTCAACAGTTTATTTTTTATTTCATATGTTTTTATTCTTTTTGTGTATCATACATGAATATATTGAGCTTATAATATTTTCACACCAAATTTCACATTTAGGAAAATAGCATTATAATTTAACACTCATTTATTGTTTACACTACTTCTTGGTTTCCTCTGGTATTCTTTTTTATTATTAATACATTTTTATTATTATTTCAGCTTATACAAACTTAATAGGTACACCAGTTCCCTCCTTCCCTCCACCTCCCCCCCACCCCTGTATCCCCTGCTACCCCTCCCCTTCCCCCTCCTTCCCCATCCCCCAGTGCCTTCCACCCCAATTCCCAGAGAGTCCTTTCTTGTGCATACCTGATTTTCCTATGGGCTCTCCACTCCAGTGACGTACAAGGACCCAGTGGCATTTCCCTGAACCCTTTCCCGTGTTCCCCTTAAGTATAGGAACACTGCTGTGGCTGCCAATCCCTTGCCTCCAAGGATCTTGGTGCCTTTAGCAAATGCTAGACTTTGTGAGGTCAATAGTGTGTTGGACATTGCGCAGGGCATTAAAGTCCAATTATGATTGCTTCGGCCCTAACTTGTGTGGAGTATCTTGCATATCATTGTTCCTCCCATCCTTTTGCTCTTACACTCTTACTGCCCCCTCTTCCGCAAATGTCCCTGAGCTTCAGGATGGGGAGAGATTAGTCTGGCCTAGTTCTAGGTGGTTGATATAGAGTCTCTGAAGTTCTGGATTGTGGTTTGTTGATTTTCTTTTGCAGTTTTGCTGCTCCTGCAATGCCCTTCACTCCATCCTGCTGGGCATTGTATGTCACCCCCTGGCCAGAGACAAAAAGCTGTTAAACTAGAGTCTTGTTATAAGAGTATATTCAAAGGTAGATGCAATAAAAGTGGGAAACCACAGTGAGGGAGGGGTCAATCACCCATTTGTAAAATGGTTACTTTTTATCTGCCAGATTATATGCCCTCCTCTTCTGGTGAGATCATACCCCCTCAGTAGTAAATGATCAGGAACAAAAGTCTGTGAACTTAATCAGATGTCTCATTACTTATTTGAGTCCTTGATGGAGGCCTATTTTCTCTGCTGTAACATGGTCCCCTCTCTCCTTGTTTCTGGTGTGGCCCTCCTACCCCAGCCCTCCTGTTCATAATCCTTGCAATTACTGAAGGTATTACAGAGATTTTTCTTTGAGTGTCTCTAGGTGGGCTGGGTGGGTTTGGTACTAGGAGCCACCTATTAGGGAGTACATACGGTGCTTAATTTTCTGGGTCTGGGATCTTCACTCAATATAATTGTTTCTAATGACATCCATTTCCTGGCAAATTCCAATAATCATCGTTTTTGATGGTTGAATAGTACTCCATTGTATAGATGTACCACCTTTTCCTTATCCACTCGTCAACTGTTGGACATTTGGGTTGATTCCATGACTTTGCTATTGTAAACAGTGCTGCTATGAACATGGTCATGCTTGTTCTATCGAGGTGAACCTCTGCTGCATGGGGGGTTATTCCCAAAAGTGGAATCGCAGGGTCATATGGCATTTCAATCTTTAATTTCTTTAAGAATCTCCAGACGGCTCACCAGAGTGGCTGTATGAGCTTGCATTCCCACCAGCAATGTAGGAGAGTTCCCCTCTCTCCACATCCTCTCCAGCATTTGTTGTTGTTTGAATTGTGGATTTTTGCCATCCTGACCGGGGTGAGATGATATCTCAGGGAAGTTTTGATTTGCATTTCCCTGATGGCTAAGGAAGTGGAGCATTTTTTAAGATATTTGGTAGACATTTTAATTTCATCCCTGGTAAAATTTCTTTTGAGTTCCAGGGCCCATTTTTTAATTGGGCCATTGGTTTCCTTGGTGTTTAATTTTCTAAGTTCTTTGTGCACTCTGGACAGCAGAGTTCTATCAGATGTGTGGTTAGTGAAGATTTTCTCCCATTCTGTGGGTTGCCTTTGAGCTCATGTTACAATCTCTTTATCTGAACAGAAGCTCTTTAATTTCACAAGATCCCAACTGTTGAGATTGGTAGCAGTGACTGTGCCATTGGATGTCTGTTTAGGAAATGTTGGCCTAGCCAAATCAGCTCGAGGGAGTTCCCTATCCTTTCAACTATGGTTTTTATAGTCTCTGGCCTGATATCAAGGTCCTTGATCCATTTGGAATTAAGTCTTGTACATGGTGACAGTACGGGTCCAGCTTTAATCTTCTGCATGTGGAGATCCAGTTTTGCCAGCACCATTTGTTGAAGATGCTGTTCTTTTTCCATTGGATTTTTTGGGCCCCTTTGTCAAAGACCAAATGGCTGTAATTTTGTGGGCTTATATCTGGGTCTTCAATCCTTATCCATTGATCTGTGTGTCTATTTTGGAGCCAGTACCAGGCTGTCTTTATAATTATGGATTTGTAGTATAGACTTAGGTTTGGTATGGTAATACCTCCAGCAGTGTTTTTGTTACTCAGGATTGTCTTTGCTATCCTGGGTCTTTTGTGCCTCCATATGAACTTTGAGATTGTTTGGTCAACTTCTTTAAAGAATTGCTTTGGGATTTTTAATTGGTATAGCATTGAATTTGTATATTGCCTTTGGTAGGATGGTCATTTTTACGATGTTGATTCTGCCAATCCAGGAACAAGGGAGGTCTTTCCACCTTCTGGTGTCTTCTGCTATTTCTTTCTTTAGGGTTTTAAAGTTTTCATTGTAAAGGTCTTTTACCTCCTTAGTTAGGTTTATACGAAGGTATTTCATTTTTTTAGGGGCCATAGTAAATGGGATTGTTTCTCTCAAGGCTTTTTCACTTCTTTCATTCTGGTCATATAGGAAGGCCTCTGATTTCTGCACATTTATTTTGTATCCTGCCACCCTGCTGAACTTCTCAATTAGTTCCAGGAGCTTCCTGGTGGAGTTTTTGGGATCCCTCAGGTATAAGATCATGTCATCTGCAAATAGGGATAGCTTGACTACTTCCTTGCTGATTTGAATCCCTCTTATGTCCCTTTCTTGCCTTATGGCTTCAGCTAAGACTTCAAGTACAATATTGAATAGAAGTGGTGAGAGTGGACAGCCTTGTCTAGTTCCTGATCGAAGTGGGAATGCTTCCAATTGTTCCCCATTGAGCATAATCCTTGCTGTGGGCTTTTATTATATTGATAAAGGTTCCTTCCATTCCTACTGTCTCTAGCGTTTTGATCATAAAAGGCTGTTGGATCTTGTCAAAAGCTTTTTCTGCATCTATCGAGAGTACCATGTGGTCCTGGTCTTTGGAGTGGTTTACATGATGAATTACATTTATTGATTTGCGTATGTTGAACCAATCTTGTGTGCCAGGGATGAAGCCTACTTGGTCCCCGTGAATAATCTTTTTAATATGTTTTTGAATCCGATTTGCTAAGACTTTGTTGAGAATCTTTGCATCTGTGTTCATCAGAGAGATCGGCTTATAGTTTTCTTTTTTAAGTGAGTCTTTATTAGGTTTTGGGATTAAAACGATATTAGCTTCATAGAAGGAATTTGGTAGTGTTCCTTCCTTTGCTATTTGATGGAACAGTTTAAGGAGTATTGGTATTATTAACTCCTTAAATGTCTGGTAGAACTCTGTGCTGAATCCATCTGGTCCAGGACATTTTTTGGTGGGAAGATTTGAGATTACTTCTTCAATTTCCTTATATGTTATAGGACTATTTAAATAATTCACAACTTCCTGATTCAATTTAGGTAAGTTGTGTTTACTTAGAAATTCATCCATCTCTTTTGTGTTGTCAGACTTCACAGAGTATAATTTTTTGAAATACGATGTTATAATTCTTTGGATTTCTTGGGTATCAGTATTGATAACTCCATGTTTATTTCTAATTTTGTTAATTTGGGTTTTCTCTCTCCTGCTTTTGGTTAATTTAGCTAGGGGTGTATCAATCTTATTGATTTTTTCAAAGAACCAGCTTTTTGACTGGTTGATTTTTTTCTCTCGTTTTCTTAATCTTGATTTCAGATATTTCTCCCCTTATTTTGCTAATCTCCTCTCTTCTACTACTTTTGGGATCAGATTGCTCTAGTTTCTCTAAAGCTTTAAGCTGGATTGTTAAGTTGTTTATTTCTGATGTTTCCATTTATTTGATGTAGGCATTAAGAGCTATGAACTTACCTCTTAGAACAGCTTTCATTGTGTCCCAGAGATTTTGGTAAGTTGTATTTTCATTATCGTTCACTTTCAGGAAATCTTGAATTTCCTTTTTAATTTCTTCCTGAATCCAGTTCTCATTCAGCATCATATTGTTAAGTTTCCAGGAGTTAGTGTATTTTCTCTTGTTTGTTGTGTTGTGGATGTCCAGCTTTAGGCCATGGTGGTCTGACAGGGCACAGGTTAGAATTTCAACTTCTTTGTATATGTGTAGATTCGTTTTGTGGCCCAGTATGTGATCTATTTTGGAGAAAGTTCCGTGTGCTGCTGAGAAAAATGTGTATTCTTTGGTGCGTGGGTGAAAAGTTCGATAGAGATCTGTAAGATCCATTTCTTTAAGGGTTTGATTAAGTTCCAAAGTGTCTCTGTTAAGCTTTTGATCTGTTGATCTATCCCATGTTGAGAGGGTGGTTTTGAATTCCCCAAGAATTATCGTTTGGGGGTTGATTTCTTGCTTTAGACGCTGTAGGGTTTTCTTAATGAATGTGCAGGGGCCCGTATTGGATGCATATATGTTCAGTATTGTGAAGTCTTCCTGGTGAATTGTACCTGTGACTAAAATGTAGTATCCATCCGTGTCGCTTATAATTTTCTTTGGTTTGAAGTTCACTTTGTCTGATATCATAATGGCTATTCCTGCCTCTTTTCTGCTTCCATTAGCTTGTAGAATTGTTGACCAGCCTTTTATTTTTAGAGCGTGCCTATCTTTTGTGGTGAGATGGGTTTCCTGCAGGCAGCCGATTGATGGATTGTGATTTTTAATCCAAATTTGTAATCTGTGTCTCTTGATCGGTGAGTTAATTCCATTAACATTCAGTGTTATAATGGAGAAACTATTTTTAATTCCAGACATTTATTATGTTTAGTAGTTTATAAGTATATTGCTTTGCTTTTAATGGTGTTATACTTGCCTTCTGTTCTCCTGGATATGCCTGTTTTTTTCTTCAAGCTTGAGTATCATTTCTAGCATTTTTTGAAGGCCTGGTTTGGTGGACATGTATCCCTTCAAGTTGTCTTTGTGCTGGAAAGTTTTTCTTTCTCCCTCGATCATGACTGATAGTTTTGCAGGGTAAATCAGCCTGGGTTGACATTTTTGCTCATTCAATACTTGAAGTATGTCTCTCCAAGCTCTTCTTGCTTTTACTGTTTCGACTGAGAAGTCATTTGTTATTTTAATAGGTTTACCTTTAAAAGTGACTTGTTTTTTCTCCCTTGAAGCTCTCAGCACCAGTTCTTTATCTTGAATGTGGAGTGTTTTAACTATTATTTGCTGTGGCAAATAGCTTCTGTTTTGGTCATATCTGTTTGGGGTGCAGAATGCCTCTTGTATATGGATGGGCCTCTCTTTTTTTAGGTGAGGAAAGTTTTCCTTGATGATCGTTTGAAAAATTTCCTCAGGGGTGGTATTTTGAGATTCTTGCTCTGGTATTCCATGAATACGCATGTTAGGCTTCTTCAGGGTGTCCCATATCTCCTGAATATTTCTCTCAAGTATCTTTTTGGCTTTATCAACCTCTTCCATTGAGCTGGTTAATACTCCCGCTTTATCTTCAAGGTCTGAAATTCTGTTTTCTGCTTCGTTAGTTCTGCTGATAAGACTCTCTGTGGAGTTCTGGGTTGAAGATAACTTGTTTTTTAGCTCATTTTTAAACGCTGCTTGAGTCTGCTTTAACTTCTCTATGCCAGTTTTTGTTTCTTGCACTGTTTTTCTCAACTCCTCCAAGTGTCTGTTGTGTTCCTCTTCAAAGCGATTGATTCGATTATTTAATTCCTCCCAGATTTCCTCTTTCATAGTATTGAACATGGTAATGATCATATTTTGAAGGTCGTTATCCTGGGTCAGCTTTCTTGGCCATTTTCCATGGGTTTGTTCTGGTTGGAGTCTAACATTATGGGATTAATTCCTTCAGTGGGAGATTTGTTTACTTGAGTGTTGTTTTTCATGGATTTGCACTTTGACTTTGGCATTGTTGTTTTAACTCTTAAGATCTTCTTTCAATTTCTGTGCGTTTTTTACTAAACTGGATTATTTGGCCTGGGGTTTTGGGGGTGGGTGGAGACGGAGCTTAAGTAGGTCAAGGTGAGTCCAGGCTGGACCCCGTGCGTCCCGGGCGGCGGAGTGGGGGAAGGAAGGATGGGGTGTCGGCGGGCGCTACTTAACCTGGGGGACCCGGGGGCCGGGCCCGGGCTCAGAGGGGTGCCCTCACTTCCTCCCAGGCCGTGCGTGTGGCTCTGGCTGGATGGTGGGAAGAGCTGGGTCCCTTGGGCGGCCTGGGGTTCTGGGGGTGGGCGGGGACCGAGCTTACCTAGGTCGCGCAGTTAGGCCCCGCTGGACCGCGTGCGCGCGCATCCCTGGCGGCGGAGTGGAGGGAAGGGAGTCCTCTGGTATTCTTTTTCTACTTCCAATCATTGTAGATCATAAGGAAAAATATTATCTCACTTTTATACTGTCGTACATCACTGTTATTTTCTATACATGATAAAACTCTACATATAATGAGTAGTAATAATGTTAGAAATTTTGCTGTGTTGTGATAGTGGGTAGTGAAAGATACAAACATTCTAAAGAGCCAAAAAATTTAGTGGTTCTCAGTGTATATTTTTCTGGTGAGATTCAGTCTGAGCTTGATTTCAAGAAGGATAACTAACTTCTCATTGTCAGTCTATCATCAATCAATCTATCTATCTATCTATCTATCTATCTATCTATCTATCTATCTATCTATCTATCTCTATCTCTATCTATCTACTTACCTATCTACCTATCCATCCATCTATCAACCTACCTATCTATCTTTAACTCTATCACCTATCATCATCTGTCTCTGTATTTATCTCTGTATCAATTGATGTTTGTATGTATGTATGTATGTGTGTATGTATATACTTAACTATATTATCTATCAGCATCAGTATATCTTTATCATCTGCATATCATATTCTTTGGAATTTATTGTAGATACATGCAATTTGACTCTTAAAAACAAAATCAACTCTAGAAAAATAATTCTGATAAAAAATTTGAAGTAATAAAGAGTCTTTATATTTAAAACATAATATGTAAAGGTATTTATGTTTTCTGTGTATACAGTATAAGACTAAAAATGTTTTGTTCAAAATGAAGATTTATGTAACTACTTTTTCTGTTAGAGCATCTGAAGTTATGGAAATATAATTTAAAGAATCGTCAGCTTTCATTTCCCTATTAAACTGAATGAGCAACTTGAATTTTTCATTATTTTAACTGCCAAATTCTATGTGTGTATGCATGCGTGTGTGCATGTGCATGTGTGTGTGCATGTGTGTGTGCATGTGTGAAAACAGATAGGAAAAGGGAGAGATCATTTGGAACTGTCGAATTTGTGTAATGGTGCCGTAATAAGAAATTATCACAGAAGATGGTTGTTACGGTGAGTAGAAGATGAGTTTAGTTTTGGATGATTGAATTTGAAGAAAAGTTACCAACTGGCATTGGAAACTGGGTCTCTCCTTTCACCTTGTGGGCTCTTGTGATTGTCAGGTTTGTGTGCAGGCCCCTTTGCCTGCGGAACCATTTTGCTGGTCCCACCAACAACAGGCATTAGAAATTTGAGCATAAAATTTGTTCTTTTCCTGTGGTGCTGCAGAACTCTCTGGATTTTGTTAATACAAGGCATCGTTAATCCAAGGTACTTTATTTTTATTTTTAAATTAGCATTCACTATTTAGTTTCATTATGAAATTTTAAAGCAAATTTATTTTTGTTGGTTCTCTTCTTCCTCTTTACCTGACCTTCTTTTAAACCCTTCCACCTACAATTCATAACCCTCCTTTCTACTTTATGTTATATGTATCCTGTCCAGTCCCTCTCCCACTTTTCAACACCATCCACATCATCCCAAGTCTCCTTTATGGTTCATAACATATACCTGCATTCACATACACATGCACATATATATGAACATTATAAACTAGGAACTGTATATAAGAGAGAGCCTGTGAATTTTTATCTTTTTGAGTCTGATTACCTCATTTAGTATACTTCCTAGTTCTATCTATTTGTGTATGGGTGAGAATTCCCATACATTCCAGAAAATAATGTTTAGTCTTTTCAAATTTGTTTCTCAGCATGTTAATTTTTTCTCTATGTTCAAAGTTTTCTTCAAAATGCATTTCTTTTTAAATTTAGATGTTTGCTTTACTTTTAAAAAACTTCATTGAGATTTACTTCCTATATTACACAACTTATCCAATTAAAGTATGCAATTCAGAGTTTAAAGTCAGTTGTGCATTGATTATCACAATCAAACATAAACTATTCAAGTCACCTGAATTTGCGTTTATTCCTAGTCCATCCCAAACAGCTCAGCTATAAGCAGTCACTAATTTACTTCCTGTTTCTGTAGATTTGCTTGTCCTAGATATTTTAAAGTAAATGGCATCATGCAATGTTTATTGTTTCTGGTAGAATTGGTATTTATTCTCTGTTTTAGCATTCCTTTTTTCCCCTATGGGCCAGTAATATTCCATTCTGCCCTATCTTTTGTCCCATTAAACAGCTGATGAAAGTTTGAGTTGTTTCTACTGTGGCCAAGAATAGCAACAATAAGCATAAGAACCAAATATACTAGATGAAAGTAGAATGCATACATGTGAATAAAACTGCTGTGAGCACTTATGCAAATATATCCTTTCATTTGTTTTGGAAATATGCATGTGTTGGAATTGCTGGGTAACACTGTAGCCATATGCTTAACTTGTATTGAACTGTTTTCATAAAGCAGCCATCCTGTTTTATATCATGGTCAGCCAAGTGTGATTATAATCATTATAATGCATATAAACTGATTTTGATTTGCATTTTCCTAAAAACCAATGATATCAAATAACTTTTCATGGGTTTATTTGGAAAAATGGCTATCCTTGTTTATTTTTGAATTAGATTACTTGCCCTTTATTTTATAAAAGTTCTACAAACTGTATTTGGTGTCTCTGAATTTATGAATAACTTGAAAAATGTCTTTTAAATGCAATGTTTTTCTGTTTGTGGTATGATTTGAATTAAGTTGGAGTTCTCAGAACACAAGAACCTTGTTATGCTTCACTTTTTAAGTATACATAGTTAGTGGAAATAAGTACACATATTTAATAATGTTTTTTGAACAAATTGCAGATCCAAAAAATAATATAAATATATTTTAATGAGTGATTGTCAGTTTTAGATTATTTATTTAATTTAATTAAGAAAATATTTTGACAATCCATCAAAGTTCACTTGTTAAACATACACACATCAATTTACATTTAACCTGAATATTTTTCATAGTGATAGGTCTTCACTTTGGCAGTGAAAACTATTTTTAGTATCTTCCTTCATATTCACAAGTTATTTAATAAAACTCTATGCTATAAAAAGCACTTGGTAATTGTTTCTATTAAGTTTTTCTTTTTTTAATTTGGTTATACAAAATGACTGGTTACTTTATTAACTTTGTATTGTTTTAAAAAAATCTGTAAAATTTCACTAGGTGGCGCTAATTCCTTGGCTCTTTACTGGCACAGCACCTTATCCCTCTTTATTGCTCATATTTATTAAAGAATGTTTAAAAATTATGCAGCAAGATATAGCCTGAAATATGAATTTTAGGTTATCTTAAATTTGTTTCCATCTAGTTATTACTATTCACTTATCTTTATAAATTTGTGCTTGAATATTAAAAGTTATATTTTAAGATATCATTTATAAAGTAACTTCTTCCTGGATTGGTATGTTACTTAGAATTATTTATTAATATTAATTAGTTATTAAGTATAAAGTTTCAGTTTCAAACAGTTAAAATTATGTTTTAAAAAAAGCTTAGTTGCAAGGATATAAAAGAGAAAAGTTTACATGACTTAATAACTTTTCATTTTCTTTTATTGGTAGATTATTCCAGCATCATCATTACCATTTTAATTATTATTAGCAGTTTTTTTTCAGATAGAGTCTTATATAGTCCAGGTCGCTATGAGCCAAGGATGAATTTCAAATTCTAATCCTATTGCTTCCACATCTGAATTGCTTGGATTTTAGGTATGTGCTACCATAACCTGTTAATGTGTTCTGGGTGTCCAATCCAGGCCTTCATGAATGCTAGGCAAGCACTCTACCAACTGAGCTGCATCTTTAGCCATGTTTCATTATTTATGATTAAAGTTTTCACTTTTCCTTTATTATTTCTAGTTCTTAACACTTTACCATGGAGTTAAAACTTTATATATAAAATTCAGTCATAATAGTATGAATTATTTTGTTAGACTTAAAACCTCCCAATGTTTTCCCAAAAGATACTGAAACACTGTTTAAGCAAAAACTAAATGTTTCCAAGTCCTTATTCTTTTCTCACACACATTTTTTTCCATTTATTTATCAGTGACTCAGTCTTTGTTCCTATCCTCTTAAGCCCTTTTTTTAAAAAAAAAATTATTATTATTTATTCAATTGTGTGTGTGTGCGTGTGTGTGTGTGTGTGTGTGTGTGTGTGTAGAAACACGGATGAATTTGGGAACCACCATGGACGCCTCCACCTCCTCCTTGTTACTCTGCCCCGGGATTCACAGGCTCCGCCCTACCAGGATCAGAAGCGCAGGCCGCCGCCGCTTCCGCCTGCCATCTATACGTGGGGTCTAGGATCAGAACTCAGGACCTTCCACCTGCAAGGCAGAGGCTAACCCTTGAGCCACCTCTTAAACCTTTTTTAATCTTTGAAATCAGTAACTTAGAACTGGAACATTTTTCTTTTAAAAAATGAGAAAAGCAGGCATTTAGACTTGAGATGCAGTTAATTCTAATGTGAACAACTAGTTTTCGTTGGAAAACAAACATACAGAATTGTGCACAAGTATTCTTAAACCTTTGTCATGCTAACATATATTATTAGCTGCAATAAATTGCCAAGTACCATTTAAGAAAGTCTAACAAATAGATGATTTAATAAATATTAAAGTGTTAAGAACTAGATAAATGAAACTTTCTTGCATTTATCATGTTTTAATGGTGAAGAGTTTTAGAATCACATAATGTTCAAGTTTTAATGTCATCTGTGCTTACTCTGTGACATTTGGTGTGTTAATTTTTTCCATTCTAAGCCTCAATATCCTTTCTAAACTTTTAAAATATGAATAATATGTACAGAAAGGTTATTATGAGATCATTGAGATATGATTAGCTATACATATATGCTGCCTGACACAATACTTAACCCTTGTGAATGTTCAGTAAGTGAAATTTATTGTTTTTCGCTTCCGAACAGTTGATTAAACTCTTATTATAGGCTGTGCATAGAAAGGTGATGAAGGATAAAATTTCTTGAATGGGGGCTGGAGAGGTGACTCAGGGGTTAAGTCTCTGCCTTGCAGGCGGAAGGTCCTGAGTTCGGATCCTAAACCCCACGTATAGACGCTGGGCGGAAGCGGGGGCGGCCTGCATTTCCAGTCCTGGTAGGGCGGAGCCTGTGAATCCCAGGGCAGAGTAAACAAGGAGGAGGTGGAGGCGTCCACAGTGGTTCCCGAATTTGTCCGTGGTTCCACACACACATACATACATACATACACACGTGCACACAACATACACACACACACGCAATTGAATAAATAAGAAATAATAAAAAATTAAAAAAATTCTTGAATGAAGGAATCGCTTCATATTCTTCAATAGAAGACACAAGTATACAACATTTTTTTTAAGTTTTCAGTATTTCTGTCTTTTTTATTATTTATTCAATTGTGCATGTATGTGTGTGCACATATGTATGTATGTGTGTGTAGAACCACGGACAAATTCGGGAACCACCATGGACGCCTCCACCTCCTCCTTGTTTACTCTGCCCTGGGATTCTCAGGCTCCACCCTACCAGGACCAGAAACGCAGGCCGCCCCCGCTTCCGCGCGGCGTCTATACGTGGGGTCTAGGATTTGAACTCAGGACTTTCCGCCTGCAAGGCAGAGGCTTAACCCCTGAGCCACCTCTCCAGCCCCAAGTATGCAAAAAAAATTTTGCAGTGGGTTTTCAGAGGAAGAACATGTCTATCCTGCTTATGAAAGATCTAAATCAAGAAAAACTTTGAAGTATTTTGAAGTTCTGTTTTGAATGATGAGTAGGCATTTATCAGATACACTGAAATGTTCTGAGTAATGATGACATAAAAGTATGAGAAAAGAATTTTGCTTTTTATTATTAGTTGATGGTGAGTCAGTAAATATTTTAAACCGGCGGTTCATTCATATTTGTCACTTCAGAAATGTAGAACAGATGTCAGTCATGTGGATGTGATCTGGGGAAACGAGAGAGAAAGAAGTCATGAAGGGAGGCCTGGTGGTTCACATCATAGATTTCTGTGGTAAAAACAGTGAACTACAAGGAAATAAGAGTAAGATTATGTAGTTGATAGTCTTGATTTTTATCTGGAGGTTAGTTTTATGTGAAAGGAAAAGTGAGAAGGAAGTATTGATGATGGTTCCTAGATTTCCCACTTACAATACTGGGTAAGTAGTATGTGAAGAGCTGAGTAGAAAAGACATATGTTTTGAGTGTATGCATGTGTGTGTGTATTGTGTGTGTGTACAGTAATGTATTATTCTGAGCATCTATTTTTTACATAGGCAAAAATGTTTTAGAGGCAGTTAGGAAGCTGGAAAAATCTGAACAAGAGATTTAGGATATCAGTCTTTGCATTAAATGTAGAACCCACAGGGAATAAAGTTCGAATTGGCTATTGGCAGCATTTAATGGAAAGTGAAGGAAAGAAAAGCTGAAAAAGAAATGAAGGATAAAAATTGGGATTAGGAAGAGGAAGACATGACCTCTTGGGGCAGAGGAAGATTGACTTTAAAGGAAGTTGTTACCATCTATTATACTTTTGGGGTAAATGAGAATGAAAACTTGGCTTGGAAGATAGCTCAGGGGATAAAGCCTTTCTTTGCCTTTTCAGCAAAAAAACCTGAGTTTGGATCCCCAGATGCTATGTAAAAATGCCAGGCAGATATGTTTGTGGCCTGTGATTCCAGCCCTGGAATTTTGAGCCTGGGAAATTCCAAAGCAAAGCAACAAGGAAGTAGAGCAATTCAGGATAATTCCTGAAGTTATCCTTGGTCCTCCACACTCAAATGTCATCTTGCACACACACACACACACACACACACACACACACAGACAGAATGAAATAATAAAATCTTAAAAAGAATTTAAGATTGAAAAGTGAAAATTGTCCAATAAACTTTGTAGAATTTATAGGATTTGGAATTATTTGTTGAAGTTTGAACGCATTTTGATGGCTTTTTTGAAGACATAAGATTATCTTGAACTGAAGATTGAATGGCAAGTAGAGAAAATAATTTTGTGAATAAAGATCGAAATATAGTTCGGGTATTCCCCTGGAGTGGAAGTCAGAAGAAAAGCTCTCAAGTGACTACATATTTTTATTGAAAGAGATATTGTGATTCTCACCCGTCTAATTTCTATACACATTATTTAACTTTTGCTAATTAGGATTATTGACAAAATAAAGTCCAATTTAGTGACATAGATAACTTGATAATGATAAAGTTGTTAATAATTTAATTAAAAATCATTAATGGAGAATTGAATGTTCAGCCATACACTAGTTATATTGGGCTTCAGAAGCTTAGAAAAGACATAATTTCCATTTGAATGTAAATCACTTGCAGGAATGAATCAGAGAAAATACATGATGTTTCTCCTAACATTTGCAGAATGAGCCAATGACATAAATCTGAAAGTGTTAAAAATAGACAGTATGTGAAATATAGGGACATAGTGACTAATCTAGGCTTTAGTCAGAGGATCCTTATGACAATATGTAATGCTATTATACTGTGAACCTGTATCACTGTCTCATAGTTCCATGTGCGTTCCTGTAGCCATATTAAAACTATTTCAGTTTCCTGAATTAATTGTCCTTTGGCTTCCTTCCCCATTATAGAAGTCAACATTCTCCTGGAATTCTGCTTTTTCTTTATATGGCTCACTCCCATTCATCACTCAGCTCTTTAAAGTCTAAGTACATCTCAATTATGGACTTTATGATACTGATTTATCATCATCTATTTGTTTTGTTTCTGCCACCAGACCATACCATTCCTTGGGTCAGAGATATTGTTTATTGATTTGAAATATCTAATATGTAGTATGGTAAGTGGGCTATTTATTCATTAAATATGAAGGAATACAATTATATCAAGCCTTTAAAAAAAGAGATATTGGATTGCTTCAGTGCAAAGCTAACAGAATAGTTTGCATATCATGGGATTGCCTTTCATACAAACTGATGTTCAGATTGCATTTAAATTGTGTTGATTTTTATTAAATTAGAAGAAAATTGTATTTTGTATATATCACATTATGTATTTTGTATATATCACATTGTATATTCTGATGGTTGTCCAGTTTTCATAATTCCCCTTTTAAAATCCAATCCATTCTTGAAAATGCTGCAATAAATTTTTAGATAGCAGGAATTTTTATTAAGCATTTGAGTGATAAATAATAATATATGTATCCCATGTTAAATCCAAGACCAAGTTTTCAAATGAAATACTCTTTACACATTTTTGTAAGAACTGCTCAACCATTCCTGCAAAACATCTTTTTTTATTAATACATTTTTTATTATTATTTCAGCTCATACAAACTTAATAGGTACACGAGTTCCCTCCCTCCCTCCTCCTCCCCCCGAACCCCCTGCTCCCCTCTCCTTCCCTCCCTCCCTATCCCCCAGTGCCTCCTGCCCCAATTCCCAGAGTCCTTTCTTGTGCATGCCTGATTTTCCTCTGGGCCCTCCTCTCCGATGACATACAAGGACCCAGTGGCCTTTCCCTGAACCCTTTCCCGTGTTCCCCTTAAGTATAGGAACACTGCTGTGGCTGCCAATCCCTTGCCTCCAAGGATCTTGGTGCCTTTAGCAGATGCTAGACTTTGTGAGGTCAATAGTGTGTTGGACATTGCGGAGGGCATGTAAAGTCCAACTATGATTGCTTCCGCCCTAACTTGTATGGAGTATCTTGCATATCATTGCTCCTCCCATCCTTTTGTTCTTACACTCTTACCGCCCCCTCTTCTGCAAATGTCCCTGAGCTTCAGGATGGGGAGAGATTAGTCTGGCCTAGTTCTAGGTGGTTGATATAGAGTCTCTGAAGTTCTGGATTGTGGTTTGTTGATTTTCTTTTGCAGTTTTGCTGCTCCTGCAATGCCCTTCACTCCATCCTGCTGGGCATTGTATGTCACCCCCTGGCCAGAGACAAAAAGCTGTTAAACTAGAGTCTTGTGATAAGAGCACATTCAAAGGTAGATGTAATAAAAGTGGGAAACCACAGTGAGGGAGGGGTCAATCACCCATTTGTAAAATGGTTACTTTTTATCTGCCAGATTATATGCCCTCCTCTTCTAGTGAGATCATACTCCTTCAGTAGTAAATGATCAGGAACAAAAGTCTGTGAACTTAATCAGATGTCTCATTACTTATTTGAGTCCTTGATGGAGGCCTATTTCTCTGCTGTAACATGGTCCCCTCTCTCCTTGTTTCTGGTGTGGCCCTCCTACCCCATCCTTCCTGTTCATAATCCTTGCAATTACTGTAGGTATTACAGAGATTTTTCTTTGAGTGTCTCTAGGTGGGCTGGGTGGGTTTGGTACTAGGAGCCACCTATTAGGGAGTACATACGGTGCTTAATTTTCTGGGTCTGGGATACTTCACTTAATATAATTGTTTCTAATGACATCCATTTCCTGGAAAATTCCAGTAATTCATTATTTTTGATGGCTGAGTAGTACTCCACTGTATAGATGTACCACAGATTCCTTATCCACTTGTCAACTGTTGGGTTGATTCCATGACTTTGCTATTGTAAACAATGCTTGTATGAACATGGTCATGCTTGTGCTATCGAGGTGAACCTCTGCTGTATGGGGGGTTATTCCCAAAAGTGGAATAGCAGGGTCATATGGCATTTCAATCTTTAATCTCTTTAAGAATCTCCAGACGGCTCGCCAGAGTGGCTGTATGAGCCTGCATTCCCACCAGCAATGTAGGAGAGTTCTCCTCTCTTCACATCCTCTCCAGCATTTGTTGTTGTTTGTATTGTGGATTTTCCTGCAAAACATCTTAAAAACACTATATAATTTTTCAAATATTAACTCTGTGTGTAAACAATAGTGCTCTGTATCAAATATTTTTAATCTATAAAAGTGCTCTGTAATGTAAATGAACAGTGAAATATTATACGGCAACCTCTAATGTAAATTGTCTCAATTGACAGTATCCTTAGTTAATTGTCGAAAGCAAAACTTGGATAAATGACATGCTAAACATTTGCGCAGGGAGGGTAAGATGGAGGTAGGAGATGCTTAGACAACTGCTGTGGCACCTAGAGCTCAAGTGGAACCAGTAGTAGCGTCATCTTCTGTATTACTCTGATAGTTTCAGAAGATGTGCGTGATGGTTAACCTTGGTTGTCATTTTCACTGGATCTGGAATCAACTAACAGAGCCACACCTGTAAGGGATTATCTAGATCAACTTACTTGAAATGTGAAGATCTACCCTATATGTGGGCAGTGCCTTCTGTAAACAGCCCAGATGAAAAGTCCAAGAAAAAAAATTGCTTTCACCCAGCTTGCCCTCACTTCATGCTGGTAAGTTCACCTTGACTATTACTGCCACTTCCATTCTTTGCTGACACCAGAACCCACTTTCTTCTGCCTTTCATGGTAGACTGAAGACCAGTGTTTCTTCAGGAGTCCTCTAGACCTTCAACAGCAGACCAAAACTGCTGTGTTATTTAGTCTTGTTGATTGAGCAGCTATCAGAAGCCATTGTTGGATTACCTAGACCTTATCTTGCATACTATCTAATAAATGGCCTTTTAATACATATTAATTCTATTGGTTTGTTCCTGTAAAGAACCTTGACTAATACAGTATAGATCTATTGAAACCCAAATATGTTGTTTTTATTACATTATATTGTATATAAATTGTTTTATTTACCTACAAACAGATGTCTTACTAGAATGTAAGACATCCTTTGGGAGGACATAGATTTCTGCTTTTTGTTCACTGGAGTATTCTTTACTTCTTAGACTGTCTTTCTGTGCCTTGGACATAATATATTTGATGAATTATTTGATAAATATCATATACATTTGTACTTGTGTACAAAATTAGGTTAAATAATTACTAAACCTATTATTAGTATGCAATTTTATATTGTACGATATTTTCTGGTAACATTTCTATGAATATGATAGCTATTCCAATCATTTAGAAAGGGGCTAATTCTGATATTTTGAGTACTCATTTCATAGTGAATTCTAGTGACTAGAGATACAGCTCCATGATGAGTGCTTACCTGGCATGCATAAAAGGCCTTGGGTTCAATCCACAGTATCCCCCAAAAAAGTGAATTATAAAGTCGTGCTAGAGAAATGGCTTGGTGGGCTTGGTGGTGTCATATAAGCATGAGGCCCTGAGTCCAAGTTCCAACACCCTTGTGAAAACTAGACATGGCTGCATGCATCTGTAACCCCAGTATTGGAAGGCAGAGACAAACAGCTCTCCAGAACTTTCTGTCCAATCTAGCTGAAACAGCAGGATCCAGGTTCATTGAGAGGCACTGTTTCAAACAATAGGCCGGAGAGCAATCTGGGGAAGAAGATACCTAAAAGTTGACCCCTGGTCTTCACTTGTGCATGAATGGACAAGTGCTTCCATGCACTCATGTGCACCCTGTGGCCGCCTCCTACCCCCGTATCATTTCAGTAGATTTAAACTCACACAATATTTACTATTTATATTTTAGACTTTTAGAGTTAACAACCATTATGGCATATGTGAAGAAATGGAAAGGAGCAAGGACTTGAAGCTAGTGGGCTGGAGCTAAGTAAGGGAAGGGAATGGGGTCAGGTGATTCTGGGGAAGTAGAGAGGCCAGTTTAGGCAGGTGTTACAGGCTTCAGTGAGTAGTTTTGATTTTTATTCTTAGGGCAGTGAGGGTTTCTATACAGGGAACAACTTGATTTTTCTGATGTAGAAATGTGAGAATGGAGATCACAAGAATGAAGATCATGGCACCTGTGCAGCAGAGATGAGTAGATTGATCCATGATGCATTGGGGTTGTGATAGTCTTGTGTGATAGTCTTGCTCTTTACTCTCTTGGCAACATGAGTCAGCAAAGAGTCTGCCAATGAGAATTTTATGCTTATATTTGTCATTTGGGAAATTTCTAGCAGCACTGAAGGGTGAGCTCTATAGGGTAAAGTGAGGGAGAAGGGAAACCAAATAAAATTTCTTTGATGATTCCAAAAAAGAAGCACTATCACTTTAGGTTAATCTTTGACAAATATTTTCTGATCAAAATAAATCAGGTTTGGAGGTAGTCATCTGCACATGGGTAGGACTATCTTGAGTGTTATTGCAGTGTGAATGTTCATAATGTAAGTGGGTTTATAAAAAGGCAGTAGGAGGAGCTGGAGCAATTCTCCTAAGCCCTAGAATAGGAGGGACTTGGCCTGCAGAACAATTTGCATTTGATTTGGGTGCTTCATTCGTGGAATTGGAAACACGTGCTTTAGGAAGCTTAACTACCTCTACACTTTGGTTATGACCTTGTTTCCTCTTAATAGGTAGTACTTTACAGATGTCCATCTATGTCTCTTGGTCATTAATTTTAGTACTTATTTCACTTAAATCTGTGCCATAGCCTGTACTTAGCCAAACTACTTGCCATACATCTGTCTGTTATATCTGGGAGCGAACTAATTAATAATTTTTGTTTCCTGTGTTGAGTTTATAAATATCAAATTTGGATCTCTCCCTTATTTTTTTTTAATTTTTTAATTTTGTTATTTATTCAATTGTGCATGTATGCATGTGTGCGCGTGTGTGTATGTATGTATGTGTGTGTAGAACCACAGACGAATTCGGGAACCATCATGGACGTCTCCACCTCCTCCTTTTTTACTCTGCCCCGGGATTCACAGGCTCTGCCCTACCAGGACGGGAAACGCAGGCCGCCCCCGCTTCCGCCTGGCATCTATACGTGGGGTCTAGGATCTGAACTCAGGACCTTCCGCCTGCAAGGCAGAGGCTTAACCCCTGAGCCACCTCTCCAGCCCCATGGATCTCTCCCTTATTTTGGTGTTATGCACTGGAGGGGTTTTCAGGATACTGGTTTGTTCTGAACATTGAAACATTTGCTCAAGGATTGAAAGTGTTACTTTCTGAACATCAGGTCTTGCTGAGATTCAAGGTCCCTTGGCTGAGGAGCATAAGTCATATTCTGAGAAAGATCTCACCACATCTTTAGCTTTTAATCGAATTTAATGACAGAATAGAGATCTCATGAAACTGGTTGGCAAAAAGAATAGACTATCATGCTGGTGTGTTTAGGTAGCCAGACCAGAAATGTTTATACTAATTAGAGCAGACCTTTATGCACATGAAGGGTTATGTTTTTGCCCAAAGGGTTGTCCTGTTTTCATTAATCACAGTAGTGTCTCTGCTGGGCCAACACAAGAAGTGCTCCTATTCTGGTCTGGGTGGTTGGAGAAGTCTGGTGCAGGCTGTTTGAAAGTCATGGCTGGGGCCCACTCCCGTAGAACCTGGAGTTGTGCTTTAGAAGCAGGTGGCTGTATTTGTTGGGTGGCTTCCTCAAGGTATATGTGGAGCATTCCAAACTGCCAGTGTCTGGCAAAAAGGCATTTTGGCTGCCTTTCACTTAAGCCAGCCAGCTAATCAGGGAGGCTACTAACAACTACCAGTTAGGGATCACATTGCTTCACTTTTCAATATTGGTTTATTCATATATATATTAAATAAATCAAAAGGGCTTACAATAAGAGTTTATCATTAACATTACTAATGGCTTGAACAGTGATTCACAATGGTGTGTGTGTGTGTGTGTGTGTGTGTGTGTGTGTGTGTGTGTGTGTGTGTATCAGAGGGCACTGTGTGTGGAATCATCCTGGATTGCTTTTACCTCCTAGAAGCACAAGGGCTGGCTGGCTGCCATTTCTCCCTGGGATTTGAACCCAAGTCTTTTGGATAGGGAGGCAGAATCTTAACCTCCAAGTCATCTCTCCAGACTCTATAAGTACTTTTTTTAAAAGAATCAATTTCAACATTAGGTTTTCTTTAGCATCTTAGGATAATGTGATAAAAATTTTGTCCTTAAAAAACAGTAGCATAAGAAATGAATCTTGAGTTTTTTACATGACAATTTTTAGAAAATAAAATGTTCATCTCTATATTTTTAAAATATATATGCATGTCATAAGCTGTTCTCTAAATAGCTTCTTTTTTCTACTTTCATGTCTGTTTATGTGTGTCCTTGTGAGACTGTACATGTGGGGACCATTCTTTTTATAGCAGAGCAATTCATTTATTTTAAAGAAGTTAGGATGTTAAATAATATTTTAAAAATATGATTTTGTGGAGCCAGCAATATGACTCAGCAGGTAAAGGTACCTAGGACTTAGGTTTGATTCTTGGATCCTGCAAGGTGGAAAGAAAGAACTGGCTTCTGAAAGTTGTCCTCTGTGCTCCACACACACAGTGGGTATGCCTGTTCTCTTTCTCTCAAATAAAAATAGATAGTTAAAAAGTAACATTTTGGAGACAGTCATATTGATAATAAAATTATATGTATCTGTACCTAAATAGTTGTATAACAGACAAATATATTACCTTTGTTTTTTACAATTGTCTGTCAGTAGAAAAATTTAGAAGAACAAAATTTCTCAAAAGTGCTAGTATTTATTTTGGAAGACTGGGTCTACTAAATAGCAATATTATTTTTAAGAATCAATAAAGACAAGTAGTAAGGAGTATGTGAGAGAAAGTGAGAATGATGTCTGGTAAGACTAATGAGTGCCTGAAATACTCATCTTTGTTTTTCAAGCTACACCTTTTAGGTCATCAATCAGACGAGAGGTAGGCAGTGACCATTAGGTGGATTCATTAACACTCTGCAGCCTGTGTGTGCAGGGTGACCCACATCTGTCTTCATTAGAAGTTTTCTCATTGCCAGTAGTGAACAGATGGGTCGTTATTGTCAACACTGCCCTCTGGGCCTACCTGGAGGACGTGCAAAGTCATCCTAGACAGAACACACATCCATATTTACCTGCTGTGATGTGAGAAAACCTCTTTAAGTATTGGTTAACAGTAAGTTGTTTTCACCCAATTTTCTTCTTGTGGAGATTCATATTTGAAAATAGTTTATTCAAAAATATTATTTTGAGAGAAGGAGATTTATTTGAATATATTTGAAATATATACCTATTGTGGGTGCCTTGAAAGACCTCGTTATTGAATTGTAAACTGAGTATGGGATAGTCATAAATTTTTGTCCTGATTATTTTAATTTAATAGTATTAAAAGACTTCTAGTAGGTATAGTTATTATTGTGATAGTACTTCTGCATACAAACTCATATATTTCAGCACTTTAAATATAGCATAATGTTAAAACTTAATTTAAGATATTAGAAGTTTACATAACTATATATGTGATGAATCTGACTTAAAAAAGGGAAAATTATGCTTACAATATGGAAATAGGCAATGTTGAATTCCATCTTTAAAACAATTGTGTGTCAGTGGTAGCAAGTACATGTGTAAGAACAGATAAGTTATGTCCTTTGAAACATCCTGGGCGTGAATGAAAAGATACCAATGGTGCACATTTATCTTTGTGTTCCTGCCTCTCTCTTTTAATTCACCAAGAAGCTTTTGTTCATTAGCTCTCAGGGTCACCACAAGTGCAGGTATATACTTAGAATGTTGAAAGCATGAAAAATAGTTAATGAAGTGATTACTTTGATATCATACTGCAAAACCATTTATTAAATCCAGCATCATTTATTTTGAAAATTGGAGGCTTGTGTTTTGAAAAATTGAAATATTTGGCAATTCTAGAATTTTTCTTACAAATAATGAGCTGCTTATTTATTTTTTCTTTGATGTAATTTTCCAAGAGAAGTATATTACAAGAACTTTTTATTGAAATAGTGATAACATCAAAGAATTAGGTTTTCCTTTGTAATATTCTTAAGCAATTCTTTTAGCTTGAGATTAATGAGGTCTGGCAGGAAGATTTCTGTAATTATCACTTTGTTTCACAATTGGGAAAACAAAATAATTTTTTCTTGAGGATAGTATTTGAGAAGACATTCAAATTCTGTTTCTAAGATCAAGTTGATTTTCTTTGGGGGAAACTATCTTTGCTTTGAGTTTCAAGTTATCTAAGGATCTAGAGACTGATATAATAGAAGTCTCTTTAGTGGGTCACATGCACAATCCATTAATGCCAGTATGAGTCTCATGAAAACTGCTGAATGTAATAGCGACAATATCAGTAATATGAACATCTTTCGTTCTCAGAGTAGAAATTTCCATATTGGTAGCCTTTTGCTTTATGTCTTAACATTTAATGTTTATCAGTAAAAACATATAATGCTTAATTTCTTTCTTATTGTGTATAATTGCAAAAATATTTCTATATATGTAGTAACATTTCCTTATCACTTTCTCTATAATTTACTTTTTGGCTTTCAGACAGTATTTTTATGATCTATTATTTCATATAAATGTTTCATATACATATATAATGTAACTTTAGTCACTTGAATCCCCCATTCCTCTCTCTCATTCTCCTTTCTCCTTCTGAATCTCTTCTCCTTTTTAGCAAGTCTCCCTTTTACTTTCCTGTCTGTTCTGAATTTAATTAGGGTTGTTCACATGAAAGGAATTGGAAGTTGTTTATTGTATCATGGTCAACTTATCAGTGATTGCATCATTGAAGAAAGTGGCACTTGATCCCTATAAACCACTAAAATTGTATCTTTAATTTATATATATATATAGGTACTATATTAGAAATTGAAGCAGTTTTGCATAAAATAGAGAGGTTAAGCATGGATAGGAGGATAAAGTGAATTAGGCAAATTAATTTTAATATTAGTGTGGAAATAATTTGCTTTTGAAGGTTCTTTGAAAGGATATCTGGAACACTCCAGGGGTTACTGAGCAAACTTTAGTAACATTTAATGAGGTTCTGAAGTGTGAAATAGTATTATTTTGTTTGCTGATTAAATTCCTACACCAGAGTCTGTAATATTTAGTAGCAGTCTATTGATATATATATATATATATATATATATAGTAAAGCTGTGTATTTTGAGATATATCTCTATTATCTATCTGTCTATCTATCTATCATATCTAGTATTTAGTGGAAGTATATTTTAGTTTGACAGTGGAGTTATATCCTTTCTTTAAACATACAGTGGAATTCGAGCAGAATGAAAATAAGTTTTCTAACTGTACTGTTAAAATTACAGTGACTTTTACAGATATTGCTGGCATTTGTAAGTCTTACATCAAATGTCTCCTAACCTTATACTGTCAGTAGGAAACATGAGATTGACTAGCTTGTAGTGGTAGTTTTAGAGAAAGACATAAACTTTGAAATACCCATAACTGCTTTTAATGTCAAAAAACACAAATGTCCAATCTCAGTGTTTATTTTAATCCTTTTAGCATTTTTAAAGCTTCAGAATTATCACTTACATACTCTTTTTAATTATTCATATATCTATCTAAAATGAACATTATAGGATATCTACTGAATAAAATTATTTTTTGAAGTAAACCTATATTGTAGAATGTTTGACTCTAGCTAATTAAGCAATGAATACTTTAGAGTTACCATTAAAATGAAGTGAAGGTACTTAATATTTATTCTCTTAGTGCTTTTCAGGAGTATCTTAAATTTATGTATGTATATTTATTTATTGATATATATATATATATATATATATATATATATAACTGGCAAGATGACTCACCTGGTATAATGTTTGCTGTGAAAGTCTGACAACCCGAGTTTGGTTCCTGGAACTCAAATCAACCAAGTAAATGGAAAATTCAAGCTAGTAAATTTAGTAGTGAAAAGTAAGGTAGAGCAACAGATACTAATGAAATTCAGAAAATCATTAGAACATATTTTGAAACCCACCTTCCAATAAATCTAGAAGAATATAAATAAATAGCTAGACATTAACGGTTTTCCAAAATTAAACCAGGGAAACATAAATAATTTGAGCATGTCTTTAACAAGTGACAAGATTGAAGTCCAAATGCATTCACTGATGAAGTCCATCATACTTTTAAAGAATTAACAGCAATGCCTCTTAAACTATTCCATAAAATCAGAAGGGAAGGAGCACTACAAAACTCCTTTTGCAAAGTTAGTGTTAACCTGATACTAAAGTAGGATAGAGTCATTAAAAAAGGAAACTTACAGGCCAGTCTTCATGACGAGCTTAGATACAAAACAGATATATAAAGAAAATGGTATGTATACAGAATACAGTTTTATTCATCTTGAAGGAAGCACTGGAATTATTCTATTTGTTGGAGAATGCATTTAAATAGACATCATTACATTAAACAGAATAGACTCAGAATGGCAAAAATTCCTTGTTTTTCTCATTTGTGAATTCTGGATGTTATACAGATACATAAAATCATCAAAATGTAAATGACAGGAAAACAGAAGTGAGACTGAGAGAAGCAAGGGAGAGGGAAGTGGTGTGAAAGAACAGAGCATAGTGAATATGACCAAAGTACATGTTATATTTCAGAGAAGTAGCCTTATGAAATTCATCTCAATGCACAATGATTTTATACCAATAAAATATATAAATCAAATATTCTTTTATCTTTCAGTATTAGTTATGTGGAAATAACTTAAATCTCTTTAGCAAAAATGAAAGAGTGAAAAAATGATAGCTACCTTTTTTGCAAGTGTCATAGTTAAGCTCAGGTGTCAACTTGACTCTTGAGGGTTTGGGCTCTGGGCACAGTTGTGGAGAGTTGATGGTTGAGTTAACCCCAGAGCAAACCTGAAGGAGATTGTCTAGCTGCTGGGGAAGACCCAGCTCATGGTGGGTGGGATTAGTCCCTGGATAAATCACAGAGAGCTGGTTGAGAGAGTTGGCATCCTTCTGTTCACTTGGCCAGACATGCTGGTCTGGCGAGTAAGGGATTGTCCATCTCTCAGCCGTTATGGTGGCCAGTTCCCTCAGTCTTGGTGTTGGTGCGTGCTCTCCCGTCAAGCTGTACTGAGAACTGTAACCGGGATGTCGTAAGAAAGTAAACTCCTTGTTCCCTTAAGTTGTGTGATGGTCATTTATCAGCAACCATGCAGGCAGACTGCAACAGCAAGCATTATAAACTAATTGCTTTTTATATAGCATTTACTCTGCACAATAGTGTTTTGAATAATTATTTTGCTTATGTTACAAAGTCACCATGATAGAGTTGTTCTAGTTAGGTTTTTTTTGGTGATAAAATACTCTAACCCAAGCAACTCAGAAAAGATTTATTATTTGGCTTATTGTTCCAGAGGAGATAGATTCCATAATGGTGAAGAACAGGTGGTCACATGGTTTCAGGCAAAGTCATGGCCACTAGAGCAGGAGGTTGGTTATTGCAGCCCTACTCAGGAAGAGGAGAGAGAGAGGAACAAAGAGATGAGAGAGAGAGAGAGAGAGAAAGTGGGGCTGGATTATCAAACACCATGACCCACCCCCAGTGACCTGCTTACTCCATCAAGGCCCCATCTTTTAAAAGTTTAATAACCGTCCCAAACAGCATCACCAGTTGTGAACCAAGTGTTCAACTACATGAGCCTGTGGGATCAATTCACATGCAAATTATGGTAAGAGCTTAAATGTCTTTCCTAACATTGGTTGATTTGTAAGCCATAGAATATATGTCATTTAATTAACCAATTTTGAAGTAGTAGTGTGATAGTGGCTGTTACATTGGCTTCTTCTTTTTACATAAAATTGGGTGATAGGATGATAAGCCCAAATGGATTTAGGTTTACATTGAGATTAATACCCTTGCTCCTCTGATCACCCTAGCATGAATGTGCTAAGGACAGATATTGTCTGCACAAACATTTGGGATATATTGAACTTTCCAGTTGTTATTTCTGGGGAAAGACAGACTGTCTTTGTTAACCAGAGTGAAACATTATTCTACCCTGAGGAGGGATGGTAGGCATTTCTATCCATATTATCTTGTAGGTTTCTGAGGTTGAGATATGTTTTTATGTTTATGGAGGACATGAGACACATTGTTTTACAAGCTGCCATCTTCATCTTTGTAAGAGCATATGCTTATACAAATATGGAAAAAGATAGTCTTGGAGAAAATAGCCTATAATTATGTGGAATTGTGTGGAATTGTGAGAGGTTCATGGAAACGTATCTCCAACAGGTCGAACTAGAATTCTGTTCTTTAAATATAAAATAATATTAACAATAAATTGGTTCAAGAGAGATTATTGAAATTTGTTATTATTTCTTTAGGTATCTCATAATAAATTTTCTGTTACAGTATTCAAGTTTAAAAAAAAACTAATTGCTGGTTAATGGCACACTGGTCCAACAAGTTATGACAGATGAGAGAAAGGAAAGGTTTTTAAATAGCATGTGTAATGATAACAATTACTTCATAGAGGTACCTATTATAATAGAAAAGTTTTGTGTTCAGTCATTATTTTTCTTTTTCCATCGTCATGTGCATGTGTGCATGTGGTGGTACATGCATATATGTATGTGTGTACTAGCTTCCAGAGTCCAAAAGCGATGTAGGGAGTCATCTTTGGTTGCTCTTATATCTCATTCTTTGAGGCTGGGTCTCTAATCAAACCCAGAGCTTTCTGAGCTTGCCTGCCTCTCTGCCTTCTGAGGTTGGAATTACAGGAGGGTTGTCATACCTAACCACAATTTGCATGGGAACTGGGGAATCTAAACTCTGTTTGTCTTGCTTATGAAGCAAATGTTTTAACTGATGACCATCTACTCAACTCACATTCAGTTATCTCGGAAAGAATTATTATTCAATGTCTAAAAATTCTTAAATAAAAACAAGTTACTTTAAGGTATAGTTTCAACTGCCCAGGAAATACATGTATGTAAAATATCAAATTTACCTATTATGTAGAATAAATTAGATATTACAGTATGTTTTCAAAATGATTATAAACTTTCACGGATAAGCATTAAGGATAGAGTGAATAAAAATTGAAGATGCTTTGTGCTCAGTGATAGAAGAGTGAACAAAAGTGTGTACAATTTCTGTCCTTGGGGATTTTATATTAATTCTAGCAAAAAGCATCAGATGAATAAACTGCAGTGAGATGAGATACCTGGCATTTTGAAAGTTTAAATACAGGAATTTGGCCTAGTTATGGAGCTACAATGGGAAAGTTTCCCATTAAAAGTGAGATTGCAACTGAGATCAAGGAGAACATAAAATAGATAAGAAGCTAGGAAAGTGCATTTTTCCTGGATATTAGAAGCCGACAGGACCTGAGGTGGTGAAAGGAGGACAGTCTAGCTCTTTCTCTCCCTGTCTTTCTCTCTCTCTGCTACACTACACATAGTGAAATAATGATTAGGTTTAGATAGTCCACGTTTTCGTGATCATTTCCCATTATGAAAAAAGGAAAATTTTTAAAAAAGGTATTTTTCATCATTTAGTGTTATATGACTGATGGCATTTTGAATGATGAAGAAAAAGCATAGATTTTGGAACAGAATATTCTTGTTTATAATAACCGTTGACATAATATTAAGGCTTCAGCCACAAAATCTAAGAAGTGCTCATTCTCCAAAGCCTTTCTCAGTTCCTAGAATTACCTCTTCTTTCTCTATTTTAACTTTCTACCTATAATTTAGTATAATTAGTAGATTAATCTGTACCAGAAGATGCTTGAGTGTTTGTACCTGGGGAGGCCCAAGGGTGACTTAGGAGTCATCCTGGATTGCCCACCTCCTTATTGCTTTTCTGCAGGGTTTTCTAGTTTCTGCCTTTTAGGACCAGAATTATAGGCTGCTGCCATATCTTCCTGACACTTTTATGAAAGATCTAGGTCCTTTTGCTTGCAAAGACTTTAAATCCTGAGCATCTCCCCATCCCTAAGTGTGGGGTTTTTAAGGAGAAAAAAGTAAGATGGTGTATATATTCCACAGATTGATATTGCCTTCCTTTTATACTCCAAAAACTTTATTGAGGCAGCAGAATCTTTGTAATATTGATAAGAATACTTTTGAAGCATTAACTTAGTATTTAGAAGCACAAGTTCTCTGCTTTCCAGGTGTATAATAATAAGGATTAGTATTACAAAGGTTAAATCCTTCAGTTGATAGAGCTAAATATCTATGATTAGCTCATTTGATTGAAATTGTCTTTAAAATTGGTTGCAGTACCTATATTAATAATCCTACTATTTAGAAATTGGTAGCAGTTTCTATAACTTTCATTGGAGAGCTTCAGACTTTTTACAATAAACTCATTTGTAGAATTACTTTCCGTAAATATCCATTTCTCCCTCTTTCTAATCAAACACACAATTTTAGCTTTCCATTATGTAATGGCTTTCATCTGAGGAAAATGATGGACTCTTAGAAAACTAAATGGGTTGCTTGGATTGCCAGGGAGAGGTGAGACAGAAACACTTCCTCAGTGTGTTGTTAGAATTGATGATAGCACGTCTGAAAGCTGAGTCTAGTGACATTCGTAAATGCTAACCTCTTTAAAAGGGAATTGGATTTCTTCACGTTTCTGAATACATATTATGCATTTAATAAAAAGAACCATAACTGATATTGATTGTCAGATGTAATAAGGTTGTGAATAAATAAAGCAGTCACTCGTATACCTATAGGTATAGGGAATGACTTAGGCGATTTGAGTGCATGCAAGACACTTAATATGAGAGTGATTTATGAATATTGCATCTTCTTGACTCAGAACAGTAGCATTAATAGTTGGTCTAGTAGAAAGGCTATTTCTGCTGGCTTTTACCACATGTTCTTTCAAATGAAGATACATTTTTTCTTGTTAGATACGGATAAAAGGATGTGACATGAGCCCTTTTCCAAATGAATAAATGTTAAAGCATGTCTCTTTAGATTTTGACAAATAACTTCTACATTAATGTGACTGGATTCGACCTTCCTGAGAGTATAGTTAAAAAATTTCACAGAAAATGTGTGATTCTGGAAAATTCTTAGCCACTAAATTAATTTACATATTTAGATTAGATTGCATTATTAAATATATTATAAATTTATAATATAATATAAATAATATATTGTTGACATATGAAGAAAACTCCTGTCAGCACTGATAAGTATGTTCACATTCATGTTACTTTTTAATTTTTTAAATATATTTAAAAAAACTTTTTTGCATGTGTGTCTATGTATGTGTACATGTCTGTGTGTTTGTGTCTCTATGTATCAGAGGGCACTGTATGTGCCTGTGGAGGTTCAAGGGTGACTTTGGGAATCACCCTACATTGCTCTGCTCTGGAGTTTTCTAGGCTCTGCCTTCCAGGACCAGAAGCTGTTGCCATTTCCACCTGGCATTTTGCATGGGATCTAGTACCCAAACTCTGAACCTTCTGCTTGGGAGGCAGAGGTTTTACTTCTGAGCCATCTCTCCAACCCAACATTCATGTTACTTTTTAAAAGCCAAGATTCTGAGGCATCAGATTCAATACATAATATAATCTAGTTAATTAATTAACTTAAGTGAAATTAAAGATCAATTAATTGTACCTTGTTCCAAATTACAGTGTTTTATTGTCTGAAGATATTCAGAATGAAGCATAAGTCATAGACATCATCAAATCTGCTCATAGTGAGATGGTTGTATTCATAAAAACACCATGTAAGCACCATTGTAATTCAAGACAATATTATCAGCAAAGCTTAGCTTTGTTTTATTCTATTTATTTTGCTTGAGACAGTCTCTCTATTATGTCCCATGTTGACCTTGAATTTTTGATCTTGCTGCCTCAACTTCCCAATGCTGGTATTACATGTGTGAGTTAATATATCCAATTCAAAGAGGACTTTTTTTTTTCCTTCATGAGATTTTTTAGAGATAAAACCCAAGGCCCTGTGACTACTAAACAAGTACACTCACTGAGCTTTGCCTCTAGTTCAACTGTACTCTTCTGAAAGTAATTCAGTTTAAACCTTGTATTGTGATTGTGACTAAAAGCAGAAAGGGGCTGTTCAAGAAAGTGGTAAAAATAAGGTGTCTTTTAGTAGGAAAATGAGTTATTATACATCATTGGATGAAATTGTTTAAATATGTAATTTTAAATTTGCATATTTCTTATAATTGTATAGTTTTTTTTGGTAGAAATTTTAAGTGAAAGTTACAGACCACACTGCCTTAAAGGGAGTTTATTGATTAAATTTGGAATGGATTGACTCTTTCCAGCTCTGATATGTCTTCAGTACCTAGTTTCTCATGTTCATTTCTGGAATTCCCTTTGCCTATTCACAGATAGGATTTTCCTTGTCATGGCAAGATAGTGGTTCTGGTGAAAGCTTTGCAATCTTGTTCAAGTGTCATTAAAATAATTGATTCTGGTTTACAAAATTTAAATGAAAGTCAGTTTTGAATAATCTAGAATACCCTTGGTTCATAGTGATGATGTTCATTTTTCATGTGTTGGATTCTTTAATACATTAGAGTATTTCTGGGCAATTTAAGTTATTGTATTCATACAGCAAATGTGGGATAGAACTATTATGAATGTTATCTATTATTTATTGTTCTTATAATTTGTAACTGGCTACAAATGATATAGAAAGATTTTTAAAATATATTCATCCAGTAACTGTACCCCATATGCAACTCTTTTTCTTCATTTTAAAGATATTTTCAAATAAAAATTTTTGTTGATCTTGTCATTAAAATGATAATTTACTTCTATTTTGTAGTTTTGTTTTTGTTACCTAGGAAAGAAATATAGGATATCATTAATTATAATGCTCCTCTCTGACATTTATTCACTTATTTATGCATGTGTATGTACACGTTCCTGTGTAGACATGCATGTGTGTTTGTGTGGACATGCCTATGGCAGCCATAAGTTGATATTGAGTGTCTTCTTTAATTTTTCTCTACTTTTTTGGGATGAAGTCTCTCATTGAATTGTGTTTGTCAGTTTGACTAGATTTTCTGGCCAGCAAACTCCACTCCCACTAGTACTTGAGCTGAAATGAATGTTTCTGCACCTGGAATTTCTTATGTAGGTCCTGAAGATCCAGACTCAGATCCTCATGCTTGTGTGGCAGGCACTGAATCTTCTCCTTAGACCCTGTAATTTATTCTGTTTTTAGCTTCCCCACCAGGCATTAAGCTGATTTCTAATTTAAGATGAATGTCTTTTGTCATCAAAATAGCTTTTATTCTGGTTTTATAGGATTTTTCAGTTTGAAAAGTGTGATTAACACTTTTGTGTTGTCCAAAATTATGTGGTGAATTTCACTATATCCACTGATACAGTAGATTTTTTTTGACATTTTTCAAACAATGACTTTTTGTCATGTTCTCCCTGTATTACCTGTCCTCATCCTTTCTTATCTCCTCCCACTGAGAATCTTATTTTTCCCAATAAGTTATCCTCCTATTGTTATGTCTTTTTATGTATATGACCTACTAGTGTTAAATCAGGGATGCCTGCATTAACATGTGCCATTAACATTAACAGTGCCAACATCACTGAACCAAGTGGGTTCCCTTTCCTTAGTGAGAATCGACTATCACTATTCTCTCAGAGATGGGTAAAGACACAGGAGTTCTTCCCCCAACCATGATGTGATGTTGATGGACCTAATGTGTAGGACCTTGTGCAGGTGAACACAGCTGCAGTGAGTTCATGGTGCAATGGTCCTGTCATATCCAAAATTCTTATAGAGGTAAAAGTAACATTACTCTCCTCAACTTCTGGTGCTTGCATTCTTTATGTATTCATTTCTGCAATATTCCAAGCCTTGGAGTGGATGAGAGTTTTAGATGTCCTTATAGAGTCAAGTATTCCATAGTTACTCTCTGTATGATAGGTATATTTAGAGATTGGGGACCTGGTTTTTAATATTCATGTGTAAAAATCCATTCTTTTATGCCTGCTTTATTTTACAGACATATATATAGCTTCACAATCTTTTGCTTAGAACAGTGGGAATGGGGTAACTAGTTTTAGATAATTGAAACAAAGAAAATAGTTTGGTGTTTTGAGTTTCTGAATGATAGACAAAAATCTCTTAATATCCTGCTGGATCAGTTTTTCTAGTATGCAAATTTATATGAGCAAAGTAGAGTATATGTAAATGTCTTCACGAAACTCATTATTTTGAATGCTAATTGCAGATTAAAAATAATATTTCTGCTTTAACTCAGAAGATGAAAACAAAAAGATTTCTATTTTATTAATTTTATTGACTTGGTCTTTACGGTTTTATAGGTGTTGAGTTTATTTACTGTGCAAGGCATGCTTAAAAGGTCTAACAATTTAGCTTGGTGCAGTGATTCCCACTTGAACTACTAGTACTTGAGAAGCTGAGATGTAGTCGTCATAAGTTTCAGGTTATCCTGGGCTATGCAGTGACTTCCAAGCAAGCCTGGGCCACGGAGACTGTGTCTCAAAACAAAACAGATCTTATATTTTAGCTCATATAATTTCCAAATTTTATCTGTAAAATGTTTAGATTAAGAATACCTCCCACAATAAATTCCCTTGTATTCCAAATAGTTTGAGTGTTATCTTTTTTAATGTTACCTTTACCCCTATGATAAGATTCTTGATCATCACAATATCCTTTGTGGGTAGATATTATTTTTTATTTAAAAATACTTTTATTTATTTTGCACATGCACATGCGTGTGTGTGTGTGTGTGTGTGTGTGTGTGTGTGTGTTTGTGTATATCAGAGGGGACTGTGTCCCTGTGGAAGCCCAAGGGTGATTTCAAGAATCATCATGGATTACTTTTGTTTTTGTTCTGGGGTGTCCTAGACACTGTTGTTCAGAGCTGGAATTACAGGCTCTGACATCACTGCCTGGCATTTTTATGTGCAATCTGGAATGCCAACTCCGAACCTTCTACTTGTAGGCAGAGGCTTATGCCCTGAACCATCTCTCCAATCTCATGGTTAAATATCCTTAAAGTTACAGTTATATTTCCCAGCTGTGGGCAGAAAGAAAAAGGGAAAATTGAGGTTGAGGGGAGCGGTACAGATCTACAACCCTGGGTGCTCAGCAGGCTGGGGTGGTAGAGGACTGTAGTCAAATGAGCCAGGGCTTGGCTGGGCAACTTAGTGAGGTTTTCTCAAAATGCAAAGTGAAAAGAGAGAGAGTCAGGGATATAGCTTAGTGGTAGCCTTTCAGTACTGAAAAAAGAAGCTGTTAGTGAACATCCAGAAAATGGAGCTAGGGTTTAAGGAGATGACTCAGTGTTTAAAGGACTTGTCATGAAAAGACAAGAGTGGACTTCAGATCCCGGATCTTACATAAAATACCACACAGGCATTATGGTGACCCAGCTGTAATTACAGCCCTAGAAAACACAGTCTGAGAATCCTCAGAGAAAGCTGACTAGCAATATTAGCCTTCTAGAGGAGTTCTGAATTTAATTAAAGATCCAATATCAAATGAGTAAAGTGGAAGAGTGATTGAGTATGATTCTTATATTAAGCTTTGACCCCTGCAAGCATGCCCATGCATATGTACACCCACTTTCACATCTTTCACATGCATATATACATGCATGCATCTCATACTCACATATGTGAAACATGGAAAAAATTTAAAAATGGAGTCAGACTTCAGTGGAGTTCAAAGAAAGGATACAATAATAAATGCTGGTATATTTATTTGTAGCATTTATTTTAAGATAAAGTTATTTTGAGGGGGTAAAAACAAATGATTTTGGTTGAAATTTATGAATCTTTGCACATGCTGGATCTTTTTTCTTGACAGTAACAATGTTTTAGGAGTTCAATCTTTAAAATTTCTTTGAAGACTGAAAACTTGAGGCCTGTTATTGACTGAACCTTGAACCACAGTGAAAGTGTTTTAGGAAAAGGAAGGAAAGCATGAAAAATTTTTTTTTGCAAAAGTGTTTTTAGAAACTTCACAACTTAGATGCAGGAACTTGAGATCACATCAGGAAGGTGTTATATTATTCTTTTTTATTTTTTATTTCCGCTCATACAAACTTAATAAGTACCCCGGTCCCCTCCCTCCCTCCATCCAGGAAGATGTTATATTATTCTTAAATGAGAAGTTTTGTGCTCTGTATGGATTACTATCTCTCCTAACTTCTTCAAGAACATGGGTTCCACGATCTCATCATTGGACTCACCAGACAAAGCCATGATCTGTGAAGTGATGATTGTTCTCCAAGTATGAATGATATACATTGCTGAAATGAATTCATTTGCATGAAGCAATCTTGCCTGACATCCTAGTGGACATTTTCTTTTCTCAGATTGTGAAGGGATGAGCTTGCAGAGGAGGAGAACCATTGCTGTTGTTGAAGTTCGTCTGCATGGTTGCTGATAAATGACCATCAAACAACTTAAAGGAACAAGGGTTTATTCTCTCTTATGGTTCCTGGTTACAGTTCTCAGTCCAGCTTGATGGGAGAGCACTGCACCAACACCAGGGCTGAGGGAACTGGCTACACCATCACCACAAAACAGCTGAGAGATGGACAATCCTTACTTGTCAGACTAGCATGTCTGGCCAGGTGAACAGAAGGATGCCAACTTTCTCAACCAGCTCTCTGTGATTTATTCCAGGGCCTAGTCCCACCCACCATAGCTTGGGCCTTCCCCATCAGCTTGACAATCCCTGCAGGTTTGTTCTGGGCTCAACTCAAGTACTAATTCTCCACAAATGTGCCCAGAGTTCAACCCCTCAACAGTCAAGTTGACACCTGTGCTTAACTATGACAGCTGTCTTTGCCTCTAGTTTGTTCCATGGGTTTTGCTTAACATTTTCCCATTGAGAAAGATAATTATCCATTTTATGACTGATTGTGTTAATATTATTAAATGGGGCATTAATGGTCATTTTCTGCCCTAATAAATTTGTAATCGTCTTTGGGGCAATTAGTTTATGGGGTATACCATATTCTTTTATGTTGGGTTGACAGGAAAATTTACAAAAGGAAATAATATGATGGTGTTAAGTAAAGAAAGCCAAAACTTGACTTTCAGTTATCTTTTGGCAAAATGTCTACTTCATTTTTGGTGATAAAAAGTATGCAATTACATAAAAACATGCATATTGACCAATGGACCATAATAAAAAAACAAAACAGAAATCAACTCACACAGCTAGGAACATACCATTTTTGTCCCGAACTTTATTTAGTTTTTTTTTTTTTTGTGCATGCGTGTGTGTGTGTGCGTGTGTATGTGTGTGTGTGTGTGTGTGTGTTTGTGTCTCAGAGGGCACTGTGTCCCTGTGAGGACCAAGGGTGACTTTGGGCATCATCCTGGATTGTTTCTTCCTCCTTTTCTTTCACTCTGGGGTTTCCCAAGCTCTGGCCATCAGGGATGGAAGTGCAGGCTCTTACCATTTCTGCTTGGTGTTTTTTACATGTGACCTGGACTTAAATTCAGTTCCTTTTGCTTATGAGGCAATATCTTAACCCCTGAACCATTTCTCCAGCTCTGGACACATCGTTTTTGACAAAGGTAAAAAACATGCACTGGATAAAACACAGCTTTTATTTTTTATTTATTTATTTTTTATTTCCACTCATACAAACTTAAAAGGTACACCAGTCCCCTCCCTCCTTCCACCCCTACCCCCCTTTGTCCCCCCTTCCCTTCCCTCCCCATCCCCCAGTATCTCCCCCTCCCATCCCCGGAGCATCCTTTAATGTCCATGCCAAACTCTCCTCTGGGTCCTCCTCTCCAATGAGGTGCAAGGACCCAGTGGTATTTCCCAGAACCCTTTCCTGTGTTCCCCTTAAACATAGGAACACTACTGTGGCTGTCAATCCCTAGCCTCCAAGGATCCTGTGCTTTTAGCCCATGCTAGACTTTGTGGGGTCAATAATGTATTGGACATTGCGCAGGGCATGCAAAGTCCAAATATGATTGTCTCGGCCCTAACTTGTGTGGAGTATCTTGCATATCATTACTCCTCCCATTCTTGTGCTCTTACAATCTTACCACCCCCTCTTCGGCAAATTTCCCTGAGCTTCAGATGGGGAGAGATTAGGCTGGCCTAGTTCCAGGTGATTGATATAGAGTCTCTGATGTTCTGGATTATGGTTTGTTGATTTTTTTTTTCAGTTTTGCTGCTCCTGCAATGCCCTTCACTCCATCCTGATGGGTATTGGATGTTACCCCCTGGCCAGAGATAAAAACCAAAACACAGGTTTTAAAAACTGGGTATCTAACTCCGTACAAGTTAGAGCCGATGTAATCATAATAGGACTTTGCATGACCTGCGCAGTGACCAACAACATATCATTGAACCCCCATAGTCTATCATAGATCACAGGCACTACGATCATTAAAGGCAAGGAATTAATAGCCACAATAGTGTTCCTATACTAAAGGGGAACACAAAAAAGAACTCTAGGCAATGCCACTGGGTCCTTACACCTCATCAGAGAGGAGGACCCAGAGAGAAGTTTGACATGCACACTAAAGAATGCTCCAGAATGGGGGAGTAGGGGAGAGGGCACTGGGAGAAAGGGAGGGAGGGGGAAAGGAAGGGGAAAAGGGGGGAGGGAGCATCCAGGGAGGGGTGGAGGGAGGGAGGGGAATGAGGTCCTTATCAACCTTGTATGAGTGGAAGAAATAAAAATTAAAAAAAAATAGAAACCCCTGGATATCTACTATGAAATTATTCCATATTACCCAACACAAAAAATCAATTGTAATTGGATCAAAGACATTAATTTAAAGAGAGAACCATTTAAAGTCTGAAAGAAAACATAGGGAAACATTTAGGATATAGAATTAACCAAGAAATTTCTGGTGGGCCAGTAAGAAGGATCAGTGGGTAAAGGTACTTGCTGCTAAGCCTGCTGACCTGAGTTTAGTTCTTGAAACCCATGTGATAGGAGGAGAGAAATGATTTTAGAAAACTCTCATGCCACTTCTGAGCATATTCTCAAAGGACTTTACATTTTATTATAAAAATACTCGTGCAACAATATTCACTGTGGTTCTTTTCACAATAGAAAGGAAATGAAATCAGCTTAGCTGTCCATCAACAAGTGAATGGCCAATGAAAATGTGGTACATATTCACAGTGGAATTTTGTTTAGTTATAAATAAAAATAGAACTTTGAGATTTGCAGGAAAATGGATAGAACTATAAAATATAATAGTGAGGTACTCAGGCTCAGAAAGGCAAATGCCATATGTCCTTTCCATATGCAAATATGAATGCAGCCTCTTTTCCATATATTATGTATGTTTATATATAATGTTTGTATATAATATACTTTGTCCTTATATACATCTTTTATGTATATATTTATATTCATTATATATGTGTAAAGGAACACATGAAAAGGTAAAAATGGGCAGGGAGAGCATCCTGAAGCTCAGACATTTGCGGAAGAGGGGGCGATAAGATTGTAAGAGCAAAAGGATGGGAGGAGCAATGATCTGAAGATTCTCCACACTAGTTAGGGCCAAAGCAATCATAATAGGACTTTGCATGCCCTGTGCAATGTCCAACACACTATTGACCTCACAAAGTCTAGCATCTGCTAAAGGCACCAAGATCCTTGGAGGCAAGGTATTGACAGCCACAGTAGTGTTCCTATGCTTAAGGGGAACACGAGAAAGGGTTCAGGGAAATGCCACTGGGTCCTTGTACGTCATTGGAGAGGAGAACCCAGAGGAGAGTCAGGCATACACAATGAAGGACTCTCTGGGAATTGGGGGGGAGGCACTGGGGGATGGGGAGGGAGGGGTAGGGGTCAGGGAGCAGGGGGTTCGGGGGGAGGAGGAGGGAGGGAGGGAACTGGTGTACCTATTAAGTTTGTATGAGCGGAAATAATAAAAATGTATAAAAAATAAAAAAATGGGGAGGGAGAGGAGATGGGAAGGGCTGATAGATCACATAAATGGGAAAATAGAAGGGTTACTGGGGGTGAAAGGAAACGGGGAAGCAGAGGCAGGGGTGGGGAAAAAAGTGGAGGCATGAATTCTAGAAACTAATTCTAGAAAGTAATTACAATTTTTTTAAAAAGGGAAGGAATTTTTAGAATATATGTCTGTCATAGTTAAGTACAGGTGTCAACTTGACTGTTGGATGTTTGAGCTCTGGGCACAGTCGTAGAATAGCCTGGCCTTGAAATTACGATCCTGTTTCTTCAGCCTCCACCAATGCTAGATGACAGCTTCTTTATTTATTAATTTTTTATTATTTAATAGTTTCATACAGGTATATAATGAATTTTAATTGTTTTCACCCTTCCCCACATTTCCTGTCCTACTGAAACCCCAAGTTTATAAAATGCTTATCCTTTACTGTCTTAGTCATTATGAATAAAATTCTTATCAATGCATGATATACTCACAAATAAGCTTTCAGGTTGGAGGAAAACAAAGATTTTGAAGAGGAAACAAATCACAAAAGATGAGATAGGAAGATCAGAGGACAAACTGCTAGGGAAACATCATAATCAGTAATTTCACATAGGCCACTTTCTGAAACTTTACTTTATATAGAAACACAAGGCAGGGACTGGATATCAGGCTGCAACCTTTGATGAGTCGAAGGAGAGATAGATGAGAAAGCTGTTCTAGGTCCAGTGCACACTCAGACAAACAGTTTTTGATATTAGGAGAAATCAGCATTTCTGAGGTCTGCAGTCCCAGCCTAAGAGATGCCGTTTTATTAATCTCTCATGTGCATGAAAACCTGTCTCATATTGGGTACTTTTCTAACATCAAGGAGTATTTCTAAAAACATCAGTGGACCAGATCAATGTTTTGTGCTTTTGCTTTTATGGAGGATTTACAATTTATTATCCCTACCCATTTGTGCAAAGTCCTCAGATAATGTGGAATCTCTATGTTGAGGTGGAATCCTAAGCACCGCTTTCTACCTACCCTTCATCCCAAAGCTATGTCCCTTCCCTTGTGTCTTCTGTTTGTTTGTAATTTTCTGAGTTTAATTAGAGTTTCATACCAAAGTGTATCTGGAAGGTTATTTATTGGAGTGCAGACAAATTATCAGTAGTTACATCACTGAAGAAAAATGGAACCCCTTCCCCCACAACCTTAACTGCCAACAGTCCCTTAATGAGGGGTAAGGCCTCATGAACCTCTCCTTCGTTCATGATGAAATGCTGAAGGGTATAATATTTTGCAGATCTTGTGAAGATAATTGCAGCAGCATTGAATACATTAGTGGTAGTCACTACACAGCTTGCTTTGTCACCCTCCTTCCCTTTCCTGGCTGACATGAAGTGACCTTTCTTTACCAAGGGTTACAGGCAACCCGTAACCCCACCCTCAACAGATCAGTCACAATATGGCTTCTACAGACATTGATATCTCTTTGCCCATCCTTTTTCTCCCATAGAGCTTTGGGCGCCAATTCAAATGTCTGTAATTTCAGATCACGCCGACATGCTTTAATTAATGCATAGATGTGTAGGACAGAAAACTTAGCTTAGCAACAGTGTCAAACATTTACTTTCTGAAGGGACTGTGTCAGCCTCATGGCAACACAGGTCCAGAATAATGAAACAGCTATAATTGGGTATAGGATTCCTTTTTGCTTGAGAGCATTATGTCTGACTAGAGCCGACTTTCTTGGACAATTTAATAGGCATGACTTCTGAATATACATGATAGATGTATTGGCAGCAAGAGTGACTATAATCAGGGAAGCCCAACACTACTCTCAGTCTCATTATTTTAACATCCCAGAACCTAATATACTGCACACCATCAAGTGAGTACTTATTTTCTTTTGCTTAAAATAAAATGAAAACACATGTTTAATTTAGTTTCTAGATCATTTCGAATCAGTCAAACTTGTGTATTTCATTGCTTTTACTTTCAGTCTATATGCATTGACATTCACTGTTCCCCATTGTGCTCCCCTGTGTGCCTCTTCTTCATATCTCAGTAATTCAGTTGTATGGTTTTAGATATTGCTACAATTTGTGTGCTGAATACTTGCAAATTTCTGTCTCTGATCCTCTCACTCTTACTGTAGATATTTCAGGTTGTCTACATGTTCAGCATCTCTGTTGATAAATAACTCATGTCCAAAATAGGACTCATTTTGATACAGGGTATATTTTATAGATCAGCCTGGCCTTGAACTTATGATCCTGAATTTTGCATGCCACTGAAACCACGTTTGCTAGATAATCAGGGAAGTATGATGAGGATTGTGTATTCCCTAAAGTAAAGCCACAACAGATCATCTTTTGCTACATAAGTAGAATTGTATATTGAAAGGTTCTAAAACCCTCTTGTCCTTTGTAAATTTAGTCTTGACTTAAACCTGAGCTTTTGTCTGTAATGAATTCAAAATTGATCTTTACATTTCTAATTTTTAATATCTTTTATTAAGTCACAAGTCTTTGAACTATGAGTTTATGAGTTACATGTTTAAGGGAAGGTTCAGTAGTCTGCCACAGGATGATTGCATCCAGTCTCATACTTAGAAGTACTCCAGCTTAGTATAATGCTTTTCATGTGCTTGTAGTGTGCTTTGGTTTATAGTCATACCTTCATTGCCCTCTCGTTTCCCCACCCCTTACTCCATTCTTCTTCCAAAGTTATTCCTATGCTACTCTCATGTTGTTTGTGAAAAATCTAGATTACACCTAGAAGAGACAATAATAGATATTTATCTTTCTGGCTCTTTCCTTTTTGTTTTTCCTTCCCCTTTTTTATATATATGTTTGTGTGGTGTACATGTATGGATATATGCATACTTATATACATGTGGCTCCATATGTGTATGTGGGCATAAATATATATATATGTGTGTGTGTGGGAATGTGGAGTCTCAAAATTGAAGTTGGGGATATTTTTGCTCATTTTTCACTTTATTCCTTGAGACAGGGTCTTTTAATAAAACTCAGAACTCAAAATAGGATTTGTATAATTAGCCATCTTGCTTAGAGAATCTCCAGTCTCTACTTTCTGAGACTGGAATTCCAGATGATTTGACATGTCTATTCAGCATTTGTATGAGTTCCAGAGATCTGAACTCTGATCTTTGTGAGTCAAACATTTTAATTGTTGAGCCATTTTTCTAGTCCTCAGGCACAGTCTTTAAATATGATGCTGTCTGGTTCATTCTATTTTTTGAAGATGAGCATAATTTTTTTTATAGCTGGGTAAGAATACATTGTATATTTGTACATTTTCTTTATCAATTTGTCTGTTGATGAGTTTTTGGGGTACAGGGTATTTTTTAAGAGAATTAAAAAAATTTCTCCACATCTTATTTTTTTCCTAATCATACAAATTCCATAGGTACCCCAGTATTCTCCCTCCCTGCCTCTCCAGTTTTCCCCAATTGCACTCTTCTCCCTTCCCCCTTCCTTTCACCCCCTCCCTCCCTTCCCCTCTCCTGGTGCCTCCCCCTTCCTCTCTACTATCCCTTGGAACATCTTTTTATGTGAACACCAAACCTCCCTCTTGAGTCCTCCACCCTAGTGAGGGTTCAAGATTCAGCCTTTCTTGGACTTTCTGTTAGTATGGGGACTCTATTATGACTGTCAATCCCTTACCTCTAAGGATCCTATTGGCTCTGTTCTGGTTCCAGATGAATAATGTAGGGTCTTTGGTATTCTGAATCATGGTTTGTTGTTTTCAGTTTTGCTTTTCCTGCACTGCTCTTGGCTGCATCCCGATTGGTATTGAAGGTTACCTCCTAACAAAGATAAAAGACTGTTTAAACAAAAATCTTAATATAAGAGGAGACCCAAAGGTAGATGAAAGAATAGGAGTAGGACAGAGTACCCTCGGTACAAGGTATTTCTATTATCTTTCAGATTCTCCTCCCCCAGCTACAAAATTTTTGGAAGAGAATAGATAGTTATCGTACACTATTTTATCGTTATATGTGATTTTGTTTCTTATTTATATTTGAGAGAGACTGATCCTACAACTCTGTGATGTCAAACTACCTGTCTTCTCTTCCTTTCTGTGACATCAGAATATTCATCTAGTAATTACTTTTCTTCTGTGTCTTGAATACCTTTTCTAGAGAATAATAAGGTGTAGCAATACATAAAATCAGTTAGAAACCCCAGCTTTGGCAGAGTCATCATTAACTTTAATAGTATGATACAATAAGTTTTAACTCTGATATGCAAGAGAGCTAATTTCTCAGCATCTCAAACCATCTGACTATAATGTCTCTCATTTATTATGAAAAAATGTAAACAGAATTCAATAATGTTTGTGTTCTCTAAGGAGCTTCATACTTTGTTTATTTGTTTCTTTGAATTGTCAGAGATCTACAGCAGGCTTTCACAAGAAAGAGGACATAAGACCAACACTGTGCATATATCCAGACACATGCCAGTAATTATTTTTGAAATATCATTATCTGTTCTGATGCTATTCAGTACAGCACACTGCACTTGACTTGGATGAGAGATTATTTCTTTCAGGTTCTGCCATGTCTCTTTCAACTGTATCTCTGATGAAATGGTTTTCAGTGAATGCCTGTGAGGCACATTTGTAGTTATCATAGCTGATTGCACAGCACAATATTTGCAGATTTTAAGCTTGCACATTTCACAAGATGGGCTTCAACAGCTATAAATTTATAGCCTGTGGACCACTCCACTGACTATGGAATTTTCTTTATATGCAGGTCTACAAACTAAATGAGGTTTACATTTTTTAAAAAAATTACATTTATTTGTGTGTGTGTGTGTGTGTGTGTGTGTGTGTGTGTGTGTGTGTATGTCACAGTGTATTTGTGGAGGTTATGAGGACAACTTGGAGGAGTAGATTCTCTTCATTCACCATGTGAGTTTCAGTGCGAACTCAGGTTGTCAGGCTTCATGGCAAATGTTTTCACCTGCTGAAAACATCTCTCTAGCCCATGGAGCTTACCTAATTTGTAGGATTATAAAGTTATAAAGAACAGAAACCTGTGAACCTTAAAATATGGATTTTTAACTGTTTACATGAAAATTTTGCCAACTACTTCTTTATGTGTTATAACCCTGGAATAAAACTTTCTGACACAAATTATAACCATTGGCCCAGCATATAAGTAAGCATGACAAGTTATGTATCCCTGAGAGTAACAAGTGTGGCACTAATGAATCTTCAAACACTGCCTGTTCTGCGTAGTTTCCAGTGTTACAGGCAGGCTAAATGCTGAACTCTTTATTTATTGCTTTTCAAAATAGTACATTTCATAGCATCTTTCAATGAGAACCATTTATTTTTTTTAAATACCATTATGAATTCATGAGACTAAACACATGTGTTTCAGCCGGTATTTTTGTTGCTGCTCAATATATTACATTTTCTGTATTTAGGTACTTAGTGGACTTAACTCCTGAATCATTTTTGTACTATCTCAGCAATGTATATTTCCTTTGTTTCCTGGCATATTAAAATGAGCTGTTATCAACAGTCTTTTCTCTGTGTGCTGTCTGACTCTCTCTTTTCAATCATTTGTACATTCATGGGTGTTCACAGATGTACATCGACATCAGAGGTCAACCTTGGTTGTCATTCCTCAGAAATCAGGGTTTCTATGGGCCTAGATCTAGCCCCAGGGATATATTTTCTTCAATCTTTGCTTCCATCATGTTGGGATTACAGTGTGGGCCACTTCCTAAACAGGACATCTAAGCCTGCCCCCCCCCCAAACTCCAAGGTTCAGGGAATATTGAACAAGAGGAATCAGTACTTTGAATTTGGATTTTCTGCCAAACAATAAAAAAGATTTAGCTAGTCTAATTGAAAGAGAATAAAGTAAAGATGTAGATGAGAGATGAGGCATTATAAGTGATGTTATAATATCGTGAAGCATCAGAAAAGACTGATGTGCTAGTTATTTTCCTCATTGCAGACACTGGTAACTTATGGAAGAAATGCCAACTTGACAGTTGAAGGTTTTTTGCTCTGTGTACATTTGTAGAGAACTGATAATTGAGTTAAACCCAGAGCAAACTTTCAGGAGATTGTCTAGTGGATGGGGATGGCCCAGCTCATGGTGGGTAGGACTAATCCCTGAATAAAATGAAGGGAACTGTTTGAGAAATGCAGCATCCTTCTGTATACTTGGCCAGACATGCTGGTCTGGCAAGTAAGGATCATTCCTTTCTTAGCTGTTAATTAGAGTTGGTGTGTCCATTTCTCTTGGCCCTGGTGTTGGTGTGAGTTCTCCTGCAAAGCTGGATGAGAAACTGTAACCAGTCTTTCATCAGAGAATAAATCTCCTGTACCCTTAAACTGTTTTGTCATGATTTTATCAGCAACCTTGCAGGTGAACTGCTATAGAACTTGGTACCAGGAGTGGTGTCATAGTTTGAAATATGTCCCCCACAGTCTCATGTGTTTGGCAAGGTCATGTCACCTTGAGAGGCGGAGCCTTGCTGGAGGAAGGCAGTCACAAGGGGTAGGCCCTGAGGTGGATTAGTCCCACCCTACCTCCAGGAGAAGTCTGCCTTTGCTGCAAGCAGTCTGCAGTTCTTAGCTTCCAAGATGTCTGCGGTGACTTAGCTTCCTCTAGCTTTGGCCAGCCAGCCATGCCACCTCTGCTTTGAGAGACTGTACCTTCCCTCTGAAACCATAAGCTGAATAAACCTCCCTTTCTCCCTTAAGTTGATTGACTTTGAGTGTTCTGTCACAGCAATAGTTAAGAGTAACCATTACAAAAATTGGTACCGGGTAGTGGGGTATTGCTGTGAGATTAAGAATAGCTAATACCACAACGTGAAATTGTTTGTGAAGCTGGGAGAAGTTGGTACCCAGAAGGTATGGCCAATGCTGTGATGTAGCTAGTGTGCCTTTGGAACTGTTTGTTGGGAGAAATATGGAGAACTTTGGGACTTTGTGGTGGGAAAGTCTTTGAGTCTTGGCTAGGGGGCCAAATTGGCTTTTCTCATGAGAGCTCAGAGGAGAGCAATGATGTGAGAGACACAGGCAGAAGCCCAGCTTGTGATAGTACAGAGGGGAACAGAGACTGTTTGCAACTGGATGAGTGACACATGGAGCCATGTGTTGGCAGAGAGTTTAGTGAATTTTGCCCTCCTCCTGAAAGTTTGCCTGAAGTTAAACTGGAATGCTTGGTGGAGGAAATTTCAAAGCAATGTAGCCTTGACAATGCGATATGGCTACTTTTTAGTTGTCTTCAGAGTTATGAAAAAGAGCAAAGAATCAGGAAGAAGCAAAAATACAATGCCAAACTTAAAGAGTTGAACCAGGAAGAAGCAGAGAATAAAATGGCTGTCAAAGAGATTAGCTCTATTTGTAAATCAAAGCCTGCTCCAATTTGAATAATAGCTTGAGGGCAAGATCCTCAAGGAAAGCTCCCACTCATAAGAATGCAAATCCTTTCAGAAGACTGGAGCTAAAAGGTGGAATTCCAAAGCAAGAGTTGGTTTCTCTTACAAAGCAACTGCCCAGAAGTGAAAGAGATGGTCAACATAGACAAGCAGAATCAGCTATGATTCAAAGGGGCCAGTCTTGGCAAAGTCGTCCACGTGGTTCTGGTTTTAGAGGCATCAAGGATGCAAGAGGGAGGAGATGGTGGAGTCCTCCTCCAAGATTTTGAAAAACGATGGAAGCCAGGCAGCATGTGGCAGAAAGTTTGTAGTTTAGAGGGCTAAGAAGGGTAGTTTGTGCTGTGGGGTTAAAGCCTGGTTTGCCATTGAGAAGTAAAGATGTTAGAGATGCCAGAGACAATGTGGGACACCTGCCAAAGAGAGCTGTATATCCTGGAGGAGTCAGCCCAAGAGAGCGATGTGTTCTATGGGCAGCTGCACTGGAGGGGTGGAACTAAAGCTCTTTGGAACTGAGATAATTTCAAAGAGAGGCTCTCCTTGGAGCCTTGGACTTGGAGACTTGGAGCTAAAAGATTTGGAGTTTATCCTGCTGGATTTTGGTCTTGTAATGGACCAATATTTTCTGGATATGCCCCCATTTCTTCCTTTTGGAATGGGAATGTTTATTCTGTGCCATTGTATGTTGGAAGTATGTAACTTGTATTTTGATTTTACAGGAGGCTTTGAACTCTGGACTTTTGGACTGTGTTGGGACTACTGATATAGTCTATGAAGACTTTTAAAATTGGACTGAGTATGGTTTGCATAATGAGATGGCAATGAGCATGTGGGGACCAGGGGTGGAGTGTCATGGTTTGAAATATGTCCCCCACAGTCTCATGTGTTTGGCAAGGTCATGTCACCTTGAGAGGTAGAGCCTTGCTGGAGGAAGGCCGTCACAAGGGGTGGGCCTTGAGGTGGATTAGTCCCACCCTACCTCCAGGAGAAGTCTGCCTTTGCTACAAGCAGTCTGCAGTTCTCAGCTTCCAAGATGTCTGTGGTGACTTAGCCTCCTCTAGCTTTGGCCAGCCAGCCATGCCGCCTCTGCTTTGAGAGACTGGCCTTCCCTCTGGAACCATAAGCTGAATAAACCTCCCTTTCTTCCTTAAGTTGATTGACTTTGAGTGTTCTCTCACAGCAATAGTTAAGAGTAACCATTACAAGTGGGGTGTCAATGATAAATCTCACTATGTAGATTTTGAATGGTATTGTTGGACCAAGTCTGAAATGTTTGAAGATTTTGAGTCTGAGCATTATAAATTCCATTATGTGTAGTTTAATGGGCCATTTGTATAATGGAAATACCAATACTACCACTTTAATGTTTAATCTGTGCCGAGGTATTTAAGTTGATATGATATGATAGATCTTGGAGATTTTGGACTTTTAGAATTAAAGATATTTATAAGACAAATTTAATAGCTATGGGGACAAGGTGAAGCTCAAACAAGGGTTTGAGCCCTAGGCAAATTTACAGAGAATTGGTAGTTGAGTTAAGCCTGGAGTGAACCTGCTGGAGATAGGAAGGAGATAGGACTAGGGAAGGCCCAGTCCATGGTGTGTGGGGCTAGTTCCTGGGGTAGGTGAATAAAATGGAAGGAACTGTTTGAGAAAGGCACCATTCTTCTGTATACTTGGCCAGACATGCTAGTCTGGCAGTAAGAATCATCCTTTCAGCTGTTAATTAGTGTTTGTCCAACTCCCTTGCCCTGGTGTTGGTATGAGCTTTCCTGCAAAGCTGAATGAGGAATTGTAACCCAGTCTATCATAGGAGTATAAATCCCTTGTTTTTAAGCAGTTTTGTTATGATTTTTATCAGCAGCCATGCAGGCAACCTGGTATAAATGATTTATTTTGGCGTATAGCTTTAGAGGTTTTAGTTAGCCATGGATGGGAAGGAATGGCAGTGGTTCTCAATACATGTTGATGGGAGGATGTTAGAGCCTGTGGGGCCTCTTATCCCATCACAACTGATTAGGAAACAGCTTAAACCTGACTAAATGCACTTTCTACTCATTTCCCTAGATTGATCTCAGTCCCAAATGTCCCACAACTATCCTAAATAGTAGCATTTTCTGGAAACTATGTCTTCAGACACATGATCCTATGGTAGAAATTAATATTCAAACCATAACAGCTACCATTAATTATGCACCAATAAATTTGATAATTAAGAAGAACTTGATAAAATTTTAGACAACTTCCCAAGACAGAACTGTGAAGAAATAGAAAACTTAATAATCCACTGATGAGTAAGAAGTAAGAATCAGTAGTCACAGATTTCCCAAAGAAAAGTTTGGAACCTGGAAGGTTTTTTTTTGGGGGGGAATTATAGTAAAAATTTAAAGAACGATTTGACAATTAAAGTAAATTGACTAGGCCCAAACTCACTTTTGTCTTTATGACAAAGAAACAATATTATACGAGGAGCACCTTTGATGAACAGATGTGAAAATACTCAAGTAAATGTCTTCAAACTTAATTCAGTAACATCACAGAAAGAGCATAAACTATGGCTCTTTGTGACTTATTTTTGGATATGAGTATATGTCAGCATTTTTAAGTAATTGTGATATACTTGGACAGAGAAAGAAAAAACATCTCATTCATATAGAGGAAAGCATTTTGCATAATTCATCATTAAATCATGATTAAAAACTCAACGAAGGCAAGGGAAATAAATGGCCTAGCAGGTAAAGTACTTGTCTAAATGTGGGGCCTAGAATTTGGGTCCTCAGATTCCACTTAAACATCAAACACAATGATGTAAGCATTCATAAGTCCATAGTGCAGGGGAGATTTAGCATACCACAGCAAGTAGGATGAGGGAAGGAATAACTGGGAAAAATACCTAGGAGGCATGAGGAGATGGGATATTGGAGGGACAAAGGGACTTACAGAAAAACCCTAAGATTGTGGGAGGTAACCCCTTAAGAAACTCATATGCTAATAATATGTCAAAAATGTCTTTTAAAGAAAGGAAGAAGAATGGGGAGCCTCTTTGTAGAAGAGCACAGAATGAAGAAATTAGGGCAACACACACACACACACACACACACACACACACACACACAGCCCAAAGCTGATACACTTAAAACCCAGTGGCAATTAGAACAGGAATGTGTCACTCCTGATAAAAATGTTGGTCAGAGAGTTCTCAAAGGCTCCCAAACAATATAGGCTTTTGCCACTGCTATTGGTTGCTCTCCACAAAACAGTCAATAAGATGATATTACTGAAGATGCAACTCAAATGGATCACAGAACAGAGACAAAATACATCAACTGGAACTGGTCTGAGAACTTCCTTCCTGCTGGATGGTTTACACAGTACCAAGAAATACTGCAGAAGCTACTGAAAGAGAAAAATAATCATAGGCCTAATGAACTCATGAGATCTGCAAGTTGTATAAAAATCACCATGGCAACAGATGATCACCAGTGTAATAGTGACATGTATAACAAGGAGACAACCAACAGTTTTCTAATTGAACACAAGACTGCTTGTCAGAATGGAACACATTCCTTTTATTAACTAGAACAAGAATCTAAAAAAGGGAAAGAAATAGATCGATATGCAAAAACTGTCTTTGAACCTTTAGACAGGAAAACAGTACACCAAAATGCTCTGTAAATAGTTGCTTTTATACTCATAGATTTGAAGAGCACTAGCACTCAGCCTAGAAGTCTTATACAATGGAGGTAAAGTATCTCAACACCCTGATAGGATAGAGCTTAGGCCAGTAGGACAGCAGTGGAGTGGACAAAAACAATCAGCCATGATGCAGAATACTGGTGACTTGGCAATGCTCACTCGGAATCAGGCCAACCTAATCTCTCCCCATCATAAGGCTTAAGGAACCTCATTGAAAAGGGGGTAACGAGATTGTAAGAACTTAAAGATGGAAAGGCCCACTGTTGGACCAGACATTCCATTCAAGGTGGACTGCTACATCCAGGAACTCACTGAATTGAGACTTGTCCTTACCAGACTTGCATAATGGCTGATAGACCATCATGCCCCCATAGACTATGGAGGAACTCAAGGGAGATAAGAATGCACAGTGGAAAACTTAGGGACTAGAGCTGGATAAGTGAAGGGAAATACCCGTATTAGTAGGGTTGGCGGAGGAGGCCGGTACCCCCACAAGAGTGGACAAGCCATAGGGAACCCTGGTTTCCATAGAAGTGGCCAGGCAAGAGGGTGGGAAGGACTGGAATGGACTGATGAAGGGAAGGGGAGGGAAGGGATGAGAGGAGGGTGGATGGAGGGAAGCAGGGGTTAGTACTCAATGTGCTTGTAAAACTAAAAAGAAAAATTAAAAAAAATAAGTAAACTCTTAGTGCCTATAAAGAAGTGTGAGGCAGAGACCTAGGGGTCTCCAAAAGCTGTCAGGTCATCCAGCCTGGGGAAGGGACCCAGTCTCAAACAAGGTGGAAAGGTGAGGAACGTACCTAAAGGCTGTTCTGTACCTTCACATGTGCAGGTTTTATCTGAATAGCCCAAAATGTCCTGAGAACAAAATGGAACTGGAATTATAACACCCCTTGATTTCAAAATTTATTTCAAAACAATAGCTAGCAATTAGCATAGTATTATATATAGCTAGGACAGAAGAAGCCTAGAATTAAATTCATGTGTTGGGGTGAATTGATTTCAACAAAGTTGCCAGTAACACAATGGAAAAGAATAGCAGCTGTGGTTGCTTGCACCAGTCAAGACAGTCGAGATTACAGGATGGATGGGGCAGGGGCTCTCAGGGCCTACTGCTAATTGAGTGCATTGCCAGTTGGTGGGTGCAGGGACAGGGGTAAATGAGAGAGAGCCACTTGTGGGAGCTGCAGTCACTAGTAGGGTGCTTATTCCCCAGTGGAAGTCTCCACATTCATGCACAGAACAGCTGGACTATTGGACGTAAGAAACAAAAAAGGACATGAAGGAAGGATAATATGTTTGGGAAGGGGGCAAACAGGGGGAAAGAAAAGAAGAGGTGCATGTGATCAAAATACATTATATATTTCATGTACATAAAATTTTCAAAGAATAAGTGAAATATATTATTAATAACAATTATTAATAAATTATGTGTTCTGTAGGTAGCATTGGGAAATCTGGACATTCATATGCAGAATAAGATTGAGTCCTCATCTCGGTACATTGAAACCCTAACTCAACATGGGTAGCAGATTTAAATATAATGCCTAACGGCAAAAAAACCAAAAACCAAAAACCAAAAAAACCCCAAAAACCGGAGAAAACTTAGAAGGCCAAATTTAAATTTTTTTCATTTTCTTTGACAATTTAAAAAATCTCTAGTGTATTGAGAACATATTCAACCCCATTTCCCTCTTTTATCTCCTTCTATTATAATGACTTGTATCATAGGCATAGGTATCAACTTGATAGTTAGAGGGTTTGAGCTCTGGGCACATTTGTAGAAAATTAGTTGTTGAGTTAAGCCCAGAGTAAACCTGCAGATTATCTAACTGATACCGAAGGCCCAGGCCATGGTGGGTGGGACTAGACCCTTCAATAAAATACAGAGAGCTGGATGAGAAAGTGGGCATCCTTATGTATACTTGGCCAGACATGCTGGCTGGCAAGTAAGGATTATCTGGTTCTCAGCCTTTATGTAGAGATGGTTTGGCCAGTTCCTTCGGCCTTGGTGCTGGTGTGAGCTCTCCTGCTAAGATGAACAAACAAGTGTAACCAGGAATTGTAAGAGAAAATAAACCCCTTGTTCCCTTAAGCCATTTGATGGTGATTTATCAGCAACCATGCAGGCAAACTGCAACTGCCTTATTGACTTTTTACTGTCTTGTTATTTTTTTGATGTCTCGTATAGGCAACCACAGCATCTGTACATGATTATGTTAGCAATGTCATATCTAAACAATAGTGTTTCATAGCACTCCTTCCTATTCCTGGCTTTCACAGCCTTCTAAGATGTTTTATGGGCCTTAGAGTGAGTGACACAGATATTTTGCTTAGTGTTGACCAGCCAATAGCCACTCTGTCTCAGGACTTTTTTTTTTTTAAATTTTTATTATTCAGTTGTGCGTGTATGCGTGTCCACGTGCGTGTGTATGTGTGTGTGTGTAGAACCACGGACGAATTCGGGAACCACCATGGACCGCCTCCACCTCCTCCTTGTTTACTCTGCCCTGGGATTCACAGGCTCCGCCCTACCAGGACCAGAAACGCAGGCCGCCCCTGCTTCCGCCCAGCGTCTATACGTGGGGTCTAGGATCTGAACTCAGGACCTTCCACCTGCAAGGCAGAGAAGGCAGAGAGGCAGAGGCTTAACCCCTGAGCCACCTCTCCAGCCGCCTCCCCTCCCCCCCTGCCTCAGGACTTTGACCACTTATGTATCTTTCTTTTAATCATTGCCCACTGTGAAAAAGAATTTTATTGGCCAAGATTGAGAGTAGCACTAGTCTAAAGAGAAACATGCAAATATTTAGAAGACAGCTTGCTTTACATGTTCAGTTAGCATAATATCAGTAGTAAGTTTGTTCCTAGTGCCTGTGACCTCCGCAGACAAAGGCTTCAGTCAGGTTTACAATGCTAGGTTTGTATTCCTTCCTGTGGAATGGGAGTCAAATCCAATTGGAAAGGAGTTATTACTCTCCCTTTCTGTGATAATTAATCCTGGGTGTCAACTTGCGCATACCTGCCATTAACTAAAATCAACTGTCAGACTACCTGAAGAGTTTATACAGATCAATATATTTACAATACTAAGACCACTCCTATATCTGATTGGAACCTCCCAGCAGAAGACCAGATAAGGGAACCATAGAACAGAAGACTTTGAAGAGAGACTCTCAGCTTCTTCGATTCTTCAGGAATCTTCTAGTCTTCAGCTATCACCCACTGGCCTACTGGACTGAGCAGCTCTGAGTCTCTAGGATGTTTGCAGTGACTTAGTACCCTCCAGCTTCAGCCACCAACCATGACCCCTCTGTCATTAAAGACTGTTTCTCCCCTCTGGAACTGTAAACTGAATAAATCTCCCTTTCTCCCATTAAATCGCTTGACTTTGAACACTTAAGAGTAACTATATTACATTTCCCCCCAAATCATGCCATTTTTATACCTGTGGTCGTATTCTTGCTGGTAGGTTGGGTTCCAGTATACAGAATCTCCAGCAAAGTAGGGCAAACTTCTTGACATGGGCCTGGGATATTATTTTTTGAATGTTACCTATAGTTTACAGACAACAAAAACAGAAATAGGTAAATGAGACTGAATCAATCAATGCATTTTCTTCATAATAAAGGAAATAGAGTGAATATAAAGACATATGAATATATAAACATATAAAAAATAAAACATATAAATGGCCAACAGTTATTTTTCAAAAAATTTAGGATCACTGTGACAGTTAATTGCAAATTGTCAAGCTATCAGCTCGACAATTTGAAGGCAGCACATTTGGCACATGTATGAGTTGTTTAGGAAAGACGATCCTTGACCACGCCCATAGAAGATTAATTGATATGGGAATACCCAACTCATAATGGGTGGGACCTTTCCTTTGGTACGGAGATAAGATGGGGAGAGCTGCTTTAATATTTCTGCATGCTGGCAAGAGAGGAATTGTTCCTCTCTCAGGAATCCTGTGTTTTTAGAGTGGCTAGTTCCCTTGGCTCTTGATGCTGGTATGAACTCTTCTGCCATCCTGACAAATGTGACCAAGAATTTTGTAAGCTAGAATATCCTATATTGCCATCAGTTGTTTGAGTCCTGTATTCATTCAGCAATGGGAATATGAAATTAGCACAGTTGGGCTGGAGAGATAAATCAGGGGTTAAGATTCTGCTTCCCAAGCAGAAGGACTTTACTTCAGATCCTGGGTCCCATGTAAAAACTCCATATCCATATAATGGCGGCTTGCACTCTTGACCCTGTGTGCAGTCTGGGAAATCCCAGAGCAAAGCAAAAAAGGAGGTAGATGCAATCCAGGATGACTCTTGAAGTAACCCTTGGCCTTCTACAGGGACACACAGTGCCTTCGGATACACGCACACACACACACACACACACACACACACACACACACACGTGCAAAAAATAAAGAAAAGAAACTAACACAATCACTTGCCACCAATGGTATGGAAATCAATATCACAATGAGATTTTCTTTCATCCCAGTTAGAGTCATTTTTATAAAAGAAATGATGGCAGGCATTGGTGAGATGTGGAAAAAAATGTGCCCCTTGTACAATCTTAGTAGGACATTGTTAGTATCACCATTTTAGAATTAAAATGAAGCATTTCTTGAAAATTTACAAACCTAAGTACTAATTATCCAGCATCCCATTCCTGTTAATAAATCTGAAACAAAATATGCAAGTATGTTCAAGAAATATCTGCATTCTATGTTTATTGCCATTTTTTCTTTATTATTATTATTATTATTATTATTTCCGCTCATACAAATTTAACAGGTACACCGGTCCCCTCCCTCCCTCCAGTTTATTGCCATTTTATCCACAGTCAGAAAATATGGAATCATAGTCAGATGAGTATGGTATATGTATATAAGGGAAAATATGGAATCATACAGATGAGTATGGTATATGTATATAAGGGAATATTATTAGTCATTGAAAATAATGAAATTCTATTCAGCCATAGAAAAGAATGCAATGCTATTATGGGGAATAGTATGGACGATCCTCAAAGACATTGTCAAGTGAAATAAATCAGGCACAAAGAGAAAAACACCACACAGCCACAAGCAGACGGAATTAAATGTTGATTGTATATATATTCTACTCTGGAGTAGAATAATGACTACTCAATGTAACTAAAAGGATACATATTTCAACTAGATAGGAAGAAAATAAGGTATCTTTTGTATAGTATGCTAAGTTGTGATGGTTTGATAGTGTCAAGTTTATGTGGTAAAATAGCTGAGAGTGGATGCTAATCATTCTTATTATACACATAAAGTGATAAGTGTGTGTGACATTGTTTACATTAATTAGTTTTATGGTTGTAGTTCACAATGTATATGTATTTCAAAGTATCATACTATATACTTAAAATGTAAAGAACTTTAAATGTATTGTCTTTTAGTAAATCTTGAAAAATGCAGTAAAACACCAAACCTATATGCCTTCTGATTTTAACTTAGAAAATAGAATGTGAAAGTGTGAATATGTTCAAATTGCAATCAATTGCTGGATCTTTGAAGTATAGATAATGACGAAATGAGTGACCAATATAACCATTTTCTACATTTACTTAAGAATGTTGACAAGGGACAGGTGATCATATGAGCTATTAAAATGAAATATGAAGATGGTGCCAGTAAAGGCCAATGTGATTTCACATCTTCTTTCCATACGTATTGTAGCATCAGTGTCTTGGACTCATCACCTCCAGACTAAATTACTATGCATTACAATGTTGAAGGTATTTTCTCAGGATTTTTGAATTCAAATGAGAATATAAATAGCTCAAATCTGAGATTTGGACATTTTCTTCAGCTCAATGTTTTGAGCCTTTAGAAAAGGAAGCTGACAATGTGTTATATAGCTAATGTATAAACCACTTCCATAAGTTGCAACAAAGCATGAGGAAATAATTTCCAGGATTGAACACTACTTGAAAGTGGATTAGAAATGTACTCAGTTGTTGTTATTCATGTGGAAATAGTCAAGCTCCACCTGTTGTCTGTCACATGTAATAACTTTTCATCTATTAGCTGATGATAATCTTCCTTGAGTCACTTTTCCATAACTTGTGGGTCATTTATACTTAATATTAATATACTTACCTGATAGTTATTAAGTTCTTGGTGCCATTTACAATGGTCTATGATTGGGACTTTAAATTTTCAAATTTAATAAAAATTAGCATGAGGAATCAAGTTCAGACAGAACCTAAATTATTGAATTACATATAGATATTCTGGTGAATGACTACAATAGTGGTGTCTTTCCCATAGAAATGTAACTTGCTTCATTACTGATAAAAATATGGTTGACTTTAATTGTCAAAAATATTCATAATCATATCAATTAAATACTCCAAGTTGATTATTTTAATGTGAAATGATTACTTATTAAGGAAATTGTAGGTACTAAATTTAAAGCAATACCATTATTGCAGAAATGAATGAGGAATTACTTTTACTGTAGTATTAAATACTGTCTTATTGATGTTTTAGAAGACTGGAATTTTCATTTTTTCCCTAGTTTTACAAGGATATTGAGTACTTATCCCTGTTTCTCCATCCCCTTCCCTCCTATTCCCTTTGCTCTCTTATCAATCCATTCCACTCCCTCCTACCCTCCTTACTGTCCACTTCTATGGACCCCAAGGTTCCTGCTCTTGTTGGGGCTTAGACCCCCTGTGGGATACCAAGTTGCCCCTCCTTGTGCCACCACACTGATAGGGGCATTTCCCTTCACTCATTCACTCTAATCCCCAAGGTTTCCACTGTATGTTCTCGTCTCTCTTGAGTTCCTCCATAGTTGTTGAGGGCATGTTGGTATGTCAGTCATTATACAGGCTTAATAAGGACAAGTCTCACCACAGTAAGTTCCTGGATGCAGCAGTCCTGCCTTGAATGAATAGAATGGAATGGGAATGTGAACCTTCCCATGTTTAAGTTTTTACAGTTTTACTGCCCTCTCTTCCATGAGGTTGCCTGAACATTAGTATGGGGACAGATTAGGCTGCTCTGCTTCTGAGTGAGCATTGCTGGGTCGTCATTACTCTTGCATTATGGCTGGCTGTTGTCCACTTCACAGGGCCAGGCTCTATCCTGTCAAGAGTGTTGAGATCTTCTACTCTGTTGTAGAAGAACGTTTCTAGGCTGAGTGCTAAGTGCTCTTCAAATCTATGAATATAATAGTAGCTATTTACAGAACAATTTGATGTACTGTCTTCCTACTACAAATTCATGGGTTGTTTTTCCCTGTTGATCTATTTCCTTCCTTTTTTTTAAGGTTCTTGTGCTAGTCAACAGTAACAGGAATGTGTTCCACTCTGACAAGTGGGTATTGAGTTCAGTCAGAAAGCTGTTGTTATCTCCTTGATATTCATGTCACTTTTATAACTGGTATCACCTATTGCCATGGTGATTTTTATTGTAGCTTATAGATCTCATGAATTGATGAGGCCTGTGCTTATTTTTCTCTCTCAGTAGCTTCTGCAGTATTTCTTGGTACTGTGAAAACTATCCAGCAAGGACAAAGTTCTCAGACCAGTTCCAGCTGATGTATTTTGCCCATGTTCTGTAGTGTTGTGTCTTCAGTAATAGGATCTTATTGACTGTTTTTTGGAGCGAAACCAATAGTAATGACAAAAGCCTACCTATATTGTTCGGGGGCCTTTGAGAGCTCTCTGAATACCATTTTATCAGGAAGTGTTACAATCCTGTTACTTTTAATATAGTTTTAATTGTCACTGGGTTCTGAGTGGATCCACTCAGGGCTTTTTTTGTTTTGCCCTGTTTTCCTCACTCTGTGTTCCTCTGCATAGGGACTGCCCATTCCTGTTCCTTTCTTTAAAAGATATATTTTATTTTGACATATTACTAGCATACAAGGTTACTTTTTTTAAATTTATTTATTTTTCTGCTCATACAAACGTAATAGGTACCACCCTGTCCCCTCCCTCCCTCCACCCCTCCCTGAACCTCTCTGCTCCTTCCCCCCTTTTCTCCTCCCTTCCCCCTTCCCTTTCTCCCAGTGCCCCCCTCCGCCCATCTCTGAAGCATCCTTTAATGTGTATATCAAATTTTCCTCTGGGTCCTCCTCTCTGATGAGGTGTAAGGACTCAGTGGCATTTCCTAGAACTCTTTCTTGTGTTCCCCTTAAGTATAGGAACACTACTGTGACTGTTAATCCCTTGCTTCTAAGGATCCTAGTGCCTTTAGTTCATGCTAGACTTTGAGGGGTCAATGATAAGTTGGTCATTGCGCAGATCATGTAGAGTCCTATTACAATTGCTTCGGCCTTAACTTGTGTGGAGTATCTTGCATATCTTGACTCCTCCCATCCTTGTGCTCTTGTAAGAGGAGCATCTTACTGCTCCCTCTTCCGCAAATTTCCCTGAGCTTCAGGATGGGGAGAAATTAGGCAGGCCTGATTCCAGGTGTTTGATATAGAGTCTCTGATATTCTGAATTATGGTTTGTTGATTTTTTTTTTCAGTTTTGCTGCTCCTGCAATGCCCTTGGCTCCATCCTGATGGGTATTAGATGTCACTCCCTTGCCAGAGATAAAAACCTGTTAAATTAGAATCTTGTTATAAGAGTTTATTCAAAGGTAGATGGAATAAGAGTAGAAGACTGCGGTAAGGGATGGATCAGCCTCCCATTAGCATATGGGTTTCTATGTGGTCATTTCCCATAATCTTATGGTTTTCTCTAAGTCCCTCTGTCCCTTTTGTTGGATTTTTTTTTTTTTTGAAGCAGATTGATTTTGCTTCACAGTCCTGTAGGTTGGAAGCACAAGATGTCAAAGCTAAATCTGGTGGTGGCCTGTACTGCTTTAACTCATGACAGGAAGTAAAGGCAGGTGGGAATGTATAGAAGAGGAGAGGAGGCCAAACTCACACAATAGCTGATATACTGTGAGCAAAGCATTTGAGCACATGAATTTTTGGGGAACACTGTGAAACCATAGGAAATGCCTGATTTCGTTATCTTAGGTAGCCTTGAATTGGGGAGATGACTTAGTAGCTAAAACGTGAGCTAAAGGTCCAGAGTTCAGATCCTTTATCTTACATAAAATTCCAGACAGGTGTGGGCTTACTTACAATTCCAGGCAGGGAAGGTGGAACTTGGAAATCTTTAGAGCAAGCTGGTTAGCCGGACTGGACGGACTGCATTTAGAGACCCAGCCTAAGGGGCAATAAGGTAGAAAAAAGCAATCAAGGTCATACTAGGATCTCCACACACATGTAAATTCATGTCACATGCACCAACATAAGTGTTCTCATCCACTTGCAAAGAATATAAATAGTCTTAATTTATTGATATTGAAATTAATTTTTTATTATTTATTCAATTTGAATGTATGTGTGTGTGAGCATGTGTGTGTATGTATGAGTGTGTGTGTAGAACCACGGATGAATTTGGGAACCACCATGGACGCCTACACCTTCTCCTTGTTAACTCTGCCCGGGGATTCACAAGCTCCACCCTACCAGGACCAGAAACACAGGCTGCCCCCGCTTCCGCTCGGCGTCTATATGTGGGGTCTAGGATCCTAACTCAGGACCTTCCGCCTGCAAGGCAGAGGCTTAACCCCTGAGGCACCTCTCCATCCCCCTGATATTGAAATTAAAAGAGATTTTCTCCATTATCTTGATCCTGAATCTACATGAAAATTATATTGACATTCTTCCAGGTCAGATAATATTCTTACTCATTTTGTTCATCAGTTTTATATACCAGGTCACCTGATTGCAATCTCATACTTCATTTTCTGATTGACAACAAGCCTCCCCCATATGATTCTTAGAAAGGAATGGTATACACGAAACTTTTATTTGTTGTGACTACTAATATGAATATATTAGGAAGGTAAGGTATTCTTTCTCATAACAAGAAGAATTGTGAAGACAGAAACAGCTTTTTAAAGTTTCAGGCAATATTTGATGTGAATCAATCGTCTTTTCACTGAACAGCAATGTACGTAAATATTAACAACTGGGCTCCTTTGCTACACCACATTTCAGAGGAAATCCTAGTTTAACAGCTATTGATGTAGATCATGAACCCCAACTAATTGCTAGTAATTATGAATATCATAATTTCACCATGAAAACAGCTATAACCAGACATAGAACACTATTTCAATTTATCAAACTTCTTTTTCTACTCTGATTTTGCAAAAATATACCTATATGTCTAATCACTTATATATGAATATATGGAAATATATTTTAAATGTAATAACTATTAAATGAAGACATTAAAGAAGAGAATATAGAATCTAGTGGATTATAGGCTAAATTTATAGCTGAGTTTTTAAGGCATATTTGAAGTTGCTAAGCTTCAAAAGCTGCCAACACTTGAAGTTCTTGGGATTTTTAATGCAAACCTAGGTTTTCTGCTTAAAAAACCCTCAGAACAATCAATTGAGTTTGATTAAATTCTGTCCTTGGAAATTTCCATTTAAGTCATTTTCCATTCACCACTCATATGTCTGGTTGAATTCTTTTTTGTGAGTGTGATACTAATTAATCTTACACTTCTCCTTCAGCTTCATTTAAGATTTATAATCCTTGACATTACTTTATTTGGATGTGTTTACTGTCTGTGTATAGCAATTAAATGATAACATTTTTCCCTTTGAAAGGAGAATTTGAGTTTGTAAAAAGCAAGAGAAATTAAGTAACTGTATGTAGAAGGTCATGTTTCATTTCACAATAATAACTTGATAAATTCTGAACATTTGCATATCACCAATTCCTCAAAATAGACATTATAAAACTTGACTGCTACTGGATAGTATATACATAGGATATAATGATTTCAAGAAAACTATATAAACTGTTCATACATATATGCTTTCTCTTGGTGAAAAACATCAGCAGAAAAATATTCTGTTGTGAGATTTCCAGGATGGTCATATTTTCCTCATCTTAGAAATCAGTTGTGTGGGTTCAGATTTACTGTATTAAGTTTTTGATTCAGCTCAATTACTATGTAGACATTGATTGTTATTCAGCAAATGTATTATGGAATCTTAGTAGCTTTAAATCAACTTTCCTTTGTTTCCTTCATGATACTATATATTATAACCTTCAACTCCAGGAATAATATATAGTCAAACTTAGTGGCTTACATTTAAATTTTGCCTCTTTTGATTTACTTGCCTAGATTTATAGCAAAAAGCTACTTTTGTTTTCTGTTTCCATTACTGAACATATGGATGGTTAATGAGAACATGATTTATCCTACAAAAGACTTCCTGGCACTAATTTAATTTTCTCATTTCGATGACATATAACCAAAGCATGGCATCTGAGGCCCAGTGACAACTGTAGTACTACTATTGATTAATGTAATGATACTTTTCAAATTGTTTAGCTTCCCTTACCATGTTTATTTGATTTAGTCCTGCTTAAATTTGATTAGTAACAATAACACCACAAACAGAATGCTTGTTCTCTGAGACCAGAAGCATAGAATATATTATTCTTTTGAATGAATCAAAAATTTGCATTATAATTATGCAAGCAAATGTAACTGACAGATGTTCTCTATGGTTCAAATCCAAGTTATATGTTACTCTGTTTAATCAGTCATGAAGACTGGATCGATAAAAGGGTTAACTATATCTGATTCATATATTCAAATATATTTTATTTTAAATAAAAAGATTTTTTCTTTTATTATGAATATCATACGGGAATCACATAAATGCTACATCATATTTTTAGCTCTTTTATCTTCTTTCTCTGCATAGTTTCCTAAAAACACTATTATATACACTTATGATTTTAGGTATTTCTTGTCTAGACTTTTCACTTCCAAATGTATAGATCACTTCCACCTTATTTACCATACTGATTACTCCACTGAGCTCCAGTTCTCTGTGAATTAATGTTTGAACGAACTTCCACTCTTATGTCTTACAGGAACTGCAAAACTAGCCTTCAAAATTGTGTGAATCTTTATCTAACCCTTCCTCTATGTTATAATTTCTTGGATTGTTGTTTATGTTTCATAGTCAAACTGTTTCACATAGCCACCCAGATTTGGAAATTGGCTAGAGAAAGAAAAGTTGGGAATTGTACTTGTGGTACTAATCAGTAAGATTGACTTCAACCACTTATAAGATATATCGCTGATACATATTTGTGGGGGTCGTCAGGCCTAAAGCCTGGTCTCTGGAGAATGGCACAAACATCTAAAATGGACAGTTGTTAGGTGGATTCCTTCCTTTGGAAGTTGAATTTTGCCTCTTTCTGCATAGACAATGGTACTTCTGGGAGTTGAGTTTACTTCCTGTCTGCTCTTAGATGGCTTTTGTTCTTCTTAGAACTGGGGAGGTTAAAACTTCTCATTATAGTTTCTTCCCTATGCATGTGAGATATGTTAATGCATGGACCAAGTAACTCTGCTTTGAGGCATTCATTGTCCATTCCCTTTTAGCAACCAAATGTCATGCTTGCTTTTAACTCTGCCAGGAGACATCATGTCTGGTCCCACAGAGCAAGTAGATGTCACTCCTGCCTTTCCTTTGCTAGCCCAGAATGTATATATTTTACATAATCCTGTAAAGAATTTGTTCCTGTTCTTCTTTGATTGTTTTCCTATAAATACTCATGTATGCTACAATAAAATGTGCTTGGATAATGGAGGACATCCTAGGCTCCTCTGATCTGATTCCTGATCAATTCCTGTCATTCCCATTTCTGTTTCCTGCATGTAAGTCTGGGTTTATGCTGGTTTGTGGGCCCAGACACATATTGGAAGTAATTTCATTTTTTTCTTGTCTGTAAACTGAAATAGCACCTTACAAATAGTAGATGATTTGTAAGAATTAACTGTCATTTCATAGTTATTGATAAAAGTATATAGGTAATGGCCCCAATATATAGCCCCTTAAAACAATAATTTTAATACTGGATGGTGTGTGTGTGTGGGTACTTTGCTCAGTAATTTCCCACTATAATATTGTCTTTGCTTCAGCAAGTGTTTAGGAAAATGCATGTATAGGAAAACCAAATGAAACTCAGTGAATCACCCATAAAAACCATAGACATGAAAGTAAGACAAAGACTGGTTTATAGCAGGAAAGAAGGGGGATGGGATTGTGTAATAAGGACTGAATGACATAAATAGATTGTATTCATATGTAAAACTCTAAAAAATAAACACTTTTTTCATCTAATAATGAAAGATAGTTTAGTTGCAAAATTGAAACAGCAGTTAAATTTATAATTTATGCAAAGACTGCAAATAGCAGCATTAAAGTAAGAGCATCAATTTTTTAAAAAAGTATTTCATTTATGTGTGTGTGTGTGTGTGTGTGTGTGTGAGAGAGAGAGAGAGACAGAGACAGAGACAGAGACAGAGACAGAGACAGAGAGAAAGAGAACAAATAGGCTACATTTTGCATGTGGAAGTCAGGAGACAACCTTCAGAAGACAGCGTTCTCTTCTTCCACCATTAAGGTTTGTGAGTCAACTCAGTTGATCAGGTTTGAATGTGAGTGCCTTTACCCACTGAGCAATCTCTCTCACTGTAAGAGGATTCCTTATAACCAAAGACTGTGAGGGTTTCAAAAAGCAGACCAGAATTCTTACTGACTTCTTTTTCTGAAGCTTATCAGGAACCACTATCATGGTCACAGAATACCTTAAAACCAGGGAGCCCAAATAGTGTGTTGCTATAGTTGCTTGTATTTTACTAACCAAGTATACAGAGTCTTACAAAACCAGTACCACATTGGAACCCTTCTTGGATGTCACCAAGACCAGGTAACCAAAGCCAGGTACAAATCACCTATTTTGATACTATCAATTAACAATGATCACAAACTAATTAAACTCATCAAAAAGTCATGGGACCCACAATTTCAATGCAAGATTGTTAATTAGCATTCCAATGATTTGACTGGGGTTTAACATCTTACAGATACTTTAGCTAAATGACTGATGGGAAATCCCAGCTCACTAGAATTAACAGTAATTCTCTGTGTTTACTGGTCTCAGGCAGTTTCCTGGTTCATTTGGTCACCTATTACAGGCCTTAATTTGAGGATGGAGCTGGAATATTCAACTTATTTACATTTCTGATCGCTCAAATTAGCTTATTGTAAGAACTGAAGACTAGCTGGGTTTTGTTTTCTTTCCGAGGAGTTATACTTCAGAGTCTTGACATTGTAATTGTGGAATGCATGTTTGTTAAAGACTAAACTCGAAAAGGTAATATGTAATTTCAGTGTATTCTCACTGTCAAAACAATTCACAGGCTGGTCTAATTAAAAGAAAAAAGGGAAGACTTCTTTTATGAGAGACAAAATATGAATTTCAGTGTTAAAATGAATTTTGGGTAGTTATCATGGTAGATAATCTACTGTGACTTAATATCATTATAATTACCCTGTTATATATAACTATATAACTATGTTATTGCACACATAAATTATGTAATGTATATTATAAATATATTATACTATAACCACTTTTTTATTTATTTCTTCCACTCATACAAAGTTGATAAGTACCCCATTCCCCTCCCTCCACTCTTCCCTGGATCCCCTTACTCCCTCCCTCCTTTTCCCTTTGCTTTCCCCCTCCTCCCTCCCTTTCTCCCAGTGCTCCCCCTCCTCCACCACAGTCCTGGAGCATCCTTTAGTGTGCATGTCAAACTTCCCTCTGGGTCCTCTTCTCTGATAAGGTGTAAGGACTCAGTGGCATTGCCTAGAGCTCTTTCTTGTGTTCCCCTTAAGTATAGGAACACTATTGTGGCTGTTAATCCTTTGCCTCTAAGAATCCTAGTGCCTGTGATCCATGCTAGACTTTGGGGGTTCAATGATATGTTGGTAATTGTGCAGGTCACGCAAAGTCTTATGATTACTTTGGCCCTAACTTGTATGGAGTATCTTGTGTATCGTTGCTCCTCCCCATCTTTAGGCTCTTATAATCTCACTGCCCCCTCTTCTGCAAATTTCCCTGAGCTTTAGGATGGGGAGAGATTAGGCTGGCCTAGTTCTAGGTGGTTGATGTAGAGTCAGTTTCTGATTTTCCAAATTATGGTTTGTTGATTTTTCACTGTGTTATTTTTTGTCCTGTTTGAAATAGTCTCCTCAGTGATATCTCCTTCACTGCAGCTTTACTTCTTTAATCTAGTCTTAATAGACAATCAAGTTGTCCTCTTAGACTGTAGTCTAATGAGAAAAAAGTGAAAATTATTCATGGAATCCAGAAATTATTTTTTCACACAAATTATTCCTACAAATATTTGGCAAGAGCATAGATATTTCTCTAAAGAAAATTTACAAATTGCCAATAAACACTTAAAGAGGACTTCAACATCATTTGTTGTTGAATAAAATGTGAATAAAAATTATTACCTCACATCTGTTATGGTGCATTAGTTGCTTTTTGCCATTTGATAAAATACTGAAACAGTATGGAATAGAAGAAATGTTTACTTTGGTATATAGTTTTAGTGAGTTTATTCCATGGTTGCTTGGTCCTGATTGCTTTGGTCCTGTGGTGGCAGTATATCAGTGAAGGAGGATGTGGCGAACAAAGCCTTTTCTCCTTGTGGAAACAAGGAAACAGAAAAGCCAGGGGCTTATTGGCTTTAAGAATTTGCATTAGTAGTGTTTTAATCCCCATGACAAAATAAGATAATCTTAGGAAAGAAAGGTTATTTTGGCTCAGAGGTTTATTTGGTTCCAGAAGTTGCAAACCTTGATCTGCAAGATCCATTGCTGTGGGACTGAGGTAAGGCTAAGAGAGCATCATGGCAGAAGACAAAATGGAGCAGAACTGTTCACAACCACCAGGAAGTAGAGAGGACAGGACTGGAGTCAGGATTTACCCTTCAAAGGCATGCCCAGAGGTAGTCTATCTTCTCTTACTAGATTCTACCACCAAGTACATTCAGCTGTGAATTCCTTAATGTATTGGTTCCATTTGAGGAAGTTGCCTCTCAATAATATTGCCAGCTGGAGAACAAGACATGAACATTTCATAGTTGAAGTATAACTAAGAGCATGCTGCCAGTGGCATGAATTCCTCCACTAGGTTTTACCTAAAAGTTTCACAACCTCTCACTGTTGCCACAGGCTGGAAACCTGCCTGTTAACACAGCGGCCTCTGGATAGCATAGAAGATGTAAACTATAGCAAGTATCTATAAATAAAAGCGAAGGAAAGTGACAAGTGTTGTAAGGATGTGAAAGATAGTACATTTTCATTTCAATTTACATTGCTTGTGGGAATTGAAAATGTGCCTCTACCAAAAATAATTTGTTGGTTCTTCAAATGCTATATATAAATTACTCTATGTCCTAGCAATTACACTCCTAGATTTAATCTTCAGAGCCTTTTCACATGCTTTGCACTCTATCAGGGGTGGTAATTTGACCAGTTTCCTATGGCCTTTGCATATTGTTTCATAGTAGAAATGTGGTACATTTATTCTTGCCAAGAGAAGTGCAATGTTGTGTTTAGTGTCTGCATGGATGAGTGTTTCTGTCCATCTCCTTGTTATTTCTGTTTCAAGTGTTCATTCTGTTCATGGAAGTAATTATAGAGTACATTTCATTTATCTATCTGTACTTATTTGTCTGTCTTTTTTACTGGAATTTTTGCTTCATATGAGCAGACCTCTGTTTTACCCATCCAGTGACAGCATTTGCCTGACACCTGAAGCAATTCCATAAATATGTATAAAGAGGAATATATTTATATATGTATAGTATATAAAATCAAAGAAGTTTGCCTTAAAATATAAAACAAAACATGTTATATAATGCATTAATGAACATTTAATATATTTTCCATCATTATTGCACTCATATGATACTCTGGAAAAGAGGCTTTGTAGTTTGATTTTTGCCCCTATTTGCATAGATGTACTTAATCTCTACAAATATTATTTTCATTGAGAAAGCTCTTGAATAATCCAGTCTACCTTGCATGACTTTTTTTAAGGACTTAAAAAAAAAACCGAAAGAAATGTAAATTTCTGTTTCATTTGCTCAGAAAACTTTTCCCCTTCTTTTCGCTCTAAGGCTGTTTTGTTTTGATGGTCAGGTGTATTTCTTGGAGGCAGCAAACAGATGAATCCTGCTAGTCAGTATCTTTTGATGCAGCCTGAGACTATTAATATTCAAAGTTATTATTGAAAATTATATAGAAAATTGACTTTTGTAATTTTATAGGCTTGTAGTATTTAGTACATTCCTATGCATCACTTGCTTAACTTCTGTTCTATTATAGTTTATACTTTCCTGGAGCCCCATGGATGAGTTTATCTTTCATCTCAACATATAAAAATTCCTTCATGTATCTTTTGTAGTGCTGGCTTAGAGGTCATGGATTCATTAATTCAGGATTATGATTGACAGTTTTTCTTTCTTTATCAATTATAATGAATATTTTTTATGGATATAGTAATCTACATAACATTCCTCCAGCAAGTAACATATACCCAGAGAAACACACAGACACTCTACACTAATGAAACTGAGAACAGGAGACAACAGAATTATTATTAAGAATTGCATTTAATATCTAGAATTGAAGAAGATTTAGACAAATGAAAACATTTTGTGTTTTTTTAGACATTAAAATTAAAGACAGAGCATTGAAAGTGAGCAATTCATAGCATTTGTTCACACTAGAGTCCTTGTTCTGTAGAAGAAACTTTTGGAACTGTAGCACTTGGAATTTATAGATGCAGCTCATTGCAAAAGGATTGTTCTTAGGTGAGGCAGCAACTGACTTTTTTTTTTTTAGCAACTGACTTTTTTTTTAATACATTTATTATTATTTCAGCTCATACAAACTTAATAGGTACACCAGTTCCCTCCCTTCCTCCTCCTCCCCCCGAACCCCTGCTCCCCCTCCCCTCCACTTCCCTCCCCATCCCCCAGTGCCTCCCCCCCAATTCCCAGAGAGTCCTTTCTTGTGCATGCCTGACTCTCCTCTGGGCCCTCCTCTCCGATGACCTACAAGGACCCAGTGGCCTTTCCCTGAACCCTTTCCCGTGTTCCCCTTAAGCATAGGAACACTGCTGTGGCTGCCAATCCCTTGCCTCCAAGGATCTTGGTGCCTTTAGCAGATTTAGCAACTGACTTTTAAGCCTGGTCTTGAGTGCATTTTAAGCTATCAGTACCCTTCCCCCCACATACATACCTCCCTACCCTCTGCTTCCTCATTTCCTGTTTCTCCCTTTTCTGGACCTCATTTTCATTGACTTTTATTTGAATGGTGAAGGATAGGCACAGTTGTTCTTAAATTTCCCTGGGAATTTTGATGCAGGTTGGATGAGGAATGACTAATGTAGCAGAGTGTGTGTTCTGCTTATTGAAAGGTGTCAATGTAAATGTTTAGCACACAGTAAGCACTGGGTAATTAAAAAGTGAAAATAATAGTCATCTCTGATAATGGCTAAAGGTGAAACTGGGCACTTTTCCTGTTCCCCTAGTCTGTGTATATCATCTAATCAGGTGAATAAAAATAATAAAAATAATAAAAACATTTAAAAATTACAGTTGGGGCTGGGAGATAACGCAGTAAATGATGAAGTGTCTGCTACACAAATATGAGGACATAGATTAAAACTGGTTTGGTGATATGAATTCATAACTTAGCCAATGAGCTTCAGGAATTGGACTAATTTTGCCATCACTAGAGTAACAACATTTTCTGGACCATAGTAGATAATAAGATTAAAAATGGCAGAAAAGTAGCAGAACTCTTTTTGGGGGAGGCAATACAAATTGAGATTTACATAGCCTGGAAAGAATTCCTTGAGAACAAACATTGGTAGTGATCTGATTAAAATTAGGAATTGAATCATAGAACTCTCTAGAGTGTTCTTAGTAAAAAGAAACCCTTTGGTTTATATACACATTATGTGCCTGAGGGAGGTAGAAGTGGAAGGGACTTAAATGATGTTAGTATGTACTAGTGAAAGGAGGGATGGGATTCAGGTGGTATGAAGGGCTTGGGTCTAAAGAAGTGAAGGTTTCGAATGACATTGGGTGGATGTGAGGAGGTGTGTAATGAAATCTGGCACACCAGAAGGGATCTCACCTCTGACTTCTGTTATTGGACTGAAGATTGAAAAGGTTTGAAGCTGGTATTAGTTAGAAGGGTTTCACAGTCATTTAGATAACAGAAGATGCTGAATCAGTGGTAGTTATGGAGGTTAATTGGATTTGGACATACTATAAAGGTATGCTGACAGAACTTCAGACCAAACCAAAGAGAAATTGTTTCCACTTTGGAAAAGCAGGTAAAGAATATAAGAAACAGATTCGAAGTCAACTTTATTTACTCATTTTTTAAATTATGAAATTTATGTATTATGCTAATCAAATTATTTGATCATAAAAATACCTTTTCTTGATATATATTTAACCTATCTTACTTAGATAATAACAAAATCAGTCTTAGGACTTATAGGATTTATTTTTTTGTATGTATTGCAAATGATTTAAAACTAAGTGCTTGACTGACCAGACAGCTCAGTGGGGAAGCCTGCTTGCAAGCCTGGCAACCCGAGTTTTATCTCTGAAAGCCCATACACTGGAAGGAGAGAGCTGAACGCCTCTTCTCTTTTTCTCTCTTTCTTAAATAAAAACTTAATGTCTTACATTGGGAATTTGTGTTAAAAATAAAATATTTCTTATAGCATATATATATACATATATATATGTAAAGTTGTCTGAGGAGACAGTAGAGTTTTGTTGCTGTTGCTGATGGAAACTGAAGCTAGCAGCACATACTAAGCAGGAGCTCCACCACTGAGCTATGTTTCCAAACAGAAAATAATTTATTTTCAGGGGAAAAATTAGTGATATACTTTTAAATAGAAGAGTAATTAAGTAATTTCTTTCTTCATTTTAATATATAGTCATGTGAATTCTGAGATTTATCAGTAGAGGGCAGCAAAGATCCAGGTAGTACATTTTCAGGGCCGGGGAAGTTTTGTTTGCCAAGTTTCCTTTTTTTTCACTTGTAAGAACTTTGTCCCACCTTACCTTTTAATGACATGCTTTGGCAATATCATATAGGTTTTTGCTTAAAACCCTTGTAACTATGATTCAAATGCTCATCCCTCATCCTGTAGGGCTTATAAATTCTTTCTGAATGAGAACATGTATTTCTTTCTTTCTGTCATTTAGGGAGTACCAGGGCCAGGAAAATATGACATTAAAAGCCAGTTTCAGAAGACTGAAGACACATCACAGAGTGCATATGATGCTTCTTCCATGTTCCTTTCTCAGACTGAGGTAATGGTCTGTAACCATTTTTCATATGTATAGTGTAGGAGGAATAATGTGAAGGCAGCAACAAAACTAAGGTGTTTAAGATTAATAAAAAGAAAAGTGCTATCAAGCAAATTACAAATGGATACCAAGCTAAACTTATTATAATATTAACAATAATATGTAGATGAATATTTGAACTGAGTCATCAACTAAATGTTTTTTATTAAGCAAATTTATCTATGTGAATATCTATTTCAAATGATTAGAAATTACTCTGAGTTTTAAGATATATTTTAATGAAGTTGGTGCAATGGCTCAGGTGTTAAAGCGCTTGCCACACAAATAAGACCGGAGTTCTGATCCATAGAACTTAAATAAATGCTGAGTGAGTGTAGCATCCTGCTTGTAATTTCAGCTTTGGAAGGAAGAGTCAGAGAATCTCCAGAGAAAACTGACTGGTAGGACTAGCTGTATGTAGATTTGATTAACGACAGTCACTCAAAGAACAAGCTGAAAGAGTGATTGAGAAAGACTCCTGACATCAACTGTTGGTCTGAACATAGGCAGATGCACACACATGTTCTGTGTACCTGCACATGTATACATATGAAAACCAAAAAAAAACTTGGTAATGAATCTGTAGAACATTAATTTGTAACCCATGTGGGAAAATATGTTTTTTGGAGAGAGTGAATGTTTTAAGGAACTTGGTAATGAATCTTAATCTGCAACTACCACTGGGACTTTAATTAGTGTTGCTGCAGACAGAACATCTATTTTCCACTAACCGTTTCAAATAGTCAAAGAAACTTACTGAGTGGCCTTGGAGGTTCCTTTTTTTATTACTATTATTTTTTTATTATTATTTCCACTCATACAAACTTAATAGGTACACCAGTTCCCTTCCTCCCTCCTCCTCCCCCCGAACCCCCTGCTCCCCCTGCTCTCACCCCTCCCTCCCCATCCCCCAGTGCCTTCCCCCCAATTTCCAGAGAGTCCTTTATTGTGCATGCCTAACTCTCCTCTGGGCCCTCCTCTCCGATGACGTACAAGGACCCAGTGGCATTTCCCTGAACCCTTTCTCATGTTCCCCTTAAGCATAGGAACACTACTGTGGCTGTCAATCCCTTGCCTCCAAGGATCTTGGTGCCTTTAGCAGATGCTAGACTTTGTGAGGTCAATAGTGTGTTGGACATTGCGCAGGGCATGCAAAGTCCTATTATGATTGCTTCGGCCCTAACTTGTGTGGAGTATTTTGCAAATCATTGCTCCTCCCATCCTTTTGCTCTTACAATCTTACCACCCCCTCTTCCGCAAATGTCCCTGAGCTTCAGGATGGGGAGAGATTAGTCTGACCTAGTTCTAGGTGGTTGATAAAGAGTCTCTGAAGTTCTGGATTATGGGTTGTTGATTTTCTTTTGCAGTTTTGCTGCTCCTGCAATGCCCTTCACTCCATCTTGCTGGGCATTGCATGTCACCCCCTGGCCAGAGACAAAAAGCTGTTAAACTGGAGTCTTGATATAAGAGCACATTCAAGGGTAGATGTAATAAAAGTAGGAAACCTCAGTGAGGGAGGGGTCAATCACCCAATTGCAAAATGGTTACTTTTTATCTGCCAGACTATATGCCCTCCCCTTCTGGTGAGATCATACCCCCTCAGTTGTAAATGATCAGGAAGGAACGACTGTGAAGACTGTGAACTTAACCAGATATCACATTACTTACTTGCATTCCTTGATGGAGGCCTATTTTCTCTGCTGTAACATAGTCCCCTCTCTCCTTGTTTCTGGTGTGGCCCTCCAACCCCATCCCTCCTGTTCATAATCCTTGCAATTACCGTAGATATTACATAGATTTACCTTTGAGTATCTCAAGTTGGGCTGGGTGGGTTTGGTACTAGGAGCCACCTGTGAGGGAGTACATATGGCGCTTAATTTCTGGGTTTGGGATACTTCACTTAATATAATTTTTTCTAATGACATCCATTTCCCGACAAATTCCAGTAATTCATCATTTTTGATGGCTGAGAAGTACTCCATTGTATAGATGTACCACATTTCCTTATCCACTCGTCAACTGTTGGACATTTGGGTTGATTCCATGACTTTGCTATTGTAAACAGTGCTGCTATGAACATGGTCATGCTTGTGCTATCGAGGTGAACCTCTGCTGCATGGGGGGTTATTCCCAAAAGTGGAATAGCAGGGTCATATGGCATTTCAATCTTTAATTTCTTTAAGAATCGGCCTTGGAGGTTCCTAAATCATTTACAAGGAAGGACAACTAAGATACCAGCAAACTATAACACAGCAGCTTCCAGAGCAAGATGGTTATGAAATTTATCTATCAGTGCTTTGTTCAACTCACTCTGATTGCTTTGTTTAACTCGGAAAAGTTATTAACTTTCAGGTGACTATAGACAACTACTTTGGTTTTATTATACTTGAGACACCATCTTGGAGACAGGGAGATTAAAAATACATTTTGTAGGTATAATTAAAGTAATATTTTAATGGATTAGATGTTGTAGTGAGGGACTGGGAAGACTCAAGGGTGAATACTAGATTTCAGCCTTTGCAACTTAATAGTACTTAAGGCACTGCACAAGATAGAAATGTGAGGGGAAGGGCAACATGTGCATGCATGCTTGATTTTTAAAAAACGCAGCTTTACAGATAGATAGCACTCTCAGTTTTGTGCTGTCTGCGCTCTTCTGATATATAAACTCTATTTTTATATAATTTGGCATATATGTATATAATTTTATATAACTTGCACCAATTACTTAAATTGTATTCTTAAAACTGGAAAATAAAACAATGTTTTTGTTTAAAGAGATGATAGAAGCAAGAACATTGGTTTTGAGGTAACAGACATGGATGAGTTAAACCTGAACTGATTGGTAATGAATCTGTAGACCATTAATTTGTAACCCATGTGGGAAACTATGTGTTTAGCTGACTATAAAGAGGTTATTATACTAACCATCATAGAAAAATAAATAATCCAATTAACATGAACATACGTGGGTCCAAAATTTCAGTCTTATGGGAGTAAATGCAGATATGTTTCTGGGACATTCTAAGTGTTATTTCAGGAATTGTCTGGTATTATGTAGTTTATTCCTTTATGTCTTCAAGCATTGATTTTTAAAATACAGTATTTTATTTATAAAAATGGTTCTTGGTTCTTTGTCCTGGATGAACATTAGAAGCATCTGTGGGAATTTTAGTACATTCACATATTCAGGAGTTATCCTGGAGGTGCCCCCGTGTCCCAGCGCCACACAGGCGGCCTCCAACTTTGCCTGGGCCCCGCCCAGGATCCCAGCCCCTTGCATCCTCCTGCCCTCGTGCCACCGTCCCCCACCAGGTCCCAGGTGAGTCTGCCCAGCCTCCCCACCCCAGGTGCCCCGTGTCCCAGAGGCACCCAGGAGGCCTCTGGCTTTGTCTGGGCTGAGCTCCGGACCCCAGCCCCTTGCGTCCTCATGCCCGCGCGCCTCTATCCCTCCCCCCCACCCCCCCTGCCAGGTCCCAGATGAGTCCGCCCAGTCCCCCCAGGTGCCCCCGTGTCCCAGCGGCACCCAGGCACCCTCTGGCTTTGCCTGGGCCCCGCCCCAGACCGCAGCCCCTTTCTTCCTACGGCCCGTTGGTCCGCCTCGACCAGACAGGACTTGCTCACATTCCTCCATCCCTGGAGCTTGGGTGGGCCACTAAGCCAAGTCCCAGGTCTCAGGTGAAGAATTCTGCCATCAACATCAGCTCCTCTGCCTCTCCGGCCCACCGGGGACCCACGCACGTGGTCCACGGAAGATACACTGCTACTCAGAATTCAATAGAGTCCAAAGGAAACTCAAGAAAAACTCTAAGGAACAAAGGCCATACATCTGGAGTCCTCTACAATCATCCTATCACGTGGGAGAGATACTTCACCTCCAGCCCAAAGATAAGTAAACCTCCTTTTTTTCACCTTACTGATCCTTTCTACTATCAATTGCTGTAGATCAACTTCTCCATACAGCCACCCCAAAAACATATACAACACCAGGTAGTACACCACTCACCCTCACATATCACCAAGATACTAAATCGTAAAAGTGCACTACCATGCTAATATTCACCCCTTGTGTACTTAACCTGACTTAACTGATGTACTAACAGCCTAATAGCCTCATCTAGGAAATTACAATAACAATACACAAACATACCCAATCCAAGGCAAGGACTAGTAATAACTGGCAAGGGTAATAATACCAACTAAATCAGTTCAGTGAAAAACACACAGAAACTGAAAAGTCCTAAAAATCGAAACAATACCCAAGTTGAAGTGCAGAACCACGACAAACAAATCCCAAGAAGACCAATCTCCCACGGAAAGAATTAACCACATAATGATGGATTCCGACCAGAACAAATTCACAGAAAATAGCCAAGAAAGCCAGACCCAACATAACGACTTTCAGAGTATGATCATTACCATGATTAATTCTATGAAGAGGAAATCCAAGAAGAGTTAAATAACCGTATCAACCACTTTGAACAGGAACACAACAGGCACTTGGAAGAGTTGAGAAAAACAGTTCAAGAAACAAAAATAGGCATAGAATAGTTAAAACAGTCTCAGGAAGAGTTTAAAATTGAACTAAAAGACAAATTATCTTCAACCCAGAACTCAACAGAGAGTCTTATCAGCAGAACAAATAAAGCAGAAAATAGAATTTCAAATCTTGAAGACAAAGTGGGAGAATTAACCAGCTCAATGGAAGAGATTGTTAAAGCCAAAAAGATACTGGAGAGGAACATTCAAGAGATATGGGACACCCTGAAGAAGCCTAACATGCACATTCATGGAACACCAGAACAAGAATCCCAAAATATCACACCTGAGGAAATATTTCAAATCATCATAAATGAAAACTTCCCACAAATGAGAGGCCCATCCAAATACAAGAGGCATTTCGCACTCCAAACAGATATGACCAAAATAGAAAATTGCCACAGCAAATAATAGTCAAAACGCTCCACATTCAAGACAAAGAAAAGGTGCTGAGAGCTTCAAGAGAAAAAAAGCAACTCACTTTTAAAGGTAAACCTGTGAAAATAACAAATGACTACTCAATGGAAACAGTAAAAGCAAGAAGAGCTTGGAGGGACGTACTTCAAGTATTGAATGAGCAAAAATGCCAACCCATACTGATATACCCGGCAAAACTATCTGTCATGATTGAGGGAGAAAGAAAAGTTTTCCAGCCCAAAGACAACTTGAAGGGATACATGTCTACCAAACCAGGCCCTCAAAAAAATGCTAGAAATGATACTCAAGCTTGAAGAAAAGAACAAGCGTATGTAGGAGGACAGAAGGGAAGTATAATACCACCAAAATATAAATATCAAACAATACGCTTACAAAATCCACTAAACATAAAAAATGTCCAAATTAAAAATAATTTCTCTATTATAACATTAAATGTCAATGGTATTAACTTACTGAGTAAGAGACACAGATTACAAACTTGGATTAAAAACCACAATCCAACAATCTGCTGCCTTCAGGAAACTCATCTCACCACAAAAGATAGGCATATCCTAAAAATGAAAGGCTGGTCCAAAATTTTGCAAGCTAATGGAACCAGGAAACAGGCAGGGGTAGCAATTATGCTTTCGGACAAAGTGGACTTCAAACCAAAGAAAATCATAAGAGACACAAATGGATACTACATTTTAGTCAAAGGTACAATTCACCAGGAAGACTTCACAATACTGAATATATATGCACCCAATAGGGGCCCCTCCACATTCATTAAGAAAACCCTACAGCATCTTAAATAAGAAATCAACGCCCAAACGATAATTCTTGGGGACTTCAACACTGCCCTCTCAACATGGGATAGATCAACAGGTAAAAAACTTAGCCGAGACACTTTGGAACTTAATCAAACCCTTAAAGAAATGGACCTTACAGATCTCTATCGAACTTTTCATTCATGCACCAAAGAATACACATTTTTCTCAGCAGTACATGGAACTTTGTCCAAAAAAGATCACATATTAGGCCACAAAACGAATCTACACATGTACAAAAAAGTTGAAATTCTAACCTGTGCCCTATCAGACCACCATGGTCTAAAGCTGGACATCCACAACACAACAAACAAGAGAAAATACACTAACTCCTGGAAACTTAACAATATGATGCTGAATGAGAAGTGGATTCAGGAAGAAATTAAAAAGGAAATTCAAGATTTCCTGAAAGTGAACGATAATGAAAATATAACTTACAAAATCTCTGGGACACAATGAAAGCTGTACTAAGAGGTAAGTTCATAGATCTTAATGCCTACATCAAAAAAATGGAAACATCAGAAATAAATAACTTAACAATACAGCTTAAAGCTTTAGAGAAACTAGAGCAATCTGATCCCAAAAGTAGCAGAAGAGAGGAGATTAGCAAAATAAGGGGAGTAATCTGAAATTGATATTAGGAAAACGATAGAGAAAATCAACCAGTCAAAAGGTGGTTCTTTGAAAAAAATCAATAAGATTGATACACCCCTATCTAAATAAACCAAAAGCAAGAGAGACAAAACCCAAATTCACAAAATTAGAAATGAACATGGAATTATCACTACTGATACCCAAGAAATCCAGAGAATAATAACATCATATTTCAAAAACTTATACTTTGTGAAGTTTGCCAACATAAAAGAGGTGGATGAATTTCTAAGTAAACACAACTTACCTAAATTGAATCAGGAAGTTGTGAATTATTTAAATAGTCTTATAACATATGAGGAAATTGAAGAAGTAATCTTGAATCTTCCCACCAAAAAATGTCCTGGACCAGATGGATTCAACACAGAATTCTACCAGACATTTAAGGAGTTAATAATACCAATACTCCTTAAACTGTTCCATCAAATAGCAAAGGAAGGAACACTACCAAATTCCTTCTATGAAGCTAATATCGTCTTAATCCCAAAACCTAATAAAGATTCACTTAAAAAAGAAAACTATCAGAGAGAACTGTGTTCTCTCTGATGAACACAGACGCAAGGATTCTCAACAAAGTCTTAGCAAATCGGATTAAAAAACATATCAAAAAAATCATTCTCATGGACCAAGTGGGCTTTATCCCTGGCACACAAGGTTGGTTCAACATACGCAAATCAATAAATGTAATTCATCATGTAAACCAGTCCAAAGTCCAAGACCACATGATACTCTCGATAGATGCAGAAAAAGCTTTTGACAAGATCCAACAGCCTTTTATGGTCAAAACGCTAGAGACAGTAGGAATGGAAGGAACCTTTATCAATATAATAAAAGCTGTATACAACAAGCCCACAGCAAGGATTATGCTCAATGGGGAAAAACTGGAAGCATTCCTGCTTAGATTGGGAACTAGACAGGCTGTCCACTCTCACCACTTCTATTCAATGTTGTACTTGAAGTATTAGCTGAAGCCATAAGACAAGAAAGGGGCATAAAAAGGATTCAAATCCGCAGGAAGAAGTCAAACTATCCCTATTTACAGATGACATGATCTTATACCTGAGTGATCCCAAAAACTCCACCAGGAAGCTCCTGGAACTAATTGAGAAGTTCAGCAGGGTAGCAGGATACAAAATAAATGTACAAAAATCAGAGGCCTTCCTATATATGCCCAGAATGAAAGAAGTGAAAAAGCCCTGAAAGAAACAATCCCATTTACTGTAGCCGCTTGGAAAATGAAATACCTTGGTATAAACCTAACCAATGAAGTAAGTGACCTTTACAATGAAAACTTGAAACCCTAAAGAAAGAAATTGCAGAAGACACCAGAAGGTGGAAAGACTTGCCATGTTCCTGGATTGGCAGATCAATCTCGTAAAAATGACCATCCTACCAAAGGCAATACACAGATTCAATGCTATACCAATTAAAATCCCTGCTACCAACTCTCAACAGTTGGGATCTTGTGAAATTAAAGAGCTTCTGTTCAGATGAAGAGATTGTAACACGAGCTCAAAGGCAACCCACAGAATGGGAGAAAATCTTCACTAACCACATATCTGATAGAGCTCTACAATCCAGAGTGCACAAAGAACTTAGAAAACTAAACACCAAGGAAATTAATGGCCCAATTAAGAAATGGGCCCTGGAACTTAAAAGAAACTTTACTAGGGATGAAATTAAAACATCTACCAAATATCTTAAAAAATGCTCCACTTCCTTAGCCATCAGGGAAATGCAAATCAAAACTTCCCTGAGATATCATCTCACCCCGGTCAGGATGGCAAAAATCCACAATACATACAACAACAAATGCTGGAGAGGATGTGGAGAGAGGGGAACTCTCCTACATTGCTGGTGGGAATGCAGGCTCATACAGCCACTTTGGTGAGCCATCTGGAGATTCTTAAAGAAATTAAAGGTTGAAATGCCATATGACCCTGCTATTCCACTTTTGGGAGTAACCCCACATACAGCAAAAATTCACTTCGATAGCACAAGCACGACCATGTTCATAGTAGCACTGTTTACAATAGCAAAGTCATGGAATCAACCCAAATGTCCAACAGTTGACGAGTGGATAAGGAATCTGTGGTACATCTATACAATGGAGTACTACTCAGCCATAAAAAATGATGAATTACTGGAATTTGCCAGGAAATGGATGTCATTAGAAACAATTGTATTAATTGAAGTATCCAGGACACAGAAAATTAGGCGCTGTATGTACTCCCTAATAGGTGGCTCCTAGTACCAAACCCACCCAGTCTACCTAGAGATACTCAAGGATAAATCTCTATAATACCTACAGTAATTGCAAGGGTTATGAACAGGAGGGATAGGGTAGGAGGGCCACACCAGAAACAAGAGAGGGGGGACCATGTGACAGCAGAAAAAATAGGCCTCCATCAAGGACTGCAAGTAAGTAATGAGACATCTGGTTAAGTTCACAGACTTTTGTTCCTGATCATTTACAACTGAGTGGGTATGATCTTACCAGAAGGGGAGGGCAAATAATCTGGCAGATAAAAAGTAACCATTTTACATATGGGTGATTGACCCCTCCCTCACTGTGGTTTCCTACTTTTATTACATCTACCTTTGAATATACTCTTATAACAAGTCTCTAGGTTAACAGCTTTTTATCTCTGGCCAGGGAGTGATATCCAATACCCATTAGGGTGGAGCCAAGGGCATTGCAGGAGCAGCAAAATTGTAAAAGAAAATCAACAAACCACAATCCAAAACTTCAGAGACTCTATATCGACCACCTAGGACTAATCTCTCCCCATCCTGAAGCTCAGGGAAATTTGCGGAAGAGGGGGCAGTAAGATTGTAAGAGCACAAGGATGAGAGGAGCAATGATACACAAGATACTCCACACAAGTTAGGGCCGAAGCAGTCATAATTGGACTTTGCATGCCCTGCGCAATGTCCAACACACTATTAACCCCACAAAGTCTAGCATTTGCTAAAGGCACCAAGATCCTTGGAGGCAAGGAATTGACAGCCATAGTAGTGCTCCTTATGCTTAAGGGGAACACGGGAAAGGGTTCAGTGAAATGCCACTGGGTCCTTGTACATCTTCGGAGAGGAGGGCCCAGAGGATAGTCTGGCATGCACATTAAAGTATTCTCTTGGGATTTGGGGGAGAGGTACTGGGGGATGGGGAGGGAAGGGTGAGGGTAGGGAGGCAGGGGGGTCGGGGGGAGGAGGAGGGATGGAGGGAATCTGTGTACCTATTAAGTTTGTATGAGCGGAAACAATAAAAAAAAGTTAAAAAGAGTTATCCTGCCTGTCTACTATTCTTCTCAGAGACTGATTGCATTGCTCTAGAGTAAATCCCAGATAGAAATATTTGTTTTTTAACTCCTTAAGTGAACAGATAGGGTTCAAAATGATCATTTTTTTAAACATTGGACTTGATAGTGATAAGATAATAAACATTAAAATGGGATAGACCTTTGAGAATGAACTTGATAAGATATCCACATGAACCTACAGTTTCTAATACATATGTAAGTATATATGCACACATGTACATAAATAAATACGTATATGGGAACATAACTATGAATATGTGTGCATTTGTACACAGATTTGTCTGTTAAGGCTAAGACAGTTCAGGAACAAGGAATATTTCCATTTCCAGGATCATAAACATCATCAGGATCATACTATCCTCTCTGATAAGGAAGGGTCTCCTTTAAGACTTTGCTGATATCCATGAAAGTGGAAGATGAATCTGTAATATTTTGCTATGTCACAGGATTCTAAAAACCAAAAATGAGAGTATATTATAAGGATATAGGAACCAACTTAAAACATCCCAAATTATAAAATTAAATAATGAATTTATTAAATATTAGTCATTGCTGAGGTTTTTCTTTTCTTCTATTGCTGTGAGTCAACACATTTATGTACAATTTTAGGAGAAAGGGAAATTTATTTGGGTTACAGTTGCAGAGGAGAGATATAATCCATTTAGTTGGGAATCTTGTAGCGGAAGGAATGGCTTGGAAGCAGAAGCAAGAAGGTTTATTCAGGTTACCACAGCCATCATAGAGGCAGAGTAAGCAATAGCCAACTATGGAAGCCAGACTATCAGATCTCAAAGCTTACCCAGTGTGGTGTGCCCTTTTCCAGCAAAGTTTCACTTCCTAAAGGTGCCACAACCTTCCTCAGCATTATCATTAGCTAAAGACTCAAACACATGAACCTGTGTGGGGTAACTCACATTCAAACCAGGACAATCATCTGACTGACATTCATGAGGCATTCATCAGTCCAATACCCATCAGGGTGGAGCCTAGGGCATTGCAGGAGCAGCAAAACCAAAAAAAAAAAATCAACAAACCATAATCTAGAACTTCAGAGACTCTATATCAATCACCTGGAACTAGGCCAGCCTAATCTCTCCCCATCCTGAAGCTCAGGGAAATTTGCGGAAGAGGGGCTGTAAGAGCACAAGGATGGGAGGAGCAATGATATGCAAGATACTCCACACAAGTTAGGACCGAAGCAATCATATTTGGACTTTACATGCCCTGCGCAATGTCCAACACACTATTGACCCCACAAAGTCTAGCATTTGCTAAAGGCACTAGGATCCTTGGAGGCAAGGGATTGACAGCCACAGTAGTGTTCCTAAGCTTAATGGGAACACAGGAAAGGGTTCTGGGAAATGCCACTGCGTCCTTGCATCTCATCGGAGAGGAGGACCCAGAGGAGAGTTTGGCATGCACATTAAAGGATGCTCCAGGGGTGGGAGGGGGAGGCACTGAGGGATGGGGAGGGAAGGGGGAGGGGAGGGGGACACAGGGGGATAGGGGGTTGGAGGGAGGGGGGAACCTGTGTACCTGTTAAGTTTGTATGAGTGGAAATTAAAAAAAAAGAAATGAAAGAAAAATTTAAAAAAATCACATCTGACACTGTACTGTACTGTGGTATGTATTGAATTGTAAATGTAATCGAAGCATGAAAGTCACTGGTAATTTTGGAATATGAATTATAGATTGAAATATCTTTTTTTTTTTTTTTACTAAATTTGATAACTACATTGTGGATATATTCCTAGTTTATAAAAACATACCAAAATACTTATAGGTAAATGTAACAGTTACTTTAAAGAAGTACTACACATAGAAATTTTTCCTTTTTGCTCTCCTCCCTCTCTCCCTCCCTCCTTCCCTCCTTCCCTCCCTTATTTCTTTCCTTCCCTCCCTTATTTCTTTCCTTCCTTTCTTTGTTTCTTTCTTTCTCTCTTCTCCCTACCTTTTTCTGTTTCTCTTCATAATGCCTTATTTATTCCAGATTGGCACTAAGTTTATTATGTAGCTAAGGGTGAGCTTAAATTTCTGTTTCTCCTGCCTCTTCCTCCCACGTGCTGAGATTACAGTTATGTGACATGATTCTAGGATTATGTTGTGCTGGGATCAAATGCAGGACTTCATGCACTCTAAGCTAACAATCTACCAACTGAGCTACATTCTCAGTTTCTATATATAGAATTTTCCATCAAATATATGTATGTATACATACACATATTTATGTATACATGCATATTTAATACATGTATGTGTGTGAGACCTGGGAGAGACAATGTGCAAACAGAGCAAATGGAGTAATAGTTAACAAAAAAGTGAATTTGAGTTAGAGGATCAAGTATTTTCTGCATTTTTTTCATTTATGCATTAAAAATTGAAAACATTTTAAAAGGAAAAGCAAGATTATACAATCTTCCATTTTAAGTGTTTGTAGTTATAGACCTATATTTAATTTCAGTAAGCTAATAAGTCATATTGAATTTTAAAATCACAAATCTGAGTTTTTGTTTTTCTTAAATTAATTATTAAATATTTCTTAAATTATTTCTTTAAATATTTTTTAAAAAATCTTAATGATATTATTAAATTAGCTATAGATATTTTTGAGGATCATTGTAAATGTAGTGTAGTATTATTACATTAAAGAGATAAAAGATCTGGAATAATGACAATAAAGTTCTTGTTCTGGGAAGATCATATAGTTTTTCATTAAATACAAAATAAAAGTGAAAGTGATGTACACTATCATCTAGGACTATAATCCAAGAGATGATTTCCTTCTAAAGGAAGTCAGGCACATAAGATATGCTAGTATACAGGGGAGTTTTTAAAAACTAAATCTATATATTTTATGTTTTGATCTTAGATCTTATTTCACCTAGATTTCCTTCAGACTATTAAGAAATAAACTCTAAATGTGATATTGCTCAGAATACAGATTTTAAATAATGAAGTAGCAAAATGTGCATTAGTTTCTTACTGGCTTGCTTTTCTGGTCTTCATTAGAGATTTGCACCTATGCAATCATCTGTTCCAGCTCCTGGCACATATAATGTCACTCGAACTGCTTTGAGCTGTCCAAAGAAAAAATCAGGAAAGAATTCTCCATTTGGTCAAAGTGCTGCTCGATTCACTCAGAAGTCTAATGAAGAGAAAATGAAAGGTTAGCAATGAATCTTTTTTGTTCTTTTATATCCTATACTATTAAAATGAACATGTTAGAGAGTTCATTTTCACATTTATATTGTAATTTTATATGTCCATCCATATAATAAGCATTAACTTTGACAAATATTCTACCATGTATTCTTTTTTCTTTTTTCCATATTTTACTTTTATTCTAATCGTACAATCTCAATAGGTCCCCCTGTCCTCTGCCTCCACCATCCCCTTCCCAGTCATCCCTCATGGCATTTCCCATTCCCCCTTTCCTTTCACCCCCCTCCTTTCCTTCCCCTCAGTTCTTCCCCTTCTTCCCTTCCTCCCTCCCATCCCCTGGAGCATCCTTTTATGCGAACACCAAACCTGTCTCTGAGTCCTCCACCTTCTTGCGCTCCCCGTTAGTATGGGAACTCAATTATGACTGTTTAATTCCTTGGCTCTAAAGATCTTACTGCCTAGAGCCTTCTCTCCTGTGATCCATGATAGACTTTGGGGGGGTCGTTGACATGTCAGCCATTGTTCAGGTCAGGCAAAGTCCAATCATGGCTGCTGCAGCCCTAACTTGTGTGGAAGTATTTTGCATATCATTGGCCCTCCCCATCTTTAGGCTCTTACAATCTTGCCGCTCCCTCTTCTGCAAGGTTCCCTGAGCTTTAGGATGGGGAAAGATTTGGCCAGTCTGGTTCCAGATGAATAATGTAGGGTCTTTGATATTCTGAATTATGGTTTGTTGTTTTCAGTTTTGCTCTTACTGTACTGCCCTTAGCTGCATCCTGACTGGTAGTGAAGGTCACCTCCTAAACAAAGATAAAAGACTGTTTATTATTTATTCAATTGTGCGTGTATGCATGTGTGCGCATGTGTTTTTGTATGTGTGTGTATGTATGTGTGTGTGTAGAATCACGGACGAATTCAGAACCACCATGGACCGCCTCTACCTCCTCCTTGTTTTACTCTGCCCCAGGATTCACAGGCTCTTCCCTACCAGAACCAGAAACTCAGGCAGCCCAGATTCCGCCCGGCATCTATACGTGGGGTCTAGGATCCGAATTTAGGACCTTCCGCCTGCAAGGCAAAGGCTTAACCCCTGAGCCACTCCTCCAGCCCCGATAAAAGTCTGTTTAAATGAAGATCTAAATATAAAAGGACACTCAATGGTAGATGGAAGAATAGGAGTAGGACATAGAGGTACAAGGGGCCGGGGAGGGGGGTGGTTCAGGGGGGTCTCATTTGCAGGATGGTTACCATGTTTCTACCAGTCCCTATATCCTCCCTGATTGGTGAGATCAAACCTGTTCAGTCCCAAGTGACCAGGAAGGGAAGTGAGAGTGAGCTGCACCAGATATCTTGCTACTTACATGTAACACTTGACCGTGGCCTATTTTCCCTAATGAAGTGTGATCCCCTGTCTCTTTTCTTTTGAAAGGATTTATAATCCTTTGTGATTACCTTTGAATATGTCATTAAGTGGGTTTGTTACTAGGATCCACTTATTACGGAGTACATACAGCATCTAACTTTCTGTGATACTTCATTCAATATAATTTTTCTAATTCCATTCATTTCCTGGCAAATTTAATTAATTCATATTTTTGATGGCCAAGTAGTATTCCACTGAAAAAAATGTACCACATTTTCATTATCCATTCATCAAGTGTTGGGCATTTGGGTTGATTGATTCCATGAATTTCCTTTTGTAAATAGTGCTGCAATGAACATGGCTGTGCTCATGTCACTGTAGTGAATTTCTGTACTTTGGGAGATTATTCCGAGAAGTGGTATAGCAGGGTTATATGACATTTCAATCCTTAACTTTTTTAGAAATTGCCATACTGATCGCCAGAATGTTTGTATAAGCCTGCCTTCCCACCAGCAATATATGAGAGTTTCCTTCTCTCAACATCCTTCCAGCATTTTGTGTTTGTATTGTAGATTTTTGCCATCCTTCCTGGGGTGAGATGATATCTTAGGGTACTTTTGATTTGCATTTCCCTGATGGCTAGGGATGTGGAGCATTTTTAAAGATATTTGTTAAATATTTCAATTTCATTCCTGGAAAAGTTTCTTTTGAGTTCTGAGGCCCATTTTTTTTAATTGGGCCATTTATCTCTATGGAGTTTTTGTTTTCTACGTTCTTTGTGCACTGTGGATAATAGAGCTTTATCAGATACGTGGTTAGTGAAAATTTTCTTCCATTCTGTGGGTTGCCTTTTGTCTCAGTTTACAATTTCTTTAGCTTAACAGAAACTCTTTAATTTCATAAGATCCCATTTGTTGAGTGTTGGTTCTAGTGACCGTGTTTTTGGATTTCTGTTTAGGATCTGTTGGCCTAGCCCAATCCTCTTTAGGGAGTTCCCTACCCTTTCAACAAGTCTCTGGCTTAATATTTAGGTACTTGATCCATTTGGAATTAATTTTTGTGCATGGTGACAAGTATAGCTCCAGTTTTAATCTTTTGCATGTGGATATCCAATTTTTCCAGCACCATTTGTTGAAGATGCTATTCTTTTTTCCATTGAATTTTTTTTTTGGCCCCTTTGTCAAAGATCAAATGGCTGTAATTGTGTGGGCTTATATTTGGGTCTTCAACCCTTATCCATTGATCTATGTGCCTATTTTGGAGCCAGTACTAGGCTTTTTTATTACTATGGATTTGTAGTATAGATTAAGATTTGGTATGGTGATACTTGCAGCAGTGTTTTGTTACTCAGGATTGTTTTTTGCTATCCTCAGCCTTTTGTGTGTCCATATGAATTTTGAAATTGTTTGGTCAATTTCTTTAAAGAATTGCTTTGAGATTTTGATTGTTATAGTGTTCAATCTTGCTTTTGGTAGGATGGTCATTTTTGTGATGTTAATTCTGCTGATCCAGGAGCATTGGAGGTTTTTGTACCTTCTTGTATCTTCTGTAATTTCTTTCTATAGGGTTTCAAAGTTTTCCTTATATAGATAGGTCTTTGGTTAGATTTATACAGGATACTTCATTCCTTTTAGAAGTTATAGTAAATGGGATTGTTTCTTTTAAGACTTTTTCACTTTTTTCACCCTTGGTATATAGAAAGGCCACTGATTTTTGCACCTGCCATTCTGCTGAATTTCTGTATTAGTTCCAGGAGTTTTCTTGTAGAGTTTTTAGGATCACTGAGGTATATGATCAAGTCATCTGCAAATAGAGATATCTTGAACTCTTCCTTTTTGATTTGAATCCTTTTTATCTCCCTCTCTTGTCTTATGGCTCTAGCTAAGACTTCAAGTACAATATTGAATAGAAGTGGTAAGATTGCATAACCTTGTCTAGTTCCTGACTGAAGCCAGAATACTTCAAGTTTTTCTCCATTGAGTATAATCCTTGCTATTGGTTTGTTGAATACAGCTTTTATATGTTGATATAAGTTCTTTCCATTCCAACTCTTTAGGGTTTTGATCATAAAATGATGTTGGATCCTGTCAAAAGCTTTTTATGCATTATTGAGGGTATCATGTGGTCTTGGATTTTGTATTGGTTTATATGATGGATTACATTTATTGATTTGCATGTGTTGAACCAAACCTTGTGTGCCTAGGATAAAACCTACTTGATCAAACTGAGTGATCTTTTTGATTTGTTTTTGAATCAAATCTTTGCTAAGATTTTGTTGAGAATCTTTGCATTTGTGTTGATCAAAGAGATTGGGAATATAGTTTTCTATTTTAAGTGTATCCTTATTAGGTTTTGGGATTGTTATGATGAGCTTTGTAGAAAGAATTTAGAAGTGTCCCTTCCTTGAAATATTATAGAACAATTTAAAGAGTATTGGCGTGTTAGTTGTTCCTTAAATGTCTCTTAGAATTCTGTGCTGCATCCATCTGGTCCAGGACATTTTTTGGTGGGAAGATTTGCGATTACTTCATTGATTTCTTTATATGTTATAGGACTGTTTAAATAAGGGTTTGATTTAGTTCCAGTATGTCTCTGTTAAGTTTTTGGTCTGTTGCTGTATCCCATGTTGAGAGTGGGGTATCAAAATCCCCAACTATTATCATTTTGGATTGATTTCTTGTTTTAGATGTTCTAGTGTTTGCTTAATGAATGTGGAGGAGCCTTTATTAGGTGCACATATGTTCAGTATTCAGAAGTCTTCATGGTGAATTCTTCCTGTGACTAAAATGTAGTATCCATCTGTATCTCTTATGATTTTTTTTGATTTGAAGTCCACTTTGTCAGATAGCATAATTGCTACCCCTGCTTGTTTCCTGGTTCCATTATCTTGAAGAATTTTTGACCAGCCTTTTACTTTTAGAATGTGCCTATCTTTTGTGGTGAGATGTGTTTCCTGAAGGCAGCAGATGGATGGGTTTTGATTTCTAATCCATGTTTGTAACCTGAATCTTTTGATTGATGAGTTAATTCCCTTGACATTTAGGGTTATAATGGAGAAATCACTTTTGATTCCTGATATTTTTTGTGTTTAGTGGCTTTCATAAGTGTATTATTTAGCTTATAGACTGTGGTGACATTAAATTTCCATTCTGTCCTCTTGGATAAGCTTGTTGTTTTCTTCAAGCTTCAGTATCTTTTCTGCATTTTCTGAAGGTCTGGTTTGGTGGTCATGTAAACCTTTAAGTTTTTTTTATGGTGGAAAATTTTTCTTTCATCCTGTATCATGACTGATAGTTTTGCTGGATATATCAGCCTGCGTTGACATTTGTGCTCATTCAATACTTGAAGTATGTTTCTCCAAGCTCTTCTGTCTTTTATTTTTCCATTGAAAAATTGTTTGTTATTTTAGTAAGTTTACCATTAAAAGTGACTTTTTTTTTCTCTCGAAGCTCTCAGCACATTCTCCTTGTCTTGTTTGTGTAGTGTTTTGACTATTATTTGCTGTGGTAAGTTTCTATTTTGGTCATATCTGTTTGGGGTGCAGGCCTCTCTTTCTTTAAATGTGGAAAGTTTTCCCTTATGATAATTTGAAAAATCTCTCAGTTTGTTATTTTGGGATTCTTGTTCTGGTATTCCATGAATGTGCATGTTAGGCTTCTTCAAGGTGTCCCATAACTCTTGAATATTCTTTCCAAGTGTTTTTTTGTCTTTAACAACCTTTTTGATTGAATTGGTTTGTTCTTCCACTTTGTCTTCAAGATCTCATATTCTATTTTCTGCTTCATTAGCTTTGCTGATAAGACTCTCTGTTGAGTTCTGGTTTGAAGATAGCCTTGTCTTTTAGTTTGAGTTTAAACTCTTCTTGAGATTGTTTTAAACTGTTGTATGTCTATTTTTGTTTCTTCAACTGCTTTTCTCATCTTCTCCAAGTACCTGTTCTGTTCCTATTCAAACTGGTTGATGCAGCTATTTAACAGTTCCTGGATTTCCCCTTTCATTGTTTTGATCACAGTAAAGATCAGGCTTTGGAATATTTTTTTTGATTCTTTTTGTTGGAGATTTGTTGTCTTGGTTTTTGTTTCTTATGGATTTGCGCTGTGAACTGGGCATTTTTGTTTTATCTCATATGTCCTTCTTTTTGTTTTTGTGTGTTTTTGGCTTACCTGAATTAGACAGTATTATTACACTTGAGCAGTTATTGCTAATGTTTGCTTTGGAAATGGGTATACTTGTTTGTTGTCGGTGTTATTACCTAGATGAGGCTATTGGATTGTTAGTACATCAATTAAGGTGGTTTTAGTAGACAGGGAGTGAAGATTAGTATGGTAGTGCACTTTTTAGGTTTACTTCCTTGGTGACATATGAGGGTGAATGGTATAGTCCCTGAAGTTATATGGGTTTTTGGCTGGCTATATGGAAAGTTAAACTACAGTGACTAATAATTGAGAGGAACAAGATGGTTAAAAAGGGGTTACTTATCTTAGAGCTAGATGTGAAGATTTTCTCCCATATGATGGGATAATTTTAGAAGGTACCTCACATGAATGGTGTTGGTCCCCTAGCCTTTTGCTTGGGTTTTCCTTGGACTCTGTTGAATTCTGAGGGGCAGGGAGTCTGCAGGAATCCATGGTCTGGGGCAGAAAGCCTACCATCTGTTCTTAAAATAAAAATAGCAGTATCAAATGTATTCATTGCACTGATAGAACATATTATCAAAACTTAAGAACTTACAAAGAGTGTAATTTTTAAAAATTGGTCTTTTGCAGTTATTGTTTAAAGTAATTCTTAAAAAATGTGGTGAACACAGAGAATCAACATAAGGTGAAGTTTTAGTAAAATTTCATTTTTGATACATTCATATGTATTTTAATCTATGTGCTTCTTTGTTCATTATGATTGTTTAATATCAATCTAAAAATTGTTCATGAACTTTAGTTATTAAATAACTAAATTGCTTTTAAATTAGATATTACTTTCAATATGATGGTTCAACAAATAAAGTTATAATCCACAGTTGTTAATTCATCCATACAGAGAAAGATGAATTAAAAGTGATCTCTAAAACATAATCCTGATTTGCACATATTTCAAACTCTATTAAGAATGTAAATTTATTTTCTTTACATTGAGATATTATGGTTGAGTAATGAATTAGATCTGTCAGCTAATTACAATACAGAGTTATTTGATGAAAGATATTATGACATTTATTTTCTTTGTAACCAGAAAATTAATATGAGAACTTGTAATATGAGTGAATCATGTAACCTGGGTGACTTTCTGAGACAATAAAATAGGTAGTGCCTGAGATGCATGTGCTGCAGGGTTCCCTTACCCTTGAGGCTTTCCTCAGGCTATGTACTTAGGCTTTCCTGCAAGGTGTATTTTTTGATTGCTTGCACAGTAAATAGATTTTACTGCACTTTCTACTTATTGTAAAGTTCAAAACAGCATTTAAAAGTATGTTTATTTTGATGAAAAATATTCTTAATAATTTTAGGTCCTGGTTTTTATAATATTCTAAACAATACTATAACTGCCAAGGTTAGAAATATCTGTCTGAAGAAACAAAAAAGTGCTGCATTTGATTCTTCTGCTCCTCGGATTACATTACCGATCAAGATACAACCTGCTGTTAGCCCTGGTCCTTGTGATTGCCAGGTAATATATGAATAGTAAGGCTGCTGATACAAGCCAGGAGGAAGTATGACTTTCTTTTATTGTTTTTCTCACACATGTAGTGTGTCCATAGGTCAGAAAAAAATCCCTCATTCATATTACATTATGGCTTGACTTTCTTATTTATTAATAATCTGTGAACTCCACAATACACAATTCCTAAGTCTAAGATAAATTTTTTTAGTGACCTGCTCTACACTTTCTTCCTCCTTGATAAAGTCTGTTTACATTCAGAAGACTGAGTCCACTATACTTCCCTCTCTTCTGAGACTACAGTGGTCTCAGTGGGTAGTCACTGTCTTAGGACATGGAAGGGCAGAGTTTGATGTTTTAAAATGTAAAATTTGAGGTCTTTTGCTGTTCTCAGTTGAGAGACTTAATTTTAAAGTCTTGGTCAGGCTGGCTTCCCTGTGCTGAGCTACTTAGCAATTTATGAAAGTGCAGCAGGTATCTTCATCTCCTGTTTACTGTAGAGCTTGTAGGTTCCCTACTGTTGTGTGACACTTTTCATGGGGAGATGCCACACACACACAACCATCTATCCACCTCAGATAGGATTTCAGTGACAGACCAAAGTAGCACTTATGCTAAGGACCCACTTTCAACTATTTATGGTAGAAATGAAATCTGCTGCAAACTATTCATCCCCTCTAAAGTCAAAGGGGAATTAATTTCTTGATAATATTATGCAAGTTTGGTGATGTTTATTGTTTAAGGAGTAAAAATTGCAAAATATGTTGGAACTTGCTTGTATCATAATTTCTAATATATGCATGATAATACAATATAAATTATTTTTCAGAGTTACAAAAATATACTTGTTTATGTCATAATTTTCAATGTGTGCATGATAATATTTTAAAATAAATTATTTTTCAGTTACAAAAAATACAAAAACAATGCTTGTTCTGTATTCAAAGGTTATTGCAGTTTTTTAAGTTGTAACTGATTTTTTTGCTTTCATAAGTGATTGCAATAATATTATAAAATAAATTATTTTTCAGTTACAAAAATATACTTGCTTATGCCATAATTTCTAGTATATGAATGACAATATTGTAAAATAAATTATTTTTCAGTTACAAAAATACAATAACAATGCTTGTTCTGTATTCAAAGATTTTTGCAGTTTTTTAAGTTGTAACTCTGATTTTTTGCTTTTATAAGTAATTGAAGCTATTGTTTTCTTTTGAATGATTGAGTAGAAATAGTATGAAAAACAGAAAGATAAGCATCAACTTCAACATTTTGGCTAAAGGAGTCAACATAACACATGGAGGTTAGATTTTGTTTTTAAAACAAATTCATATTTTAAAAAAATCAATAAGGGAATGGATGTGTCTAGCTACATTCCCTACTATGACAAATATAGAAATTGCATATGAATATGAAAGTATGAATTAAAAACAGCAAAACTATAAAATTGGAAAATAAGCCCTTATCTCTTTTGTATAAGCAGTGAATGTTGCTACTATTTATTCAGTTTAAATTATTAAATGAATAAATTACATTAAATTGGAAAGAGTACTTCACAGAGATTAATTAAATGCAAATTAAAATTGTAGATTACCTGCTTCCTCTAGTTTATTAATTTACATCTCCAATGCATATTAGAGATTATTACATTTAAGTGAGTGTTGATCATTTTGCTTAGAAAATGTATTAGTTAGGGATTGCCAAATAATTAAAGAGTTTTAGCTACTATATTTTATGTATTATTAATAAAGTGTTAACAAAATAATAATATATAATTGGATATATGCATTAGTTGTATACTATTGATACATAACATGCTGTTTGTGAAACTGAAAATAATTATTAGAATTTAATATTTGACTGTAGCTAAAAACTGATCTCTCATATATTTAGACAACGTTTACAGAGCTCTCATACTTATCTAGGAGGTTACATAGTTAACTGTTTCTATTGCAGTAGCTCATTGATTTAAGATTATACATTTCTTCATACTGTGTAGAAATGTTTAGCTTTTGACCATATGTCTGTCTTTAGTGGTGATGCAAATTGCTGAGTTTTGTTACAAGCTCATTACTTATAGTCTACATGTATTGACAAATAATAAACCTTTTCTTTTAACATGCTTTTCTGGAATTTACAGGTTCACAGAAGTCCTGATGAATTACCTAACTTGACCAACCAAAGTGCTGCTTTCTTGTCAAGAACAGAAAGGATTAGCAAGGTCCCAGAAGTGGTAAGAATCCTATGATCAAACTTATTTTTAAGCAAAGAAATATGGAGGGACTGCCAGGTGGCATTATTTAGATTCTGAACTGTATACCTAGGTAGTTAGTACCAACGTCTTTGACTACCTGATACTGCAATATTTTTATGGTTGGATAAACATCTTGAAAGGTAGCAGAAGTCCAACATTTCTGTGTATCAGAATGTTGCATGGACTATCACTTGTAAAGGAATATTCATTCTTAGGATGTACACAAAAATGAAGTAGAAGATGTACTTTAGGTTCAACTCAGTTTGCTCATGGTGTAACTTTTTTCCTTTTAAATGTGAGTCTAATATAAAATGTAAGACTCTTCAGGGATTTCCGTTAGTACTGTAGCCTGAATTTTAGATTGTGGTGTTTTGAATTTTTGTGACTAAGATTTTTATAAATAGCTAACACCGAATAAAGTGAAAAAAGTGAAACAAATTACATTTAAAAATGAAGTTGATTATTTTATTCGGCTTGAATTACAAAATAAAATTTTTGATATAAAATTTTCAGTTGAAAAGCTAGATCCAGTGGTTATGTTGCTATGGCCTAAATGTGTCTGCCCAAATTTCATAAATTGACATCTTCACTCCAAATTGATTGTACTAATTAAACTTTCTGAGTGATATTTAAATCATGAGGGAAGGAGCTCCTTTACTCTTCCCACAATGTTAACTGTGGTTAAGACACACCGGAGGCTCTAGCCTGGGCTCCTGAATTCAGGAGGTCTGGGTACACCCCCCTCTGTTCCTCTCTTCGGCCCCCGCTTCCTCTCTTCGGCCACCATTTCCTCTTTTCCCCCAGCTGGCCCAGCGGGGGATTTGGCAACAGTAAGTCTCATCAGATATAAAATCTACTAGTGCCAGGATCTATGGGATTTCCAGCTTAAGAACCATGAGCCATAAATTTCTGTTGTTTACAAGTGGCTTGGTTTATAGCATTTGTTATAGCATAACAAACAGACTAAGATAATTATTACAAGACCTATGTGAGCAAGGTATTATTAAAATAAACTTTTGTAGAAATAAGATCATCTTTATATTTTTGATGAAAAAATGCACAAAATAGGATTATCCTCCAACATTTAAAATATAACTCAACATCTCAAGCAAAGGATTGCTGATAAAAATCCTGCTATGCCAGAAAATGCTGAGCTGATTTATAATGTTTTCACTGGTAAAATAGCTGGATCAAGATCAAAATGAACTAATTTAAAAAATGAACGGTACTAGTGCATGTAGACTTGATATCTAAAAAAGCACAGGAATTAGATTAATTTGGTGAGAGACATTCAGGAGAAAATTTTTATCAAGTCATTAACTGACAGAATCTGAGATAAGGTCAATTTAGTCTCAGATACTATGATTTTTTTTGTGGCTGTAAATTTAAAGACTTTAAAATAATCTAACAAGGTTCTGGACACAGGCAATTTTCAGTAGTTAATGATAGGGGTTTTATTCCACTAGATCATTTCTTCATGTTGGGAAGTTTTAGACTCAGGATGCATTTCTTTACTACTTTATTCTCACATATACACCACTTAGGATCTGCTGTGAAATAGGTGTTAAGAAATTTGCTATAAAAACAGACTATTTAGAATGACTTTAAAGTTAATTCTGTCATAGCATTAAAAGTACTAGGAAAGAACATACAAAATCTCTAAAGACACCTATAGGAGTGCACATTCGTACTTTATGCTCACAGTGGGAGAGCATGCTGGAGACATGTTCTGAAGGTAAAAGAGTTTATACTTTTACCCAATTCTTTTATGTAATTTATATTTAAATTTTTAATTTGGGTCTCTTTGGATCCAAGAGCTCCTCTTCTAAGTGTTTCATTTTATTTTTCATTATTAATGTAGGGGGTGGGAGGGGAGAAAAGAAAGCAGGCACACATGCCATGATGCATACATGGAGGTGATAGATCAATTTTCTACGTCAGTTCTCTTCTAGCACATGGCTCTGGGGACTGTCCTCAGATTGCGAGGTTTGTGGACAGCCATCTTTACTCACTGAGCCATCTTACTGGGAACCCAGTTATAGTGTTGTCTTTGTTGGTGTCATACAATTGCAGTAAAATATATTGAATGGGTCTCTGGTTATCTAAGAAGGAAAATTAGTTTACATATCTAGAAAGTATGTTTTTGAATTCCTTCTATAAATGTTAATTTTCTTTTATGTAGGTGGGTATATGATAAAAATAAAGCCATTTAATTAATTAGCAAATTTTGTTTGTGTGTGTGTATACATGTCTTCCTACATGCCATCTCATGCTTGTGGAAGTCAGAGAAAAATTTTTGACAGTCCTCTTCTTGTACCTTGTGAGATCAAACTCTTGTCAGGTTTGTATAATAAGCGCTTTATCTGCAGAGTTATCTCACCAATCCATGATCTAACTAATTTATAAAGATCTGAAAACAAAATTGAAATAAGCTCTGAAATGTCTAAACTAATGGAAATAGTCCTATAATTTTTATTTCAAATAAAACTCTTAGAAAATTTTGATATTATATACATGGTATGATACAATCTTGAAGGAAGATTCATTAGTTTAATTTTCATGTATTTTTTCATGAAACTATTAAAATCACCTCAAAGTTTGGTTCTCAGATAAGATTCAAATGACATGCATACTTCAATGTTTCATAAGACCATAACAAATTAATTGTTCATTTAAAAGACAGTATAAGCATTGGTTGATGGTGCAAAGATTGAAACTTTGAGGAACGGAAGATGTGTGGAAACCAAAAGCCAGTTTATTAAGCACTGCAGAAACAAGAGGTGACAGGAATACTTGATTAAAGTTGAATGTTTATCTAAACTTGGGTAAAGATATAAATTTTTAATTTTAGGACCCCAACAAATGCCAAGATATATGAAATTCAAGGTCTGATTTCCTTTCACATTGTTAGAAAACCATAAATGAGAAAATATGCTCAAAGTTTCTCCCTAGCAAAGTTACAGGGCCACTTGTTAAAGACTTGGAAAAACAACTGGCTTTAGACCAACTTCTCTCTCACTCAGCAGCTTGAGTACCATTTTATAGTTAGAGACCAAGCAGGAATGTTAACAGGAATCATGGGTCAGCTGACTGCAATGTTTTGGAAGCTCAAAATTCTCTTGGCCTGGACACAGATCATCAGGATCCAGTACAAATACTGTGGAAGAGGATTTCACTGGAATAGTTCAAGAAGACTCAAAATTATCCTGAAACCTGTATTCATTACCCTCACCTTTTTTGATTCCTTATCATTAGAATATTTACAGAAAACTCTTAGATTCTAATTTATTTTTTAACTACTTCATGGGTGGATTAGTTTGATATAGCACGTCTTGTGAAGTACACACAGCTGTAGTGAGTTCATGGATGCAGTGCCCTGTCATGTCCCGAAGATACTGTCTGGTTGAAACTCCCTTCCCTCTGGCTCTTGCATTCTTCTCTCTCTGTCACGATATTCCCACCTCTTGGGGTAGGGGGTGACTTAGAGATCCTGTTCAGGGCAGAGCACTTTGGTCAGTTTATAATTCTGTATTACACATCTTGCAATGCAAAAGAAAGCTTCTTAGTTAGGGGCTAACAGCTGGTCTGTAGAATATGTAGTGTCTTATTCTTATTTGGTGGAGAAGGTGTTACTACGAGCTCATTGATGCAGCTGAAGGATGACACACTGAGAAGAGAAATAGTCTCAGTGCACTTGTACATGTCTTCTATGGCCAGCACATTTTAAAATTTCTGTGCTGAGATCACTTAATTGGCTAATGTCATTAATTCATGGATGATGTTCATAAACAAATAGTCATATGTCTGCTATTTTCGTTAAGACTAAGAATGAGAAGTGAAGACAGCTAGTGCAGGAAGCATGGTGAGAAGCCATATTCTAACAGCTTCTTTATTATTTTTTATAACAAATACTGAATCATTTTATTTTCAGATTCTTGGTTGCACATCTGTGGATTTTTAAAAAAATATTTTAAACTTTTTTTATAGTTTTACAAGCATATTGAGTAATTGTCCCTGCCTCTCTTTTTCTCCCTCCCTCCTTCCTTTATCTATCCATCCCACTCCTTTCCACCCTCTTGTCTGTTTGTTTATATGGGTCCCAGGATCCCCTCTGAATTGTCTGCTTTAGTGGGGATTCAGGCTTCTGTGACATACCAAGTGGCCCTTTCTTGGGCAGATCCACTGATAAGAGCACTCCCTAGCCTTAGTCCCTAAAGTTCACCCAGCATGTAATTATTTCTCCTTAGATTCTCACCCATCTATGCAGGTCAGCCTCATTCTTGACTGGACAAGATGGCTTGGACAGGATTGGACATACAGCCAAGAGAAGAAAATGTCTCAGCTATAGACTACAGGGCTAACTGAAGTTCTAGTTATTTTTATTTATACTACATAAAGCTCAGAATTAAAAGGACAGTATGTTCAAAATAATTTTCAGATGATAAATGACCTTTAATTTCATCATTTTAGGTCCTTAGTGCCAGAACGACTGTATCTGCCACCTCTTCAGTTAGAATAATATGGTGTTAATACCATAAATTCCGCTATAAAAATGCATGACTAATGAAATGTGACATTTAGAAATTGACTCCAAATGTGTAATTTACTTATTTAAGATGAACATATTCATGAGGAAGAGTTTATTTCAGTATATTTAAACATAAGGAATTCATATCTCTTTTCAAAGTCACCTTCAATGAAGAAGAAAGTTAATATTATCAGTTCAAGTTGCCCATGATGACTTTGAACTCTTGGTTCTTCTTCCTCTATTTCTCATGTACATGTAGGCACGTTCATGGGTAAAGTAAATTTCTTGATGATACCTTATAGTTTTAATTTTTTAAAAAATTCAATTCAGCTGTTTTATGCTTTTTGATTACAGAATTTAATTCTTTGACATATAAAGAAATTACAGACAGGTGAAGACTTATTATCGTTTTTAATGTGCTATTTTCTGGTTAATATTGAGACTCATTCTTGATTAGTTTTCCATCTTATTTTTTATTTTGAGTCAGGGTCTCTAATCAAGTCCAGAGTCCGTTGGTAAGGCTAGATTGACTAGCCAGGTTGCTCTGGAGATTCCCATTCTTCAAATTCTAAGGCTGGAAATACAGGTAGGTGGCCACATCTTCCTGACATTTTAAGTATGATTACTAATCTTGTGGTAAGCACTTTAATTAGTAGTCATCTCCCCAGCTCTTTTAAAATGCCTTTTAAATTCATAACAACTTTTTGCCTATCTTGTAATTTTGTTGATATCACAGTTTGCATCTTTTATATATCAAATATCCAATAACAAGCTATTGAAGCAACAATTATTTTTAATACTTTCACTTTTTAACAATGTGCATTGACTTATGTACAATCATAATAGTATTAAAGTCTCTGAATTTGACTCTGTCTTCCTTACAGTATTATACTTCAGATGGTTCCAGGTTGTAATTAGCGTTCTTCCACTTTAGCTTGAACTCTCAATTGCATTTTTCATACAGATCAGCCTCATGGTGATTTTTTTTACAGCTTTTATGTGCATTAGCAATTTCTTATTTCTGAAGAACAACTTTGCTAGTTTGGTATTCTTTGTTGACAGTTGTAAAATTTTAATTCTTTGAAGAAATCATTCCATTTTCTTTAGACCTGTGAGGTTTCTGGTGAGAAATCCCTTGACAGCCTTATGCAAATTCCCTTTTATGTGACAGGTTATCTTTTTTCCCCTCGCTGTTTTCAAAATTCTCTCCTTGCTTTTGCCTTTTGAGAATTTGATTATAGGAAGTCTAAATGAAATTTTTATACACTTTATTTGGTGTTTTAAGAACTTTGCAGAGCTGGATTTTTTTTTGTTTCAAGTTTTTTTTCTTTAAATAATCCTTTTTCTACTTTTCATTGTCAGTTCTTTGAGGACAACTACAACGTGTGTATTGAATCAGTTGAAGATGTTTCATAACTTAGTAGACTTTCTTTTATCTTTTCAATTTATTTTTTGCTTTTTTGTTCTGAGTAGATGATTTCAAATAACCTGTTTTTCTGCTTGCTGATTTCATCTGTGTATAGAATACTGTTATTATTTTCTATGGGAATTTTCATTTCAATAATGTTCGTTAGCTCTTTAATTCTTGTGTTTTTTCATGACTTTCATCACTTTTTTAGAACTCCCCTCTTTTTTACTTAGTTGTCGGTATTCTCATGCAACTTACTGTGTTTTAAAAATTATCTTTATTCTTTTAGTGTTTTAGTGAATTTATGTTATGTTCTCTGTATCACCCAATCCCATCTCCATACTTTTCCCACTACAAATCTTCTTCCCTGTCAGTCTCACCCTCACATTCAGTCTTTCTGCTTGTTCGACCTATCGTTTCATCTGGGTTGCTTTTACTGGTGTGTGCTTGGGAGCTTGCTGGAATATGGATCAAATTAGTGGGTATACTGTTGAGAAAGGTAACTCCCTCCTCCCCATCCAGCATTAACCCTTGTAGTCGCTCAGTGAGATGTGGAACCTCTTGAAATTCTTCCCCTTCCAGGGTGAGATGTTGATACCAAAACCTATGCAGGGCTTTTGGAGGGCTTTTGCTGCAGTGAGTTTCATGAATCCAGCAACCCTGTTATGTCTAGAAAATACTGTCTGTCCTTTCCTACCCCTTTGGCTCTACATTCTTACTGCTCCCAACCTCTTTCTAGGAAGTTCCTACTCCTTGAGATGGGGGCTAATTTAGATGTCCTATTTAAGGCCAAGCAGTTGGCAGCCACTTTTTTTTTTTTTTTTGCACTTTGGCCAGTTATGATTCTCTGTGATTCATGTGTTTGTGATTTCTTATCATTGCAAAAGGAAGCTTCTAAATTGAGTGCTCAGCACTCTTCTAATCATGGGTATAATGTGTTTAGAAAGCAGTTTGATATCAAGTTCTTACAGCTAAACTTTAGTAGTTTGTTTCACATTAGTGTCTATCTCTTTATGACAATTCTGAGTTCTTTATTCTGAGGCTACTTTGGAACTTGGGGCATAACTGGATCTTAAATCTTCTGAAGCTAGGTTGGAGTCTTGAGTTTCTGGAGTAGACTTGCCCATACAGAGAATAACACTATCACTACTGGCTTGAAGCAGGCCTCTACTACAATATTGTGTGTTTGTTTAATTTTCCTTTTCCCTTGAGTAGGATATCTCTATTCATACTGTAACCTGAACTTGGGAGAGGGTGACCAGAGTAAGATAAACTTTTTTTCTCTGTTCTATGGACATAATTCCATTACTATATTTCCATATCTATATGACCAGTATATATTTTTAAAATTTTATGCATTCTGGTTCAAAAATAATGTCTAGAACAACATAGCAGAAATTAGTAATTAATTCTTTAAGTTCAGAGAGGGTAAACTTGGGAAGGGAAAGCAAATGTTCTGTTTTGTGATTATCTTTTGTAGGTATTGGAGTCCAAGTTGTATAGCATTCTTAAAAGAAAGAATTTTTCCTTAGTCACTGGATAGTTTTACTGATTACGTTAAGATTGATCTGTTCTTCCTTAGACATTTGCAGAAATCCACTGGTAAGACTCCTCGGGCTGAGATTATCCTCATTGGAAAGTTTTTCTTAAAGGTTTGATTTCCTTAATAATTATTGTGATTTTATATAGTTTACCTTTTTAAATTCAATTTTCTGAGAATTGTGGTGGGTATAGGTCATAGCGGCAGCATTTGTAAGTAGGATTTAGTTGTTGTTGCTTTTTTTTTTTTAAACATCCAAAAAAAGCAGCTAGGATTTTATGATGAACACCACTTTAATTTGGGATGAAAATTTTCTCTGAGGTAAAAATTTTTCTGCAACAAGTCTCTCCAGGGGGATTTTTTTGACTATCCAGTTCAGATGAATCATTTCAAAGGTTTGATTTCATGGTATTTTTATGTCTGTATTTTATGCCTGGTATATATTTTGGAAATTTTATTTTTAGTACCTTGTTCTGAAGGTACAGCTTTGATTTGAGTTTGAATATTCTAAGGATTTGCAATTATAATTTTATGTTATTTCAGGTTAAAATAAACACTCAAAATCAAGAAGTAATCTAAAATTCTTATTATTTTAAGTGTTAATTTTTTTCTTCTACTTACTCATTTAAACTCGCTTATTAAATTTAAATTATTCCAGTATAGATTTCAAATTTAGCCTTAGATTGCATGAAAAATTTTGGGGTTTATGCATGCACTACAAAACTTTAAATTTGAAGCCTGTTAATTCCATGCAATATTTGTTATATTTAGTAACACAATGGAGTGAATTATGGCATATATTATTTATTCTATAATATTTAGTTGGATGATCAAATATTAATTCTTGGGAACTTTCCAAACTTGTAATTACTATCATTGTGTTATCATAATTGAGAATTATTTTTTTGAGGTAGAATCTTTCTATGTAGCCAGGTTGGCAGAGAATTCATTATATACATAATTTGCACTATTTCTGAACTCTGTGATTCACATGTTCATCTGACATTTAAACTTTCACATCAATGTTCTATCTTATTTGTATGCTACCCAGTAAGCCATTTGGATGACCTGGACAATATTCTCCATTATATGTCAGTCCTTAAGAGGTTTTTTTTTTTTTTTTTTTGAAACTTCTAGTTTCTTTCACACCTCATTAAGGTTGCATCTATGGCACTGCACATAAGCTAGAGCAGTTATTTTCTTGAGTTCTTTCCTTCCTATAATCTATGCCTCTTGTCACTCCCTAGCTGGGAAGAGGTAAGGTGCTGCCTTTTTGTTGGTTGTCAGTATGACAAGCTGCCTGTCGGTTGTCCTAGCATCTGGTTTGCAACGTGAATGGGTAATATCCAATTAATTAGTGCAGGCTGTAGATGGTCAGCTGAACCATCTACAGGAAAGGGGCAGGTGTAGCTCCTTCTTTTGGTGCTTCTCCAGACAGAAAGGATACATTTTTTCCTACAGGGATTTCTTTTCTCTGGTTCATTGGCTGTACAAAACAGGTATTTCTTGAAGCTACCAGTCCCTTACTTGGTAGCTAGCATTTCCAGGTGAAGGGCTATCTTGTGTCTAGGCTAGAATATTTAGGAGTGAAACAAAACCGAGAGAATTCATAGGTCTCCTGTATTGTAAAGTTCCTAACTTCATTTTCTCCATCTATCAGCATCCACTGACATAGCTCTGTTTCATATAATTCTCAGGAGGCTTAGTATAGAATGTGTTTATTCCTTCTTGTCAGGAAATGTAAGCCTCCAACTTAGTTCTCACACTTCTTACATGCTACATGAATTCTGTGCAAGGTATTTAATCAAATTTGACTCAAGAAGGAAGGATTTGTTTATTCCCTTTCTCTGACGCTATCTCTTTCTGTCTCTCTCTTTCTGTCCTCTGTTTTTACTCTCTCTGCGTCTTCATATATGTGGTGCAAAGATTCAGTGAAAAATTTTATATGTATATAATTTCTAGAATTTATTCCAATAATAAAAGCACACTAAAGCATCAATAAATCTATTCATTTTTTATCTTGCTTATTCCACCTTAACTAGGATTATATTTTTAAAATGGTGAGGTACAATTATCTTCAAAAATAGTATATTTTTCAGTCATCAGTTTTATATTTAAAAATGCATTGTTCCACATTGCCTGTCATCCATTTACCTTGTCAAATTTACATTCTAATTCCAATGGTCTATATGAAATATCCCTCAGATTATACACAAAGTCACATAACTGTGGAAATGAATTCACGATCCCTGTGCTTATCATTACCATCATCATCACCATCAGTTTTCACGATGTTGACACTGACACAATTGAGTAAGTGCTAACTAAGTAAACCTAGTGAGAATGTATGCCCTTATTTTGTTTCTGGGGCATTTCAATATATCGGTGTGTAAGTACAGATGTCATATGCCAAAAGGTGCCAAAGTATTGAAGTATCTTATCCATCTGCTTAGGGATGGTCCCACTCATCATGGATAGGATCTTCCCCCATCAATTAATATTCCATAGGCTAGTTCAGGCCTTGCTTTAAGTACCAGTTCTTCATGGAGGAGCCTAAAATTTCAGCATTCCATTGTCTTGATGACACCATATCTAACTGGCATAACTACCTATTAATATTCCTAGCCACATTTATGTTTGCTAATTTTATTTTGACAATCATAATTGTTTGATCATCTTATTTTAAAACTATGTCAATTCCATTTTTCTTCTTATATTCCTGGAAATTATAGAGAGGTTTTCAAAACTGACTGCTATGCATTAAATTAGCAAATTATTATAGACAAACCACAGATGAAAAGCAATTCCTTGTCCAGAAGGAGGTTATATGGTGTGTCATGACTATTAGCATTATATCAACATTGTTGTGTGGGAGAAGTGTCCATGGATTTGGCACAAGGATTCAGTTTCTAAGGCTCAGCACCTGCCACTCACAATTTTACCTTTGTGTCTGTATTCCTTCCTTTTATTTGAATAAGTAATACATTTCCATCAAACTTATCCAATATCTTGTGTCAGGACCTGGCTTCTGGCATTAACTTTCATTGAATGATTTGTTGTATGTTTCTCAACCATAACCCGTTATATGTTCATATTTCTATTCTATGAATTTTATGTAATTATTACCAAATTATTATTAAGTCAGTTTTAACTATTTTAGAGTTTTCATCTGATCTTCGACATTCTAAATTATAAGTAAATATGTGGTGTATAGTTTATACTATATGCATGCATGCTTGTGTATATGCATGTACAATAGTAACAGTTCAAAAAAACTCGTATGATGGTAACTTAATCCGTTCCAAATGGGAACTTTTTTGTAGTAGACAGTGTTTAAATAGTTATAAATCATATTTTCATATTCTTGTTATGTTGGAAAGAAAGAGAAATGTACAAATGTTGCAATTTAAAGAAAATTTACAGAAATTAGAAGATAGTTGTATGGAATTTAAAATAATTAAAATAAGAGATAATGTGGCAAACCTTTTTTTTGGCCAAAAATCTAATTGTTTTCCACAATTCTCTGTAAGTGTAAGTGTATAAAAGGGTACAGAATCTTCTATCTTTTTACATATTTATAACAACAAGTACACTACCACATCCATGTGGTATGATAAACCTCAAGAAATGGAATACTATGCTGCCGTGTTTTAAAATAGTTTTACTGGGGCTAGAGAGGTAGCTCAGGGGTTAAGCCTTTGCCTTGCAGGTGGTAGGTCCTGAATTCGGATCCAGACTTCACGTATAGATGCCAGGCGGAAGTGGGGGCGGCCTGCGGAGCCTGCCAGGGGCAGAGTAAACAACGAGGAGATGGAGGCGGTCCATGGTGGTTCCTGAATTCGCCCATGGTTTCCACATACACACATACACACACACACATACATACATACACATACGTGCACACACGCACAATTGAATAAATAAAAAAATCTTTGAAATAGTCTTTACTGAAACTTCATTTGAAAATTGAAAGCAATCTAAATTGAGCTCTTGCTATGTTTTTCAGTTTAGTATCCATTCTTTAGGTTGGTGGAGATAAAAATCAGCACTTGTGATGTTACTGTGTATTGTAGACTAATGTGCCTCTTTTAATCATTGTTTTTATAAGTTCAGATCAAAAAGTTATGATGAAACCACACCACCTAGATGAGAAAGTTAAGAAAGGTTTATTATTAGGCATTTGAGAGAATTGTATGTTGAGTGTATCAAAATGCATCATCATGTTTTTGAATTGGCTATTGCTTTATGTGCCTGAGTGTTCTAAATTCCTCATCTTCTTGGTATGGTTAAAGATTGCAAGTGGAACTTTATGAGATGTCAACTATATAACTTAGAATATATACACATCATCTTCTCTTAGACTTCTTTTGTCCATATTGAGTTAGTTTTTCCTTTTATCAAGCCAGTTGTGGATAGTGGATTATGTTCAGGTAATAAATCATATTAGTAAACATTTTTTTAAATTAATTTTTTGAGACAAGGTCTCATATAGCTCAGATTTTCCTTGAACTTGTTATTTTATGTAGATGAGAATGGCCTTAAATTCCTTTTCTTCCTGCCTCTGCTTCCCATGCTAGGATTACGGGTGTGAAGCAGTACACTTGGCACATTATCGTTGTAACTGAGTCACTTTAAAATTGCTTATGTTTGAATGCTATTTAGTGACCCTATTAATTTATATTATATATTTATTAATATACATATTTTGTATATTATATATTAATCATGTTATATATATAACACATTAATGTAAATCAGATATTTTCTAGGATCTTTTTATTAAGTATGAGCACTTGGAAAATAAATATCATAGTGAAATTAATGGCTGATGTTACTTATTTAGTCTTTGGTTATTTCTAATATTTAAACATTAAGATAAAATATAATGACTTTAAGCAAAATAACATTTTAGTTATATGGTTTGAAAATCGTTTAATATCTTCCATTACAGGCACTCTTTTACCAAATTTAATAAAAATAATAATGATGTTTAAAAAGCTTGTATGTGAGTTATGTTATTATGCTAATGAGAAAGATTCAATTAACAGCAGCCTAATATTATCTGTAACATATTCTCCACTTAATCAGTAACATATTCTCCACTTAATCAGAAACATGTATGGATCTGTATAGTGAAAGTTCTTCCTTTTTTCAAAGTACCTTTGTTATTCTCTCTGAGACTGTTCTGACTTTGATCCTTCTCAGTTTAATATAAATATTAAATGAATAGTTATGTTTTTATAGTTATAAAACTCATTTTAAATGCATACTTATACTAAGAGATTCAAGAAAGAATGATATGAGTCACAGCCTTCTCTGATGAGTACATGAATAATATGTTTAGATTCAGTCATGTAGAGTAATATAAATTAATCTAAATTGTCTTTTTTTTTAAGCTGACTTTTCTTTTTTTTTCCATTTCTTTTATATTGTATTTATTTACTTATTATTTATTTTCCCCGCTCGTACAAATGTAATAGGTACCCTGGTCTCCCTCCCTCCAGCTTTCCCTGTACCTCCTTGTTCCCTCCCCCCTTTTTCTTCTTCCTTTCCCCCCTCCCTCCCTTTCTCCTAGTGCCCCCTCTCCCCACCCCTGGAGCATCCTCTAATGTGTATGTCAAACTTTCTTCTGGGTCCTTCTCTCTGATGAGGTGTAAGGACTTAATGGCATTTCCTAGAACGCTTTCTTGTGTTCCCCTTAAGTATAGGAACACTACTGTGACTGTTAATCCCTTGCTTTTAAGGATCCTAGTGCCTTTAGTCCATGCTAGACTTTGAGGGGTCAATGATATGTTGGTCATTGCGCAGATCATGCAGAGTCCTATTATGACTGCTTCAGTCCTACCTTGTGTGGAGTATCTTGCATATCATTACTCCTCCCATCCTTGTGCTCTTACAGTCTTACTGCCCCCTCTTCCGCAAATTTCCCTGAGCTTCAGGATGGGAAGAGATTAGGCAGGCCTGATTCCAGCTGGTTGATAAAGAGTCTCTGATGTTCTGAATTATGGTTGGCTCCATCCTGATGGGTATTGAATGTCACCCCCTGGCCAGAGATTAAAAAGCTATTAAAACAGAGTGTTGTTATAAGAGTAGATTCAAAGGTAGATGGAACTTAAAAGAAACTTTACCAGGGACGAAATTAAAATCTCTAACAAATACATTAAAAAATGCTCCACATCCTTAGTCATCAGGGAAATGCAAATCAAAACTTCCCTGAGATATCATCTCACCCCGGTTAGGATGGCAAAAATCCACAACACAAACAACACCAAATGCTGGAGAAGATGTGGAGAGAGGGGGGTGGGTCAGTCTCCCATTAGCACAATGGTTACCTTCTGTCTGCCAGACTGAATGCCCTCCCTTTCTGGTATGATCATACCCCATCATTTGCAAGTGGCCAGGAAGGAAAGACATTAACCAGATGTCTCATTACTTACTTGCAGTGCTTGATGGTGGCCTATTATCTCTTCTGTGACATGATTCCCTCTCTCCTTGTTTATAATCTTTGCAATTACTGTAGGTATTATAGAGATTTATCTTTGAGTGTCTCTAAGTGGGTTTGGCACTAGGGTCCACCTATTAGGGAGTACATAGGGTGCTTAATTTTCTGTGCCTGGGATACTTCACTCAATATAATTATTTCTAATTCCATCCATTTCCCGGAAAATTCCATTAATTCATCATTTTTGATGGCTGAGTAATATTACATTGTATAAATGTACCACATTTTCCTTATCCACTCATCAACTGTTGGACATTTGGGTTGATTCTATGACTTTGCTATTGTAAACAGTGCTGCTATGAACATGGTCATGCTTGTGCTATCGAGGTGAATTTTTGCTGTATGGGGGGTTATTCCCAAAAGTGGAATTGCAGGATCATATGGCATTTCAATCTTTAACTTCTTTAAGTATGGCCAGAAGGCTTGCCAGAGTTCTCCTCTCTCCACATCCTCTCCAGCATTTGGTGTTGTTTGTGTTGTGGATTTTTGCCATCCTAATCGTGGTGAGATGATATCTCAGGGAGGTTTTGATTTGCATTTCCTTGATGGCTAAGGATGTGGAGTATTTTTTAAAGTATTTGTTAGAGCTTTTAATTTCCTCCCTGGTAAAGTTTCTTTTAAGTTCCAGGGCCCATTTTTTAATTGGGCCATTGGTTTCCTTGGTGTTTAGTTTTCTAAGTTCTTTGTGCACTCTGGATTGTAGAGCTCTATCAGATATGTGGTTAGTGAAGATTTTCTCCCATTCTGTGGGTTGCCTTTGTGCTCGAGTAACAATCTCTTTATCTGAACAGAAGCTCTTTAATTTCATAAGATCCCATCTGTTGAGTGTTGGTTGTATTGACTGCGCTATATTGAATTTCCAATTAGGTATGGTTGGCCTATCCCAATCAGCTCAAGGGAATTTCCTACCCTTTCAATTAAGGTTTTTATAGTCTCTTGCTTGATATTGAGGTCCTTGATCCATTTGGAATTAAGTCTTGTACATGGTGACAAGTATGGGTCCAGTTTTAATCTTCTGCATGTAGACATCCAGTTTTGCCAGCACCATTTGTTGAAGATGCTGTTCTTTTTCCATTGGATTTTTTGAGCCCCTTTGTCAAAGACCAAATGCTTGTAGTTGTGTGGCCTTATATCTGGTCTTTAACCCTTATCCATTGATCTGTGTGTCTATTTTGAAGCCAGTACTAGGCTGTTTTTATAACTGTGGATTTGTAGTATGGACTAAGGTTTGGTATGGTAATACCTCCAGCAGTGGTTTTGTTACTCAGGATTGTCTTTGCTATCCTGGGTCTTTTGTGCCTCCATTGAATTTTGAGATTGTTTGGTCAACTTCTTTAAAGAATTGCTTTGGGATTTTAATTGGTATAGCATTGAATCTGTATATTGCCTTTGGTAGGATGGTCATTTTTATGATGTTGATTCTGCCAATCCAGGAACATGGGAGGTCTTTCCATCTTCTAGTGTCTTCTGCAATTTCTTTCTCTAGGGTTTTAAAGTTTTCATTGTAAAGGTCACTTACTTCGTTGGTTAGGTTTGTCCCAAGGTATTTCATTTTTATAGGGACTATAGTAAATGGGATTATTTCTCTCAGGGCTTTTTCACTTCTTTCATTCCATGCATATAGTAATGCCACTGATTTTTGTATGTTTATTTTGTATCCTGCCACCCTGCTAATCTTCTGTATTAATTCCAGGAGTTTCCTGGTGGAGTTTTTGGATCACTCAGGTAGAAAATCATGTCATCAGTAAATAGAAATAAATTGACTTCTTCCTTGCCGATATGAATCCCTTTAATCTCCAATTCTTGTCTTATGGCTTCAGCTAAGACTTCAAGTACAATATTGAATAGAAGTGGTGAGAGTGGACGGCCTTGTCTAGTTCCTGATTGAAGCGGGAACACTTCAAGTTTTTCCCCATTGAGTATAATCCTTGCTGTGGCCTTTTTGTGTACAGTTTTTATTATATTGACAAAGGTTCCTTCCATTCCAACTGTCTGTGGGGTTTTGATCATAAAAGGCTGTTGGATCTTGTCAAAATCTTTTTCTGCATCTATTGAGGATATGTAAGCCTTCAAGTTGTCTTTGTCTAGAAGACTTTTTTTTCTCCCTCGATCATGACAGATAGTTTTACCATGTATATAAGCCTGGGTTGACATTTTCGTTTGTTTAATACTTGAGATATGTCTTTCCAAGCTCTTCTTGCTCTTACTGTTTCCATTGAGAAGTCATTTGTTATTTTAATAGGTTTACCTTTACAAGTGACTTTTTTTTTTCTCTTGAAGCTCTCAGCACCTTTTCTTTGTCTTGAATGTGGAGTCTTTTGACTATTATTTGCCGTGGCGATTTTCTATTTTGGTCATATCTGTTTGGAGTGCGAAATGCTTCTTGTATTTGGATAGGCCTCTCATTCTTTAGTTGTGGGAAGTTTTCATTTATGATAGTTTGAAAAATTTCCTCAGGGGTGGTATTTTGGGATTCTTGTTCTGGTATTCCATGAATGCACATGTTAGGCTTCTTCAGGGTGTCCCATATCTCTTGAATGTTCCTCTCCAGTATCTTTTTGGCTTTAACAATCTCTTCAGTTGAGCTGGTTAATTCTCCCACTTTGTCTTCAAGATCTGAAATTCTATTTTCTGCCTCATTTGTTCTGCTGATAAGACTCTCTGTTGAGTTTTGGGTTGAAGATAACTTGTCTTTTAGTTCAATTTTAAACTCTGCCTGAGACTGTTTTAACTGCTCTATGCCTATTTTTGTTTCTTGAACTGTTTTTCTCAACTCCTCCAAGTGCCTGTTGTGTTCCTATTCAAGGTGGTTGATGTGGTTGTTTAACTCCTCCTGGATTGTGGTAATGATCATACTTTGAAAGTCGTTATATTGGGTCTGGATTTCTTGGCTATTATCTTTGAATTTGTTCTGGATGGAATCCATCTTTTTGGAGTTAATTCTTTTGGTGGGAGATTGTCTTCTTGGGTTTTGTTTCTCATGGATCTGCACTTTGACTTGGGCATTGTTGTTTTTCTAATTAGATCTTTCAGTTGCTGTGTGTTTTTTTTTCGCTGCAATAGCATGAGGTTTTATTTAACGACGCGCCGGGCGGCTCCAGCAACCTTTCACGCAGGAAAGACTGAAGCGGCCCCGAGCAGCTCGGGCAAGGGGTTTTTAAGGGGTCTTGGGGTAGGGGGGGTTGCTTAACTGAGGAATTTTCTATGACCTTTACAGTCATTGGTCGGCAAGAGCTCGGGTGGAGTTGGCTCTTGGTGATCGTTCCAGTCCACCTGCTTAACCGCAGGCTGTTCATTCTGGGTGACCTTCATTGATGGAATTCCCCTTTGTGCAAACTTGCTTTTCCAGAACTGAAGGGCCGGAGGTCTTAAGGGGTGGGGAAATACCTGTAAAAGGCTCAAGGCTGTACATAGTTTTAAGCAATGACTAACAATGGATGCTTGGATGGCTATAAACAATGGATGCCTGAATGACTACAAGCAAGGGCTATACTGTGGGCCTAAACCAGCCTGCTTTGTGAATTTTAGGGCAAGGGTCTCAGGGTCCAACATTCCCCCCTTTTCTATAGGCATACTCCAATCATGGAGTGTTAGTCACAGTTCTCGTGGTAAATTTCTGGGAGAATTGGAGTCAGTTTTTCAGCAGTGGTGTTCCTTCCAGGCGATTCCAGCAGTAGGGGACGTCTCTTCAGAAGTGTGTTTTTGACTGAACAGATTTAATTGATATTACTACTCTCGGGCAATTATTATTAGTGGTTGCCTTGGAGTGGGTTCGTTTGTCTGTTGTTAGTAGTATTTCCTAGATGTGACTATTAGGCTGTTAGTATATCAGTTATGTCAGGTTAAGTAGATCGGTGCGAATATTAGTATGATAGTCCACTTTTACGATTTAGTATCTTAGTGATATGTGAGGGTGAGTGGTATAATCCGTGGAGTTGTATATATTTTGGGGGTGGCTGTATGGAGAAGTTAATCTACAGTGATTAATACTAGAAAGGAGTGGTATGGTAAAAATGAGGTTTACTTATCTTTGGGCTAGATGCGAAGAATCTCTCCCATGTGATAGGATGATTTTAGAGGATTTCAGATGTATGGCCTTTGTCTCTTAGAGCTTTGCTTGAGTTTCCTTTGGACTCTGTTGAATTCTGAGTAGCAGCATGTCTTTCGTGGTCCCTGGTGAGCCGGAGGGGCAGAGGGGCTGATGGTGATGGCAGAACTCTTCACCTGGGACCTGGAACTTGCCTTAGTGGCCCACCCAAGCTCCAGAGATAGGGAGGACCTTGAGGGAGTTCCTGTCCTGGTCGGGTGGGCAGGCAGGTAGGAGGAACAAAGAGACTGGGCCCCAGAACGTGGGCCTGGAAACCAGAAGCAGCCTGGGTGTCAGGCTGGCTGGGGGGAGGAGCTGGAACAAGGGGCTACCTGGGGGTTGGTGGGGCTCACCTGGGATGGAGGACTGCGAGTGAGTCCTGTCCCGGTCAGGTGGGTAGGCAGGTGGGAGGAACATCTAAATTTTCTTATACTTATATAAAATAGGTTGTCTTTTATATTTGTTTATAATAATCAAAAGCCATATTGCCAAATAATTCTATTTACTTTTAATTTGATAAGTCTTGGCTTTCAAAAGAAGCATAAGGACTAATTCATTTGCTACTATTCCATTTATTCTATTTTATATTTATTTATTTTTTCCCAATCATACAAGCTTAATAGGTACCCTGGTCCCCTCCTTCTCTCCATCCCTCCCTAGACTCCTTTGCACCCTTCCCCCTTTTCCCCTTCTTTTCACCCACCTTCCTCCCCTTCTCCCAGTGTCCCACCCTTCCCCTTCATTCCCTGGAGCATCTTTTAGTATGAATGTCAAACTTCCCTCTGAACCCTCCATTCTATTGAGGTATAAGGACTCAGTGGCATTGCCCAGAGCCCTTTCTTGGGCTCCCCTTTAGTATGGGAATACTATTATGACTTTTAGTCCCTTGCCTCTAACGATCCTAGTGCCTGTGATCCATGCTAGACTTTCGGGGGTCGTTGACATGTCAGTCATTGTGGAGGTCATGCAAAATCTCATTATGGGACTTTAAAATTTGGCTTAGACAAGTTTGCTGAATAGCAAACCTGTAATTTGTCCCTCAGCTTTCAGATGTAGTTATATTTTCACAGATATGTTTGCAATGCCTTCACCTTTTTCTCTCTCTTAATAGCCTTGGCCTAGCAAGTCATGAATGATTTGATAATTGTCACATTTTGACATTTGGTGGGAAGTATATATTATTACCATGGTAACTCTTGGAATACTGTGATGAGTTCTTGTATTGAAGACTTTGCCAAAAAGTTAGTTAGAAACTCATTATTTTTAGAAATCCAAAATGAGTCCGTGGATGTGATAATTTTTACTCAGAAAAGACTACCTAACCATTTAAAAAAAAAAAAACCCAAACACTGGTAGATAGTCTTAGGGGAAAACAATTTGGAGGACATTTAAAGTTAATACATGGCCAGAAATACAGCTTATGAAAGAATTTTCTTAGCAATGGAGTTGACCCCTAAAAGCAGATATGCATCTAAGTATTAATAAATAATGAAGTAATTGCAAAGTTTATAATATTTATTATGAAGGCAAGGTAAGTTATATTGCCATTTTTTGAGGAAATAAGATTAAATTAAAAGCTTATTATTTTAGCTTTCCTCTTGAAGTGAACATAGTAGTTCACCCTTGTTTTCTAGCCCTTATGATACTGAGGCAGGAGTATTGATGCCCAGGTCAGCCTAGGCTACAAAGTGAATTCTAGGATAGGGTGGGCTACAGAGCATAACTGTCTATAAGACAAATTAAATTTAATAAAACAAAGACTTACCACTTATCATCTAATGTGTTTCACATCACAGGATTCCTCAAAATTTTTATTACTTTTTTGCCTACTTATAAAGGATTCCTCAAATTTTATCTTCTAACTTTTTAAAGAGACAGACATGTGTATTGGTGTTCTCTAGATCAACAGAAATATCAGAATGAATATATAAAAAGGGAATTTATTGGATTGACTTAGGAGAAAGGTCTAGTAGTGCAACAATGGTTCGCCAGTAGCTGTTCATTCCACAAATTGAATATCCCAGCAGATGCAGTTTGTGACTGAAGGTTGGAGGATTCCCGGAGAATCTCTGGTCTTCAGTCATGTTGGAGGGTCAAAGAAAACTGGTGCCAGGCAAAGGTAAGTTTGCCGGCATAGGGCAAGAGAGTCCCCCAGAATTCTTCTGTCTTGAAGTTTCTTGTATCTGATCGGTTACAGAGAGAGGTTCCATCCAGATTTAGGGTTGGTCTTTGTACTGCAAATATATTGAACTGGGTATTCTCTTCAAGTGGTCTGGCAGCTGATCTGTTAGTTAATCCCAGGTGTGGTCAAATTGACAATCAAATTAACTATTACACATTATTTTAACATTTTGAAAAATGAAGCATCACATTTCCTATGTATAGCTTTCAAGCTAGTGGGGGAAACGGAATCTGGACATTTTTCCAGTTCATAATGAGGGATACTCTGATAGGAGTTAAAGAGCTCACCTTCCCAATACAGCCCCAGGACCTCTGAGGAGGCAGCTTCAGCAATATTTAATAAGAGTTAAGATGTCTAAAATAAGACATATGATAAATGAAAGCAAAGGCAGGCCATGAAGTGTACAAATGTTTTAGTGCTAGTTTTCAGAAAAAGATTTAATTCAGTATATTTAGAGCAGAGATTATGAGGAGATTTTGGCGAGTCTTGAGAAGCTGAAAGTAGCTCATGCATGGGAACTAGTTAGAAGGCAATGAGCTAGAAGCAAGTAAAGGGATGACTAAAATAGATTCAAGTTTAATAAAGATTGTGTGGCAGTTGAACAGAAAATGAAATGAGGTGTAGAACTTGACCAGCATTTTCTTTAATCACTATAAAAACGACTACAATTTTTGATTCATGCAAACATACACACTTATTATCTCATAGTGTTAATTTACTCTGAGGCATCTTTTCTTCAGCTGTGAGTGTGTGAGACCAAGATAAGTTACTTACTTCAAAATACAAGGGTGTGATAATAGTCATATTTATTCCAAAATGGAGAAATATGGAAGAAAAAAGGAGCATTAGGCCTCAAGTAAGTTAACATAGCACAGGGAAAATATTCATACTCAAAGCTGGGAAATAATCTTCTTGAGTCCTTTCAGAACAAAAGTTGGATTTTCAACTTTAGTTGAAGGGAGTAGGTCCAGTGAACTTTGCAGGCAAACTTTAGCGCAATTTTGTTTATGCTTGCAGATTTCCAAGTTTGGAATCTTAGAGATGATCCCACTTATATGGTTCCACAAGACATTATTTAGTGGGTACTTTCTGCATGTGCCCTGTCTCTGCAGCTTGTCTTTATTTGGGCCTCCAGGCTGTCCAACAATAGTCCTTGTAACTTAGATGGAGGTAGCCATGAGCACCTAACTCTTGCATTCTTGAGCCTACAGAATTTGCACAATGACATGGTTTATACAGCATTTGTCCTAGAGTGACAGGTTGAAGCTTACTTTGGTCCACTTGAACCATAGCTCAGGCAGCTGAAGAGTATTGTTTTATAATGTGGGAAATCAAAGATCTGGGTGTAATTATGGGCAGAAAGCTCTTTCTAGGCATCCTTGGGAACATCACCTTTTCTCATTCTGCCCTTTGATAGTTTGGGGTCTGACATAGAAAGGGTATTCTCAAATCTCTGAATCCCTTTGTGTTTGATTTTTATTGTCTCATTTAATAGTACCTATTCCTTTCTATCCATAGTAATCACCTCAGTGAACAATTATTTGATTGGTATTTCTTTCACCAGTCTTCCAACGCTCACCCCCACGTTTATTTCTATATATCATAAGGTTGTAGGATACAGAGGCAGTTTCAACAAGCATTTTGCAACTGCATAACTAGTGTGGCTTTATCCCAGTTTCCAATAGAGTGCTACTCCTATCTATTTGAGAGTTTAGTAGGTGACCACATAGTCCACATTCCTATGATGAGCCTGGTCATAACATTCCATAGTCTTGGAAAAGATATACTTTCTCTGTAGTCCTGGTCTTCTTAATGCCCTATTTAATGCAGTTTTTCCTAGACTGTTCTTTCAGTCCCTCCACTTCTGTCCATCTGGCAGTTCCAAAGCCACTTCTAGGTTTCCAGTATTTGATATTGCTAGTGTCTTCTAAGTTCTAGTCTATTTTTCTTCTGCTAGTAAAGAAAATACAGACTGGGAATTAAGGAGTTGTAGAGATTATTTGACATTTTCGTGGTTTTTAAGGTAGAGTGCCTTGACATGCTAGGGGGAATCACATGGTCCGAGGGCACAGGAGGAAAAAGAGGGCCAAGCTCTCCTTTCTTCACAACCATCTCACTCCTGAGAAACTGTCTTAACCCATTCATGTGAGGGTGTCTTCCAGATCCTGTCATCTCTTTAAATCCCACCATCTATTACTGTCAAAGAGCAATGGAATTTTAACACGGTGTTCTGATTCAAATCATAGCATGCAGTATGTCAGAATACAGAACAAATTAAATAATGATTATACCTGGATTGACTTGCCTTTTTATCTGATAAGGCCTTTCAGTGGAGGGTTATAACAGTCTTTTTTAGGGATTGAGTTGCATTGGGGTTTATGGTAGCTATAATCCACCTCAGTGGATTGCAAGCTTTATGTTTTCTCAACTTCTGTATGTTTAGGGCACAGAAGTTTTTCTTTCACGTTTCTATTTATCCTCAATTTGAGGCTATGCCTCATGTTATTTGTGACAGATTTTGTTAGTGCCATAGAGAGCATTGTATGGATTATTTCTCAGTTTATCATAAATTTAGGCTTGGCCCCATTCCTGGGTATCTGGGTGGGATATTTTACAGTTGTTTTGAATAGCTTCTGGAACAATTATGTGATTTTTTTCCCTATTGTCCTTCCAGAATATTCTTTTTCCACCTGTGCTATCTTCTAGCTGTAGTAATCCTTTCCATATGCCCTTGTAATAAAGGGTATGTTGTCTTTTCTGCAGATTAGGGCTCTTGACATGTGAGCAACACAGTTCATAGTTTTGACATTATTTTATAGACCTGGTGTGTCTGTGGTGGCATTTTGTAGTGTTACAGGAATCACACTTAAGAGATTCATTAAAGATTCTGCATGTTCCCATTGTGTTTTCCATCTTTCTCTATGCTCCACCCAAGATAAGTCAGTGCTTAGGAGATGACTTTTGGGGGTACTTATCCTTCAAACTTCAATATACTCTGTTCTATTGTGATCTTAGTTCTCCTATGGATTTATGAAAAGTTGTAGTTGTAGAGATTATTTGACATTTTCGTGGTTTTTAAGGTAGAGTGACACTTATTCCAGCTTTCTGCAATCCATTTGGATGCTGACAGTCAGTTTTAACATTGAAGCCATGAAGTCTAACCAGACAAGGAGAGTTCTTTTAAGATTCTACTTCCGTAATCATGTGTCAGTGGTGACTGAGGTCAGGGTACCTAGAGTGTAGAACCCTGGGGAGATTTTATAATACTGTTATAAGGAGAACTTAGGAAAGATTTTTTTTTGTCTGACTCTTCTCTGAGAAAGCCACATTTTAAAAATCATTCATCCTTGGATGCCATTTTTTTCATGTTAGTTGAGTGAGAATATTTTTCTTTTATGTCATTTTCAGTGTTTCTTATATTTTCTTATGATTATGAGAATATTTATGCAGTTGGTATTTTCTTTGCCTAGTTTATGAGTTGAATGTTACCTACAAATATAAAAGATACTTTTGCAAAGTACAATCAATGAATATTTGAGAGAATAATAGTTACAAAATAACATGCTTGAGTTGTAGGAGATGTTAGGGACTTTTTTTTTTGAGACTGTGTAGCCCAGGCTGGCCAGGAAATTGTGATCCTGACTCAGTCTATCAATGCTGGGAACAGAGACCATGCTACTCTACCACAAAGACTTAGAGTATGTTTACTGTACCATTTTTTTTTTTTTTGCTTCCCATAATGAGAAAAAGAAGAGATAAAAGTTAAATAAAGAAAATATTGCAAAGAGATGTCCTCACAATGGCTCAGGCTGAGACTAATGTCAGCAAAAAGCTTTGCTTTGTATCTTCCAGGTGTTAAGACTCTTGGACCATTCCTGAGACTGTTTCCCTTCAGTTCTAAGCACTTTCGGGTAACACCAGAATTCAGGTTTTTGTGTGTTTGTTTGTTTTCCTTCTTCAATTGTCTGTTCTTTATTGCTTGGGAAAAATTTTTTTATGGTGAGACTAGCTATTCTTCTTCTTTTCTCTCTTGTTCTGTTTCTTCATAAGTTAAAAATCCTTTATTAAAATAATCCTGAAAAGAAGAAAGCCTGAATGTGGCAGCAAAAAATAATATTTTAAAGTCAAGTAGTAACATGAACAAAAATCTCTAGTGTCACTTTTTAGCAGTTTTGGCAGACAGAAGGACTTGTACATTTACTTCAAGTGAATGGAGTGCTCACCTCAGCTCACAAGGGTACTTTTCAAGTTGATCTTCTTTCTCCCCCAATGACTATTTCAGGCAAGGAAGAATTGAAAAACTGTTTAGAAAATGAACATTGTGTATCAGCCAAATTTGTATTTCTTAGAAGCTCTCCATTAGGCATTGACAACTCCTCTTATCTAGTTCTTGTATGATGTGTTCATAAGGAACTTCTTAGATACTGAATTCATTTTTGTTCTAGAAACGTGATTATTTTTCTTTTCCAATTTTTTTTTGTGTGTGTGTGTGTGTGTGTGTGTACATGTATACTGTGTATGTGGAGGCCTAAGGTTGATATAGCGAATCATTTTCAATTGCTTTTCTGCCTTTTTCTTTTCAAGGCTGGGTTTCTTATTAAATCCATAGCTCACCCCTGGGGCCAGTCTTGTTTACCAGCTTCCTCTAGGATTCCAAGTCTCTACTCTATGAGTCTAGAGTTATAATTTTGCCGCCACATACACCTGATGTTTCTGTAATATTTGGGGATCTGAACTCTAATCCATTTGTTTGCAGAATAAGCGCTTTACCCACTGAGCCATCTCCCCAGCCTGACACCTGATTTTTACTTTTTAGTGTTCTAGTTGTTACAAGAGACTCTGAACTAGAAGTCAGTTTATTCCTGTTAATTTTAAAGCTTTAATATTTTTCTACTAGTTCCTACAAGGCTATATCCAGATGTCACTTTTTGCTGATGTGTGAAGACAACCTTCTTTAATTTTATACCAATTCTTACTTTGTCTTTGATAGCTTACCTTTTGCTTGCTTGCCTTTTCTTTCTTTTGTTTCTTCTTTTTAAACCCAGAGAAAGGCTCTTAATGAAGTTGATACCTTTGATACAAAGTGTAAAATAGCTTGATTATGCCACACATGAGATCACACAGCATTTGTTTTTCTATTCTTACAGTAATACCCTTCAGATCTTTCCATTTAACAAATGGTAGAATTTCTTGGTTTTAAGGAGACATAAAATTTCATTGTGTTTTCTTTATCTACATGTTAATTGATTTATAATTAAGTTGATTCAGTGTCTTGGTCATTGTGATTAGTGTTGCAATGACCCGGGAAGTGTACATCTCTTTAGATACTGATCTCAAGTCAACAAGTAGAATTTTCAATCATATGGTAGTTTTACTTAGCTTCTGAATTTTCATACTTTTTTTATTTGGCCCTGTTACGTGTATTCCCACAAGTACTATATAAGGGTTCTGTCTTGCCAAATTTAGCCTTTATTTTAAAATTTATTGTTATAAATTTGTTCTTTGTTAAGTTCATTCATGTATATAATGTATTTGGCTTACTTCCACTCCACCCTCTTTTCCATTATTTATCAATCATCCTTACTCCCTACTAATCTCTTTCTAAATTCATTTTGTGACCAAGTTAATTTAACTTGTGCTATTTGTGTGATCAACAAATTCATGTTTTTTAGCCTGGTAGTAGCACCAGTGAGCACACAACTAAAGACTGTGTGTTCTCTCCCTGAGTTTTTCAGGAGCAAATAGTGAGATATAGCACTTCTTGAGTCCTTCCTCTGTCTGTGACCTCCTGTTGAAGGGGTGCCTTCTGTAGATAAAGTGCAGGCATCCACAGTTGTTATGAGTACATGATTGCAATGACTGTATCTTGTTCAGAAGACAGAGTTTTGCAGCCCTTCTCCCTAGTTTTTTGCCTTTTGTTGCCTCTTGCACAGTGTTCCCTGAGCCTTAAAGGGATGGTACAATGTCTTGTTCAGAGCTGAAACCTTAATCCATCACTTATCTCTAGTACCTAGAACCAGCCATGATTCTCTGCATTCACTACTGTTCACTGCTAAGACAGGCTTTTCTGATTAAGGTTGCGAGTAACTTTTGGTTAGAAGACAGTTTGATGTTATGTCAATTTAGTTTGACAATTGCAGAGTTTATGTATAAAGTCTATACCTTTCATCATTGCCTTAGACATGGTTTACAGTGTGAGCCATGACTCCTCTTTCTTAACCATCCTGTTATAGTTTGAATGTATCCGCAAAAAGCATGTATTGGAAACTTTATCTTCAGTGTCTTCTTGTTGGGAAATGGGGTTTAATTGGAGATGTTTATATCATTGGGTCTCACTTAATAGATTAAAGCACAAAATAAAATGCTTGAGACTAAGTCTCTTGCTCTTTTTTGGTTTTCTTTGTTGATGTGTGCTCTCTCTGTCTTGTCCCTTCTTGTTGTGTGATGAGATGATTTAGGATGAAAAACCTCTCTAGATGCAGGCCCTCAATGCTGGACCGCGCCTGAGAAGTCCTATGCTGAAAAGAATTCTTTTCTTTACAAATCACCTGTTTTCTGTCATCCTTTGTATAATGATTGCAGTTTGCAGCCCTCTAATTACTAGAGCTATTCAGTGTGATTAGAGATTGTGATTAGCAGTCCTCAATATTTTTGTATTTCTATTGGACATTCCTATGTCTTCTTTTGAGAATATCTGTTTAATTATTTTGCCTGTTTTTCAATAAAATTGTTTTATTTTCTGTTATCAAGTAGTTTGCATTTCAACTTCATGGCAAAAGAAGAAAAAAGTAGATACTCTTTTAATCAACTTCATGGAAAAAGAAGAGAAAATAGTTATGGAGACAGATTTTGAAGGCAGGATTGAGTAAGAGAAGTTGTTAATCCAAAGATGTAGCATTTAAATGAAGCTGAAGAATTATGCTATAGAGATCTGTTGCATCATTTCATGCTAATGCATTGCATATTTCAAAATTGCTAAAAGAATAGCCTTGTAGTATTCTCACTCCTCAAACATGGTAAGTTGGTAAGATGGTAGGTATGTAAGTTATCTTTTGTTTAGTATGTGCAAAGTATAGTATTATAGTATAATATGATTTTGTATAGTATGTGTAAAGCTCAAAACATCACATTTTACTTCATAAATATCTCAAATATTGTTTACTATTTAAAATTAATGATATATTAAAATTCTTCTGTTTGCCCTTTACCAAGCTTTCTGTTCCTTGTTGCTTATTACCCAGCTGAGGGCACCGAAGTCTGTTTGCAAGAGATTAAGTATATGTAGAATTCTCATTCATAAAAACTGAGAACTCATAAAATAGTACATGAAAAGTAATAATAAAAAAGAAAAAAATAAGATTTTATGTATTTTCTTATTTCATCTTCTTTAAAATTTTTTCAAAACATTTTTTTTACAAAACTACAAAAGGCTATTTTCATGCACGTATAGAAAGTCCTCAGAGCATATTCCCTTCCACACCCCAGTAACCACCACTTCAAACTTATCCCTGCACCTTTATTGGTCGTCTTTCTTTTGTAAGTCCTTTAAAAAATTACTTTATTATTACATTTTTTTGCCTAAATGTACAAGCTCAATAGGTACCCCACTTCTTTTTCATCCTCCCTCCCTTCCCCTGTTGTTTCCCATTGCATTCTTCCCCTTTCCCACCTCCCTCCCTCTCATCCCTTTTCTCTCCCTCCTATTTATTTATTTGGGAGCTGAATTTCTCACTGAGTAGTCTATAGTAGTGAGAGTTCAGGACTCAGTGGCATAGCTTGGGGCCCCTTCTTGGACTGTCTGCTAGTATGGGAACGCTATTATGACTGTTTAACCCCTTGCCTCTAAGGATCCTACTGCCTGGAGCCTTCTTCCCTGTGATCCATGCTAGACTTTGGGGGATTGTTGATATGTCAGCCATTGTGCAGGTCAGGCAAAGTCCAATCCTGGCTGCTGCAGCCTTAACTTGTGTGGAGTATCTTGCATATCAGGGTCTTTGGTGCCCTGAATTATGGTTTGTTGCTGTTTTCAGTTTTGCTGTTCCTGCACCACCCTTGGCTGCATCCTGATTGGTTGTCCAGGTCATCTCCAAACCAAAGATAAAAGAATGTTTAAATGAAGATTAATATAAGAAGAGACTCAGAGGTAGATGAAAGGATAGGAATAGGACACAGCAGCAAGAGAGGTCAGTCTCCCATTTACTAGTTGGTTACCATCTAACTGACAGTCTATACCCTCCCTAACTGGAGAGATTAAACCTGTTCAGTCCCAAGTGAACAGAAAGGGAAATGAGAGTGAGCTACATCAGATGTCTTGCTACTTATATTTGGTACATGACCATGGCCTAATTTCTTCATTAAAGTGTGTTCTTTTGTCTCCTTTCCCCTTCTCTCCTATTCATAATCCTTTTGTGATTATACACAGTATTATAGAGATTTATCATTGAGTATGTCATTAAGTAAAGTTTGTAACTAGAGTTCACTTATTAGGGAGCGCATATGGCATCTAACTTTGTGTCTGAGATACTTCACCCAATATAATTTTTTCTAATTCCATTCATTTCCCGGTAAGTTTCATTAATTCATCTTTTTCATGGCTGAGTAGTATTCCATTGTATAAATATATCACATTTTCATTATGCATTTATCAACTCTTGGACATTTGGGTTGATTCCATGACTTTGATATTATAAATAGTATTGCAATGAACATAGTTGTGCTTGTGTCACTAGTGAATTGCTTCATTTAGGGTTATTATTCCCAGTAGTGGTATAGCAGAGTCATATGGCATTTCAGTCTTTAACTTTTTTAGAAATCACCATACCGATCTCCAGAGTGGTTATAGAAGTCTGCATTCCCATCAGTAAAGGGAGTTCCCATTACTCCCTCCACATCCTCTCAAAACATATAGTGGTATTTGCATTGTGGATTTTCACCATCCTGAATCAGATGAGATGATATCTCAGCGTACATCTGATTTGTATTCCCCTGATGGCTAGGGATATGGAGAATTTTTAAAGATATTTGTTAGACATTTCGATGGAAATGTTCCCAGGCCCATTTTTTAATTGGGCTATTTATCTCCTTGGTGTTTAATCTTTAAAGTCCTTTGTACACTCTGGATAATAGAACTCTATAGATATGTGGTTAGTGAAGATTTTCTCCTATTCTATAGGTTGCTTTTTGCTTGGTTTACAATCTCTTTAGCTGAACAAAAGCTCTTTAATTTCATAAGATCCCGTTTGTTGAGTGTTGGTTCTAGTGACTGTGCTATTGGATTTCTGTTTAGGAAGTGTTGGCCTAGACCAGTCCGCTTGAGGGAGTTGTTCCCTACTCTTTCAAATAGGGTTTTTATAATCTGTGGCTTAATATTAAGGTTCTTGATCTATTTGGAGTTGATTTTTGTACATGGTGACAAGTATTGGTTCAATTTTAATCTTCTGCATGTGGATATCCAGTTTTGCCAGGACCATTTGTTGAAGATGCTGATTTTTTTTTTTCCATTGAGATTTTGGGCTCCTTTGTCAAAGATCAAATGTCTGTAGTTTGTGGGTTTATATCTGGGTCTTCAACCCTTATCATTGATGGATTTTTGTAGTATAGATTAAGGGTCGATATGGTCATATCTTCAGCGGTGTTTTTGTTACGCAGGATTGTTTTTGCTATCCTGGGCCTTTTGTGCTTCCATATGAATTTTCATATTGCTTGGGCAATTTCTAATAAAGAATTCCTGTGGGAATTTGATTGATATAGCTTTGAATCTGTATATTGCTTTTGCTAGGATGGTCATTTTTGTGATGTTGATTGTGTCCATCCAGGAGCATGGGCGGTCTTTCTATTTTCCAGTGTCTTCTGCAATTTATTCTTTAGGGTTTTAAAGTTTTCACTATGAAGGTCTCTCATTTCTTGGGTTAGATTTATACTACGGTATTTCAACTTTTCAGGGACTATAGTAAATGGGATTGTTTCTCTTAGGACATTTTTACTTTTATCATTTTTGATGTATAGGAAAGCCACTGATTTTTGCATAGTTATTTTGTTACCTGTCACTCTACAGAACTTATGTATTAGTTCCAGGAGTTTCCTGGTGGGGTTTTTAGGATCTCTCAGGTATAAGATCATTTAGTCTGCAAATAGAGATATCTTGTCTTTTTTTCTGATTAGAACTGCAAGTAAGCAATGAAACATCTGGTTAAGTTCACAGACTTTTCGTTCCTCATCATTTACAACTGAGGGGGTGTGATCTCACCACAAGGGGAGGGCATATAGTCTGGCAGATAATAAGTAACCATTTTGCAAATGGGTGATTGACCCCTCCCTCACTGTGGTTTCCTACTTTCATTACATCTACCTTTGAATATACTCTTATAACAAGACTCTAGTTTAACAGCTTTTTATCTCTGGCCAGGGGGTGACATACAATACCCATCAGGATGAAGTGAAGGGCATTGCAGGAGCAGCAAAACCGCAAAAGAAAATCAACAAACCATAATCCAGAACTTCACAGACTCTATATCAACCACCTGGAACTAGGCCAGCCTAATCTCTCCCCATCCTAAAGCTCAGGGAAATTTGCGGAAGAGGGGGCGATAAGAATGTAAGAGCACAAGGATGGGAGGAGAAATGATATGCAAGATATTCCACACAAGTTAGGGCTGAAGCAACCATAATTGGACTTTGCATGCCTTGCGCAATGTCCAACACACTATTGACCCCACAAAGTCTAGCATTTGCTAAAAGCACCAAGATCCTTGGAGGCAAGGGATTGACAGCCAAAATAGTGTTCCTATGCTTAAGGGGTACATTGGAGAGGAGGACCCAGAGGAGAGTTTGGCATGCACATTAAAGGATTCTCTGGTGATTGGGGGAGGGGAGGCACTGGGGAGTGGGGAGGAGGGGTGAGGGGAGGGTGAGCAGAGGGGTCGGAGAGAGGAGGAGGGAGGGAGGGAACCGGTGTACCTATTAAGTTTGTATGAGTGGAGATAATAAAAAATGTTAAAAAAAGAATCCTTTTTATTTCCCTCTCTTGTCTTATGGCTCTGGCTAAGACTTCAAGTACAATATTGAATAGAAGTGTTGAGAGCGGACAGCCTTGTCTATTTCCTTATCAAAATGGGAATGCTTCAAATATTTCTCCATTTAGTATAATCCTTGCTGTTGGCATGTTGTATACAGCTTTTATTATGTCGATGTAAGTTCTTTCCACTCTAAGTATCTTTAGGGTTTTGGTCACAAAAGGATGTTTGACCCATTGGTCCTCTTTACCTTCCAGTTTTGTTTCTACATTCATATTATTGTACATATTTGGATTTCCATATTAATAATATTTGGGGCTCGCAAGTGAGAGAAAACTTTTGATAATTGTTTTCTGAGGCTGACTTGATGCCATTAATGCAATTATCTCCAGTTGTATATATTTTTCCTCTAGTAACATAACTTCATTCTTCTTCCTGACTGAATAAATTCTATCATGTAGGAATATCACATTGCCTTTACTTACCCTCTGTTGTAAAACACTTTGGTTGGTCCCATAATTCAGCAATTGTGGTTACTGTAATAATCGTTGTTGTGGGACCATCTCTGTGAAACATTGACATGAAGTTTTTGGGTAGGTACTGAGAAGTGATGTAGTTGGGTCATCTGCTAAGTCTATTTCTGTATATAATTCAAGGTAGGATGTCTCTCATCCAAGCTGGTATTGAACTCAAAACTGTCTTCTGAGACACTGGGATTATAGGTGTATGCCGCTATATCCAACTTCAATAACTTTTAAAACCAATTTCAAAACTTATATATAATAAACGTTCTTAACTTTTAATAGTGCATTTTGATTGCTATGGAAAAGATGCTTAAATAAAAGTAAAACAGTTCCCTAAGCACTAGAAAACAGAAAGTGCATGTATTATAATAAGAAATATCTCTCAGGATTTTCTAATTACCACAATTATGGAATTTATGTTTACAAAATTAATTTTCTCATCTTATGATCCCATATACAATTCTATAAAATGACTTTAGGATACCACTGCTTAATTATAAAAGAAGCATTAGGAAAGTGGCACATTTATGCACTTTCACTGCATTTTAAGACTTTTCCTGTACCTCTGATTTGCTATATGCAAAAGCTTTACTTATTAAGCATTTTCCAGCACTTTCCTAATGTGCACTGTAAGTACATGAGTGCATCTGTTTCTTCATGAGTCTCACTGAGCATATCTGGGAGGGCTGTGCTTCTCCTGGTAGCCAATTGATTTAATTAGGCAAGTCCTACTAATGAGCTAATTGGAAGACAGATTTTTTTTATTATTTATTCAATTGTGCACGTGTGTGTGTGTGTGCGTGTATGTGTGTATGTGTGTGTAGAACCACGGACGAATTCGGGAACCACCATGGACCGCCTCCTCCTTGTTTACTCTGCCCCGGGATTCACAGGCTCCGCCCTACCAGGACCAGAAACGCAGGCCGCCCCCGCTTCCGCCTGGAGTCTATACGTGGAGTCTAAGGATCCGAACTCAGGACCTTCTGCCTGCAAGGCAGAGGCTTAACCCCTGAGCCACCTCTCCAGCCCCGACAGATTTTTTTTATTATTCACTTGAGATTAGGTTGTATTCATGGAATCATAATTTTGATGACTTTCTATAGTGAAATATGTATCAGAGAAATTTTTAAATAATTTTATTATTATTATTTATTCAATTGTGCGTGTGTGTAGGTATGTGTGCATGCACGCGCATGCGTGTGTGTGTGTCTGTGTGTGTGTAGAACCACTGATGAATTCGGGAACCACCATGGACTGCCGCCACCTGCTTGTTTACTCTGCCCTGGGATTCACAGGCTCCGCCCTACCAGGACCAGAAGCACAGGCCGCCCCTGCTTCTGCCTGGCGTCTATACGTGGGATCTGGGATCCGAACTCAGGACCTTCTGCCTGCAAGGCAGAGGCTTAACCCTTGAGCCACCTCTCCAGCCCCAGAGAAATTTTTAATGAAGTTAATTTTTCTCTTTCATTCCTATGAATTTCTGTTGTATGAATGAATGTCTGTTGTTTCTCAAAAGTGCTTTTTTCCTCCAGTTTTTGCTAACTTTTGAATAAAGTTTTTTTTTTACATATTTATGACACAGAAGTGAAAGACAAAAGAATCTTACTCTGAATACTTGAAGTTCTGAGGCTTAGAACATTACGGGTCAGAATCCAGTTGTGGCACAAAACAACTTTTTTCTGACAAATTTTGATATCTTAAATGCTTATTATAATTTCTGTTTATTTGTCTTCGACATTAGCTTAACTAAATTTAAAAATCTATAAATACCATTGCTATGGTACAATCACTATAATGGCTTACAGCATACATGATAATTCTGATTTTCCTCTAAATGAACTTCAAGCAAAAATGGAAGTTAACATCTTAAAAAGGATTCTTTGGAATATAATTTTCATACTGCTGTATCTAAAAATAATTATTTCCCTTTCTAGTAATAATTTAATATGTTAAATTATAATATTATTTCTTAACTATTTTTACTTTAAAAACTCACTAAGTTCTTTTTTTTATATTTATTTTTTTATTTCCACTCATACAAACTTAACAGGTACACTGGTCCCTTCCCACCCTCCACCCCCCAAACCTCCCTGTGTCTCTTCTCCTCCCCCTTCCCTCTCCATCCCCCAGTGCCTCCCCCTCCCATCCCCAGAGCATCCTTTAATGAGCATCCCAAACTCTCTTCTGGGACCTCCGGTGCAAGGACCCAGTGACATTTCCCAGAACCCTTTCCTGTGTTCCCATTAAGTATAGGAACACTACTAAGGCTGTCAATCCCCTGCTGCCAAGGATCCTAGTGCCTTTAGCAAACGCTGGATTTGTGGGGTCAGTAGTGTGTTGGACATTGTAGAAGGTATGCAAAGTCCAATTATGATTGCTTCGGCCCTAACTTGTGCGGAGTATCTTGCATATCATTACTCCTCTCACCCTTGTGCTCTTACAATCATACCGCCCCCTCTTCCGCAAATGTCCCTGAGCTTCAGGATGGGGAGAGATTAGTCTGGCCTAGTTCCAGGTGGTTGATATAGACTCTCTGATGTTCTGGATTATGGTTTGTTGATTTATATTTTCAGTTTTGCTGCTCCTGCAATGCCCTTGGCTCCATCCTGATGGGTATTAGATATCGCCCCCTGGCTAGAGATAAAAACCTGTTAAATTAGAGTCTTGTTATAAGAGTATATTCAAAGGTAGATGTAATAAAAGTATGAAACCGAGGTGAAAGAGGGGTCAATCACCCATTTGCGAAATGGTTACTTTCTAGCTGCCAGACTATACTCCCTCCCCTTCTGGTAAGATCATACCCCATCAGTTGTAAATGATCAGGAAGGAAAGTCTGTGAACTTAACCAGATGTCTCATTACTTACTTGCAGTGCTTGATGGTGGCCTATTTTCTCTGCTGTAACATGGTCTCCTCTCTCCTTGTTACTGGTGTGTCCCTCCTTCCCCATCCCTCCTGTTCATAATCTTTGCAATTACTGTAGTTATTACAGAGATTTATCTTTGAGTGTCTGTAAGTGGGTTTGGTACTAGGAGCCACCTATTAGGGAGTACATATGGGGCTTAATTTTCTGTGTCTGGGATACTTCACTCAGTATAATTGTTTCTAATTCCATCAACTTCCCAGCAAATTCCATTAATTCATCATTTTTGATGGCTGAGTAGTACTCCATTGTATAGATGTACCACATTTTCCTTATCCACTCGTCAGCTGTCGGACATTTGGGTTGATTCCATGACTTTGCTATTGTAAACAGTGCTGCTATGAAGATGGTCGTGCTTGTGCTATCAAGGTGAATTTTTGCTGTATGGGGGGTTATTCCCAAAAGTAGAATATCAGGGTCACATGGCATTTCAATCTTTAACTTCTTTAAGAATCTCCAGATGGCTCGCCAGAGTGGTTGTATGAGCCTGCATTCCCACCAGCAATGTAGGAGAGTTCCCCTCTCTCCAAAGCCTCTCCAGGGAAGTTTTGATTTTCATTTCCCTGATGTTTCCATTTTTTTGATGTAGGCATTAAGAGCTATGAACTTACCTCTTAGGACAGCTTTCATTGTGTTCCATTTTATTGTGGATTTTTGCCATCCTGAGTGGGGTGAGATGATATCTCAGGGAAGTTTTGATTTGCATTTCCCTGATGGCTAAGAATGTGTAGCATTTTTTAAGATATTTGTTAGACATTTTAATTTCATCCCTGGTAAAGTTTCTTTTAAGTTCCAGAAGCTCATTTTTTAATTGGGCCATTGGTTTCCTTGGTGTTTAGTTTTCTAAGTTCTTTGTGCACTGTGGAAAGGAGAGCTCTATCAGATATGTGGTTAGTGAAGATTTTCTCCCATTCTGTGGGTTGCCTTTGAGCTCGTGTTACAATCTCTTTATCTGAACAGAAGCTCTTTAATTTCACCAGATCCCAACTGTTGAGAGTTGGTAGCAGTGACTGTGCCATTAATGTCTGTTTAGGAAATGTTGGCCTCGCCCAATCAGCTCGAGGGTGTTCCCTACCCTTTCACTTATGGTTTTTATAGTGTCTGGCCTTATATCAAGGTCCTTCATCCATTTGGAATTAAGTTTTGTACATGGTGACAAGTACAGGTTCAGTTTTAGTCTTCTGCAGGTGGAGATCCAGTTTTGCCAGCACCATTTGTTGAAGATACTGTTCTTTTTCCATTGGATTCTTTGGGCCCCTTTGTCAAAGACCAAATGGCTGTAATTTTGTGGGCTTATATCTGGGTCTTCAATCCTTATCCATTGATCTGTGTGCCTATTTTGGGGCCAGTACCAGGCTGTTTTTATAACTATGAATTTGTAGTATAGACTTAGTATAGACTAAGGTTTGGTATGGTAATACCTCCAGCAGTGTTTTTGTTACTCAGGATTGTCTTTGCTATCCTGGGTCTTTTGTGCCTCCATATGAATTTAAAAAATTGCTCTGGGATTTTAATTGGTATAGCATTCAATTTGTATATTGCCTTTGGTAGGATGGTCATTTTTACAATGTTGATTCTGCCAATCCAGGAACATGGGAGGTCTTTCCACCTTCTGGTGTCTTCTGCAGTTTCTTTCTTTAGGGTTTTAAAGTTTTCATTGTAAAGGTCTTTTACCTCCTTGGTTAGGTTTATACCAAGGTGTTTCATTTTTTTAGGGACTATGGTAAATGGGATTGTTTCTCTCAATGCTTTTTCACTTCTTTCACTTTGGGCATATAGGAAGGCCTCTGATTTTTGCACATTTATTTTGTATCCTGCCATCCTGCTGAACTTCTGTATTAGTTCCAGGAGCTTCCTGGTGGAGTTTTTGGGATCACTGAGGTATAAGATCATGTCATCTGCAAATAGGGATAGCTTGACTTCTTCCTTCCCGATTTGAATCCCTTTTATGCCCCTTTCTTGTCTTATGGCTTCAGCTAAGACTTCAAGTACAATATTGAATAGAAGTGGTGAGAGTGGACAGCCTTGTCTAGTTCCTGATCGAAGTGGGAATGCTTCAAGTTTTTCCCCATTGAGTATAATCCTTGCTTTTGGCTTATTGTATACAGCTTTTATTATATTGATAAGGGTTCCTTCCATTCCAACCTTCTCTAGGGTTTTGATCATAAAGGGCTGTTGAAACTTCTCAAAAGCTTTTTCTGCATCTATCGAGAGTATCATGTGTTCTTGAACCTTGGACTGGTTTATATAGTGAATTACATTTATTGATTTGCATATGTTGAACCAACCTTGTGTGCCGGGGATAAAGCCTACTTGATTCCCGTGAATAATATTTTTGATATGTTTTTGCATCCGATTTGCTAATACTTTGTTGAGAATCTTTGCATCTGTGTTCCTCAGAGAAATTGGCCTATAATTTTCTTTTTTAAGTGTATCTTTATTAGGTTTTGGGATTAAGATGATATTAACTTCATAGAAGGAATTTGTTAGTGTTCCTTCCTTTGCTATTTGATGGAACAATTGAAGGAGTATTGGTGTTATTAGCTCCTTAAATGTCTGTTAGAACTCTGTACTGAATCCATCTGGTCCAGGACATTTCTTGTTGGGAAGATTTGAGATTACTTCATCAATTTCCTCATATATTATAGGACTATTTAAATAATTCACAACTTCCTGATTCAATTTAGGTAAGTTGTGTTTACTCAGAAATTCATCCATCTTTTTTGTGTTGTCAAACTTCACAGAGTATAAATTTTTGAAATATGATGTTATAATTCTCTGGATTTCTTGGGTATCAGTAGTGATAACTCCATGTTCATTTCTAATTTTGTTAATTTGTGCTGTTTCTCTCTTGCTTTTGGTTAATTAGCTAGGGGTGTATCAATCTTATTGAGTTTTTCAAAAAACCAGCTTTTTGACTGGTTGATTTTCTTTATCCTTTTCCTAATCTCGATTTCAGATATTTCTCCATTATTTTGCTAATCTCCTCCCTTCTACTGCTTTTGGGATCAGATTGCTCTATTGTCTCTAAAGCTTTTAGGTGCATTGTTAAATTATTTATTTCTGATGTTTCTATTTTTTTGATGTAGGCATTAAGAGCTATGAACTTACCTCTTAGGAAAGCTTTCATTGTGTTCCAGAGATTTTGGTAAGTTGTATTTTCATTATCATTCACTTTCAGGAAATCTTGAATTTCCTTTTTAATTTCTTCCTGAATCCAGTTCTCATTCAGCATCACAGTGTTAAGTTTCCAGGAGTTAGTATATTTTCTGTTGCTTGTGTTGTGGATGTCAAGCTTTAGGCCGTGGTGGTCTGATAAGATGCAGGCTAGAATTTCAACTTTCCTGTATATGTGGAGATTTGTTTTGTGGCCCAATATGTGATCTATTTTGGAGAAAATTCCGTGTGCTGCTGAGAAAAATGTGTATTCTTTGGTGCGTCGATGAAAAGTACGATAGAGATTTGTAAGGTCCATTTTAGTAAGTGTTTGACTGAGCTCCAAAGTGTCTCTGTTAAGTTTTTTACCTCGAGATCTATCCCATGTTGTGAGGGCGGTATTGAAATCCCCAAGAATTATCATTTTGGGATTGCTTTCTCACTTTAGACATTGTAGGGTTTGCTTAATGAATGTGGGGGGAGCTGTATTGGGTGCATATATGTTCAGTATTGTGAAGTTTTCCTGGTGAATTGTACCTGTGACTAAAATGTAGTATTCATCTGTCTCTTATGATTTTTTTTGGTTTGAAGTCCACTTTGTCTGATAGCATAATGACTACCTCTGCCTCTTTTCTCCTTCCATTAGCTTGTAGAATTGTTGACCAGCCTTTTATTTTTAGGATGTGCCTGTCTTTTGTGGTGAGATGGGTTTCTTGCAGGCAGCAGATTGATGGATTGTGATTTCTAATCCAAATTTGTAATCTGTGTCTCTTGTTCAGTGAGTTAATTCCATTAACATTTAGTGTTATAATGGAGAAACTATTTTTAATTCCGAACACTTATTATGTTTAGTGGTTTTTGTAAGTATATTGCTTCCCTTTTAATGGTGTTATACTTGCCTTCTGTTCTCCTGGATATGCCTGCTTTTTCATCAAGCTTGAGTATCATTTCTAGCATTTTTTGAAGGCCTGGTTTGGTGGACATGTATCCCTTCAAGTTGTCTTTGTGCTGGAAGATTTTTCTTTCTCCCTCGATCATGACGGATAGTTTTGCAGGGTAAATCAGCCTGGGTTGACATTTTTGCTCATTCAATACTTGAAGGATGTCTCTCCAGGCTCTTCTTGCTTTTACTGTTTCGACTGAGTAGTCATTTGTTATTTTAATAGGTTTACCTTTAAAAGTGACTTGGTTTTTCTCCCTTGAAGCTCTCAGCACCATTTCTTTATCTTGAATGTGGAGTGTTTTAACTATTTTTTTAAAATTTTTTTAAATTATTATTATTATTTGTTCAACTGGGTGCATGTGTGTGTGCATGTGCGTGCGTGTGTGTGTGTCTGTGTGTGTGTAGAACCACGGACGAATTCGCGAACCACCATGGACGCCTCCACCTCCTTCTGCCCGGGGATTCACAGGCTCCGCCCTACCAGGACCAGAAGCACAGACCGCCCCCGCTTCCGCCTGGCGTCTATACCTGGGATCTGGGATCCGAACTCAAGACCTTCCGCCTGCAAGGCGGAGGCTTAACCCCTGAGCCACCTCTCCAGCCCCTGGAGTGTTTTAACTATTATTAGCCGTGGTGAGTTTCTATTTTGGTCATAGCTGTTTGCGGTGCAGAATGCCTCTTGTGTATGGATGGGCCTCTCTTTTTTTAGATGAGGAAAGTTTTCCTTGATTGTTTGAAAAATTTCCTCAGGTGTGGTATTTTGAGATTCTTGCTCTGGTATTCCATGAATATGCATGTTAGGCTTCTTCAGGATTTCCCATAACTCTTGAATGTTTCTCTAGAGTATCTTTTTGGCTTTAACAACCTCTTTCATTGAGCTGGTTAATACTCCCACTTTGTCTCCAAGATCTGAAATTCTGTTTTCTGCTTTGTTAGTTCTGCTGATAAGACTCTCTGTTGAGTTCTGGGTTGAAGATAACTTGTCTTTTACTTCAGTTTTGAACCCTGCTGGAGTCTGTTTTAACTGCTCTATGCCTGTTTTTTTCAACTCCTCCAAGTGTCTGTTGTTTTCTTTTTCAAAGCGATTGATGTGATTATTTAATTCGTCCCGGGTTTCCTCTTTCATAGTATTTAACATGGTAATGATCATGTTTTTAAAGTCATTATCCTGGGTCAGGCTTTCTTGGCCATTTTCCGTGGGTTTGTTCTAGTTGAAGTCTATCATTATGGGATTAATTCCTTCAGTGGGAGATTTGTTTACTTGGGTGTTGTTTCTCATGGATTTGCACTTTAACTTGGGCATTGTTGTTTTATCTTTCAATTTCTGTGGGTTTTTCACTGAACTGAATTACTTGGCCTGGGGTTTTGGGGTTGGGGACAGGAACTTACCTTGGTTGCGGTGAGTCCAGACTGGACTGCAGGAGTCCCAGGTGGCAGAGTGGGGGAAGGGAGGATGTGGTGTAGGTGGGGCGCTATTTAACCTGGGGGAGGTGGGGGCGTGGCCCAGGGAGGGTCCTCCTGGGCTAGAGCAGCTCAGGCTCAGGCTGGCTGGTGGGAGGAGTTAGGTCCCTTGGGTTGCCTGGGGTTCTGGGGGTGGGTGGGGGCGGAGCTTACCTGGGTCGTGGTGAATCCAGGCTGAACTGCGGTCCGGCGAAGGAGTTGGGGAAGAGGAGGCTCTTACAATCTTGATGCCCCCTCTTCAGCAAGTTTCCCTGAGCTTTAGAATCGAGAGAGATTTAGCTGGTCTGGTTCCAGGTGCTTAATGTAGGATCTGTTGGTGTTCTGAATTATGGTTTGTTGTTGTTTTCAGTATTACTTTTCCTGCACTGCCTTTGGCTCCATCCTGATTGGTATTGGAGGTCACCTCCTAACCCAAGATAAAAGGCTTTTTAAATGAAATCTTACTATAAGAGGAGATTCAAATGTAGATGGATGAGGGAGGTCAGTGTTCCATTTGCAGGAGGGCCCTGATTGGTGAGATAAAACCCCCTCAGTCCCAAGTGATCAAGAAGGAAAGTGAGAGTGAGCTTAACCTGATGTCTTGCTAATTACTTTCAATACTTAATGGTGACCTATTTTCTCTACTGAAGCATGCTTCCCTCGCTCCTTATTTTTTGGGGGGGATGGGGGAGCTTCCTTCCCCTTCCCTCCTGTTTATAATCTTTGTGGTTAAAGTAGGTATTACAGAGATTTATCTTTGAGTGTGTCTCTAAGTGTGTTTGGTACTAGCATCCACCTATTAAGGAATACATATGGTGTTTAATTTTCTGTGTCTGGGATACTTCACTCATTATAATTTTTTCTAATTTTATCCAATTCCCAGCAAATTTCATTAATTCATCTTTTTTGATATTTTTGATTTTTGAGTGTTGAATTTGTTATTCTGCAACTCTGCCAACTTTTGTTCCTTTTTTTTCTGTTTGTGTGTGTGTATATTGGAGGCCCAAGGGTGACTTTGGGAGTCATGCTTTATTGCTTCTGCCTCCACTTTACTTTCTTCTGGAGTTTCCTGGCTCCGCCTTCCAGGGCTGGAAGTATAGGCTGCTGACATTTCCTCCTGACATTTTTATGTGGGATCTGAACTCAGGACCTTCTGCTTGGAAGGCAGATGCTTGATTCTTGAGCCATCTCTCTTATTTCAACTCTGTCAACTTTACTTGCCAATTCTAACAGTTTTTGGTGGAATATTTACATTTTTGCTCTTTATGAGATCATGTCTGAAACAATGATAATTTGTCCTTTTCCTTTTTTTTTTTTTTGGTTTGGAAATGTTTTATTTCTTTCCAATGATCTGACATACTTGCTGAGGGTGTGCTACATGAAAAGAAGTAATGTGTGCAACTGTCTTGCTCTAAGATCAAAGACATGCTTTCAGTTGTCCCATTCCTTAGTATTGGTAGTTGTGTGGATTTATTATATCAAAATATGTTTCTTATTCTCTAATTTTAACAGTCTTTATCAGGAAAGTTTGCTGGATTCTATGAAATGCTTTTTATTTATCTATTGAAATGATCACATGTGTTTGTCTTTATTGATTTGAGTGTATGAAACTGTTTTCATATTTTTAGGAATATATAACTTGATTAAATGGAGCAATCACTGGGATATGTGTTTGGGTTTGTATTGGTACAATTTCTTTTGAAATTTGCATCTGTGCTTATCAAGGATATTTATCTGTAGTGTTTTAAGTTGTGTTTTCTGGTTTTGGCATCAAGATAAGGCTTCCCTCGTTAATTTATATGGAAATGTTTCTTGGCTTCCAGTGTTTTGGAGTTGTTTGAGAAAAATTGGCATTACTTCTTTTTTAAAAGATTGGTAAGATGGCCACATCTTTGGGTCAGATTGGGAGAGCTGCATGTCTGAGTTGCTGGGCCTGTCTGTACTCTGGGTCGTAGATCCTGGGTCTGCCAGAATCTCCTGGGCAACCTCTTTCTCCCCTCTGCCCAATTTCACACACATAGGAAAGCATAAGTCCAGCAGAATATATCATGTAGCACCAAATTCCAAAGAATAAAGAGAGTAAAGGCCTCCATAAAATAACAGAATCGTCACCTCAGAAGACCCATCTGAGAAGCAAGAGAGTTATAGAACCACTACCTTTTTTTCTTTTGCAAATGAATGCCCAAACAGCTGTTACCTGAAACAGAGAAAAACCTAGACACCATTATCATCTAAGTGTTGAAAAATAGTATCCCAAAATGACTTCAAATAAAACTACAATCAACATCTGTTCATCCTAAAGCCAATATTGCAGGAAAAAGAGAAGAAGCATAAGAATCCAAGAAAATGTTTCTCCTAAATACAACCAAAGTTAAGACTTAAGATCCCACAAAGGATAACCCATTGCTTGGACAGTATCCAATCAAATAATAACCAAGACAACAAATTTTAGAGATGGATTATAAATATGTTCAAAGAACTCCAAGAGGACATAGATAAACTCCTAAACACATTTCAAGAAGGAATTCAAAGAATACAAAAATGAACAAAACACAGAATGAAAATAGAAAGCATGAAAACAGATCGCAAAACACTGAAAAAAACGCAAGGTGGTCTACAAACAAACACAGAAACACTGAAAAAAACAGACTGAAACAAAAGAATTTATACAGTGTAATAAAAAATTCAACAGAACTGATCATGTTGAAGACAGAGTCTCAGAACTGGAAGATAAGATAGAAAAGGTTCATAAGTCAATGAAAGAAACAGATAAACTGAAAAAAACCACTTGAATGGAACATACAGGAACTCTCAGATACCATTAAAAGGCCCAATGTATGGATATTGAGCATTCCAGAAATAGACACACAGTAGGAAGATGCACCCTACATAAACAATGAAATAATAGAGGAAAATGTTCCTGACCTTTAAAAAGAGATACCCATCCTGATTAAAGGATTAAAGAGACATACAGAACACCAAATACTCTGGACAAAAAAAGACACCATTGTCATATGATAGGCCACATACCAAATGTACACATTAAAAATAAGATCTTAATTTTTAAAAATTTATTCAATTGTGCATGTGTACGTGTGTGTGCATGTATGCATGTGTGTGTGTAGAACCATCAACATGGACCGCCTCCACCTCCTCCTTGTTTACTCTGCCTGGGATTCACAGGCTCCACCCTACCAGGACCAGAAAGGCAGGCCGCGCCTGCTTCCGCCTTGTGTCTATATGTAGGGTCTAGGATTCAAACTCAGGACCTTCCACCTGCAAGGCAGAGGCTTAACCCCTGAGCCACCTCTCCAGCCCCCCCATGTTTTACTTTTACGATTGGTTTGCCATATAGTCTTTTAGTTTGTTTTTGTCATGGAATATTTTTCTTTCACTTTCTATTATGACCAACAATTTTACTGGATATTATAATCTGGATTGGTATTTGTGTTCATTCTCTCTCCATGCCTTCTGGCTTTTACTGTTTGTATTGAAAAGTCAGTTGTTATTTTAATAGGTTTGCCTCCATATGTGACTTATTCCTTTGTCTTGCAGTTTTTAAGATCTTGTCTTTAAGGGCTGGAGAGGTGGCTCGGGGTTAAGTCTCTGCCTTGCAGGCGGAAGGTCCTGAGTTCGGATCCTTAGACCCCACATATAGACACAGGGAAGCAGGCGCGGCCTGCCTTTCTGGTCCTGGTAGGGCGGAGCCTGTGAATCAGGGTGCAGTGTAAACAAGGAGGAGACGAGATCCGTGGTGGTTCTCGAATTCGCCTGTGGTTCTACACACACATACATACACACACACACACACACACACACACACACACACACACACACGCACAATTGAATTTAAAAAAAAAAGATTCATCCTTTAAAAAAAAGAAAAACATGGGAAGAAATATCTAAGATCTGAGCAGAAATGAGTGAACTGGAATTGAAAAAGGCAAAAAAAAAAAAAAAAAAACTCAATGAAAGAAAGAGCTGTCTTTTTTTGAAAATGTAAACTAGATTGACAAACCCTTAACTTCACTCTTCAGAGAGAACACTCAAATCCACAAAAATCAGAAATAAAAAGGGGAGAAATTACAACAGATACTGGAGAAATCCAGACAATCATAAGGATGTACTTTAAAAGTTTCTATTCTCTTAAATTGGACAATCTAACAGAAATGGATGAATTCCTAAATGCATACGACCTACCAAAACTGATTCAAGATGAAATAGGCACATTAAACAGGCCAACAACTGGAGATGAAATTGAAACAGTAATTATGTCTCCCAACTAAAAAAAGCCCAGAACCAGATGGATTCAAGTGCAGAATTCTACCAGGCTTTTCAGAGGAGAACTAACACTACTACTTCTCAAATTATTCCATAAAACAGAGAAAGAAAGAATGCTACCAAACTTTTTATACGAAGCCAATATAACTCTGATTCCAAAACCAAACAAAGACACATTGAACAAAGAAAATTATAGGCCAATCTCATTAATGAACACAGATGCAAAAGTCCACAATAAAATTCTAGCAAACCGAATCCAAAAACAAATCCAAAAGGTCAGACACCATGATAAAGTTCGGTTCATGCCAGGAATGCAAGGACTGTTTAACATACAAAAGTCAATAAATGTGATTCATCATATTAATAGACTCAAAAACCAAAATAATATGATCCTATCAAACAATGCAGAAAAGGCATAATTCAACAAAATCCAAAATTCCCTAAATGATAAAAGTTTTGGAGAAAACAGGAATGGAGGGGACAGGTTATATATGACAAGCCTTAAGCAAGTGTACTAATTATTCTTAACTGTTGCTGTGAGAGAGCAAAGCAACTTAAGGGAGAAAGGGAGATTTATTCAGCTTATGGTTCCAGAGGGAAGAAATAGTCTTTCATGGCAGAGGCAGCATGGTTGGTGGCTGAAGCTGGAGGCAGGCTAAGTCTCTGTAAATATTCCGGAGTCTCTCTTCTAAGTCTTCTATTCTGTAGTTCCACTACTGGGGCATTCTAATTAGATCTAGGGAGGTTCCAATCAGATCTAGATCTGGTCTTTGTTTTGTAAATATATTAATCTGGATAATCTTTGCAGGTAGTCTCACAGCTGATCTTAGTTAATGCCAGCTGTGGTCAAGTTGACACCCAAGTTTAACTCTCACAGCAAGCATCATCCTAAATAGGAAAAAAACGTGAAGTATTCCAACTTAAATCTGGAATGAGACAAGGCTGTCCACTGTTACCACTCCTGTTCAATATAAGGCAAGAGAAGGAAATAAAAAGGATACAAATCGATAAAGAGTAAGTCAAGGTATCCCTGTTTACAGATGATATAATTCTATACCTGAGAGATCCACATAACTCTACCAAGAAACTGCTTAAATTGATAAACAATTTCAGTAAAGTGGCAGACTACAAAATCAACATACAAAAATCAGTAGCCTTCCTATATACTAGAGACAAATAAGCTGAGAAAGAAATGAGAGAATCAATCCCATTCACCATAGCTACAAAGAAAAGAAAATGCATTGGAATAAATTTAACCAAGGGAATAAAACATCTATATAATGGAAACTACAAAACGCTGCTGAAAGAAATAAAGTACTAGAAAGTGGAAAGAACTTCCTTGCTCATGGATTGGTAGGATCAATATTGTGAAAATGACTGTCCTATCCTATGGGTATCCATGACTTGTACACTTACCTCACAATCCTGATAGGTACCAGAGTGAGATCAGCAGGAATTGTATCAAGCTGGGTCAAGAGGAGTTGTGGAAAAGTCAAAAACCAGACTGAGTTTTTTATAGAATCTAACTCCTTACATACCACAAAACAGGAGGATGACATCTATACATTGCAAAGAGGGGTGACGTAAATTGTGGTAGACTGACTACACATGCAAGGTCAGCAATAGATGGGGCCAACACCAACAATACAGCCCTGACAAATCCTCAGGCATCTTTTTTCTTTTCCTTCTTTTTCTCCTAATCACCTATTGAGCTTATAGGTACCCCTGTCTTCTCCCTCCCCCATTGCACTCTCCCTCCTTCTCTCTTTCTGTTCACCCTCCTCCTCCTCTTCCTCCCCCCTCTTCCTCTTGCTTCCTCCTTCCAGTCTCCTGGATCATTCCTTTATGTGGTCATTGAACCTCCCTCTGAATCCTCCAAACTAGTGAGGGTTCAGGGCTCAGTGGCATAGCCCAGGGCCCCTGCTTGGGCTCCCCATTAGCATGGAAACTCTATTATGACTGTTAATCCCTTGCCTCTAGGGATCCTACTGCCTGGGGCCTTCTCCCCTGTGATCAGTGTTAGACTTCTAGAGGTTATTGACATGTCAGCCATTGTGCAGGTCAGGCAAAGTCCAATCCCAGCTGATGCAGCCCTGACTTGTGTGGAGTATCTTGCATATTGTTGGTTCTCCCCATCTTTAGCTTCTTACAAATGGCTGCCCCCTCTTCTGCAAGATTCCCTAAGCTTTAGGATGGGGAGAGATTTGGCTGGTCTGGTTCCAGATGAATAATGTAGGTTCTTTGATGTTCTGAGTTATGTTTTTTTTTTTTTTTCAGTTTTGCTGTTCCTAAACTGCCCTTGGCTGCATCCTGATTAGTATTGAAGATCACCTCCTAACCAGAGATAAAAGATTGTTTAAACCAAGATCTTAATATAAAAGGTGACTCAAAGGTAGATGGAAAAATAGGAGTAGAATACAGCAGTCCCATTTGCCAGTTAGTTACCATCTATCTATTCAAACCTGTTCAGTCTCAAAGTGACCAGGAAGGGAAGTGAGAGTGAGCTGCACCAGACGTCTTCTACTTACATGCAATACATGACTGTGGCCTATTTTCTCTATTGAAGGGTGTTCCCCTATCTCCTGTTTTTTTAGGTCGTCCTTCCCCTTCCCTGCTGTTTCTAATCCTTTGTGATTATAGTAGATATATCTACCTTTGAAGTAGATATATCTACCTTTAAGTATGTTTGGAACTGGCATCCACTTATTAGGGAGTGCATACAGTGTCTAACTTTCTGTGTCTGGGATACTCTGCTCAATATAATTTTTCTAATTCCATCTATTTCCTGGCAAATTTCATTAATTCATCTTTTTGATGGCTGAGTAGTATTCCATTGTATAAATGTACCACATTTTCATTATCCATTCGTCAACTGTTGGGCATTAGGGTTGATTCCGTGACTGTGCTATTGTAAATAATACTGCAGTGAACATGATTGTGCTTGTGTCACTAGTGAATTTCTGCATTTTGGGGGATTATTCCTGGTAGTGGTATAGCAGGGTCATAATGGCATTTCAATCCTTAACTTTTTTTAGAATTTACCATACTGATCTCCAGAGTGGTTGTGTAAGTCTGCATTCCCACCAGCAATACATGAGAGTTTCTTTCTCTCTACATCCTCTCTAGGATTTGGTGTTGTTGTATTGTGGATTTTTGCCATCCTGACCAGAGTAGATGATATCTAGGGTAGTTTTGATTTGTATTTCCCTGATGACTAGATATGTGGAACATGTTTTAAGATATTTGTTAGACATTTCAATTTCATCCCTGAAAAAGTTTCTTTGGAGTTCTCAGGCCCATTTTCTAATTGGACTATTTATTTCCTTAGTGTTTTATTTTTTAAGTTCTTTGTACACTCTGGATAATACAACTCTATAGATAAATGGTTAGTGAAGATTTTCTCCTATTCTGTGGGTTGCTTTTTTGCTTGGTTTACAATCTCTTTAGCTGAACAAAAGCTCTTTAATTTCATAAGATCCCGTTTGTTGAGTGTTGGTTCTAGTGACTGTGCCATTGGATTTCTGTTTAGGAACTGTTGGCCTAGCACAGTCCACTTGAGGGAGTTGTTCCCTACTCTTTCAAATAGGATTTTTGTAGTCCCTGACCTAATATTAAGGTTCTTGATCTATTTGGAGTTAATTTTTGTACATGGTGACAAGTACATGTCCAGTTTTCATCTTCTTCATGTGATATCCAGTTTTGCCAGCACCATTTGTTGAAGATGCTATCTTTTGATTGTTGAGTTAATTCCATTAACATTTAGGGTTACAATGGATAAATTACTTTTATTCCTGAAATTTTTTTGCTTTGTGGCTTTCATAAATGTATTATTTAGCTTGTAGGTTGTGATGGTATTATACTTCCCTTCTGTCCTCTTAGATATGTTTGTTCTTTATTCAAGCTTGAGTATCTTCTGCAATAGTTTTTGAAGGCCTGGTTTGGTGGTCATGTAAGCCTTCAAGTTGTCTTTGTGGTGGAAAATTTTTCTTTCACCCTCAATCATAAGTGATATTTTGATGGGTATAACAGCTTGGGTTGACATTTGTGCTCATTCAATTCTTGAAGTACGTCTCTCCAAGCTCTTCTGGCTTTTAGTGTTTTCATTGAAAAATCATTTGTTATTTTAATAAGTTTACCTTTAAAAGTGACTTTGTTTTTCTTGAAGCTCTCAGCACATTCACTTTGTTTTGTTCATGTGGTGTTTTGACTATTATTTGCTGTGGCGAGTTTCTATTTTGATCCTATCTGTTTGGGGTGCGATATACCTTTTGTATCTGGATGGACCTCTTTTTCTTTAGGTGTGGAAAGTTTTCCTTTATAATAATTGAAAAATTTTCTCAGGTGTGGTATTTTGGGATTCTTGTTCTGGTATTCCATGAATATGAATGTTAGGCTTCTTCAAGGTATCCCATAACTCTTGAATATTCCTTTCAAGTATTTTTTTTGCTTTAATAACTTCATTGATTGAAATGATTTGTTCTTCCATTTTTTTCAAGATCTGATATTCTATTTTCTGCTTCATTAACTTTGCTGATAAGACTCTCTGTTGAGTTCTGTGTTGAAGATAGCTTGTCTTTTAGTTCAAGTTTAATCCCTGTTTGAGATTGTTTTATGCCTATTTTCCTTTCTTCAACTGCTTTTCTCATCTCCTCCATGTGCCTGTCATGTTCCTGTTTAATCTGGTTGATGTGGTTATCTAACTCCTCCTGGATTTCTTCTTTCATTGTTTTGATCATAGTGAAGATCAGGCTTTGAAATCATTGTCTTGGGGTATGGCTTTCTTGGCTATTTCCTGTGTTCTGGTTGGATTCCATCATTATGGGGTTGATTCTTTTTGTAAGAGATTCATTGTCTTGGTTTTTGTTCTCATGGATTTGCACTGTGACCTGGGCATTTTTCATTTCGTCTCATATGTCCATCTTGATGTTTTTGGCTGAACTGAAGTACACTGTATTTCTACACTTGAGCAGTTATTGCTAATGTTTGCCTTGCAGTTGGAAATGCCTGTGTTGATGTTGTTTCCTAGATGAGGTTGTTGGACTTTTAATACAGTCATTAAGGTGGGTTTAATAATAGGTATTGAAGATTAGTATTGTAGTGCATTTTTTAGTTTTACTTCCTTGGTGACATGTGAGAGTGAATGGTATAGTCCCTGAAGTTGTATGGGTTTTTGGGTGGGCTATATGGAGATGTTAAACTATGGTGACTAACAATTCAGCATAACAGGGAGATAAACAGTATTTAATTATCTTAGAGCTGGATGTGAAGATTCCTTTCACTTTTGGGGATGATTTTATAAGTCCCTAGATGTATGGTGTTGGTCCCCTAGCCCATTGCTTGGGTTTTCTCTGAAGTCTGCTGAATTCTGAGGAGTAGGGAGTCTACCAGGTTGTGGAGTAGAAAGACCATACTGGCTAGTAGGACCAGAAGATGACCTGGAGTCTGGGGTGTAGCCTAGGGACCTTCCCCAGGAGCAGAGGGCCCACCAATCTGAGGAGCAGGGAGTCTGCAGATCCGGAGCAGAAAGGTCCAATTCTTAGACATTTTAATATGCCCTAATGCCCTGTTCATTGTGGAGGAAGAACAGACTACTAACATATACAAAGCTCAGCAGCATGGTATACCCCTACAAGGATAAGGCTCTGTACCCATCTTTTACATTTGCTAATTAATTGCTAGATGGCTTCCAAAGAACAGGAAGAAATATGCAAAAACACCTTTGCCCTCCACCTTTTTTTAAAACTTTTTTTTTTATTTATTCAACTGTGTACCTGTGTGTGTGTATGTGCTCGCTCGCGCGTGTGTGTATGTGTGTGTCTGTGTCTGTGTAGAACCACGGACGAATTCGCGAACCACCATGGACACCTCCACCTCCTTCTGCCCCGGGATTCACAGGCTCCGCCCTACCAGGACCAGAAGCGCAGGCTGTCTCCTGTCTATACGTGGGATCTGGGATCTGAACTCGGGAACTTCCGCCTGCAAAGCGGAGGCTTAACCCCTGATCCACCTCTCCAGCCCACCCTCCACCTTTTTGAGACAGAAACAGGAACCATCTCTACCCCTTGCAGGAAAGTCAATAGGAGTTAGTCTCAACTGTTGCTAGCAATAGGATGCTCACTGCAACTATGACTGTGAGAAATGCCCTTGGATATCTTCTAGAAATTGGTGTCTTTAGCTTGAGTATTCCCTACACTACCCAAACCAATATACAAACTCAATGTAGAGATTCAATGGAATTCCAATTAAAATTCCAATGCAATTAATTGGAAAAAACAATCTGAAAATTTATATGGAAGAACAAAACATCATGATTAGCCAAAACAATTTTGGGCAAAAAGAAGACTGTTGGAGGTATCACAATTCCAGATTTAAAACCATATTATAGAACTATAGTAATATAAACAGCTTGGTACTGGAACAAAAGCAGATACATCGACAAATGGATTAGAACAATGAACCCGGATATAAACTCCTACACATATAGCCACTTAATTGCTGACAAAGATGCCAAACATGCATCCTGAGTAAAAGATGTCATCTTCAACAAGTGGTGTGGGAAAACTGGATATCTATATTTAGAAGAATAAAAATGGACTGTTGCCTCTCTCCTTACACAAAAGTCAATTTCAAATGGATCAAAGACTTTGATATTAAACCCGAAACTTTGAAATTGTTAGAAAAATGAGTAGGAAGTACATGTGGATTGATAGGCCTAGGTAAAAATTTTCTAAGTAGAACAACAAATGGCCAGAAAATAAGACCAATAATTAACAAATGGGACTTCATGAAATTAAAACGTTTCTGTTCTATAAAAGAAACTGTTAATTGTGCAAAAAGACAACTGCTATGAATCTGACAAAGGATTAAGCTCCAGAGTATACAAAGAACTCAAACAATTAAACACCAAGATAGCAAATATCTAAATTGAAAACCGGCCCTGGAACTATAAAGGGATTTCGCTCAAAAAGAAATTGAAATGTCAAACAAAACTGATTATCAGAGAAATGCAATCGAAAACAATCCCATTCAGGATGGCTAAGATTAAGAACACAAACAATAGAAATTGGTGACAAGGCTGTAGAGAAAAAGGGACTCTTATTCACTGCTGGTGGAAGTGTAAACTGGTACAGCCTCTATGGAGATGAGTGTGGAGGTTCTTCAGAAAGTTCAAAATGAAATTGCCATATCATCCAACTATATCATTCCTTGGAATATTCCCAAAAGACTCTACATCTTATCACAAAGACACCTGTTTATCTATGTTCATTGCAGCTGTATTCCCAATAGTGAAAAAAATGAATCAACCAACATGCCCATCAACAGAGGAATGGATAATGAAAATGTGGTACATAAATACAATAGAATATTATTTAGCCATCAGAAAGGATAAGATTATGGACTTTTCTGGTAAATAGATGGAACTGGAAACTTTATATTGAGTGAGGTATCTCAGAAAAAGAAAATTAAACAGCATATTCTCTCTTATATGCAGATGGTTGAACTGATATTCTTGTCAATGTATTTGGGTTGAAAGCACTATGAGATCCAGAAAATTTGAAAAAAGACCTATGAATGGCAAAGGGGAAGTCATGATTAAAGGGAGATTTAGGATCCCTGGACAAGGGTGAGGGAGAGAATAATTGGGAAAAACACAGAGTGGGGAATGAAGGGATAGGAGATAGGAGACACATGGGAGACAGGAGGAACAGAGGAACTTACAGAAAAACCCTGAGTTTGTAGGAAGCAACCCCAAAAGAACATCCTATGCTAGTAATATGTGAAAAATATGTCTTTTAAAGAATGGAACAAGAATGGACAGATGGGCAATCCCTGTGCAGAGGAGCATGGAGTGAGGAAAACGGGGAAAAAAGAAAATCCTTAAGTTGATCCATGTAGAACCCAGGGGAAAAATAATAACAGAAGTAACAGGAATGTGCCACTTCCTGATAAAATATTGGTCATAGAGGTCTTAAAGGTCCCCAATCATTATTGACTTTTCTTTTTTTATATTTTTTTTTATTATTTCCGCTCATACAAACTTGGTAGGTATACCAGAACCCTCCCTCCCTCCTCCTCCCCCCGACTCCCCTGCTCCCCCTCCCCACACCCCTCCCTCTTCATCCCCCAGTGCCCCCGCAATCCCCGGAGAATCCTTTAATGTGCATGCCAGGCTCTCCTCTGGGCCCTCCTCTCCGATGACGTACAAAGACCCAGTGGCATTTCCTTGAACCCTTTCCTGTGTTCCCCTTAATCATAGGAACACAACTGAGGCTATCAATCCCTTGCCTCCAAGGATCTTGGTGCCTTTAGCAAATGCTAAACTTTGTGGGGTCAATAGTGTGTTGGACATTGCGCAGGGCATGCAAAGTCCAATTATGATTGCTTTAGCCCTAACTTGTGTGGAGTATCTTGCATATCATTACTCCTCCCATCCTTGTGCTCTTACAATCTTAACGACCCCTCTTCTGCAAATTTCCCTGAGCTTCAGGATGGGGAGAGATTAGGCTGGCATAGTTCTAGGTGGTCTATATAGAGTCTCTGAAGTTCTGGATTGTGGTTTGTTGATTTTCTTTTGCAGTTTTGCTTCTCCTGCAATGCCCTTCACTCCATCCTGCTGGGCACTGTATGTCGCCCCCTGGCCAGAGACAAAAAGTTGTTAAACTACAGTCTTGTTATAAGAGCACATTCAAAGGTAGATGCAATGAAAGTAGGAAATCACAGTGAAGGAGGGGTCAATCACTCATTTGCAAAATGGTTACTTTTTATCTGCCAGACTATATGCCCTCCCCTTCTGATGAGATCATACTTCCTCAGTTGTACATGATCAGGAATGAACGTCTGTGAACTTAACAAGGTGTCTCATTACTTTCTTGAAGTCCTTGATAGAGGCCTATTTTCTCTGCTGTAACATGGTCCCCTCTCTCCTTGTTTCTGGTGTGGCCCTCCTACCCCATACCTCCTGTTCATAATCCTTGCAATTACTGTAGGTATTACAGAGATTTATCTTTGAGTGTCTCTAGGTGGGCTGGGTAGGTTTGGTACTAGGAGCCACCTATGAGGGAGTACATACAGCGCTTAATTTTCTGGGTCAGGGATACTTAATATAATTGTTTCTAATGACATCCATTTCCTGGCAAATTCCAGTAATTCATCATTTTTGATGGCTGAGTAGTACTCCATTGTATAGATGTACCACATTTTCCTTATACACTTATCAACTCTTGGACATTTGGGTTGATTCCATGACTTTGCTATTGTAAACACTGCTGCTATGAACATGGTCATGCTTGTGCTATCGAGGTGAATTTTTGCTGTATGGGGGAAGTGGAATATCAGGGTCATATGGCATTTCAATCTTCAATCTCTTTAAGAATCTCCAGACGGCTCACCAGAGTGGTTGTATGAGCCTGCATTCCCACCAGCAATGTAGCAAAGTTCCCCTCTCTCCACATCTTCTTCACATTTGTTGTTGTTTGTATTGTGGATTTTTGCCATCCTGACCAGGGTAAGATGATATCTCAGGGAAGTTTTGATTTGCATTTCACTGATGGCTAAGGAAGTGGAGCATTTTTTAAGATATTTGTTAGACATTTTAATTTCATCCCTGGTAAAGTTTCTTTTAAGTTCCAGGGCCCATTTTTTAATTGGGCCATTGGTTTCCTTGGTGTTTAGTTTTCTAAGTTCTTTGTGCACTCTGGACAGGAGAGCTCTATCAGATATGTGGTTAGTGAAGATTTTCTCCCATTCTGTGGGTTGCCTTTGAGCTCGTGTTACAATCTCTTTATCTGAACAGAAGCTCTATAATTTCACCAGATCCCAACTGTTGAGAGTTGGTAGCAGTGACTGTGCCATTGGATGTCTGTTTAGGAAATGTTGGCCTAGCCAAATCAGCTCGAGGGAGTTCCCTATCCTTTCGACTATGGTTTTTATAGTCTCTGGCCTTGTATCAAGGTCCTTGATCCATTTGGAATTAAGTCTTGTACATGGTGAAAAGTACGGGTCCAGCTTTAATCTTCTGCATGTGGAGATCCAGTTTTGCCAGCACCATTTGTTGAAGATGCTGTTCTTTTTCCATTGGAATCTTTGGGCCCCTTTGTCAAAGACCAAATGGCTGTAATTTTGTGGGCTTATATCTGGGTCTTCAATCTTAATCCATTGATCTGTGTGTCTATTTTGGGGCCAGTACAAGGCTGTTTTTATAACTATGAATTTATAGTATAGACTAAGGTTTGGTATGGTAATATCTCCAGCAGTGTTTTTGTTACTCAGAATTGTCTTTGCTATCCTGGGTCTTTTGTGCCTCCATATGAATTTTGAGATTGTTTGGTCAACTTCTTTAAAGAATTGCGTTGGGATTTTAATTGGTATAGCACTGAATTTGTATATTGCCTTTGGTAGGATGGTCATTTTTACGATGTTGATTCTGCCAATCCAGGAACATGGGAGGTCTTTCCACCTTCTGGTGTCTTCTGCTATTTCTTTCTTTAGGGTTTTAAAGTTTTCATTGTAAAGGTCTTTTACCTCCTTGGTTAGGTTTATACCAAGGTATGTCATTTTTTTAGGGGTATAGTAAATGGGATTGTTTCCCTCAAGGCTTTTTCACTTCTTTCATTCTGGGCATATAGGAAGGCCTCTGATTTTTGCACATTTATTTTGTATCCTGCCACCCTGCTGAACTTCTCAATTAGTTTCAGGAGCTTCCTGGTGGAGTTTTTGGGATCACTCAGGTATAAGATCATGACATCTGCAAATAGGGATAGCTTGACTTCTTCCTTGCCGATTTGAATCCCTCTTATGTCCATTTCTTGTCTTATGGCTTCAGCTAAGACTTCAAGTACAATATTGAATAGAAGTGGTGAGAGTGGACAGCCTTGTCTAGTTCCTGATCGAAGTGCTTCCAATTGTTCCTCATTGAGCATAATCCTTGCAGTGGGCTTGTTGTATACAGCTTTTATTATATTGATAAAGGTTCCTTCCATTCCTACTGTCTCTAGCATTTTGATCATAAAAGGCTGTTGGATCTTGTCAAAAGCTTTTTCTGCATCTATCAAGAGTATCATGTGGTCTTGGACTTTGGACTGGTTTACATGATGAATTACATTTATTGATTTGCGTATGTTGAACCAACCTTGTGTGTCGGGGATGAAGCCTACTTGGTCCCCGTGAATGATCTTTTTGATATGTTTTTGAATCCGTTTTGCTAAGACTTTGTTGAGAATCTTTGCGTCTGTTTTCATTAGAGAGATCGGCCTATAGTTTTCTTTTTTAAGTGAATCTTTATTAGGTTTTGGGATCAAAACGATATTAGCTTCATAGAAGGAATTTGGTAGTGTTCCTTCCTTTGCTATTTGATGGAACAGTTTAAGGAGTATTGGTATTATTAACTCCTTAAATGTCTGGTAGAACTCTGTGCTGAATCCATCTGGTCCAGGACATTTTTTGGTGGGAAAATTCGAGATTACTTCCTCAATTTCCTTATATGTTATAGGACTATTTTAAGTAATTCACAACTTCCTGATTCAATTTAGGTAAGTTGTGTTTACTTAGAAATTCATCCATCTCTTTTGTGTTGTCAAACTTCACAGAGTATAAGTTTTTCAAATATGATGTTATAATTCTCTGGATTTTTTGGATATCAGTAGTGATAACTCCATGTTCATTTCTAATTTTGTTAATTTGGGTTTTCTCTCTCTTGCTTTTGGTTAACTTAGCTAGGGGTGTATCAATCTTATTGAGTTTTTCAAAGAACCAGCTTTTTGACTGATAGATATTTTATATCGTTTTCTTAATTTCGATTTCAGATATTTCTCCCCTTATTTTGCTAATCTCCTCTCTTCTACTACTTTTGGGATCAGATTGCTCTAGTTTCTCTAAAGCTTTAAGCTGTATTGTTAAGTTGTTTATTTCTGATGTTTCCATTTTTTTGATGTAGGCATTAAGAGCTATGAACTTACCTCTTAGGACAGCTTTCATTGTGTCCCAGAGATTTTGGTAAGTTGTATTTTCATTATCATTCGCTTTCAGAAAATCTTGAATTTCCTTTTTAATTTCTTCCTGAATCCAGTTCTCATTCAGCATCATAGTGTTAAGTTTCCAGGAGTTAGTGTATTTTCTCTTGTTTGTTGTGTTGTGGATGTCCAGCTTTAGTCCGTGGTGGTCTGATAGGGCACAGGTTAGAATTTCAACTTTTTTGTATATGTGTAGATTCGTTTTGTGTCCCAATATGTGATCTATTTTGGAGAAAATTCCGTGTGCTGCTGAGAAAAATGTGTATTCTTTGGTGGGTGGGTGAAAAGTTCGATAGAGATCTGTAAGGTCCATTTCTTTAAGGATTTGATTAAGTTCCAAAGTGTCTCTGTTAAGCTTTTGACCTGTTGATCTATCCCATGTTGAGAGGGCGGTGTTGAAGTCCCCAAGAATTATTGTTTGGGGGTTGATTTCTTGCTTTAGGCGCTGTAGGGTTTTCTTAATGAATGTGGAGGGGCCCGTATTGGGTGCATAAATGTTCAGTATTGTGAAGTCTTCCTGGTGAATTGTACCTGTGACTAAAATGTAGTATCCATCTGTGTCTCTTATGATTTTCTTTGGTTTGAAGTCCACTTTGTCTGTAAGCATAATTGCTACCCCTGCCTGTTTCCTGGTTCCATTAGCTTGCAAGATTTTGGACCAGCCTTTCATTCTTAGGATGTGCCCATCTTTTGTGGTGAGATGAGTTTCCTGAAGGCAGCAGATTGTTGGATTGTGGTTTTTAATCCAAGTTTGTAATCTGTGTCATTTAATCGGTGAGTTAATACCATTGACATTTAATGTTATAATGGAGAAATTATTTTTAATTCTGGATATTTTTTATGTTTAATAGATTTTGTAAGCGTGTTGTTTGATATTTATGTTTTGGTAGTATTATATTTCCCTTCTGTCCTCTTGGATACGCTTGTTCTTTTCTTCAAGCTTGAGTATCATTTCTAGCATTTTTTGAAAGCCTGGTTTGGTAGACATGTATCCCTTCAAATTGTCTTTATGCTGGAAACCTTTTCTTTCTCCCTCAATCATGACAGATAGTTTTTCTGGATATTTCAGTCTGGGTTGGCATTTTTGCTCATTTAATACTTGAAGTATGTCTCTCCAAGCTCTTCTTACTTTTTCTGTTTCCATTGAGTAGTCATTTGTTATTCTTATAGGTTTACCTTTAAAAGTGACTTGCTTTTTTTCTCTTCAAGCTCTCAGCACCTTTTCTTTGTCTTGAATGTAGAGTGTTTTGACTATTATTTGCTATGGCGATTTTCTATTTTGGTCGTATCTGTTTGGTGTGTGAAATGCCTCTTGTATTATGATAGGCTCTCATTCATTAGTTGTGGGAAGTTTTCATTTATGATGAATTGAAATATGTCCTCAGGTGTGGTTTTTGGGATTCTTGTTCTGGTATTCCATGAATGTGCATGTTAGGCTTCTTCAGGGTGTCCCATATCTCTTGAATGTTTCTCTCCAGTATCTTTTTGGCTTTAACAATCTCTTCCATTGAGCTGGTTAATTCTCCCACTTTGTCTTCAAGATCTGAAATTCTATTTTCTGCTTCATTTGTTCTGCTGATAAGACTCTCTGTTGAGTTCTGGGTTGAAGATAACTTGTCTTTTAGTTCAATTTTAAACTCTGCCTGAGACTGTTTTAACTGCTCTATGCCTATTTTTGTTTCTTGAACTGTTTTTCTCAACTCCTCCAAGTGCCTGTTGTGTTCCTTTTTAAAGTGGTTGATATGGTTGTTTAACTCCTCTTGGATTTCCTCTTTTGTAGTATTAATCATGGTAATGATCATACTCTGAAAGTCATTATGTTGGGTCTGGCTTTTATGGCTATTTTCTGTGAATTTGTTCTGGTCGGAATCCATCATTATGGGATTAATTCTTTCGGTGGGAGATTGGTCTTCTTGGGTTTTGTTTCTCATGGATCTGTACTTTGATTTAGGCATTGTTGTTTTGTTTTTTAGGGCCTTTCAGTTTCTGTGTGTTTTTCACTTAACTGATGTAGTTGGTATTGTTACACTATTACTAGTGCTTGCCTTGGATTGGGTATGTTTGTGTATTGTTATTGTTATATCCTAGATGAGGCTATTAGGCTCTTAGTACATCAGTTAAGTCAGGTTAAGTAGCCAGGGGGTGAATATTAGTATGGTAGTGTACTTTTACGATTTAGTATCTTGATGATATGTGAGGGTGAGTGGTGTACTCCTTGGAGTTGTATGTTTTTGGGGTGGCTGTATGAGGAAGTTGATCTACAGCAATTGATACTAGAGAGGATCAGTAATGTGAAAAAAAAAGGGTTACTTATCTTTGGGCTGGATGTAAAGAATCTCACCCACGTGATATAATGATTGTAGTGGACTCCAGATGTATGGACTGTGTTCCCTTTGTTCCTTAGAGTTTTGGTTGAGTTTCCTTTGGACTCTATTGAATTCTGAGTAGCAGTGTGTCATCCCTGGACCACGTGCTTAGGTTCCCGGTGGGCCGGAGAAGCAAAGGTTCTGAGGTTGATTGCAGAATTCTTCACCTGGGACCTGGGGTGGGCGGTGGAGGCGCGCAGGGACGGGAGGATGGGAGGGGCTGGAGTCCGGGGCGTTGCCCTGGCAAAGCCGGAGGCCGCCTGGGTGCTCTCTAGGAGAGGGGGGGGGATGGGGGAGGGGGATTCCAGGGTGGGGGTTGGGCTGGGCGGACTCTCTCATTCCCATTATTGACTTTTCTATTGCTCTTTGTCGCTCTCCAAAAACTGTCATTATGTTCCTATTACTAAATATGTAACACAAATGGATTACAAAACATGGGCAAAATTTGTTAATTGGAATTTGTCTGAGGGGAGAGAAATAATCACAAGCCCCATCAACGACACAAGATCTGTAAGTTGAAATATGAATCATCATGGCAACAGGTGACCACCAGTGTAATAGCAACATGAGTACCAAGGAGATAATAGTTTACTGATTGAATTCAAGATCCACTTGTCAGAATGGTATACATCCATGTTACTATAAACAGAACAAGAACCTACAAATGGGAAGGAAATAGATAAATCGGGAATACAGCCAATAAACCTATAGGTAGGAAGACAGTACATCAAACTGCTCTGTAGGTAGCTGTTATTATACTTGTAGAATGGGAACTTACAGTGGAAAATCTTTGGGTCTAAAGCTGGATGAGTGAAGGGAAATACAGATATTGGTCGGGTGACCTGAAGAGAAGAGAAATAACTTGATATACCCCAGAGGCCTGGGCCCCAACAGGAATATACAAGCCCGAGTAAACCCTGGGTTCCATAGACACTTATAGGTAGAAGAGGGGGAGGGAGAAGGAATGGTGAAGGGAAGAGAGGGAATAGGATGGAGTGGAGAGGGAAGCTGGAGGAATACTCAATATGCTTGTAAAAGTAGAAAAAAAAGGTAAGATGAATATGGCAGTACATGCTTTGGTCCCCACTACTAAGTTTATCCATGGTTTTATGGAAGTTGATTAAAAGTTATGTTTTTTTTATAATAATGATATTGCCAATTCAACAAGATTTGTGGTCTACAGAAATGAATGTAGGGTTGTGGGCAGGGTGATGTGAAACCTGACAGTATCTAGTAGTCATACAGTAAGCTGTACACGGCTACCCAGGTACATCTTAGGGTCTTTGCAGACAGAACCTGTCATAGTTCCTTAGCTTGCTGCTTCTCCAGGTTCATGAGTGGTTGGTACTTCTAGATATCTTTGCCAGTCAAGTGATAAGGGTGTTATGTATTTGTTTTGTGGGGCCTGTGTCTACTAAACCAATGTAAAAAGTTGACTACTGTACACTGGAGCTGATAAGAGTTTTCAGGACATCTGGTTGTTTTCTGGGACCTCAATAGGTAGTTCTATTCCATGCAGACCGATTCCCAGGACTCTGAGAGATACAAGAGGCTTCAGAGTTTCATGAGACTGCAGATAGGTGGATGGGCCAGCTAATAGCTTTGCAGGAAACTGAGACCACTTGAGTGATGCACAGAGTCAGATGGCTAAACTGCTAGAGACTACCACCTGTCCAATTTATAGTTCAGATATGCAGTCTCAAGATAGTTCTTTGCAGCAGAAGACAAAGTAAGGATGGGTTCTTTTTCCAGGACAGCTCAGCAGTGCAATTCCACAGCTGCTCCTTGAACACAAAATGTGAGGGCTGCAGGTTTCTCCAGGAACCCAATTTTTTTAAAGAGTGCCTGATTTTTTTTAAAGTGAATTTCTGGGTTTCTTCTGTTGACATCTTCCTAGCCATGGAAATTATAATCTAACCAAGGTAGAACTTAACTGTAGAGCTGAGACCAAAAGCCCTATGTCTCCAGTTTTCTTTTTTATGAGGCCACCTTATATCTCCGTGGTCTACCATCTGCTACATCCCTCTTGTTCTTTGGACTCTACCTCTTATACACTGGCATTAATGGGATCTGTGCTTTGCTTTGCTTTGTTGTTCTTTCCTGGCATAAGTGTATCAGATATTTCTTGTTATTCATCTGATGATTTTACTCTTCATGAAACACTTGGCATTATTTAAGTTGTCAATACAATTGTTATAAGAAGAAGCATTGCACTTATCCACATCCTTATTTTCATGAATAAACTATGTAATATTGCTACAGTTGAAGTTATTTTGATCATTTTCTTCTTTTTTACTAAAGAGCAAACAAGAGTGAAATGAGGTATCTTCTTTTCTATCACAAGGCAATGATGAGGCATATTAGGGTTGGGTGAGGAGAAGTAGAAAGAGTGGCCCTGATGTTTGTGGGGCAGAATGCATTTAGTGGGAGTTTCATAAGGCATTAGTTGAGAGTTTGGGAGAGATAATAGATGTTATGTTTTTTCCCTATACAACTGAAAATATGAATCTGAGATACTGGTTTATTAAAGAAAAAGATTTTTAAGCAAAATGTATCTGAAATAAAAGGCTATGCATTTCAGAGGTAATAGAACATTGTAGAAAGCTGAAGGAAAGAACATCAGAGACTCTATATCAATCACCTGGAACTAGGCCAGCCTAATCTCTCCCCATCCTGAAGCTCAGGGAAATTTGTGGAAGAGGGGGCGGTAAGATTGTAATAGCACAAGGATGGGAGGAGCAATGATATGCAAGATACTCCACACAAGTTAGGGTTGAAGCAATCATAATTGGACTTTACATGCCCTGCGCAATGTCCAACACACTATTGACCCCACAAAGTCTAGCATTTGCTAAAGGCATTAGGATCCTTGGAGGCAAGGGATTGACAGCCACAATAGTGTTCTTATGCTTAACGGGAACACAGGACAGGGTTCTGGGAAATGCCACTTGGTCCTTGCACCTCATGGGAGAGGAGGATCCAGAGGAGAGTTTAGCATGCACATTAAAGGATGCTCCGGGGATGGGAGGGAGAGGCACTGGGTGATGGGGAAGGGGGAGAGGAAGGGGGCACAGGGGAATAGGGGGTTGGAGGGAGGGGGAGACCAGTGTACCTGTTAAGTTTGTATGAGTGGAAAATAAAAAAAATTAAAAAATAAAAATAAATAAAAAAAAGCTGAAGGAAATAATTTTATGATAGTATATTAGTAGTTTTTGCAAATGATAACTGGACCCATAAATAAAGTAGTCTTCATCTCCAGTATATACCCAAAGTGTTATTTCCTAACTTGATTGTTCACAGTATGTGGAACAGTTTTCTGCTCTTATATAATCAGGAATTTACCTGAGTGGAAAGTTGCTGCTATACCTTCTAGCCTGCTACTACTTGATTAGGAAGGCACATACTGGAGAGATGTCTTCTTTTGACTAGCTGTCAATTTGAGTTACAGTGCCTTTAATGCATTTTCTCTATCAACATGCCCGGCCTCTTCTTTTACATAATTCAATTCCAAATTCAGACTTACACAACTGCATTTGAATATCAAAGACAAATCATCTTTGGATCACAAGCAGTGACAATAGACATGAAAAATAGTTCTAGCTTTACAGTTTCTAAAATGTAGCAACATAGAACAGGATGAAGTTGAAAAAAATGCCAAGGAGTTCATCCATAGTCTATGTCAACATATCAAAAAATGATAATGTGCTTAACAGCATAATTTTAAGTTTCAAGCAGAAGCCAGAAGACAATGAGATAATAGCATAGAGTGCTGTTTGAGAACACATTTATTTCAAAAGTGAAGGTCTTTCTCTAACAGATTGTTCCAGAAAGGAGAGGATTATTATACAATGTACTTCATTAATTTACTATTTTCATAAGATACAAGTAATTTAAAAAATATTAATATCAAAGAACAAAACAGTATTTTGTATATTACTTGAAGGAAATAACTCTGCAATCCAGAAAGACCCATAGGTGGACAACATGATAATTAACATTACAATACTTTTGTGGATGTTATAATCATAATCCCCTAGAGTCCTGAAATACCTACATTTTACCATTCTTGTATCTATACTTGGGAAAATGGAAAACAGGGTTATAGAGTGTCTACAGCTTTTTCTCATCCACTGATGAACAGCAATAACAATTTTACACTCTTTGTCTATAATTGTGAGAATTCAGCCGTATAAGTTCATGTGACAATCCATTTTCAATGACTATTTTATTCAGCTCCTTGTACATAAAATACTATCTTAATGTTCATAAATCCATCATTCAGCATCCCCAAAATGACTTTGTCTTACTTTGGAGTTTTCCTAATTTAGGGCTTAGGATATATGAATTCTTAATAGGCAGAAGTGCTTCTCTTGTGAACAATTCTCTGTTAGTGATATAGTGAAATTTGACCTGTCAACTGTGGTGCTCAAAATTGTTAAATGATTCCCAAGGATGCTATTTTCTAATTCCTGGGATCCGTGACTGTGAAGAAGCATAATTCCCATGGTTAAATCATGACAGGTCACCATTAAGCTTGAAAACGATTATTCCAGATGGGCCAAGTGATTAGGAGCAGGGTCCTGTCTCTGTGTAGAAGAAATCAGAAAAATGAGGATAAGGAGCCTGATTCAATACAAGAATTTCAATTGGAGAGAGACAACATAAAAAAGATTATGATACTTCTAGGAACAAAGAACAGAATCTTGGTATAACATGAGAATAGCAACTTCAGACCTATATTTGTGGTACTAAATTTCAGTTAATTTAATGAGTCAGATGACATATTCTTTCCTTGGATTTCCAGGTGAAGAGTCCAAGGTAGCTGATACCTAGATTTGATACATTATGCTTACAATACTGAGAGCAGAACATTACCATATTCTCCCAAAATTTTAACTTACAGACCTGTGAGCTAATAATAAGTAGATATTGTTTTAAGATGTTAAGTTTATTGTAATTTTTAAAACATCAGAAAATTAATACATTAATCTGTAAAATGAACTCTAAGACTTTTAATGCCAAATAATTTTAAGTCTTAAGAAATAATTGACTGTTCAAATTAATAAATATACTTTAAAGATTAAGAGAATAAAGAATACGTATATTGCTTCTAATTCACATAAGTCTCTACTTATCTAAATTACAATTTGATATTCATCTATATTCTCCAGCATAAAGCTTCTGCATAATTAAATCATGACAGTTTTTTTATGCATAGAAACTTCATTAAATAATGATGTAATTTTTGATTAATGTGATAACACTATTTGAGTAAGATGAATGCTGAACATGCAAAAATTGTAATGACACCAAGAATTAAATGTTTCTACTAGTTTTATTACTGTCATAAAAATCAAAGTCTGAATAATTTTTTTTTTCTAAGAAAGCTTTGACTTTATTTAAGTATACTTTGCTTAACAGAATTCTGGGGCCATAAACATAAGATCTTCAATAATATAAATTTCTTTTTTTATGTGATAATTTTATTATTATTATTATTATTATTATTATTTCTGCTCATACAAACTTAATAGGTAGACCGGTTCCCTCCCTCCCTCCTCCTCTCCCCGAACCTCCTGCTCTCCCTCCCCTCACCCTTACCTCCCCATCCCCAGTGTCTCCCGCCCCAATTCCCAGAGACTCCTTTAATGTGCATCCTTGACTCTCCTCTGGGCCCTCCTCTCCGATGACGTACACGGACCCAGTGGCATTTCCCTGAACCCTTTCCCGTGTTCCCCTTAAGCATAGGAACACTACTGTGGCTACCAATCCCTTGCCTCCAAGGATCTTGGTGCCTTTAGCAGATGCTAGACTTTGAGAGGTCAATAGTGTGTTGGACATTGCGCAGGCCATGGAAAGTCCAGTTATGATTGCTTTGGCCTAACTTGTGTGGAGTATTTTGCAAATCATTGCTCCTCCCATCCTTTTGCTCTTACAATCTTAATGACGCCTCTTCTGCAAATGTCCCTGAGCTTCAGGATGGGGAGAGATTAGGCTGGCATAGTTCTAGGTGGACTATATAGAGTCTCTGAAGTTCTGGATTGTGGTTTGTTGATTTTCTTTTGCAGTTTTGCTTCTCCTGCAATGCCCTTCACTCCATCCTGCTGGGCACTGTATGTCGCCCCCTGGCCAGAGACAAAAAGCTGTTAAACTGGAGTCTTATTATAAGCGCACATTCAAGAGTAGATGTAATAAAAGTGGAAACCTCAGTGAGGGAGGGGTCAATCACCCATTTGCAAAATGGTTACTTTTTATCTGCCAGACTATATGCCCTCCCCTTCTGGTGAGATGATACACCCCTTAGTTGTAAATGATCAGGAACGAACATCTGTGAACTTAACCAGGTGTCACATTACTTACTTGCAGTCCTTGATGGAGGCCTATTTTCCCTACTGTAACATGGTCACTTCTCTCCTTGTTTCTGGTGTGGCCCTCCAACCCCATCCCTCCTGTTCATAATCCTTGCAATTACTGTAGGTAATACATAGATTTACCTATGAGTGTCTCAAGGTGGGCTGGGTGTGTTTGGTACTAGGAATCACCTATTAGGGAGTACATACGGTGCTTAATTTTCTAGGTCAGGGATACTTCACTTAATATAATTGTTTCTAATGACATCCATTTCCTGGCAAATTCCAGTAATTCATCATTTTTGATGGCTGAGTAGTACTCCATTGTATAGATGTACCACAGTTTCCTTATCCACTCGTCAACTGTTGGACATTTAGGTTGATTCCATGAGTTTCCTATTGTAAACAGTGCTGCTATGAACATGGTCGTGCTTGTGCTATCGAGGCGAACCTCTGCTGCGTGGGGGGTTATTCCCAAAAGTGGAATAGCAGGGTCATATGTCATTTCAATCTTTAATTTCTTTAAGAATCTCCAGACGGCTTGCCAGAGTGGCTGTATGAGCCTGCTTTCCCACCAGCAATGTAGGAGAGTTCCCCTCTCTCCACATCCTCTCCAGCATTTGTTGTTGTTTGTATTGTGGATTTTTGCCATCCTGACCGGGGTGAGATGGTATCTCAGGGAAGTTTTTATTTGCATTTCCCTGATGGCTAAGGAAGTGGAGCATTTTTTAAGATATTTGTTAGACATTTTAATTTCATCCCTGGTAAAATTTCTTTTAAGTTCCAGGGCCCATTTTTTAATTGGGCCATTGGTTTCCGTGGTGTTTAGTTTTCTAAGTTCCTTGTGCATTCTGGACAGTAGAGCTCTATCAGATATGTGGTTCGTAAAGATTTTCTCCCATTCTGTGGGTTGCCTTTGAGCTCGTGTTACAATCTCTTTATCTGAACAGAAGCTCTTTAATTTCACAAGATCCCAACTGTTGAGAGTTGGTAGCAGTGACTGTGCCATTGGATGTCTGTTTAGGAACTGTTGGCCTAGCCCAATCAGCTCGAGGGAGTTCCCTATCCTTTCAACTATGGTTTTTATAATCTCTGGCCTGATATTGAGGTTCTTGATCCATCTGGAATTAAGTCTTGTACATGGTGACAAGTACGGGTCCAGTTTCAATCTTCTGCATGTGGAGATCCAGTTTTGCCAGCACCATTTTTTGAAGATGGTGTTCTTTTTCAATTGGATTCTTTGGGCCCCTTTGTCAAAGACCAAATAGCTGTAATTTTGTGGGCTTATATCTGGGTCTTCAATCCTAATCCATTGATCTGTGTGTCTATTTTGGGGCCAGTACCAGGCTGTTTTTATAACTATGGATTTGTAGTATAGACTAAGGTTTGGTATGGTGATACCTCCAGCAACGTTTTTGTTACTCAGGATTATCTTTGCTATCCTGGGTCTTTTGTGCCTCCATATGAATTTTGAGATTGTTTGGTCAACTTCTTTGAAGAATTGTTTTGGGATTTTAATTGGTATAGCATTGAATTTGTATATTGCCTTTGGTAGGATGGTCATTTCTACGATGTTGATTCTGCCAATCCAGGAATAAGGGAGGTCTTTCCACCTTCTGGTGTCTTCTGCTATTTCTTTCTTTAGGGTTTTAAAGTTTTCGTTGTATAAGTCTTTTACTTCCTTAGTTAGGTTTATACCAAGGTATTTCATGTTTTTAGGGGCTATAGTAAATGGGATTGTTTCTCTCAGGGCTTTTTCACTTCTTTCATCCTGGGCATATAGGAAGGCCTCTGATTTTTGCACATTTATTTTGTATCCTGCTATCCCGCTGAACTTCTCAATTAGTTCCAGGAGCTTCCTGGTGGAGTTTTTGGGATCACTCAGGTATAAAATCATGTCATCTGCAAATACGGATAGTTTTACTTCTTCCTTGCCGATTTGAATCCCCGTTATGTCCCTTTCTTGTCTTATGGCTTCAGCTAAGACTTCAAGTACAATATTGAGTAGAGGTGGTGAGAGTGGACAGCCTTGTCTAGTTCCTGATCGAAGAGGGAATGCTTCCAATTGTTCCCCATTGAGCATAATCCTTGCTGTGGGCTTGTTGTATACAGCTTTTATTATATTGTAAAGGTTCCTTCCATTCCTACTCTCTCTAGCGTTTTGATCATAAAAGGCTGTTGGATCTTGTCAAAAGCTTTTTCTGCATCTATCGAGAGTATCATGTGGTCTTGGACTTTGGACTGGTTTACATGATGAATTACATTTATTGATTTGCGTATGTTGAACCAACCTTGTGTGCCGGGGATAAAGCCTACTTGGTCCCCATGAATGATCTTTTTAATATGTGTTTGCATCCGATTTGCTAAGACTTTGTTGAGAATCTTTCGTCTGTGTTCATCAGAGAGATTGGTCTATAGTTTCCTTTTTTTAAGTGAATCTTTATTAGGTTTTGGGATTAAAATGATATCAGCTTCATAAAAGGAAGTTGGTAGTGTTCCTTCCTTTGCTATTTGATGGAATAGTTTAAGGAGTATTGGTGTTATTAACTCCTTAAATGTCTGGTAGAACTCTGTGCTGAATCCATCTGGTCCAGGACATTTTTTGGTGGGAAGATTCGAGATTGCTTCCTCAATTTCCTTATATGTTATAGGACTATTTAAATAATTCACAACTTCCTGATTCTATTTAGGTAAGTTGTGTTTACTTAAAAATTCACCCATCTCTTTTGTGTTGTCAAACTTCACAGAGTATAAGTTTTTGAAATATGATGTTATAATTCTCTGGATTTCTTGAGTATCAGTAGTGATTATTCCATGTTCATTTCTAATTTTGTTAATTTGGGTTTTCTCTCTCTTGCTTTTGGTTAATTTAGCTAAAGGTGTATCAATCTTATTGAGTTTTTCAAAGAACCAGCTTTTTGACTGGTTGATTTTTTTGTATCGTTTTCTTAATCTTGATTTCAGATATTTCTCCCCTTATTTTGCTAATCTCCTCTCTTCTACTACTTTTGGGATCAGATTGCTCTAGTTTCTCTAAAGCTTTAAGCTGCATTGTTAAGTTGTTTATTTCTGATGTTTCCATTTTTTTGATGTAGGCATTAAGAGCAATGAACTTACCTCTTAGAACAACTTTCATTGTGTCCCAGAGATTTTGGTAAGTTGTATTTTCATTATCATTCGCGTTCAGGAAATCTTGAATTTCCTTTTTAATTTCTTCCTGAATCCAGTTCTCATTCAGCATCATATTGTTAAGTTTCCAGGAGTTAGTGTATTTTCTCTTGTTTGTTGTGTTGTGGATGTCCAGCTTTAGAGATTCTTGCTCTGGTATTCCATGAATACGCATGTTAGGCTTCTTCAGGGTGTCCCATATCTCTTGGATATTTCTCTCAAGTATCTTTTTGGCTTTAACAACCTCTTCCATTGAGCTGGTTAGTACTCCCCCTTTATCTTCAAGGTCTGAAATTCTGTTTTCTGCTTCGTTAGTTCTGTTGATAAGACTCTCTGTAGTTCTGGGTTGAAGATAACTTGTCTTGTAGCTCAGTTTTAAACTCTGCTTAAGTCTGCTTTAACTGCTCTATGCCAGTTTTTGATTCTTGCACTGTTTTTCTCAACTCCTCCAAATGTCTGTTGTTTTCCTCTTCAAAGCGATTGATTCGATTATGTAATTCCTCCCTGATTTCCACTTTCATAGTATTGAAGATGGTAATGATCATATATTGAAAGTCGTTATCCTGAGTCAGGCTTTCTTGGCCTTTTTCCGCGGGTTTGTTCTGGTTGGAGTCTAACATTATGGGATTAATTCCTTCAGTGGGAGATTTGTTTACTTGAGTGTTGTTTCTCATGTATTTGCACTTTGACTTTGGCATTGTCGTTTTAACTCTTAAGATCTTCTTTAATTTCTGTGCGTTTTTCACTAAACTGAATTATTTGATCTGGGGTTCTGGGGTGGGCAGGGACAGAGCTTACCTAGGTCGGGTTGAGGCCTGTCTGGACCACACAAGTCGCGGGCGGCGGAGTGGGGGAAGGGAGAATGGGGCGCTGGCGGGGAGGGCTATTTAACCTGGGGGTATCTGGGGCGGGGCCCAGGGCGCAGAGGGGGTGTTCCTCTTCCCACGCCCTGCCTGGCTCTGGATGGATGGCAGGAGGAGCTGGGTCCCTTTGGGCTGCCTGGGGTTCTGGGGGTGGGCGGGTGGGGGGGGCTGGAGCTTAACTAGGTGCGAGTTGAGGCCAGGATGGGACCGCGCGCAGTCCTGGGCGGCGGAGTGGGGGAAGGGAGCAAGTCTGAACAATTTTTAACATTTAAAACAATAAAACTTTCATAAAATGAAGGGTAGGCAATGCAGCTTATTAATTGTTGGAGTTTTAGATTTCCTCAGCAACACGCATGAGTGCTACCTTGTGCTAATGTTAGTTAAAGCTTGCCCTGTCAAGTGCACTGTTCAACTTTATTTTATAGGATCCTTCATGCTAAAAATGATTAGCATCAAAACATTATTTAAGTTGTATGCAAATAAAAATTTCAGAGTTCTTAGCGTTGTAGTACTTGATCTAAAAGCTTTTCAAAGTACAATAAATTTTACCACATTAGCTTTTTTTCACTTGATAAAAGGGAAAAACACAAGGGTCTACTTTTGAGGGAAAGCAGGTAGTAATGAAGAGGTAATAGGATACAAGAAGCATTAAAAATTGAGTAGCTTCTTTTGATTTTGGAGAGAAAATAATTTTGTTTGGCTAAAATGAATTTCTGAATTTTGTATGAAAATTGTCTGAATTTCCTTGGAGCCTAATTCCCAAATGAATTTATTTGTTGATTTAGTCAAATATCCACGAAATAAGAATTAGATGTAAAGATATTAAAATTCACATTTTTTAAAAATAATACAATATTGATTTAGAACACAGTAATTTGTGTTCTAAAGTGATGTACTAGTAACTCTTTATGTTGCTGTGAGACAATACTCAAACTCAGGCAACTTAAAGAGAAAGGGAGATTTATTAAGCCTACGATTCCAGAAGGGAGATACAGTGCTTCATGGTGAAAAAAGGCATGGCTGGCTAATAGAAGCTGGGCATGGCCTAAGTCACTGCAAACATCAAGGAGGCTGAGAACTGCTGCTGCAAGCTCTAGAGCATATTCACTCAAGCAGAGCAGGACTAACAAACCTCATGTCTATCCCATGACTGCCTTACTCCAGCCAGGCTCTACTTCCTAAAGGTGCCATGACCTTCCCAAACAACTAAAGATCCAAACACAAGAGCCTGTGCAAAACAACTCATATTTCAAACTATGACAAGTGATAATAATGATAATTTATTTTAATTTTTATGCATATATATTATATATGTGCGTAGGGGTGCAGGTATGCACAGGTATGTGCAAAACCTTTTGAAATTTTTAAAATTTGATTTTACTTTTATTAGTTTTACCAGCATAATGAATAATTGTAACTGTACTCTTCCTTCCCCCTTTCATTTTTCCCTTCCTCCCTTCTCTCTTCCTTTCCCACCCTCCCCTCCCTTAATTAATCCATCCTACTCCTCCCACCTTCCTATCTGTCTGCTTCTGTGGGCCCCAGAGTTTCCTTTGGATTATTTATTCCAGTGGGGACTCAAGTCTTTGTGGAGACAAAGTGTCCCTTTGGATAGAACCACCGATAGGGACACTCCTCTTCACCTATCTCAGGACTCAGTAGCCCCTATGGTTACCACTGTCTGTAATTATTTTTCCTGAGATCCTTGCTAGTCTATGAAGGAACACTGATATGTCAGCTATTGTGCCAGTCTGGTGAGGATAAGTCTCATTGCAATGAGTTCTTAGAGGCAGCAGCCCTGAATTGAGTGGAATGTCTGTTAGCCATAAACCTCCTCATCTTTAGGCTCTTACAATCTTTTTTTTTTTTTTTTTTTTTTTTTTTTTTTTTTTTTGCTTTATAAGAGAATTTTTTATTTATTTATTTATTTTTTTTATTAAAAATTTAATTATACATTTTAAAATTTTTTACCAGTTCCCTCCCTCCCCCCTCCCCTTCCCCCAGTGTCTCCCCCCCAATTCCCAGAGAGTCCTTTATTGTGTGCGCCTAACTCTCCACTGGGTCCTCCTCTCCGATGACATATAAGGACCCAGTGGCATTTCCATAAGCCCTTTCTCTTGTTCCCCTTAATCATAAGATTACTACTATGGCTGTCAATCCCTTGCCTCCAGGGGTCTCGGTGCCCTTAACAGATGCTAGACTTTATGAGGGCAACAGTACGCTGTACATTGCGCAGGGCATGCAAAGTTCCATTATGATTGCTTTGGCCCCAACTATTGTTGAGAATCTTGCAAATCGTTGCTCCTCCCATCCTTTTGCTCTTACAATCTTACCGCCCCCTCTTCCGCAAATGTCCCTGAGCTCCAGGAAGGGGAGAGATTAGGCTGTCCTAGTTCTATGTGATTGATATAGAGTCTCTGAAGTTCTGGATTGTGGTTTGTTGATTTTCTTTTGCAGTTTTTCTGCTCCTGCAATTCCCTTCACTCCATTCTGCTGGGCACTGTATGTCACCCCCTGGCCAGAGACAAAAAGCTGTTAAACTGGAGTCTTGTTGTAATAGCACATTCAAGGGTAGATGTAATAAGAGTAGGAAACCTCACTGAGGGCGGGGTCCATTACCCATTTGCAAAATGATTACTTTTTATCTGCTAGACTATATGCCCTCCCCTTCTGGTGAGATCAGGAAAGAACGTCTGTGAACTTAACCAGGTTTCTCATTACTTACTTGCAGACCTTGATGGAGGCCTATTTTCTCTGCTGTAACATGGTCTCCTCTCTCCTTGTTTCTGGTGTGGCCCTCCTAACCCATCTCTCTTGTTCATAATCCTTGCAATTACTGTGTTACATAGGTTTACTTTTGAGTGTCCCAATGTGGGCTGGGTGAGTTTGGTACTAGGAGCCACCTATTAGGGAGTACATACGGCGCTTAATTTTCTGGGTTTGGGATACTTCACTTAATATAATTCTTTCTAATGACATCCATTTCCCAGCAAATTCCAGTAATTCATCATTTTTGATGGCTGAGTAGTACTCCATTGTATAGATGTACCACAGTTTCCTTATCCACTCGTCAACTGTTGGACATTTAGGTTGATTCCATGACTTTGCTATTGTAAACAGTGCTGCTATGAACATGGTCGAGCTTGTGCTATCGAGGCGAACCTCTGCTGCTTGGGGGGTTATTCCCAAAAGTGGGATAGCAGGGTCATATGGCATTTCAATCTTTAATTTCTTCAAGAATCTCCAGACGGCTCGCCAGAGTGGCTGTATGAGCCTGCTTTCCCACCAACAATGTAGGAGAGTTCCCCTCTCCCCACATCCTCTCCAGCATTTGTCGTTGTTTGTACTGTGGATTTTTGCCATCCTGACCGGGGTGAGATGATATCTCAGGGAAGTTTTGATTTGCATTTCCCTGATGGCGAAGGAAGTGGAGCATTTTTTAAGATAATTGTTAGACATTTTAATTTCATCCCTGGTAAAGTTTCTTTGAAGTTCCAGGGCCCATTTTTTAATTGGGCCAGTGTTTTCCTTGGAGTTTAATTTTCTAAGTTCTTTGTGCACTCTGGACAGTAGAGCTCTGTCAGATATGTGGTTAGTGAAGATTTTCTCCCATTCTGTGGGTTGCCTTTGAGCTCGTGCGACAATCTCTTTATCTGAACAGAAGCTCTTTAATTTCACAAGATCCCAACTGTTGAGAGTTGGTAGCAGTGACTGTGCCATTGGATGTCTGTTTAGGAAGTGTTGGCCTAGCCCAATCAGCTCGAGGGAGTTCCCTATCCTTTCAACTATGGCTTTTAAAGTCTCTGGCCTGATATCAAGGTCCTTGATCCATTTGGAATTAAGTCTTGTACATGGTGACAAGTACGGGTCCAGCTTTAATCTTCTGCATGTGGAGATCCAGTTTTGCCAGCACCATTTGTTGAAGATGCTGTTCTTTTTCCATTGGATTCTTTGGGCCCCTTTGTCAAAGACCAAATGGCTGTAACTTTGTGGGCTTATATCTGGGTCTTCAATCCTTATCCATTGATCTGTGTGTCTATTTTGGAGCCAGTACCAGGCTGTCTTTATAACTATGGATTTGTAGTATAGACTTAGGTTTGGTATGGTAATACCTCCAGCTGTGTTTTTGTTACTCAGGATTGTTTTTGCTATCCTGGGTCTTTTGTGCCTCCATATGAACTTTGAGATTGTTTGGTCAACTTCTTTGAAGAATTGCTTTGGGATTTTGATTGGTATAGCATTGAATCTGTATATTGCCTTTGGTAGGATGGTCATTTTTACAATGTTGATTCTGCCAATCCAGGAACAAGGGAGGTCTTTCCACCTTCTGGTGTCTTCTGCAATTTCTTTCTTTAGGGTTTTAAAGTTTTCATTGTAAAGGTCTTTTACCTCCTTGGTTAGGTTTATACCAAGGTATTTCATTTTTTTAGGGATTATAGTAAACGGCATGGTTTCTCTCAAGGCTTTTTCACTTCTTTCATTCTGGGCATATAGGAAGGCCTCTGATTTTTGCACATTTATTTTGTATCCTGCCACCCTGCTGAACTTCTCAATTAGTTCCAGGAGCTTCCTGGTGGAGTTTTTGGGATCACTCAGGTATAAGATCATGTCATCTGCAAATAGAGATAGCTTGACTTCTTCCTTGCCAATTTGAATCCCTCTTATGTCCCTTTCTTGTCTTATGGCTTCGGCTAAGACTTCAAGTACAATATTGAATAGAAGTGGTGAGAGTGGACAGCCTTGTCTTGTTCCTGATCGAAGTGGGAATGCTTCCAATTGTTCCCCATTGAGCATAATCCTTGCTGTGGGCTTGTTGTATACAGCTTTTATTATATTGATAAAGGTTCCTTCCATTCCTACTGTCTCTAGCGTTTTGATCATAAAAGGCTGTTGGATCTTGTCAAAAGCTTTTTCTGCATCTATCGAGAGTATCATGTGGTCTTGGACTTTGGACTGGTTTACATGATGAATTACATTTATTGATTTGCGTATGTTGAACCAACCTTGTGTGCCGGAGATGAAGCCTACTTGGTCCCCATGAATGATCTTTTTAATATGTTTTTGAATCCGATTTGCTAAGACTTTGTTGAGAATCTTTGCATCTGTGTTCATCAGGGAGATCGGCCTATAGTTTTCTTTTTTAAGTGAATCTTTATTAGGTTTTGGGATTAAAACGATATTAGCTTCATAGAAGGAATTTGGTAGTGTTCCTTCCTTTGCTATTTGATGGAACAGTTTAAGGAGTATTGGTGTTATTAACTCCTTAAATGTCTTGTAGAACTCTGTGCTGAATCCATCTGGTCCAGGACATTTTTTGGTGGGAAGATTCGAGATTACTTCCTCAATTTCCTTATATGTTATAGGACTATTTAAGTAATTCACAACTTCCTGATTCAATTTAGGTAAGTTGTGTTTACTTAGAAATTCATCCATCTCTTTTGTGTTGTCAAACTTCACAGAGTATAAGTTTTTGAAATATGATGTTATAATTCTCTGGATTTCTTGGGTATCCGTAGTGATAACTCCATGTTCATTTCTAATTTTGTTAATTTGGGTTTTCTCTCTCTTGCTTTTGGTTAGTTTAGCTAGGGTTGTATCAATCTTGTTGATTTTTTCAAAGAACCAGCTTTTCGATTTGTTGATTTTTTCTATCGTTTTCTTAGTCTCGATTTCAGATATTTCTCCCCTTATTTTGCTAATCTCTTCTCTTCTACTGCTTTTGGGATCAGATTGCTCTAGTTTCTCTAAAGCTTTAAGCTGCATTGTTAAGTTGTTTATTTCTGATGTTTCCATTTTTTTGATGTGGGCATTAAGAGCTATGAACTTACCTCTTAGAACAGCTTTCATTGTGTCCCAGAGATTTTGGTAAGTTGTATTTTCGTTATCATTCACTTTCAGGAAATCTTGAATTTCCTTTTTAATTTCTTCCTGAATCCAGTTCTCATTCAGCATCATAGTGTTAAGTTTCCAGGAGTTAGTGTATTTTCTCTTGTTTGATGTGTTGTGGATGTCCAGCTTTAGGCCGTGGTGGTCTGATAGGGCACAGGTTAGAATTTCAACTTTCTTGTACATGTGTAGATTCATTTTGTGGCCCAATATGTGATCTATTTTGGAGAAAGTTCCGTGTGCTGCTGAGAAAAATGTGTATTCTTTGGTGCGTGGGTGAAAAGTTCGATAGAGATCTGTGAGGTCCATTTCTTTCAGGGTTTGATTAAGTTCCAAAGTGTCTCTGTTAAGCTTTTGACCTGTTGATCTATCCCATGTAGAGAGGGCGGTGTTGAAGTCCCCAAGAATTATTGTTTGGGGGTTGATTTCTTGCTTTAGACGCTGTAGGGTTTTCTTAATGAATGTGGAGGGGCCCGTATTGGGTGCATATATGTTCAGTATTGTGAAGTCTTCCTGGTGAATTGTACCTCTGACTAAAATGTAGTATCCATCCGTGTCTCTTATAATTTTTTTTGGTTTGAAATCCACTTTGTCTGATAGCATAATGGCTACCCCTGCCTGTTTTCTGCTTCCATTTGCTTGTAGAATTGTTGACCAGCCTTTTATTTTTAGAGCGTGCCTATCTTTTGTGGTGAGATGGGTTTCCTGCAGGCAACAGATTGATGGATTGTGATTTTTAATCCAAGTTTGTAATCTGTGTCTCTTGATCGGTGAATTAAGTCCATTAACATTTAGTGTTATAATGGAGAAACTATTGTTAATTCCAGACATTTATTATGTTTAGTAGCTTTTATAAGTATATTGCTTCGCTTTTAATGGTGTTATATTTGCCTTCTGTTCTCCTGGATATGCCTGTTTTTTTCTTCACGCTTGAGTATCATTTCTAGCAGTTTTGAAGGCCTGGTTTGGTGGCCATGTATCCCTTAAAGTTGTCTTTGTGCTGGAAAATTTTTCTTTCTCCCTCGATCATGACTGATAGTTTTGCAGGGTAAATCAGCCTGGGTTGACATTTTTGCTCATTCAATACTTGAAGTATGTCTCTACAAGCTCTTCTTGCTTTTACTGTTTCGACTGAGAAGTCATTTGTTATTTTAATAGGTTTGCCTTTAAAAGTGACTTGTTTTTTCTCCCTTGAAGCTCTCAGCACCAGTTCTTTATCTTGAATGTGGAGTGTTTTAACTATTATTTGCCGCGGTGTGCTTCTAGTTTGGTCGTATCTGTTTGGGGTGCGGAATGCCTCTTGTATATGAATGGGCCTCTCTTTCTTTAGATGAGGAAAGTTTTCCTTGATGATCGTTTGAAAAATTTCCTCAGGGGTGGTATTTTGAGATTCTTGCTCCGGTATTCCATGAATACGCATGTTAGGCTTCTTCAGGGTGTCCCATATCTCTTGGATATTTCTCTCAAGTATCTTTTTGGCTTTAACAACCTCTTCCATTGAGCTGGCTAGTACTCCCACTTTATCTTCAAGGTCTGAAATTCTGTTTTCTGCTTCATTAGTTCTGTTGATAAGACTCTCTGTGGCGTTCTGGGTTGAAGATAACTTGTCTTTTAGCTCAGTTTTAAACTCTGCTTGAGTTTGTTTTAACTGTTCTATGCCACTTTTTGTTTCTTGCACTGTTTTTCTCAACTCCTCCAGATGTCTGTTGTGTTCCTCTTCAAAGCGATTGATTCGATTATGTAATTCCTCCCGGATTTCCTCTTTCATAGTATTGAACATGGTAATGATCATATTTTGAAAGTCGTTATCCTGGGTCAGGCTTTCTTGGCCTTTTTCCGCGGGTTTGTTCTTTTTGGAGTCTAACATTATGGGATTAATTTCTTCAGTGGGAGATTTGTTTACTTGAGTGTTGCTTCTCATGGATTTGCACTTTGACTTTGGCATTGTCATTTTAACTCTTAAGATCTCTCAATTTCACTAAACTGAATTATTTGGCCTGGGGTACTGGTGGGCGGGGCCTGAACGGGGACTTACCTAGGGAGCGGGGTGAGGCCCGGGTGGACCGCGTGCGTGTCCCGACTGGCGGAGCGGGGTGGGGCGAAAAGGGAGGATGGGCGCGTTGGTGTGGAGCTATTTAACCCGAGGGCAGCTGGGGCGGGGCCCGGGCGCAGGGGGAGGTCCTCCTCGTCCCTCGGCCCCCGCGCGGCTCCGGCTGGATGGCGGGAGTCGGAGCCGGGTCCCCGTGGGCTGACCTGGGGTCCTAGAGCGCGCGTTGAGGCCCGGCTGGATCTCGCCTACGCGTCCCGACCCGGCGGAGCGGGGGTGGGGCGAAAGAGGGAGCTCTTACAATCTTAATGCCCCCTCTTTGCCAAGATTCCCCAAGCCTTAGGATAGGAACAGATTTGGTTGTTGCAGCTGAGCTTTTCAGGGTTGACGTACTCTACATTTTGATCGATTGCTGTTGTCTGTTTCACTGCTTTTCCATTGTACTAGACTATGTCTTGTTTGAGTTGAGATCTTTCCTTAATCTAAATTTTAAAGGAAAGTTGTTTAGATGGAAGTGTACTCATGGGTTTTTGTGGTTAGTACTGAAATCTATGATCTTGTCTACTGTCAAGATCATATCTTCTTCCCCATTGTCCACTGTTGTTGAGAATAGTTTACAGTGCTGGGCATGAGTTCTCTGTCATGAAGGGGGGCCAGTGTTAGTAGTTAGTAATCTAGTTATTAGTCACCTGAAGGCTAACGCCACACTGTCCTATTCTGATTCTTATCTCTCCTTTAAGACTTTCCTTATATAAAAGCCTTTTAAAACTGTTTATCCATGTTTTTTTGTTTCTCTCTTTGGGATCTTCTTGTACTGCCGCCTGGCTTGTTTTCCTTTTCATTTGTGGATGTCGTAATGTTTTCTGTTTGATTCCATCAAACTGAAGGTTTAATGCTAGGATGCACCAATAAGGGAGAACATCTGTCTTTCTGTGTCTGGCTAATAGAAGCCAGTTCCACCCATTTAGTGGTAAATTTCATTAGCTCATCTTTACTGATAGCTGAATAATATTCCATTGTATATATGTACCACATGTTCATCAACCATTTGTCAACTGTTGGGCATTTGAGTGGTTCTGTTTCTTTGCAATTTTGAAAAGGACTGCTATGAACATGGTTGTACATGTGTCTCTGATGCAAGATGCAGTGTTCTTTGGGAATACTCCCAAGAGTGATGGGGTCTTCCACTGGAGAATGGACAACTTACCATGGCCACTCCTTTGAAGACAGATGACTCTCCAGCATCTTCAATTGCTAATAGATAAGGATGGGGGCTCATGAGTCCCTTTCCCCATGCATACTGGAATGTTGATGGGCCGTCTTGTGCAGATAAATACTGTTGCTATGAGTTCATGAGTACAATGGCCACATGCCCAGAAATAGCATTTCCCAGCACTTCTCCCATTCCTCTGTCTGTTACATTCTTTCTGCCACTCCTTCCATGATGGTCCTTGAACTTCATGTGTGGGGAGTAAGTAAAGTAATAGTGGATTTCTGGGGCTGGGGTGGGGCAGGAATCATGGTCAAAAGGAACATACTTGCAAGGCATGGTGATCAGAGGGAGCATACTTGGAAGCTGTAAATTATGAATGCTTAACATACAGCTTGGTGGCAACAATTAGTGCAGTTTTAGTATTTTCTAAAAATTTGTTTTTGCACACATCTCACAATGTGATGGATAATAACTTGATTGTGGCAGTTGTTTCGCAATATATATGAATCATAAAGCATATGCAATTTTGTCTGTTATATCCCCAAAAGTTGGAAATTAGACAGTTGGTGAGTAGCACTATGAAATTTGGTGGATAAACTTAATTTTTCATTTTTCATTTTCGAATGTTGGGATGAGAACATTTAAAATATGATATTGTAGTGACTGGAAGTCAGTGACCTGATTTTATCATAGATGCTGAATATGGTGACAGCATTGCCACCTGTTGACTATCTAGGTCTTAGGAGTCTATGTCAACAGCAGGCAGTAGAAGAGGTAGTGATTCTTCCACTTTAATGTTAATTGACTATCTTTTCAAGAAAATAACTATATTTATGTCAATTTTGCTTGCCATATTAAAATATATACCTGAGGTTATTTTATATTCCTTTTCACTTGTGTTTTATTTGCCTTTGTGTTCATTTAATTTTATTTGGTTTTCTTTTTTTTCTGTTTATGGTGAATTCCCTGAAAAGTTTGTAATAGCTAATTGGTAGATAAGACTTAAATGCTTTTCTATACTGAAAACTCTGTCCTTCATTCCTTTATCCTAACTTCTTCTCTTTTTTTGCTCCTTTTCATTTGTTCTTCATGATAGAATTATTTACATACTTTTTTGTTATAGCCAAACATCAATATTGTACATTATTATGCAGGGTAAGTAGGATGTCAAAATTCTTCATAGAAAGGGTAAAGAAGTAGGATTATTCACAGGTGCATTTTAGATGATCATTTATTTTATCTGTCTTTTTGAGATGGAACTGTTTTAGGGGCTGTATCCTTTATATGTGTGATACCGGTAAACAGTACTACTAGTCTTTCACTTTGTGTTTGATCTGTTTCTTAAACTAAAATTTTGTGTCAATAAGAAGGAAATGTATTCAGTTTTTATTATCATGTTAACACTAAAAGTCTGGAATAAGATAGAGTATTTAAAAATATCATTATTTGAAAGAATACTTTTGGTGCCATTAAGGGAGATCAGCTAGATTTCCTGTGTTTCAAAAAGCACAATTTGCCTTTTGGTGTTGAGATGTTCATTCCGTGTTTATCCACAGTATTATGGAAATGGAAAGCAATAGTTTCGGGGATATCGTTAACATCAATATTCCCAATTCATGCTCTGTGAAGACACTGTTCATTTTCTGTTGTCCTAATCACTTTTCTTTCTTTCCTTTTTCAGTTTTCTGTTCTTTGGTTCTTGTCAGTGCTCTTTCACTGTCTATAAATAATCATAATTATTTTTGAAGTAGGTAATATGATCCTACATTATTCATAGTTTGCAAAGAACAATTTAGATCATTATATATACCCTGAGTCTTCCTACAGTGCAGGCAGATTCCAAAAATCTGAATGTTTCTTTAGTTCATCTCACTGAATATTTAGAAATGCCTGATATATGAATCATAATGGGTAGTGGTATTGGTAAAGAAGTGGGCCTTCTTAACGCTGATCATAAAGCTTTGAATATGATACAGGGCTTCTGATAGAAAACTCCGTACTATTTCATACAAGAGGTAACTCTTGTCACGCTAAGCATAAATGCAGCTGAGTAGGGTTCATTTGAATCAAAAAATTTAGAACAAAACTAATTTCTTATAATTTTACTCATAAATTGTTCTCTGGGGTTTATGAAACAGTTTCTTCAATCTTGGCAGTTAAAGTAATGTATTTTCCACAATTAACATTGAAAATATATGCATTCTAAATTTGGCAAGATTATTTGAGTATCTTACTTAAACATGTGCAACTGATTCTAGGAATAGTTGTGATTTATAGTGAGAATTTTTCCTTCCTGATACACTCTATGTTACAAGTCAACTTTTGGATTGAAGTAAAACTCTGACAAATTACTATGTTGATTGCTGCTATTATAATTAGTGATATGTACTTTATTTTCTTGTCTGAAGATTAACAGTCATAGGAAGAGATAGATTGCATAGTTCATTTCTTTATATATATTTTGATTTAATCTTCTGAGATGCACATTTCTTTTTCTATAAACCATTATCAAAAGTAGTCATGAAAACTCAAACATCAAAAGTATTCTTTTTTGTTATCACGAGGAGAAAATACATTTTCCATCAAATATTAATCATATTTAACTATATTGAGACATGCTGCAGTGACTAAGTGGAAATTAGTCCTTGATTAAAATTTGAATGGACATGTCTATACTTCTACCTCATTGGTAAGATTATTCCCTGTATCTGCTTTTATTTGAAAGAAGACTCTCATTAGGGGAAGAGTAACTGAACAGATATTTAACAGAATTCTTATAGGTGAGGCAAAACTGCATTGCATGCACTGAAAGTGCTTTCCAGGCTGATTATGGATGAACAAGATTAAACATGGGATGGAAGGCTTTAAGCAGATACTGATTAATTCATTCCTTTCTCACATATTTACTTCATGATTAAAACAGTCATTGATTGCTTGTCATGTACAAAGGCATTTTTCCATCACTGAAGGTAGTGATGAGCAAAATTTAGGCTTTCCTTTTTTGCTCTTACTTATTGTAAGTGTGTGTGTGGGCCCTGTGGAAGACCAATGGTGACTTGGGAATCATCCTGGATTACTTCTATCTACATTTTACTTCACTCTGAAATTTCCTAATTTCTGCCCACCAGGTCTGGAAGTTCAGGAAAGTATTGTTTCCGCTTGGTGTTTTTTTTGACATTAAATATACATGGAAATTTATATGTAAGTGAGAGCAGCACAGGGTGTCAGATGTAAATGATGATTATCATTCAGCAGGCTTGGTTAACCACATTAAAATGTGATAAAAAAGGTCATTTTTAATAAAGTTCTAGCAATTACAGTCAATCTATCTCTTGCTATTTTTTGTCAGGCCTTTTCTAAAAAGCAGTATGAATTTTCTGGGAGAAAAGACTAAGGTCTGACTAGGTTTTCAAATACTTAAAAATTAACATAAACTAGAACCTGATTAAGCCTAAACTTTTGTGCTACATTCTGAGAATGTAAATAGCAAATGAGGCATAATTTAGCACACACTTGTGAAGAACTGCTTGGGACCACTAATTATCAAGAGACCACCCAACCCATGATGAACAGCACTATTCCCCCAGCTTAGGCTCAGGACTGTTGAAGATGTGAGCACAAGAAAGTGAGCTCTAGAATGCGTATGTGGTATCCACCTGGTGCGTTTACATGGGACCTGGGATCTGAACTCAGAACCTTCTGCTTGTGCAGCAGACTCTTAACCCCTGAGCCATCTCACTAGCCCTATTTCTAGGCTTTAGAAATAGTTAAAAAGCATACATTCCAATGCTGACAGATGATGGCAAACAAGAAAACTAATTTAATGTCAAGTGCAACAACTACACCCAGGGAAGTGCTATGCATTCTGAAAGGATATCATAGAACAGAGCTAATCAATTTAGAAAAGAGTGAGAACAAATTTATGAACAAAAATTAGGGGAGAAACTCAGCAAGGCATGAATCAAAATGTTTGTTCAATAATACCCTGCTTGATATCTGAAACAAATTGGATTTTTAAGATCTGATATTATCAAACTCATTGTAAAGAAATATAATCACCTCTTTTGATGGAGGTCATTACCACCTACTCCAGTGTTCATTATTCTCTTCCTTGCTGAATAAACTAACAACCCAGATTTTTCTTAGAGCAAGGTACCAATGTAAAACAATTGCTACTTAGTTTATCACTGCAGTGGTCATTTGAAACAGTTTTATAGCAAAAGCAGAATTTGTTAGCTATGACTTCCGAAAGGCTTGACAGAGAAGACATTTGAGTATTAAATACAACTGTTGCTCTTTCATTTCTCTGCATCATTTCTGAAATGAGAATGTTATGAAAAGAACTGTGGTCAATGTCCAGAGAATATAAACATGAGCATCTCATTCTAAACTTGGAGAATCTGGAAAAGTCTACTGATGTTAGAGAGTCCCTGTTCCTCAGATTCCTCCTGGCAGTTTTCTTTAATTGGATAGAAGAGACAATTTAATAAGCCTATTCATAGTATAAGTGTAAATTATAATCAACCTTTTTCTTCCTATCAGACAACTTTCATCCTGCCCTCATCTCATAAGTTAAATAATAAATATGAAAATAAAGATGTTAATGTTTTGTTTATATTTATGTTTTAATGTAAACATTACATAATAGAAAGTTGTAGTGAGGGTACTCAAATACTTTTTGAGAACTTCTACTTGAATTAGGTTTGACCTTGGCAAATTCATATTTTAAATTGAAAGAATAAGCAATAAATTAGGCTCAATGGGTTAGAGAAGTTTAATGCAGAATTGTCTCATAAGCAGTGGGTAACCACAGAGGGTGTCCAGATGGTTTGTTTCTTGTTTTAGTATGATAACAAGTGTCTCTTGTCATGTGGGAAGTTTGAGATCAAAAGACCAAAAGAAGATGCACTGACTGCAGTCTGTCAAATGTGTTTTATAATAATAGTAGATAAAAGAAAGGTAAAGAGTTATAACAAATGTAATCATTATGATTTTCAGATAGGAGAGAAAGGTGAAGGAAACAAAGGTGGCTTCTTGATGCTAAACCTGGACAAATAAGGAAATATTGAAAGTAATGAGAAAGAGTAGTGGATAGTTGGACTTAAGAAAAACAGCAAGGTTTATTTTGAGATCAAGGATTGAACTGTCTAAGCCAGAGGACCTCAGTGTCCACAGAATCAAGCAAACAGGAGGATGGAAGGGAATGGGATGGATTGATTTAAAGAAGGGAGGGGAAATGGAGGGAAATAGGGAGGAGTACTACATATGCTTGTAAAACAAGAAAAATAAAATAAAAATAACAAAAAAGAATTGAACTATCTAGCAAATAATTTGTACAGTGCTTTGCTGGAGAGATTAGTGAGGTCAGTGGTTTGGTCACTTATGTGACCATAAGTATCAGCACTCTGTCCTTTCTTCCCTAGGTATGCCATTGAATGTCATAGATAAAGTTCTAAAGCAACATTAACACAAGAGCAGTTTTCCAGTGTGCCAGCAGATTATGCAAAATTAAATCACTTTCTGTTTTGGTCCATTGCTTGCCATTAGCAATGCAGTTGCATATGTATGGTAAAACATCTTCATCTTCTAAAGTAAGCTTTGCGCTTTTCAAAGTCATATATCTTTACAGGCATACATTTTTAATGATGAATCTTAGATATACTGAAAAATGCAAGGACAACATATTTTAATTTGTATTTTGATTATATTGTGAAATGTCTTTCTTTAAAATCAAAATTAAATAACTTGGATGAGCGTATTAGGAAATTGCTTTAATCAATTCTTTCTGGAGACATAGACAAACATTGCTATTTTATGACTTGCAACATTCTCACTGAATGTAATGAGAAAGTTTGAAATCTTCTCACACCACTCACTGATATAATGAGTTTTACTGTCAGAATTTCTAAGTGACTTTGATAATTGAATGTTTAGGAGATTTTAAGGTAAAATCTTAGGCATAAATCTTAGACAGCCCTTATTTTAAGATAAAATACTAGGTATGAAATAATTAGAATGAGTTACACATTATCCAAAGTTTTAGCCCGTTTAGTGAGTGACTTTTTATCTTAAAATACGATATTAATAACAAATATGAAGAATAACATGTATCACTAGACACAGAAATGGAAGAACCAGGACAAGATGAAGGTTTAATTAGCTTTAATTTGAATTTCCTTGATAGCTAAAGATGCTGAACATCTTCTAGATATTTATTAGTCATTTGTATTTTTTATTTTAATAGCTGTTTAGTCCCTTAGCCCACTTTTAAACTGTCTTTTGCTTTGTAGTTTTTTTGTATGTTATGAACATTAATCCATTATTATATGTATGCCTGGCGAAAGTTTTCATCCTCTGTAGTCTGCGTATTTGCTTGGTTAATTGTTTCTATTGTAGAAGAAAGCTTTTTGATTTTAAGCCTCAATTGTCAATTGGTGTTATTGCTTTCCAGAACAGAGTCTGATTAAGAAAGTCATTACTTAAGCCTGTTTACTGAGGTGTACTCCCTATGTTTTGCTCTATAAGTTTCAGAGTTGCAAGTTTAGCATTCCATTTAAAATTGGTTTTCATTTAAATCCTTTTCCTCAGTGCTATTTGTTTAAGATGCTGTCTTATCTCCAATGTTGATTTTTGGTACACCTTCAGGTACTAAAGATGTGTGAGTTTATATTTGGGTCCTCAATTCTATTTCATTTATCATTGTTTCTGCTTTATGCCAGTATCATGCTGCTGTTAAAATGGTGATTCTGTGGAAGAGCAAGAAATTAGGGATGGTGATAATTCCAATAGTGTTTTTATTGCTCTGGTTTTGGCTATGCAGGACCTTTTTTGTTTCCATGCGTATTTTTATATTTAAAGATTTTTTTCCAGTTTCTGTGACGAATTGCATTGCAATTTTGATAGAAATCTATCTGTCTGTCTATCTATACCATCTATGTGTGTGTGTATAGATGTTTGTATGTATAAAATTTGGTAAGATGGTCATTCTTACAATGTTGATCTTACTGATCTAGGAGCATGGAAGAGCATTTCCAGTATTTGAGGGAGAACTCATGGATCAAATACTTGGCTCCATTCTTTATTTGTGCCAATGTTTTTGATAGTCAGTGTTTGAGTAATCATATTTGGATTATCAGAGCTTATGTATACTTTATATGACTGAGATCAGAACATATAGGAAATTTTACATGTCAAAGTGGCAGGAAACATTGGAATCAGGAGAATATAAATTTGTATGATAAGTGGTGGAGACAAGGGTCTTAGATTGTAAAATGAGTCAAAAGTAGGAATTTTGAGCATGAAAAAATTTTCTCATGGACTTTATGTCCAGTTAGCATTTTTCTTCCGACATTGGAAATACATCAAGGGTTTCACACAACCCATCCCATGAGCATAGTCAAGGCAGTGACAGTGATGTCAGCTGTGAAAGTAAACATCAGGGCTCTATTCTGTCTCAGGTCCATCTAGGTTTACTAACATTAACTGCATCATTTCAGGTAGGACCCTGATTTCCTAGATGATTGCTTTTCATTGAGGTATATACTTTATTCCATCAGATATTTTTCAACTGCCTCCAAATCTATAATTCCTTCCTTTAGTTTTGCTTCCCTCTGTTGCTTATAGAAGAGAGCCTATCTGTCAGCTCTGCCAGTCCCCTCACTACAGTGAAAATTATTTCACTGTATTTCAGTGAAAGGCTAGCATTTAAGCTGTGACCTAGATTCATGTCCTAGTTTTAAAAAATGAGATGAATAAAATGAGAATCAAGTATTTTTAGCTTTTGTATTGGGACCCAGATTCTGCTGCATAATGTGTGGAATTTCCTGTCCATAAGAAGCAGGCTTTAAATGCTGGGCATATGAAACAATAAAAGACACGAGTAAAGTCTATTATAGCTACTCTCTGCATTCCTTCTTTTGTGATATATGAAGGATCATAGATTTTTTTTTCCTGCCATGGTGTTCATCTCATGCAGAATACCACATAGAGTAAGGAATGATTTTTGTTCTTACTATTAGAAGTAACCTCATTTTGCATAATAAGGGAAGTACATTCACATAGAACAAAAAGGCAGTGATCATTGTTTGCATTTATAAAACAAATTGTTGTTTTCAGACTTGTAGGAATATTGATTTTTCATCATTTTTGAATATGAACATTAGATCAATTTCTTGAACTTATTTCAATATTCCGTTTATTTGATATATTAATTATACTTTTGTTGTAAAGACATAGATGGAATTACTTTACCATTTATAGTTTTAATGATTACTTAAAGATATTTGTTTATTTTTCTGTTTATGCCATTGTTGAGTATGCTATCTGTTGTATGTGTGAATATTTTTTTCATATGAAGTAAACTATACTCCATGATTTTTTTCTAGATTATTCCAGCACCTGGAAGCTATGAAGTTCAAAAATCGTATGAAATGTCCCAAGTTAAACATAAGTACATGCCACCTCGTAATTCAGTGGCTAAAAAGAAACATTCCTCCTTCCTTAGTGCCACTCCTCGCTACACAGGAAAAATAAGTGATGGGCCAGGTAAGCCTTGATTGTTCTCTGAATGTGACAGGGAAAGTCAAAGGTTCCCATGTCAAAGTGAAAGACTGCAACCATACTCACTATATAGACATTCTCTCAAAGTAAGACAAACAAGTCAGTGAATGACTTGAGATTTTTATTTTGCAAATGTAATATTTGTCTAGGTTTTAAGTTTTAGTTTTTATCAATTATACTAAAACTGATAGAATCATCTAGCATTCTACTTAAAAATTAAAATTTGCTGAATTTTAGTTAAATTTAGTAAAAATTTGCTAAATCTAAAAATTACTAAAGCAAGAAAGATACTTCACTTTGGTTTGGAAAAAAACACATCAATTATATTTTTTCATATATGAAGAAAGCAGTTGTGATGGTTAATTATATAGTCAGCTTCACTGGATGGTGAGATGCCTGAGGCATTGGTGAGACTTATCTATGGTTATGTCTGATAGTGTTCAAAAACGAAGATTGCCACCTCAATATTGGCCTTTCCCTTTTTGTTTCCTGATGTCTAAGCTATCCATGTATCATGGAGAGGAGTTGGTCTGCACAAATCTTCTCTACAACGAGTCAAAAGAAACATTTCCTGCTTCTTGTCAGTATTTTGTCATAACAATGAGAAATGTAATTAATATGATGGTTAACATAAAAAAGTTGAGTGGTTAAAGCTCTAAAACTAATTTTGAGTTTTAAAAATGGATTGACAGTATCAATTAAATTATTAATTAATGAATATTGATTAATACATATAGAAATACATATAGATTAATACATACAGGAAAATATTTTCAGCAGCAATTAGGAGAAATACATTTTCTCCTAATGACCAAGCTGTTAGAATTGGTCTATTTGAGGCAATGAAGAATAAGTTAAACAGGATTAAGAAAAATCTCTAGAGTTTTCAGTGAAAATGGAACCAGAGAATATAGTGTATCAAACAAATAAGAAATCTTGGGGAACCTGAGATCCACAGAGGTTTCACTTCCTACTGTCTAAGAACAACCTGTGGTGCCAGTCTTGAACATGCACTTTAAGTTAAAATATAGTTCTATTTCTTTTTGCTTCCTCTGCGTTATGACACAACTGTTGTTCCAGCTTAGTTATGAAGCAGAATTCAGAATATTTGCTTGGCCCTTATCATATTCAGAAGGAAGTCACTCAGAAGTGATGCAGGGAAATTAGTTATTTGAAGTCGTGGTACCATCTCCATCCCTAATCATAGCTGATTAAATTTCCCTATGATATCCTCTTGAAATAGATTGTGATAGGGCTCACAGTCATTCCAGATTGTTTTCTTCTGCCTTTAATTTCTGTTTTTCTTCTGCCTTTAATTTCCTCTTCATAAAATTGTATATAAATGGAATATATAATAGATGGCCAACTGTCAGAACTGCCTTGCCACTTTCTATTGCTGTAGTGTTGAGCCCAGGTGAACAGATCATTAATTTCCATTTTCTTAAGCTGAGATGATATGTTCCACTTTTTAATCCCCACAAGAATACAAAATATGACAAAACTGTATTTCAATGTGACTTTCAGAACCCCTCAGGTTCCTTAGTAGTGTAGAATGCTATAGTGAGAAACATGTTTCTTCTTTATGTGAAACTGTCACTAGCTTCTAAAAGATGCTGGGATGGGAGGGGCATGTTATCTTTAAGAAGACAGTCGTTTTTTGGAAGTTAAAGACACAGAGACTGCCAAAGTTATGGTGTAGCTGCAGAGGAAACCAACTCGTGAGTGGAGAATTTACCACATTGGTACAGAATCCTGTGATTTGCCATACTGCATCATAAAATGCCCCTGATTTGGAAAACATAACCACAATAGTGCCAACTGCCTCTGTAACCAATAATTAGAAGAAGCCACACAGGTTTCTTAAGCTGTTGGGTGAAACCATGGTGTACAAAATTTGATTTCCTCTGATATAGGTTGATAATATAGTAATTACAGCATTGTTCATTTTAAGAGCTATAAACTGCTCTCTTAAACTCTACAGTACAGAAAATATGGCTCCAACACAGATTTAATAGATGTTCAGGCTCAATTCAGTCAATATCTGTGCTTCATTTTTGTAATTGAAGTTTAATTTCCATTTGTCTTAATTCTGTTAGAATGATCCAATCAAGGAAATGATATTTAAGTATGATATTGCCAACTGTCTAAATAGGTTATTAATTCTAATTGATTTTCACTTAGAACAGTCTTTTATTATTGGTCCATATAACAAAGAATTTTTCTTTCTTCATGTAGTAATCATATTAATATGTATTATATCTGTAAATAGCAACATGATTTGCTGCTATAAAATGAAAATAGCTCATTTCTGTGTATAATTTTTACTAACCCAATCATTTCTTGAGGCAACTAATGTATTAAGCCCTTTGAAATTTTAAAAATTATCATTTTTTGATAATGCAGTGATCATAGTTGTATTTGCTCCTTATCAATGCTCATCCTATCAACATTCTTTCATATCCATGCTTTTAGAAATAAAGGAGGAAAGTGCATGTTATTGTTTTTTAACATTGGGAATTTGGTTCTACTTTAATACTAATAGAAAGAACCTTTTTGTGCTGTATGTTTTTTGTAATACTATGTGTAAACATCCATGTATGTGCGTAAATGAAACCAAAGGACTGTTTTCCCTTAAAGAGGAGAGACAGAGGGATTTATAGAAAAACCCCAAAATGGTGGGAAACAACCTTAAAGAAACATTCTGTGCTAGTAATATTTCAAAAAATGTCGTTTAAAAAAGGAACAAGAATGGGTAGTCCCTATACAGAGGAGCATAGAGTGAGGAAAACGGGGAAAAATAAAATAAAATAAAAGCCTTGAGCTGATCACTTAGAACTCAGGGAAACAATTATACTAGAAGCAACAGGAATATGGTACTTCTCTTTTTTTTAAATGATTTTTTAATACATTATTTATTATTTCCGCTCATACAAACTTAATAGGTAGACCAGTCCCCTCCCTCCCTCCTCCCCCCCCCACCCCGAACCCCCTGCTCCCCCTCCCTCCCTTCCCATCCCCCAGTGCCTCCCCCCCAATTCCCAGAGAGTCCTTTATTGTGTATGCCTAACTCTCCTCTGGGTCCTCCTCTCCGATGACATACAAGGACCCAGTGGCATTTCCCTGAACCCTTTCTCGTGTTCCCCTTAAGCATAGGAACACTACTGTGGCTGTCAATCCCTTGCCTCCAAGGATCTTGGTGCCTTTAGCTGATGCTAGACTTTGTGAGGTCAATAGTGTGTTGGACATTGCGCAGGGCATGCAAGACCTATTATGATTGCTTCCTCCCCAACTAGCATGGAGAATCTTACAAATCATTGCTCCTCCCATCCTTTTGCTCTTACAATCTTACCGCCCCCTCTTCCACAAATGTCCCTGAGCTTCAGGATGGGGGGAGATTAGGCTGGCCTAGTTCTAGGTGGTTGATATAGAGTCTCTGAAGTTCTGGATTGTGGTTTGTTGATTTTCTTTTGCAGTTTTGCTGCTCCTGCAATGCCCTTCACTCCATGTGGCTGGGCACTGTATGTCACCCCCTGGCCAGAGACAAAAAGCTGTTAAACTGGAGTCTTGTTATAATAGCACATTCAAGGGTAGATGTAATAAAAGTAGGAAACCTCAGTGAGGGAGGGGTCAGTCACCCATTTGCAAAATGGTTACTTTTTATCTGCCAGACTATATGCCCTCCCCTTCTGGTGAGATCATACCCCCTCAGTTGTACATGATCAGGAACGAATGTCTGTGAACTTAACCAGGTGTTACATTACTTACTTGCATTCCTTGATGGAGGCCTATTTTCTCTGCTGTAACATGGTCCCCTCTCTCCTTGTGTCTGGTGTGGCCCTCCAACCCCATCCCTCCTGTTCATAATCCTTGCAATTACTATATTACATAGGTTTACCTTTGAGTATCTCTATGTGGGCTGGGTGAGTTTGATACTAGGAGCCACCTATTAGGGAGTACATACGGTGCTTAATTTTCCGGGTTTGGGATACTTCACTTAATATAATTGTTTCTAATGACATCCATTTCCCAGCAAATTCCAATAATTCATCATTCTTGATGGCTGAGTAGTACTCCATTGTATAGATGTACCAGAATGTGGCACTTCTTGATAAAATGTTGGTTGGCGAGCTCTTAAAGGCACCCAAACATTATAGGCTTTTGCCATGGCTCTTGGTTTCTCTTCAAAAATCGTCAGTAAGACTCTATTACTGATGATACAACACAAATTAAATACAGTACATGGGCAAAGTATATCAGGCGGAACTGGTCTAAAGACTTTCTTCTTGCTGAAAAGCTTATATAGTACCAAGTAATACTGTAGAAGCTGCTGGGGGAGAGAAATAATCACAAGCTCCATTAATGACATACGATCTGTATGTTGCAACATAGATCACCATGGCAACATGTGACCAGCAGTGTAATAGTGGCATGTATACTAAGGAGATAACCAAAAGCTTTCTGATTGGACTTGAGACCCATTTGTCAGAATGGAATCCATCCCTATTACTGTAAACTAGACCAAGAACCTAAAAATGGAAGGAAATGGATCAATAGGGAAGACTGCCAATAAACCTATATGTAGGAAGATAGTACATCAAACTGCTCTGTAGGCAGCTGTTATTATACCCATGGAATGGGAACTCACAGTGGAAACTTTTGTGTCTAAAGCTTGATGAGTGAAGAAAGGTAACTTTCTTCAGAAGCCTGAGCCCTCATAGCAGTAGACAAGCCAGAGTGAACCCTGAAGTCCATTGAGGTATGTGGGTAGGAGGGAGGGGGAGGGAGTAGTGAAGGGAAAGAAGGGGATGGAAGGGAAGGAGAGGGAAGGAAGCTGGGATAAATACTCAGTATGCTTGTAAAAATAAAAAATAATAAAAAAGAAAAAAATTGAAAAAAGAGTACAGTGTGTATATTTGTTAATTGGATCATGATATCGTGAAAAAACATATAGCTTTGCTTTACAAAATTTAATGAAAATTCATATTACTTTTCTGCCCATGAAGAAAATAATTGGTAAATTAAAATTGATTATTGTGTTTCTTACATTTGTAAGTAAAATTGTTAAGGGCAGAAGTTGATAAATATATGAATAATCTCACATGATTAACAAATTTGTAGGATATTTATCCTTCAACTTAGCATTTTATAGCTATGAATTTATTTATAGCTATGAACAAATAGAGAAGTATTTTGGTCATTTTGCAATATAAAACGTTTTCTTTCACTGCATATATTTAAGAAAGATAAAACCCATTCTCATTAGTCTAAATTAAAGGAGAGAGTGTACTTGCAATCAGTATGCCATATACTATTAAATGTTGTGTAACCAATAAAAACACATTAGAATCATTTAATGAAGAAATGATTAAATGAGGTGTAGCACATTATAAAACAATCTCCTTTTATTATCCAAGTTTTAATTCATGGATATATAAGTGAGGTGATTGATCCATTCCAGGTAATGTGGGATTGTTAAGTGGAAAAGTGCTTAAAAATTGCTTTCCTTCTTATCACTTGTTTTAGAGCAGTTCAGGGGAGAAATTCTCAGCAGTTTTAAAAAGAAAGTAGATAGCATTGTTGAAAGTATGGAAAGCGGGAGCTCTCACTCTAGAGGTAGTAGTGTAGCTTGATGTCAGTGTCTCTTGAGGTGGGTTGGAAAAATGCTTCAAATATGGATGCTAAGTAACCAAAAAGTCTATTTCTAAGGTTACTGTACTGGAGTTATTGATATGCCAAGAATATTACCAATATTCATCCAAAAAGATAATAAAAGTTTCAAAAGTCTTAAATGGAAATAAATGAGGTTTGATATTAACCTTAATAGAGTCCTATGAATATTTTAGAAAGAGGAAACTCTGGTATCCAAAGAAGCATACAGACAGGAGGGTTGGAGGGAGTGAAAGGAGAGGAGAAGATAGAAGGAAGAGAGGAATGGAGGGAAGCAGGGATGAGTACTTAATATGCTTGTAAAAGTAGAAAAATAAAACAAATATTATATATTTCATAAAATTGGTGCACCTTGCTAAAAGGATAGAATTCATCCATTGAACCATTTTATGTGTATGCTAAGAATGTCCTGTGTATTAAGCAATATTTTAAGCCTTGTGATGTAGTAGTTAACAAATTACAAATGTTCTGGTTCCATACAGCTTGATTTCAGGTCCATGGTGCATTTGATGAATTAATGAAGAACTAGATGGGGAGATTGATGGTTGAAAGACAGATATAGGAAGGAAGTAATGCAGGCAGATGGGCAGGTAGGCAGGCCGGCATATGATTTCAAAAGGTATGGAGATAGGAGTCAGTCAACCTGGGGATCCAGGGTGGTTTAGTCTGGGCTACAAAATAGCTTCAGGTAGTGTTAGAGAAGACCTTCTGAATAATTTTCTGTGGCTTTTTGAAGACTTTGGTTTGGTTTATTTCTTCAATTAATGTATTCTTTTCTCTATATGAACATGTACTTTTAAATTTCATTATCTTTTACTTAGCTGTACAAACTTAATGGGAAGGTACCTTCCTTCTCTTCCTCTCCCTCTCCCTTCCCCCCTGTGATCCCTACATCCCTTTCCCCACCTTCCCTTTTTTTCTTCCCTCTTTTCTCTTTCCTCCTCTCTTAGTGTTTCCCACCTGCTCCTTCCCACCCTCCACAACATCTGTTTATATGGGCGATGAATTTTCCTCTGAGTTATCTATACTATGAAGGTTCAGGATTCAGTGGCATACCTTGGGGCCCCTTTTTGGGCAATCCAAAAATATGGGAACTCCATTATAAATGTCTAACCCCCTGCCTCTTGGAATCCCACTGCCTGAAGCCTTCTCCCTGAAATCCATGCTAGTCTTTGAGGGCTTGCTGACTTGTCAGCCATTGTGCAGGTCAGGCAAGGTCAGATCACATTGTAACAACATCCTGGCTGCTACAGCCCAGGCTTCAGTGGAATATCTTGTCTAGTCTTGTAGTTATCTTTTCCATAAGGTTCCCTGAGGTTTAGAATGGAGAGAAATTTGGCTGTTCTGGTTCCAGGTATGTATTGTAGGGTTTTTGGTGTTCAGAATTATGGTTGGTTGTTGTTTTCAGTTTTGCTGTTCCTGCACTGCTGTTCCTGCACTTAAATGCATTCTGATTGGGTGTTGAAGTCATCTCCTATCCAAAGATAAAAGACTATTTAAAGGTCTTAATATAAGAAGAGGCTTTAAGGTAGATGGAAGAATAGGAGACGGACACAGTAGTGAGAGGGGTCAGTCTCCTGGTGGCCAACTGGTTACCATCTAATTGCAAGCCACTATCCCCTCCGTGACTAGGAAGATCAAACCTGTCTAGTCCCAAGTGAACAGGAAGAGAAGTGAGAGTGAGCTGTGTCAGATGTCTCACTACTTACAAGTAGTTCATGACTGTGGCCTAATTTCATGTATTTCTTTATAGTAAGTAAAATACTTGCTTTTGACATTTAAAATTTTATTTATTAGAGGGAAAGAGAGTGGGGTCAGAGTATAAGTCGTAGCATGCATTTGGGTGTCAGAAAACAGCTATCATTTGGAGGCCAGAGGACAACTTTACAATAGTCTCTTCTCTCCTTCTACAAAGATTTTTACCATTTTACTGGCTCTAAAATACTTTTAAGTTAAAGAATTTCATTTAAGCAATCCTAATTTCAAAATTAAATATATTTACTGAAATATCTCAAATTATCTTCAATTTTTTTTTCTTTGAGAAAGGATATTGCCATGCAGACAAGGCTCTTTACAAACTCATAAACTCAAAATTCTCCTGGTGCCATCACACTTGACAGTTTTTTTGGAGACAGTTTCTCACCATATGACCCAGGCTGGCATCAGATTTTTCTGCCTCTGTCTCTCTAGCATTAGGATTGTAGGCATGTGTCACCATGCCTAGCTTATTTTCATATATTTGAATGAAGAAAAACAAATGAAATTGGAACTACAATTTTATTAGAAACTAAATATTTGAACTTTGGTCAGTTTCACCAATACCATGCATCCAGGCTAACACTAACAGGTTCTGAGAGTCAGCTCACATTGAAAGCAGAGACCTTTTTTCATGAAAATAACATCATGATTTCTCATCACATTCCCTCAGGAAATTATTTGAAGAATCAAATATAATTTATCCTAGTAGTTAATTGAACATATCTCATGCAGGTAGTTCATTTCTTTAATAAACATAAGTAATACCTTTGATATAAAATCACTGTAGTGTGAAAACTAATTATGTCTTCTGTTTTCTCAATAGTCTAGCTTCCAAAATACTATAAAACTTGTCAAAATGCAGTTCATCCCTCTCATTGAGTGCTGTTAACAGACTAGACTAAGCATGAACTTTTTTCTCTTGTTTTTCTATAGTTTCCAGAGATATTTGTAAGGTGTTCAAATACATGGTAATTCTGAGCAGAGCCCCCCCCAAAATAGATCAGTTCTGTTTTTTTTAAAATCTTTATTCAAAATGAGAGAAATTTTCACACTGACAACAAGATAATGTCATTACTTTTCAATCTATAATTATTTTGTTTCTTGAAGCACATTAAATATATCTTGAAGATTTCTGCTATATACACAGAAGTTAGGAATGATTATGCTTGGTAATAAACATAGACTATAGATAAGATATCCCATATATTAAGTGCAGATTGATATTTTTGTGCCTGCTCACATCAGAGACTTTATTCCCCCTTTTATGTGCTTGCCAGCAATACAAGCATTGTCATACCATGTGTCAGGATCCCAAAAGACCGAGGCCAAGCTCCTAATATTGACTTTGCTTTTCATGCGTATCCTGTGTTCAGTCAGCAAATCTTGTGGCTTCTGCTCTTGAAATCCCACAGATCCATGATTTATTACTATTCAGCTGTTCCTAGCACCACCTGCTCTTGCCTAGATACTTCAAGGAAGGGGCTAGTCATACCTGCTCCTTCTATGGTCTAATTTCCCTCGACTTCCTTTGGTCTCCTATGGAGTATATCGTTTAGAATATTGCAGATCTGGGGAAAACTTACTGATTGGAAGGAAAATAGGTTTAGGACTGTGCTATTGGGTATTATTTTATCTTTCTGATATTCATACAGGCAGAAGAAAACAATGTAGATAAGATATATATTGTATAGTTTTTCACTTAAAATATTTAACTGTCAAGTTAATTAATGTTTCAGTGATTGGAAAACTTATATATTGATATGCTCATGTTATTTTTTAACTCATTATACAAAACAATAAGATTTAATCTTTGAGACTGAATTAAAATGACTTTCCAATCTCAATTTTAGAAATGAATATGGAATGTATGTCCATGGCTTATAAAAATATTTATGTAAATTTGGAGGGAATATTTGAACATATATTATATATTAGTTGAATATAGATTATATATTATATATTAATATAAAATATCCAACTAGGAGTCTTGTCTGAAAATAATCATTCAGAATAGCAAATTATTATAGTAATTTGAACTTCAGACCACTCAAGTTGCAATTAATCTATGAGAAAGTGAAAATATCTATATCCCAAGGACAATTTGAGATCTGTAGTTGCATTTTTAAGGATTGTTCAATGTTAAAGGCTAGAAAATAAATAAGAATTTATTTTTATCTTTCCCCACTGCATTTAACTGGATAGGACTATGACATTTTTCAAATTTTAATTCATTTTCAGCTTACTAACTTGAATTTACATTTCTTCATTGCAAAAAAGCATGCTATCTTCAGAAACCAACAAATAAATAAATGTATACTTTATAACTGTTGTTCTTAGGAAATATTGATTTATAATATCTTTTATAAATAGAGATAAAATTACTGGTGATAACATTTCTAAGTTCTTGGTTATATAAAAACAGTGAAATTCCTTTTTATTGACAATTTTTATAGAAAAAGCTTTCTGGAACATTTCATTTAAATATGGAGTAATTCAAATTATGGCATTTCTCAAAGTGTATTTTTCATGAGATACATTCCAGGTTTCCTGTATACTTTATCTATAATTCATCAATTTGATATTGGTTTGTTGAATAATGTGCCATACCAGGCACTGTGGCATCCTTGCAAACAGTCTATGTCTATTGCTCTATTTGTTCCATTGTTTGACATTTGGTGAAATATTAGATCAAAATGTAAGTAAATAATCAGATAATATTTTTGCTTTCTTTTAATAGAAGTATTTATCTATTTCTTTATCCAAGAATGTAGTTCCTACAAGTGGGTAAGAACAAAAACATTTTATTTAATTTTAAAATAGAACCAGAATCTTTAAGTTATGTCTTACTTTTAAGTTTTCACAGTTGTTTCTATGGTGTTTTTAAATATCCTTTACATGCAAACGGTCTTAAAATGTAGAATGTATTTCAGGATCAAAGGTGTGATAAGAATAGATTTTGCCTCAGATTCAGTTGCTTCAACTAACAACTATTTGTCAACTTTTCTTTTCAATATTTTATTTATTTGAGGAGAGAGAGAGATTGAGAGCAAGTAGGTGTATGCATTCACAGGATGTGTAGAAGTTAGAGGACAACTTTTAGATATTGTTTCTTTCCTTTTACCAGGTGGGCTTAGAATATCAAACTAAAGTTGCAGATTTGTGTACAGGTACCTTGACCTGAAGAGCCATCTTACAGGTCCATTGGATAATAGTTCTAAAAATCAAGGTCATTTTTCTTCTTTTTATTTTTCTTTTCTGTTTTTCCTGTTTTTTTTTTTTTTTTTTTTTTGAGAGGTTCCATGGAAGTCTCTGCTTTTGAAAAGGTTGAAATCAAGCTAACCTTTTTGGGCTCTGATGTAGAAGTTGTAATCTCATCCCAGTCATGGGCTGAATAATCCTTGGTGGCTTTAGAGTTCCTGTTTGTTCACTGATTGTCATGTGGAAGATTGTTTCTTTTCTTATGGTTTCATCAATCTTCAAGTTAACAAAGGCACATTGAAATCACCCTATGGTTTAAATTTCTGACATTTTGGTTACCAGTAGCCAGACAAAGTGCTTTGTGTTTATAGGGTTCATTGAATTGGATCAGTTTCTTATAGTCCATATTGTGAGGTCAAGTGATTGGGGCATTAATAATGGCTACAAAATCCCCTACATGGTAGCATGAAGTTAGTAACTGATAGTTCAGGAATGAGTAAATAACTAGAGGTGGGAATGTTGAAAAATTAATGATATATTTAATGATATATACTATTATCGTATAATTAAATCAGTAAAAACAAATAAAAATAAGCACATTTTGTTAATCTTTAGAAAATACTGGAAATAAATAAACACCAATAATAATAGCATATTGGCCATGATACATAGAATAAAATCACTGGGATATTATTTGATGCTGAAACAACTTATGCAGTTTATTCCATTCTCCTGTCTCTTTAATGGTATTTGAGCTAATATGGTATTTGACGATAGAGGTAGGAAGTCAGTAAAACTGAGTGTTGTGTTGGCTCTTGCACAGTTATGTTTGAGAAGTTTATTGTTATGACAGTGATACTTTCTTACAATTGAAGATGACTTAGAAATATTCAAAGTTTTACAAAGTTAATCTAAAATTTGCACAGTTGTTCCTACCTTGCTGTTTGTAGTCATTTAGCTATTATACCATTGTTTTAGCCTCATAATTTCAGCATAGAGGAGCAGTGAGATTCTTATTTATACTCATGATTAAGGTTATAGTTTACTGTGGCAGGATAGTTACCATCTGGAGTCAAGAGTACTGATCATATCACATCCTCAGCAAGAGAAAGATGGTTTAGAACTAGTAATGCTTTCCAATTTGCTAGATGGCCAAATTCCAGCTAGCTTTCTTTCTATTCTGTCCACCTCCCAAAAAATGGTCCTAACCCACTATAGGCTATAGATGTGGTCTTCCCACACCAACTGTTCAACTAAAACAGTTTCCTATGGCTTGTCCATAGATGTGCCTTAACTGTGTAATTCCTCATTGTATGTCCAGACAGGCAACTCAAGGGGCAACTTGACAGGGTGATTTTTATGCTAAGAGAGACTGACTTTTTCCTCCTTTTGTATTTGTTTTTTTTCATTTTTGTATATTTATATATTATTGCCCCTATGTGTCAAATAATAAACCTATCTTCCTCTTTCCTGTCTTACCTCTCCTTCCTATACTTCCCTAACTGTGATTCTAATGTCAGATTGCCCAACAGAAGCCTTTATGTTGGACTGTTATGAAAATTCTAGAACAACTTGAATCCCTTAGACCAACAATATAGAAACTTTAGTGAATTATGCAAGGCAGATACCAATTTTGTACAGAATTTGATCAGTGACATGGCTGGATTCATTTTAACAATTAAAATGATACCACTAAGAAGACCATATTAATACCCTAAAAATACTTTTATTCTTTATCCTTCCTGTTTTTTTTTTCTTCTACAGTGTGTTCATTGTGTTTTGCTACCACCACCACCTCAAAAGTATCTGCAAAAGGAAAAGAGTTTAAGGTGCTTAGTAAGTTTGCTTCAAATGCTGTTTAAATATATTCATCAATAGTAGATTCATACAATGTGATTTCCCATGTGCAATGGTCAGTTTTTTATACTTTCATTTTTTGCAATTTGCTTTATAAACTTTAATCTTTCCTGTTCTTCACCTCTTCATTCTCTTGCAGAGCCATCAATGAGAGTTAAGCAGAAATTTCAAACTTTAGTAAGATAAGAATTAAAATGTGAAAAAGCAAACATTTTAATTTTACCTGTACATCAAACAAGACTAAATGTCATTAAGTAGTTATCAATCATTGACAAGAGTCTGGTACTACAGAGAGTGTGCTAAATCACATCCTGTGGACTCTTACCAGTCTAACTTTGTAGGTGTGCTTGGATAGAAAGATCTTATTTCTTAGTTCCAAGTGGTTCTGATGCTGTTGCTCCTGTAACCATATTTGGAAGGACTTCTTTAATGAAAGAGAAAAGGTTGGCTGGAAATGCTTACGGATGCTTCTGTCTTGTATTCTATCCTCAGGGTCATGTATCACTGTGAGAGCGCAGTACTCTCAAAGTTTTCTGTCCAAACCTAGTACTTAGAAAACATTTTGAAAAGTACGATTTTCCTCTGGCCCATTTCTTGATATTTAAATTAATCAGAGTAAGGTACAATCTTGAGTGGTCAATGATATCCTTGAGGAACATTTGATAGTAGTGCGTTATTCTTCCATGAGTCTCACAACCCATGTCCAGTGTTTCAGAGGTTCTGTACTTTAATAGCCAATGTTTCTCATTATAAGCAAACATAAATTTTAAATGGCAGTAGTAAGTTTATTCTAATAAAGAATGGCTTTGGATTTTGTGGCTTCCCCTGTGATTTTCAAAGCAACTCCTTACAATGAGCTTAGTAATCATTTACAACAATTTCTATGCAACTAAGCATCTAACTTAATTATTCACATTCCGACCTATAAAAATAATGTACTTGCCTGTTTTCTATGTGCCAGAAATAAACCAATTACCTAAAGCTGTATCTATATTTTATATTCATATGTATACAAATATTAGACATACTATATGAAATCTAGTAATATTATTTAGAACTACATACATTTATAGCCACAGGGAAAAGAGTTTAAGGTGCTTAATAAGTTTGCTTCAAATGCTGTTTAAATATACTCATCAATAGTAGGTTCATATTCATACAATTTGATTTTCCATGTGCACTGGTCAGTTTTTCCTTACTGAAGTAAAAGTACTTCGACTTACACATATGTACCACGGCATTCATATGCCTACATTCTGCCATGTATACATGCACAAAATAAACAGTAAAAAATGAATATATTTCTAGGAGATACAGATGTATCTAGAGGTTGATGATACTTGCCTAAAATAAAGTGCAAAGTTAAGGGTCAAATATCTTGAATGGAAAGAAAAGCAAGAGGGAAGGGAAGGAAATAGAAAGGGTAACTTGACATGGTGAGAGACATAAGAAAGAAGGATATAAGTAAGACAGGAAAAGAAGGGTGAATACAGATTTATTTTATTTTGTTGAGTAGTTTAAATATGTAAAATCGCAAAAGAAAAAAATGTATGTGTATTTGGAGGAGAGGAGAGTTTTCCACTTAAGACCAGGAAATATAATCATAGAAATTAGGGGAACTGAGGATGAAAATGTCATTGAGTGAGAAGAAATGGTTAAGGAAGTCAGTAACAAGAAGTGATTAAGGAAGTCAGTAAAGGTAGAGTCAAGGACTATGATAATCTTGAATTGGCTCATGTGTAATTATTACAACTTTGCAGACAGAGATGATAATTTGCACACTGTTAATTTAACACTCCAGCAATTTGAAAACTGGTTTTTAATTTAAGTTTCCTGATTTCTGTGTAATGCACTGTTGTAGTGTAATGTGAAAAAATATGTTTTTGTAGACACAATACTCTTTTCAGGGAAGCCCTGTGTGACTTTGTAGATCCTCAGTGGAGATACTGCAGTGCTATTTTGAAGTGAAAGGAAGAGTCGAGCACTGGGAGCACAGAAGAACAACTCCTGATGTATTAAAACATACAGTATAGTTTTCAAAAATTCAGTGTCAAACACTTGTTATATAAGGCGAGCCTCAGCAATGCTGGAATTACAAGACACAAAGCTGTGTGCAAGGTTAGTTTATATGCTAGTTTGACGGAAGGCTCATGCCATCCACTTTGTTAGACTTCTCTGAGCTGCATTTCAATTAACACACTTTGCAATTTCCTTATTCTTTTTGAAATATTTTGAAGCCCATTAGTGTGTCAGTGACTTGGCATTACTCTCTAATTGCAATAGATTTTAAGTAATAAAAATTGATTTTGGTAGACACTTTGTAGAGTCAGCATTGGTTACCTGAATCCATTACAGTTCCCTGTAATTTTAGACCTTATTTGTACTGTAAGAAGATCTTACTAGCTGAAACAGATCACATGGACAGTTTATTCTTCCCTAAGAAAGTGTAATGAAATGTGGAATTCTAAAAAAATGTTAAGAATTTGAAAATGTAATTTAAATTATTTCTTTTCATACATAATCCAAAATTACACTAGTTTACGTCCTTTGTAAATATGTCTTTAAAAGATAGGATTTTGAAATCATGTTTTATATGAAAATTTTTTATCTTATGTATTGCAAAACTTTATATTATTACTCAGTTATAATCAATATGTCTAAACCATGTAATAAAATAAAAATTTTAAATAAAGTATGGATGTGTAATGCATGAATTACTGCCATACATCTTGATTCATTTCTTCTAGAACCTGAACCATCACTATCAGTACAAGGAAAAGAACATCACAGAGACACCCTTCATCCCATTCTTCCCCAACCTCTTCTATACATTTGCTGTCACCACCAATTCACTATGGCTGCTTTTTAATCTATGTGTAACTTGAGTAACACAGCAGTTCCCCTCTTCTTTCATGCTCTTTCACTCAACCTTGTAATCCACACTATCAGAAAACAACAATGAACAGCAACTAACTCACCTCAAGAGACTAATACATTACACCTTTTATTTCCATTTTAGAACTGATGGAAATTTTGTTTACAGTTTGTTGCCAATCGCATCCACAGTGAACATGTTTCTTGCAAATGTGAGTATTCATTGCCACTCATTATCTCATCTTGGAATCGAGTTTCAGAGTCATGAGTTTTGAAGTGATTCCTTTTATCACATCTTAACCAGCAGTTTTTCCAAATGAATTTAGTGATTATATATCCATCAGTCATGTATGAGACTCAGGTTTTCCTTTTTTTATTGTGGTTTAGAAGAAATATTCCTTTAAGGCTTTAGTATGCATTTTCCTTATGATTAAGACATTACTTTTGAGTACATTTTTGTAATTCGAGTCTCTTAATTTATTGGAGGTATTTTCATTATTGATTTTTATTCTTATTTATATGTAGGGCTATAGTTGAAAGATGATGTGCACTATACCATAGTCATTTTTATTTGAACTGTTTTATTTTAACATGCCAATGCTTATAGTAGATTGAAAATTGTATTTTGTTCATCTGTTCAATGTTACGTGATTTTTTTATACTAAGTTAAAAATAATGAGTTTCTTATTTTAAGGAATTCTTTTTTTAAACTATCTATTAAGAAATTTTTATATACAAGCAAAGAGAATTTATGTGCTTGTCCCACCCACTTTTCTCCCTCTCCCCTCCTCTCCTACCATCCCCTCGCTTCACTAGTCTAGCCATGTCCTTCCCACTTTATGCATAAGTGGATCACGGCTCTATGATAGTGTAACTGGCACTTCAGTGGGAAAACTTCACTCTTATGTCCAGCATTCTCTGAGTGTAATTCTTCTGAGTGCCTCACTGGTCCATGGGATAGTGTTGACATGGTGGAAGTAGATGTTATTGCAGTAAATTGCATTGTATTTTCTGTGCTTGTCTTTCATATTTTAACAATTTCCATCATGATAAACTTATCTCTATTTCTCTATGTTATTGCTTTTAGTGGTAGTTAGCTTCAGGTGTCAACTTGAAATTGAAATCTCCAGCTCTGGACTCATTTGTACAGGATTAGTAGTTGACTTCAGCCTTGAGCAAGCCTGTAGGAGATTGTCTGATTGATTAGGGAAAACCTAGCCCATGGTTGGTGGAACTCTTCCCTGGACAGGTGGATGGAGGGAGGTGGTTCAGGATTTGACATTCTTTGTCATGTTTGGACAGACATGCTGTCTGGCAAGTGAGGTTTTGCCTGTCTCTCAGCAGTCCTGTGGATATGATTTGGCTAGTTGCCTCATCCCCTAGTGCTGATGTGGACACTTCCATCAGGCTGGATTAAGAACTCTTAACAGGACAGTTGTAAACCAAAAATAAATCCCCTTTTTCCCATAAGTCTTTTATTGTGAATTTATAGGCAACTCACAGAGTAATTGGGACAGCATCTCAGGAACATTTTTCCTAATGTGGTTTTAAAATAGAAGTTTTGTTGTTTTACTTTTCATAGGCAGATGCACAATATTACCTCAGGGAATATCACGTTTATTAATGAATGAGACTAGATCCTTTCCTATGATTTTCTTGTGAGACTTTGTTACCAACCATAAGAGAATAGTAGGGGAAAGTTTTCAATTGTTTGTTCTTTAAATAATTGTAGAGAATATTAAAACTTTAATGACTTAACATTATTGTATTTACTTACTCATTTACTAATTTTCACTATTTCTAATTTTTATTTATAGTATTTTCAGTATCCAGTTCTAAATATAGTGTCATATCTTCTTTGACATATAAACTAACATTATGCATAAAATTCTTATGTTTGTAATCTTATTAAAAGTAGTGTTAATTTTTAAGCATTTTTTAGACTTATGTGATTGTCAAATTCTTGGCAATTTTGTAAATGTTCCAGTAGCTGGCCACAAAGTTCTGTGGATATCATTAGACTGAACTTATTAATTGAAAATTTCACATCAGTTGTATCTTGCTTAATGTATTAATTACCTGGAGTGGTGTGTTAAAACATGCAGTACAGTGATAAATTTCACAATTACTCCTTTGCTTCTGGTTAACTTTTGTTTAATAAGTTCTGAGTCAATGTTATCAAGTCATTATAAGTTATTGCCTTAGAAGAATTTGACCTTTCATCATATTAAAATGTCTATTTTCTTTATCTTTACTCTTGATGTTTTGCCATATTTGCTTTCTTGCTGAGAAGTGCTTAGAACGTAGAACATTCTTGATTCTTTTATTTTTTACTCTATTCTTTGTGCTTTGAGTTGGGACCTTTTTTGTTACTATTTTATCCCAGAAATAAGTGGATAGGTGGTGTGTGTGTGTGTGTATGTGTATAGTGTGTGTGTGTGTATGTGTGTGTGTGTGTGGTACTTATAGTTAAGCATGGAGGCCAGAGTCCAAATTTGGGTGTCTTTCTGAGTCACTTTCCACCTGTCCACCTTATCTCTTGTTGAACTGGGCAGAGCTTTCTGATTTGGCTATTGTCTGGCCATTAAGCCCTGGAGAGCCTCCCATCTTTCTCTCTCTCCAGCACTGAGAAAGCACATATGTCTTCAGCTCTCCGGGCCCACGAACCAGTATAAACCCAGACTCACATGTAGGAAACAGAAGTGGGAATGATAGGAATTGATCAGGCATCGGGGTCAGAGGGAGCTTAGGATGTCCTTCATCATTTAAGCCAACTTTATTGTAGCATACATGAGTATTTATAGGAAAACAATCAAGGGGCAGGGCCAAATTCTGGAAAACATTAAAGAAGATCTGGACCAAATTCTTTATAGGATTATGTAAAATGTATACATTCCAGTTAACAAAGAAAAGGCAGGAGTGACATCTACTTGCTGTGGGACCAGACATAATGTCTCCAGGTAGAGAAAAACAGGCACAACACCTTGTTGGTAGAAGGGAATGGATGATGTATGCCTCAAAGCAGAGTTACTTGGTCTGTGCATTAGCATATCTCAAATATGTAGGAGGAAACTAGGGGGATGATGTATGCCTCAAAGCAGAGTTACTTGGTCTGTGCATTAGCATATCTCAAATATGTAGGAAGAAACTGTAGGGGGAGGTAACCCAGCCAGTCCTGACAAAAAAAAAAACAAAAGCTATCCAAGAACAGACAGGAGGTAAACTCAACTTCCAAGGGAAGGAATTTACCTGCCATTGTATTGCAGACAAGAGGCAAACTCAATTTCCAAGGAAAGGAGTCCCTAACAACCACCCATTTTAGATGCTAATATGTCATTCTCCAGAGAGCAGGCTTTGGGCCTGACAACCCCCACATTCACCCAGATGTTTTTATTTATTTATTTATTTTTTAATTTTTGCATGAATGCTAGGGATTGTATTCAGATCCTCATGTTTAACCTGTCAGCACTTTCTGCCTAAGCACTCTTCTTTGCCTTTGGAGTTTGTTTTATTAACCAGGTTGCAGAATGTATTTACTATCTCCTTTCCTTTCCCTCTCTCTCTTTTGCACTTTCCTTCTCTTCCCCTTTCCTTCCCTTTTTTATTCCTTCTTTTCTTTCCTCCCCTTCTTTTCTTCTGCTACTGAAATGATTCAAGCTTTTCTCATCGTCCTGCATATTGCATCAACTTAATTGGGCTGTTTTTCTTGAAATGATTGGCAATAGTCAATCTTGTGCTTATCTTTGTCATTGAGATTTGTTGCTAAAGTGTTTATATGATTTGCTATTAAGAACTGACATCTATTTTTAAAGATACATACTAAGTTGAATTGATACCAGACATGCCTGCACAAGCCAAGTTTCTAGACCAACTGGGATATGTGATTGTGCTTTCACCTCTGGACTGTTGGATTCTTCTGGTAAAGGTTACATTAAAGAGGGAGCTACTGCTGTTTAGTCTTGCTATTGAGTTGCTTTCAGTGAGAAGGAAAAACAGGCACTAAATGTGGCACCCTGTCAGTCTTCATACAGCTTGCTTCACTGGATACCTGACACTCATCCAAATATCTCTATAAGAGTCTCCATTTATTTTCGTTGTTCTTATAACAGTCCCCACTCTGGACAGAGCTCTTCTTAGGAGAGAGAATTGAGAGTTACCGTTCTTGCTCAGATAACAGTTTTTCTAGTTTTCCCTATTTCATGGTTGTATACAGGTGTCAACTTGATGGTTGAGGGTTTGAGCTCTGAGCACATTTGAAGAGAACTGGTTGATGAGTTAAGCCCAGAGCAAAACCGCAGTAGATTGTCTAGCTGATGGGGAAGGTCCAGCCTATGGTGGGTGGGACTAGGCCCTGAACAGATGAATAAAATACTGAGAGCTGATTGGGAAAGTTGGCATCCTTTTGAACACTTGGCCAGACATGCTGATCTGGCAAGTAAGAATCGTCCCTCTCTCAACCATTACCTAGAGATGGTGTGGCCAGTTCTGATGGCCCTGGTGTTGGTGCGTGCTCTCCCATCAAGCTGGATAAACTGTAACTGGACTATCATAAGAAAATAAGTTCCTTGTTCCGTTAAGCTGTTTTATTGTCATTTATCAGCAACCATGCAAGTGAACTGCAAATGCTAGGTCTTTAATGTTTGTTTCTTCTTTACTTCAAGTCCTAGATGGAGGTTTTCTCTGTCAGTTTTTTTTTTGTTTTCAGTATTTCAGTGAATTTTCAAAGAGTTTCTGCTTTTTTTGTGAATAGCTATTCATGAGTTAAAAAACTATTTTAAATATACTCCAGAACCCACTCCTGCCAATTGACTTTTCTTTTTTTTTTAACATTTTTTATTATTATTTGTGCTCATACAAACTTAATAGGTAGACCAGTTCCCTCCCTCCCCCTCCCCCCGAACCCCCTGTTTCCCCTCCCTCCCTTCCCATCTCCCAATGCCTTCCCCCCAATTCCCAGAGAGTCCTTTATTGTGTATGCCTAACTCTCTTCTTGGTCCTCCTTTCCGATGACGTACAAGGATCCAGTGGCATTTCCCTGAACCCTTTCTCGTGTTCCCCTTAAGCATAGGAACACTACTGTGGCTGTCAATCCCTTGCCTCCAAGGATCTTGGTGCCTTTAGCCGATGTTAGACTTTGTGAGGTCAATAGTGTGACAGACATGGCGCAGGGCATGCAAAGTCCTATTATGATTGCTTCAGCCCTAACTAGTGTGAAGACTCTTCAAATCATTGCTCCCCCCATCCTTTTGCTCTTACAATCTTATTGCCCCCTCTTCTGCAAATGTCCCTGAGCTTCAGGATGGGGGAAGATTAGGCTGGCTTAGTTCTATGTGGATGATATAGAGTCTCTGAAGTTCTGGACTGTGGTTTGTTGATTTTCTTTTGCAGTTTTGCTGCTCCTGCAATGCCCTTCACTCCATCCTGATGGGCACTGTATGTCACCCCCTGGTCAGAGACAAAAAACTGTTAAACTGGAGTCTTGTTATAATAGCACATTCAAGGGTAGATGTAATAAAAGCAGGAAACCTCGGTGAGGGAGCGATCAGTCACCCATTTGCAAAATGATCACTTTTCATCTGCCAGACTATATGCCCTCCCCTTCTGGTGAGATCATACCCCCTCAGTTGTACATGATCAGGAACGAACGTCTGTGAACTTAACCAGGTGTCACATTTCTTACCTGCATTTCTTAGAGGCCGATTTTCTCTGCTGTAACATGGTCCCCTCTCTCCTTGTGTCTGCTGTGGCCCTCCAACCCCATTCCTCCTGTTCACAATCCTTGCAATTACCGTATTACATAGGTTTACCTTTGAGTGTCTCAATGTGGGCTGGGTGAGTTTGGTACTAGGAACCACCTATTAGGGAGTACATACGGCACTTAACTTTCTGGATTTGGGATACTTCACTTAATATAATTGTTTCTAATGATATCCATTTCCCAGCAAATTCCAGTAATTCATCATTTTTGATGGCTGAGTAGTACTCCATTGTGTAGATGTACCAGAGTTTCCTTATCCCCTTGTCAATTGTTGGACATTTAGGTTGATTCCATGACTTTGCTATTGTAAACAGTGCTGCTATGAACATGGTCGTGCTTGTACTATCGAGGCGAACCTCTGCTGCATGGGGGGTTATTCCCAAAAGTGGAATCGCAGGGCCATATGGCATTTCAATCTTTAATTTCTTTAAGAGTCTCCAGATGGCTCGCCAGAGTGTCTGTATGAGCCTGCATTCCCACCGGCAATGTAGCAGAGTTCCCCTCTCTCCACATCCTCTCCAGCACTTTTTGTTGTTTGTATTGTGGATTTTTGCCATCCTGACCGGGGTGAGATGATATCTCAGGGAGGTTTTGATTTGCATTTCCCTGATGGCTAAAGAAGTGGAGCATTTTTTTAAGATATTTGTTAGACATTTTAATTTCATCCCTGGTAAAATTTCTTTTGAGTTCCAGGGCCCATTTTTTAATTGGGCCATTGGTTTCCTTGGTGTTTAATTTTCTAAGTTCTTTGTGCACTCTAGACAGTAGAGCTCTATCAGATATGTGGTTAGTGAAGATTTTCTCCCATTCTGTGGGTTGCCTTTGAGCTCGTGTTACAATCTCTTTATCTGAACAGAAGCTCTTTAATTTCACAAGATCCCAACTGTTGAGAGTTGGTAGCAGTGACTGTGCCATTGGATGTCTGTTTAGGAAATGTTGGCCTAGCCCAATCAGCTCGAGGGAGTTCCCTATCCTTTCGACTATGGTTTTTATAGTCTCTGGCCTTATATCAAGGTCCTTGATCCATTTGGAATTAAGTCTTGTACATGGTGAAAAGTACGGGTCCAACTTTAATCTTCTGTATGTGGAAATCCAGTTTTGCCAGCACCATTTGTTGAAGATGCTGTTCTTTTTCCATTGGAATCTTTGGGCCCCTTTGTCGAAGATCAAATGGCTGTATTTTTGTGGGCTTATATCTGGGTCTTCAATCCTTATCCATTGATCTGTGTGTCTATTTTGGAGCCAGTACCAGGCTGTTTTTATAACTATGGATTTGTAATACAGACTAAGGTTCGGTATGGTAATACCTCCAGCAGTGTTTTTGTTACTCAGGATTGTCTTTGCTATCCTGGGTCTTTTGTGCCTCCATATGAATTTTGAGATTGTTTGGTCAACTTCTTTAAAGAATTGCTTTGGGATTTTAATTGGTATAGCATTGAATTTGTATATTGCCTTTGGTAGGATGGTCATTTTTACGATGTTGATTCTGCCAATACAGGAACATGGGAGGTCTTTCCACCTTCTGGTGTCTTCTGCAATTTCCTTCTTTAGGGTTTTAAAGTTTTCATTGTAAAGGTCTTTTACCTCCTTGGTTAGGTTTATACCAAGGTATTTCATTTTTTTAGGGGCTACAGTAAATGGGATTGTTTCTCTCAGGGCTTTTTCACTTCTTTCCTTCTGGGCATATAGGAAGGCCTCTGATTTTTGCACATTTATTTTGTATCCTGCCACCCTGCTGAACTTCTCAATTAGTTCCAGGAGCTTCCTGGTGGAGTTTTTGGGATCACTCAGGTGTAAGATCATGTCATCTGCAAATAGGGATAGCTTGACTTCTTCCTTGCTGATTGGAATCCCTCTTATGTCCCTTTCTTGTCCTATGGCTTCAGCTAAGACCTCAAGTACAATATTGAATAGAAGTGGTGTTAGTGGACAGCCTTGTCTAGTTCCTGATCGAAGTGAGAGTGCTTCCAATTGTTCCATTGAGCATAATCCTTGCTGTGGGCTTGTTGTATACAGCTTTTATTATATTGATAAAGGTTCCTTCCATTCCTACTGTCTCTAGTGTTTTGATCATAAAAGGCTGTTGGATCTTTTCAAAGGCTTTTTCTGCATCTATCGAGAGTATCATGTGGTCTTGGACTTTGGACTGGTTTACATGATGAATTACATTTATTGATTTTTGTATGTTGAACCACCTTGCGTGCCGGGGATGAAGCCAACTTGGTCCCTGTGAATGATCTTTTTGATATGTTTTTGAATCCGATTTGCTAAGACTTTGTTGAGAATCTTTGCGTCTGTGTTCATCAGGGAGATGGGTCTATAGTTTTCTTTTTTAAGTGACTATTAGGTTTTGGGATTAAAACGATATTAGCTTCATAGAAGGAATTTGTTAGTGTTCCTTCCTTTGCTATTTGATGGAACAGTTTAAGGAGTATTGGTGTTATTGACTCCTTAAATGTCTGGTAGAATTCTGTGCTGAATCCATCTGGTCCAGGACATTTTTGGTGGGAAGATTCGAGATTACTTCTTCAATTTCCTTATATGTTATAGGGCCATTTAAGTAATTCACAACTTCCTGATCCAATTTACGTAAGATGTGTTTACTTAGAAATTCATCCATCTCTTTTGTGTTGTCAAACTTCACAGAGTATAAGTTTTTGAAATATGATGTTATAATTTTCTGGATTTCCTTGATATCAGTAGTGATTACTCCATGTTCATTTCTAATTTTGTTAATTTGGGTTTTTTCTCTCATGCTTTTGGTTAATTTAGCTAGCGGTGTATCTATCTTATTGATTTTTTCAAAGAACCAGCTTTTTGACTGGTTGATTTTTTTCTATCTTTTCTTAGTCTCGATTTCAGATATTTCTCCTCTTATTTTGCTAATCTCCTCTCTTCTACTACTTTTGGGATCAGATTGCTCAAGTTTCTCTAAAGCCTTAAGCTGCATCATTAAGTTATTTATTTCTGATATTTCCATTTTTTTGATGTAGGCATTAAGAGCTATGAACTTACCTCTTAGGACAGCTTTCATTGTGTCCCAGAGATTTTGGTAAGTTGTATTTTCGTTATCATTCACTTTCAGGAAATCTTGAATTTCCTTTTTAATTTCTTCCTGAATCCAGTTCTCATTCAGCATCATATTGTTAAGTTTCCAGGAGTTAGTGTATTTTCTCTTGTTTGTTGTGTTGTGGATGTCCAGCTTTAGGCCGTGGTGGTCTGATAGGGCACAGGTTAGAATTTCAAATTTTTTGTATATGTGTAGATTCGTTTTGTGGCCCAATATGTGATCTATTTTGGAGAAAGTTCCGTGTGCTGCTGAGAAAAATGTATATTCTTTTGTGCGTGTCTGAAAAGTTCGATAGAGATCTGTAAGGTCCATTTCTTTAAGGGTTTGATTAAGTTACAAAGTGTCTCTATTAAGCTTTTGACCTGTTGATCTATCCCATGTTGAGAGGGCGGTGTTGAAGTCTCCAAGAATTATCATTTGGGGGTTGATTTCTTGCTTTAGGTGCTGTAGGGTTTTCTTAATGAATGTGGAGGGTCCTGTATTGGGTGCATAAATGTTCAGGATTGTGAAGTCTTCCTGGTGAATTGTACCTGTGACTACAATGTAGTATCCATCTGTGTGTCTTATGATTTTCTTTGGTTTGAAGTCCACTTTGTCTGAAAGCATAATTGCTACCCCTGCCTGTTTCCTGGTTCCATTAGCTTGCAAGATTTTGGACCAGCCTTTCATTCTTAGGATGTGCCTATCTTTTGTGGTGAGATGAGTTTCCTGAAGGCAGCAGATTGTTGGATTGTGGTTTTTAATCCAAGTTTGTAATCTGTGTCTCTTAATCGGTGAGTTAATACCATTGACATTTAATTTTATAATGGAGAAATTATTTTTAATTCTGGACATTTTTTATGGTTAGTAGATTTTGTAACCATGTTGTTTGATATTTATACTTCCCTTCTGTCCTCCTGGATAAGCTTGTTCTTTTCTTCGAGCTTGAGTATCATTTCTAGGATTTTTTGAAGGCCTGGTTTGGTAGACATGTATCCCTGCAAGTTGTCTTTATGCTGGAAAACTTTTCTTTCTCCCTCAATCATGACAGATAGTTTTGCCGGGTATATCAGTCTGGGTTGTCATTTTTGCTCATTTAATACTTGAAGTATGTCTCTCCAATCTCTTCTTGCTTTTACTGTTTCCATTGAGTAGTCATTTGTTATTCTAATAGGTTTACCTTTAAAAGTGAGTTGGTTTTTTTCTCTTGAAGCTCTCAGCACCTTTTCTTTGTCTTGAATGTGGAGTGTTTTGACTATTATTTGCCGTGGCGATTTTCTATTTCGGTCGTATCTGTTTGGAGTGCGAAATGCCTCTTGTATTTGGATAGGCCTCTCATTCTTTAGTTGTGGGAAGTTTTCATTTATGATGAATTGAAATTTTTCCTCAGGTGTGGTTTTTGGGATTCTTGTTCTGGTATTCCATGAATGCACATGTTAGGCTTCTTCAGGGTATCCCATATCTCTTGAATGTTCCTCTCCAGTATCTTTTTGGCTTTAACAATCTCTTCAGTTGAGCTGGTTAATTCTCCCACTTTGTCTTCAAGATCTGAAATTCTATTTTCTGCCTCATTTGTTCTGCTGATAAGACTCTCTGTTGAGTTTTGGGTTGAAGATAACTTGTCTTTTAGTTCAATTTTAAACTCTGCCTGAGACTGTTTTAATTGCTCTATGCCTATTTTTGTTTCTTGAACTGTTTTTCTCAACTCCTCCAAGTGCCTGTTTTGTTCCTGTTCAAAGTGGTTGATACGGTTGTTTAACTCTGCTCGGATTTCCTCTTTCATAATATTAATCATGGTAAGGATCATACTCTGAAAGTCATTATGTTGGGTCTGGCTTTCATGGCTATTTTCTGTGGATTTGTTCTGGTCAGAATCCCTCATTATGGGATTGATTCTTTCGGCAGGAGATTCGTCTTCTTGGGTTTTGTTTCTGGTGGATCTGCACTTTGACTTGTACATTGTTGTTTTGTTTTTTAGGACCTTTCAGTTTCTGTGTGTTTTTCACTGAATCAACCTAGTTGGTATTGTTACGCCTGCCAGTTATTACTAGTGCTTGCCTTGGATTGGGTATGTTTTTGTATTGTTATTGTTATATCCTAGATGAGGCTACTAGGCTGTTAGTACATCAGTTAAGTCAGGTTATGTTACCAGGGGGTGAATATTAGTTTGGTAGTGCACTTTTACGATTTAGTATCTTGGTGAAATGTGGGGGTGAGTGGTGTACTCCCTGGAGTTGTATGTTGTGGGGTGGCTGTATGAGAAAGTTGATCTACAGCATTGATACTTTAAAGGATCAGTAAGGTGAAAAGAAAAAGTATACTTATCTTTGGGCTGGATGAGAAGAAACTCGCCCACGTGATATACTAATTGTAGTGGAGTCCAGATGTATGGCCTGTGCTCCCTTTGTTCCTTAGACTTTTGCTTGAGTTTCCTTTGGACTCTATTGAATTCTGAGTAGCAGTGTGTCTTCCGTGGACCACATGCGTAGGTCCCAGGTGGGCCAGAGAGGCAGAGGGTCTGAAGTTGATGGCAGAATTCTTCACCTGCAACCTGGGAAGGTGGGTGCGGAGGGGGGCGGGGCCCCGGGGGCAAACCCTGCGGCCTTGCGGCTTGGTGCTGCTGGCCGGGCGCATCCTGGGTGGGGGGCGGGGCTGGGCTGGGCTCTTTTGCTCGCTGGCTCAATGGCAGAATTCTTCACCTGGGATCCAGCGGGGTGGCTAGGCACAAGGGGTGGGAAGATGTGAGGTGCTTGGGTCCAGGGCGGGGCCCAGGCTAAGCAGCAGTCGGGGCCTGGGTGCTCGCCGCCGGGATGCATGGGGCTCCAGGGTGGTTGGGCTGGGCTGGGCTCTCTCTCTCTCTCACTCACCTGGGGCAGGGGGCGGCAGGCGGGGGCGGGGCGGTGCGGAGGGGGCTGAGTTCCTCGGGGCCGGGGCGCAGGGCAAGCTGCAGTCAGCCTGGGTGCTCGCCGCCTGGACGCGTGGGTCTCCGGGGTGGTTGGGCTGGGCTGGCCCAATTGACTTTTCTAATTTTACTTTTCTGGAAATAATTTCAGCTGTTTTACCTTATCACTTTTCCCAATTACTATAATAGAACTGGAACCTATTAATTCCTGGTATAATAGATATGGATTAGTTGAAGTTTTGATTTATTTACTTTACATCACCAAAAAACTGTAATCTACAATATGAATTGAGCTTTATATTTTTAGGGGTCAGTTTAGATTATGATGTAAATTTGGTATGCATATCATTCCTTAAAATTACAAATCATAAATTTGTAAAATTCTCATGTTTGCATGAACAAAGTAGGCTACTGGATACTGAGACCACCTGTAATTCAATTTTTAAAAATATGATTACTATCTCTGTAACTTTCCAATTGTTTTAGCAATGTGATTCATAATTCTGGTTAAAGTACTGTTATAATTTACCTAATCTATATTAATTGAAATAAATTATATAAGGGAAAATAAGATCGTCTCATTGAAAGAAGTTGGAAAGAAGTTGGAAATAAAGCTTCTGATTTTATTTTTATTGTGAAATAAACTCTACTTATCAGAGATTATTTGTATTCCAAAGTATTTTGACTTTGACAACTTTAAAATTGCATTCAGTGCTAGCCAGAAAAATAGTATTACATAAAATCATAACATCAGTATAGTGTATGAAATAGAGATTAATGTCATTTTCTTAGCCATTTTTACTTTCATTTTAAATGAAATTCATTGTTTAGCATAACCTCCTGAACTGTGTTTTCCAGTCAAGTTATTTTGTAAAGATTAAATTAAATTCATTTCAGGGCACATGCTTTCAGAGATTGTAACAATTCCTATCTATTTGAACTATACAATGATTTTTTTTCTTAGTGGGGAAAAGTTCAGAAAGACAGTTTTCCATCTCATTACACTTTTCCCAGAACAGTTCTCATACCTCAGCTATAAGGTTTTATTAAATAAAAATGAAAGTGAACCTATGTCAGTAACAAATAATGAAAACAAACCTTCAAATGTCTGTTTTTCCTTTTTCAGAGGTGTAGAAAGTATACTTCTAGGATTACATAGAGAATATGCAAAAGTTTAGAAGAATTTGAGTAGCTGGTGTGTTCAGAATATTGTGAATGCTGACCAATTGTTTACTGCCAATCACTGGTTTTATATAGGGGAAAATGACTTTTCTCTCTGATGTGCATTCTTCTCTGGAACCTGTGATTATGCCAGTCCTACCTTTACAGAGGGAGGAAAAATATCAATAATTAACTGCTGTTAAAATAATGAGAGTAATATGGATTATTCAGATGGGTTCAATGTAATCACAAGGACCCTTAAAGTAAAAAGAAGAAAACAAGAGTCAGCAAGAAAGACATTGTAGTGGAAGGTAAATGAGTGATTTAGAATGAGGGAAACTCATTTGGTCACTGATGTTGAGGACAGAGGAAATGGTGTTGTGAGCAGTTTTTGCTCACTTCCATAATACCTTCTGCTCAGGATACTGTGTGTTCTTTTGTGAATAAAATAAAATATAAATAAGTACAAAATATATGCCAAGTTTTGCTTACTTCCTTTTAATTTCCTTTAATTAAGTCAGTCTATATCTGAGAAAGTATATTATTTTGCACAATTATTTACTTAAAAGAATCCTATGTTTCTGGTCTGCATGTATATGTTCAAGCTAAAACAAATTATAATATCTTTGTAGTATCTCTGTTTTTTTCTCATAAAAACATTTTCTTTTATCTGTGATCAGAAAACTCAAAAGTATATCTTAAGCTTTTTAGAACACTTTCATGGTTATGTTTTTTTTTAAAGAAATTCAGAAAGATTAAATTAGAGTAAATTTTGTCTGAACTCATAGAAGGAGTTCACAGATGACCCCCTCAATTGCATTTCCTCTCCTTTTTTTTTTGTAATGTCATTTATGATTTTGAAAAATACCATTATTCTCCATCATAATATTGTCTTGTGTTTTGATCATTGTTGTAACAAGAGTTCATGAAATGGCACCATAAAGACAACAAATTCCCTATCTTTTCTTTCTCTCTGCAGGATGGGGAGATTTCTTAGTGGTTAAAGCATTCGAAATGCTAGCAAAAGGACCAAAGTTTGGATTTCCAAACTCCATAAAAACTGCCTAAGAGTGTGGCAGCCTACTTGTAATACCAACTTTGGATAGCAGATACCAGGAATCCCTGAAAAAAAAAAGAGAAACTTGCTAGACAGAATAGCCCTAATAGCTAACTCTTGAATTGATTAGAGACCCTGCATCAGAAATAATAAATTGGAAGAGTGAGTAGAGGATGATTCCTCATATCAACATAGGCCCTTCACACATACGAACACACAATTGTATATGCACACACATATATATGAATATGATTAACACATATATGAAAATGGGAAAAAAATAAAAGTTGATACATGAATTCCTTTATATGTATATAAGCTTTCAAAAATATGTATAAAATAGTTCACACACATAGGACTGTCTTGCTGTATATATTTCTGTAAGGAAAGTTATAAGCGTGGTTGCAGAGGAATGAGCTGTAATCAAATTTTCATTCATGAGCATATTATGAAGGTTAAAAATTTAACTGGTGGACTGTCAAATCAGAGGTTTTATTTGATAGGTATCTGAGTCAGAGTTGATGGAATGCCTTGACATAATGAAGATTTGGACAAATTGCTTTTATCATTTTTCAGTCATATTTGATTAAAGTGAAAGAAATGGAATTTTATCTGAGCAGTAGAAAAGCTTCAGACATATATAAATGATATCACATGGAATTGAGGATACCTCAAGAAATACAGGAAATTATATATTCACATGACTTTTTATTTAGTAGGATGATAGGAATAAATAATATCTTTGTATTTGGCTATAGAGCCAACAATTGAATAGCTTTTATATGTAGAAAAAAATCATGTTTTCTCATTGCTTTATCAATCCTTTCTCTGAAGTAATTATAGCTGGTGAGGAATCATGAGTGAGAAAGCCTTGCATCAGGAAAGTGCATCATTTTCTCACTCATGAAGTTCTTCTGAGAGATATGCTATAGGAATTGTAATATTGGGACTCAATTTTAGGCCATTTCGTATGAAAAGTTAAATTTTTTCTTTTCCTTTTCGAGTGGGATCTGAATAGGGATTTTAAGTTATACCTAAAAAATGTATTAATTTAGTTCATCTTTCTGCCAAAAATTGATAGGTAGAAAACCAGCAAGCCTACATATGTTGCTATTTGTACAATTTAATGCTAAGTTGAAAGCCCAACAGTTTCCTCTTATTCAAATAGAAACTCCCACTATTACATCTCTGTGTTTATCCTTAGCTCCATTCACCAGTATGAAGTGCATTATGATTGTTCTTTAACATTTACTTACCAAGTTCAATATCATAATGTGCTTAATCATTCTTTCCCTCCCAATCCTGGATTTATGAGGTGCTTTGTAATTTTCAAAGTGTTTTAACATTTGTATTTTAATTCTAAAAACTAATTTATGAATAATGACATAAATTCATTGTACTTACATATGAAATTCTTAAAAATTTGTGTGGTAGACAGTATAGGTTAGCATTATTTTCTCATATTATTCCTAAAGTTAGTGAACAGAAGGATTACACTGAAGCATTAGCATTTTTGGTATGTACCCTGTACTGTTAAGTTTCACAGTGTTGCTTCTAAAAATCCTTTCATATTGAAAAATAGCAAGAGTAATAATAAAGATAATCTAGCACTTGTAGAAATTTGAGAGATGATTTTCTGTGTTTGATTGATCTATTTAATTTTATTAAAATGGTAGATATGAATGGCTTCAATACTTTTAAAATTATTCTTTTCCCCATAGGCCAAATTTCCTATGGAAATCTCACCCATCATTCCAGAATGTATTAAGTGCCACCCTCTCCAAAATACTTGAAAGATCATTATCAGAAAGCTTTGTTTTTCATATTCCTCTAATTCGTTCATCTCCTTTAAATCTTTTGTTTAGAGAACATTCACTTTGCAGTTCTTAGGATTAAAAAATATAATAGTAGCAAAATTAAGATTAATAAAAATGCAAACCAAGGTTAAGGAAATGAAGTAGTGGATGCCGAGGAAGCCTAGTGAATTAATTTGCTGAGAAAGCAGACTGGAACCAACTCCCAGAACTGAATCTGAGCTCTGCACTGATTCATCATATGACCTTCTTGCCATGCATCCATTGCTATTCAGTTTTCTGATTTGTAAATGGGATAATGTTGATATCATTATCTGTACTTTAGGATATTTCAATGATTCTTCAGTTCCTGTGATAAAATACTCAGACACAAGCAATTTAAGGGAGAAAGGGTTTCTCATTTGACTTATGGGTTCAGTGGTGATAAAGCCCATCATGGCAAGGAACATAAGGTAGTAGTAAAAACATGATGGCAGAAGCAGGAGGCCTGCTGCTACATTGCAGTCTCATTCAGGAAACAGAGAGAGAAAGGTTGAGAATAGGAAGTGAGATCAGGCTACAGAATTCAGGTAGGTCCCCAGTGATGTACTGCTTCTAGGAAGGCTCCACTTTGCCACACACCAGAGTCGCGGCCTCAAAAGCAGGACTCCCCGGGACCAAGTGGAGCACAGAACACACACAACTCTCTAGGCCGAGTGAATTCTGAACCCATTTATTGAAGCTTTTGTGAAAGCTTTTATACAGAAAATTTTGGGGTAAAGAATGTTGCACCTACAATAGACTTAATTTTCTAGTCAGCAAAAATCATCTTCAGGGTGGACATTTTTTTCAAGAACCTAACCCATTGCTTGAGGGTAAAGGCATTTAACAGAAACATTATCTCAATATTTCCAAACCTAGCTAATCTATAATGCTTCACCAGATAGCCATGGGGCTGAGCCTACATAGTTGACATTTTTAACAGAGACTGCATTTTTAAAATACACAGAGGAGGATTGAGCTCCTTTTGATTTAGGAGTGTCCAATATCCCATAAGTTCCAGTGTGAGCTTTTGCTGTTGTCCTGTCCAGGTTGATCCTCTCAGTCAGGTGGGTTGACATGGGCACCAGGCATGGCACCAAGCATGGCAGCAGGTTCTAGCTTGGGAAGTTGCATGCAGCTCATGCAGTCTCTGCAATCCAAGCTTGAATCACATCTCTAGGGGGGCCATGGCTTGGATATTCAAGGGCCATAAGTGCCTATAGCATGGTCCTGTTGATGGAGCATTACTGAGATATGTACTGAAGAAAATACTTAAGCAATATAATTATTAAAAGAATCATTCCTCCTACAATAGCATCCCTCTATTCCTTTAATAGTAAGGTTGCTTATGTCTTCCAGAATTCCAGAAATAAATTGCCATCAATTAGATGACTCATCTGTGAACCATGCATTCTCCAAACCTGGGGTCCAAACTGTCAGGCCCCATATGCTCTTTCGGGGTGGAGGCGATCATTGGTGGGAGTGCGCTCCAATGGTCTATCTCTGTGATTTCTCATAAGAGTGCTGTTTGGGATAGGAAAGACAGGGCCCCCTTTGCTTCTGACATGGATTCTCCCAGTTTGGATTGCAAATACCATCTCCAGGGGCAGTCTTGGCATCTAGACTTTCTGGCATGATGGTCTCTTCCTTGGCTTTCAGCCAGGGTAAGAGGGTATCACAGTTTAAAGTTCTAGTGAACTGATAGTAAGTCTTATACTTCTGGAATTTCTGAGTTAGTACATAGGTGGGAATTTTACCCACCTATGTTTTAAGACTCTTGAAGTTATTCTCTAATTTCTTTAAAATCAGTGCACACATTCTAACAAGTCTACTTATTGTGAGTGACTAGACATGAAATCTCTATTTAGAATTTGACTTAAAGTTAAAAAGCAGGCTTTTTCTCTAGATCAGAGAGCAGAAAGCTAGTTCCAAAAAAAACCTAAGAGCAGGTAAAGGGCATTCCTAATTCTCAGAAGAATTCTTCCTGCCAGGGGCAAAACTTGAATTACCTAGGAGATAGTGTTTAGCACCTGTTCATGGGCATTATTGTGACATTCCAAGAAATTCCTAGCACCTGCCCCTGGGGTTACTGTGACCTTCCCCAGGGAACAGGCTTTAGGCCTGAGCTGGGAAGAAACACCAAGGCCTGACAATTCCCATATTTTTCCTTGTTTCTCTTAAATAAAGCCATGTCCTTATCCCAAAAGATGTTTCTTTGAATCTATCTTTTCCAAACTGAGACATATCCTACCAGATTGGTCAGATAAGGACGCAGCACCACTTTCCTAGTTTTTTAACTTTTCCAAATACCACCCGCAACTGGGGTCTAATCTTTCAAACACAGCCCCATGGTGTGAGAGATATTTTACATTCAAATCATGACATAGGGTGGACTTAGAACAGTGTTCATCATTATGCTTCATGTGTATCCATATAAACACAATTATATAATGCATGAATCAATGCACATATATACTTTTATAAAATGAAAGTTTAATTTTCACTTTTACTGAAAATAAATACAGCACAAAGTATCAAACAAGATGGTGGTATGACTGTAGATGAATGATGTTATTAAACCTGAACATCAGCAATAGTTGACATCCTATAAAATAATAGCAAGAGGATAAGAGGGAAATATAACATCAATACAATTTATCAGGCAGAGAACTGCCAACATAAAAACCTGTAAACCCAAAAAATGACATAATCACCAAAAAGTTCTCAATTAGAACCTTAAACCTTAGTGGGATCAACTCCCTAATCAAGACAAACAGATTAACAGCATGAATTAAAATCACAGTCCATCCATTTGCTGCCTCCAAGAATCACACTTCACTTTGAAAAGATAGGCTCTATCTCATAGTCAAAAGATGGTCACAGATACTCCAAACTAATACAACTATGAAATAAGCAGGAGTAGTCATCCTAATATTTGACAAAATAGACTTCAAACCAAAACAGATCAGAAGAGACATAGAATGTCACTACATACTCATCAAAAAATACATAAAAAAGAATTCACAATTCTGAAGATGTATGCTTTAAGCATAGACTCACCCACATTTGCTAAATGAATGCCACAAAACATAAAACAACAAATCAACTCAAACGTAATTATAGGGGATTTCAACACGCCACTCTTATTATAGGTCAGCAGTCCAAAAAGTGACAGAGACACACAGAAACTAAATCAAACCATAAAACAAATGAACCTAACAGAAATCTACCAATCATTCCATCCTACACCAAGGAATATACATTTTTTTCAGCCTCCCATGGAACTTTTTCCAAAATAGACCACATACTAGGCCACAAATACAGGAAAACAAAGTCATCTCCTGTATTCTGGTCTGACCACCATTAGATACAGATTGACATCAATAACAAGACAAACAATAAAAAGTACACAAACCCTTAGAAGCTTAGCAGCATGCTACTGGATGAGTAATGGGTCTGGACAGTAGTAAAAACAGAAATTCAAAAACTTTAACTCAATGATAATGAAAACAGGTCATATCAAAACCTCAGAGATATGATGAAGGTAGTCCTAAGAGAGAAGTTCATATCACTCAAAGCCTTTATAAAAAAAATTGAAAACATCACAAGTAAACGATGCAGCTAAAGGCTTTAGAGAAACAAGAATAAAGAAGTAGGTGTGTGTCACTATAGCTGCAGGTGACCATCAATGTAATAATGACATAACTATCAAGGAGACAACCAACAGCTGTCTGATTGAACTCAAGACCCACTTATCAGAATGGTACACAGTCCTATTACTATAAACCAAAACAAGAACCTGAAAGAAAAGGGAAGGAAATAGATCAGTAGGGAAAACCATTGAAGAACCTATAGGTGGGAAGATAGTACATCAAACTGCTCTAGATTATACCCATAGATTGGAAAAACACTTAACATTCAGCCTATTAGTCCTCTTCCACAACAGAGGTAGACAATCTGAACACCCTGAAAGGATGCAGCATAGGGCAATAGAAGAGCAGAGAAGTGGATAGCCATGGCCAACCATAATGCAAAGTACAAGCAACTCAGCAAAACTCACCCAGAATCAGACCAACCTAATCTATCCTCATCCTAAGGCTTTGGGCACCTCGCAAAAGAAGGGATGGTGAGATTATAAGAACCTAAAGATGGGAAACCTGTTGGACAAGACATTCTACTTAAGGCAGGGCTGCTGCATCTGGAAATTCACTTGCAGTGAGACTTGTCCTTATCAGACCTGCATAATTAGTGACATACTAACATGCCCCATAAACTAACTAGGAACTCAACAAATATAAGAACATACAGTGGGAACTTTTGGGACTAAAGTTAGATAAGTAAAAGTAAATGCTTCTATCAGTGGTATGGCCCAAAGAGAGACAACTTGGTATGCCATAGAGGTCTGAACCCCACAAAAGTAGACAAGACAGAGGGAACCCTGGATTCCATATAAGCAGAAGGGTGGGAGAGAGTAGGAGGGATTGAGAAAAGCAAGGGAGAAGGTAGGAGGGAGGAGGATGGAAGAAAGCAGGGATGAGTACTTCATATGCTTGTATAAGTCAAAAAATAATAAAAATTATAATAAACAGATAAATAAATCTTAACACTGAAAAAAAAGAAATAGGTATGTGGATATTAGTAGAATTAAAGGACAAAACTGAAATTGAGGCAGAGACTAATACAATGAATCAATCAAACAAAAATCTGGTTCTTTAGAATCTAAAAGATTGACAAACCCGTAGCCAAATTAGCAAAAGCCTAAGGTGATAAAATTCAAATTAATAAAAATTAGAGTTTAAGATACATCAAGATACATCAAGAGAATTCACAGGATCCTAAGATCGTACTTCAAAAATTTATAAACTACCAAATTTGACAATCACAACAAAATGGAAAAATTTCTGAACACATACAACACACCAAGTTAAACCATGATGAATTTAATTTTTTGAACAGTTCTATAGCAAGTAATGAAGTTGAAGCACTAATTATGAATCTCCCCCAAAGCAGCTCGGGACTATATGGATTCAGTGCAAAATTCTACCAGACATTTAAAGAATATTTAACACCAGTACTACTTAAACTATTCCACTAAATAGAAAAATAAGATACATATTCAAAGATCCTTCTTTGAAGCCAACATTACACTGATCACAAAACCAAATAAAGACACAACAAAAAAAGAAACTTATAGGTCAGTCTTATTGATGAACATGGATGCAAAAAATCCTCAACAAAATTCTAGCAAACCGGATTCAAAAGTGTCTATAAAGACTATCCTATGAGAAGATTGGGTTTATTCCAGAGACACAAGGTTAATCTTTAACAAATTCAAAGGTTAAAAAATCACGTGATTCTCTCAATTGATGTTGAAAAAGCTTTTTGCAAAATCCAGTGCACTTTATGATAAAGACCCTGGAGAAAATAGTGATGGAGGGAACATTTATCAGCATAGTAAAGGCCATGTGCAACAAGCCTATAGCAAAAAAGCATCCTTAATGGTGAAAAACTGGAAGCATTTCCACTCAGGAACCAGATAAAGCTGTCTACTCTTGCCTTTTATTCAACATTGTACTTGAAGGTGTAGTTAGAGTCATGAGAGAGAAATAAAAGGGATACACCTTGGAATGAAAAAGTCAAATTATCCCTATTTGTAGATGGTATATTTCTATACCTCAAAGACCCCAAAGAATCTTCCAGGAAACTCCTGAAAGTAAGCAATAAGTTCAGAACAGTGGCAGGATACAATATTAATGTTCAAAAATCAGTGGTTTTCGGGGCTGGAGAGGTGGCTCAGGGGTTATGCCTCTGCCTTGCAGGCAGAAAGTCCTGAGTTTGGATCCCAGATCCCACGTATAGACGCCAGGCAGAAGCGGGGGCAGCCTAGGCTTCGGGTCCTGGTAGGGTGGAGCCTGTGAATCCTGGGACAGAGTAAAAAGAGGAGGTGGAGGCAGTTCATGGTGGTTCCCGAATTCGCCCGTGGTTCTACACACATAAACACACACACACACATACACACGTGAGCACACATACATGCACACAGGCACAATTAAATAAAAAAAATCAGTGATTTTCCTATACACCAAAGATAAATCGAGAAAGATGAGAGAAACAGTACTACTTACCATAATTCCTAAAAAAAGAAATACCTTGGATTAAAACTAAACAAAGTATATGAAACTTTTGAACCTTAAAAAAAGAGATTAAAGAAGACATCAGAAGATGGAAAGACCTCCCATGTTCCTGAATTGTCAGAATTAACATTGTTAAAATGACGATTCTTTCAAAAGCAATACACATATTCAGTGCAGTACCAATCAAAATTCCAACTCAGTAAATTGGTAAAATAATCTCAAAATTCATATGGAAGCATAAAAGGTCCAGGATAGCAAAAATAATCCTAAGCATTAAAAACTCTGTGGGGGAGGTATCCCCATACCAAACCTTAAGCTATATTATAAAGTCATAGTACTAAAAGCAACATGGTACTGGCTCCAGAAAACAGATATAGATCAATGAATTAGAATTGCAGATCCAAATATGAACACACATACCTATAATCAACTGATTTTTTAACATAGGTTCCAAAAAAAAAGCCATTGGAAAAGGAATAGCATCTTCAACAAATAGTACTGCCAAAATTAGGCTCTATATGAAGAAGAATGAATCTTCTGGGACCCTTACTTGTCTCCTTGCACAAAAATCATCTAACTCCAAATGAATCAGAGACTTCAACAAGAGAACAGGGACTAAAGCTTCTATAAGAAAAAATAGAAAATGCCCCCAAACAGATTGTCCTTAGTCAGCATTTCCTTAATAGGATCTTTAGGCACAGAAAATAAATACAGTGCTAAATAAGTGGGACTATATGAAATTAAGAATTTTTTTGCACAGCAAAAGAGACTTAATTATGCATGAAGGCAACCTATGGAGTGGGAGAGAATCTCATAACCACACTAATGTTAATATTAGAATACTATTTTAGTATCAGAATACTAATTAGAATACTATTTTAGTATCAGAATACTAATTAGAATACTAATTAGTATTAGAATAAATGATATTCGTATTAGAATTCTAATATCCAGAATATACAAAGAACTTGAAGAATTAAATACTGAGAAAGTAAACAACACATTAAAAATGGGCTGTAGAACGGAAAAGAAACTTTTCACAAGGTAAGTTTCAAGTGTCTAACAAACATCTTAAAAAATGTTCTACCTTCCTATTCATTACTGGAATGCACATTAAAACCACCCTGAGATACCATCTCACTCCAGTTAGAATGGCTAAGATCCAAAGCACAAACAGTAGCAAATTCTATCTTGGATGTAGGAAAAAGGGGAAGATCGCACATTGATTGTGGGAATGTAAACTCATTCAACTCCTTTGGAAAACAATTTGGAGATTCCTATAAAAGTTAAAAAAATAAATATTCTATCTATACCACTTCTGGAATAGTGACAAAGAACAGTGAACGCTGCAACAAAGTCACATATACATACATACATGTTCTTAGCCACTCTGTGCACAATATCAAAGAAATGGAGCCAACCTAGATATTCAATAGTTAATGAAAATTAACTATTGTACATATATACAATGGAATGCTACTCAGCTTTCAGGAAAAATGAACTAATGAAATTTGCCAGTAAATGGATGGAGCTGGAAGAAATTATACCGAGTGAGTTATCCCAGATGCAGAAAGACAGATGCCGTATGTTTTCCCTTATAAGTGGATCATAGCATTAAACCATCAGTTTGATGTAATCAAACAGAAACTCTTACAACACTCACAATCATAGAGAAACACAAGCCAGAGGGTTGGAAAATATCCCAAAAAAGTGGCAACAAAAGAACATAGGCAAATAGTTAAATAAAGCTTTTATGTAAGAAAATTTTAAAGAGGAGGAAAGAATAGGTGTGGTAACCTCCAGGTAACCAACTACCTGTTTAGTAGTCCGTAACCCCTCCTCAGTGACAGGGAACTCATGCTCATTAGTGTGAACCCATCTAAACTCTAGTGGAAGGGGAGAAAGTCGACATTAGACAGAATCAGATGTCTCAGTGTTAACCAAATATACCTGATAGTAAACCACCATCAAACACCCCTCATTGTATATTTAGATAAGAAAATCTCAACACCCAAAAGAAATGATCCAGTTGCAATGGAGGAAAAGCAAAACAACAACAGCCAACTAGAGTGCAGAGTATAGGTGTCCCTAAAATGCTCAGCCCAAATCAGATCAACCAAACCTCCTTCCACTCTTAGGCTTAGGGAATTTTGCAAAAGCATCCACACCAAAATTTTAAGAGCTTGAAGGTGAGGAAGTTCACTTCTGACCAGGTCACACCAGATATTATAGGGCAGCTGCATCCAGGAACTCACTGCAATGAGTTCCTCCCCTCAACAGACCTGAACGATGAATGGCTGACAGTTCAACACTCCCCTATGGACCAGCGAGGAACTCAGGAGAAATAACTCAGGAGAAATAACACAGGAAACTTAGGGTCTTGTGCTATACAGGTGAAAGCAAGCATCCCTATCTGTGTTCCACCCAAGGACGGGCCACTTAAACTGCCACAGAGGCCTGAACCCCTATAGAGCAGACAACCTGAAGGAACCCGGTGACCAACACAAGCAAACAGCCAAGATGGTGGGAGACAGAGATGTGTATTGGTGAAGGAAGGGGAGGGAGAGAGAGATAGGGATGAGGGAGAGGAAGAGAAGAGGGAGGGATAAAAATGGGAAAGTGGCATACAATTACTATGTTTGTTTAAAAAGAATTTTAATAGAAAATATTCCAGAAAGTATTTAAGGAAGTATGAGAGAGTAAAGTCCTCCTTTAAAAACAGTAAATAAAAAAATTAGTATTTATTCTTTTATCACACTAGTAGTTTTAAATCATCTTCCTTTTAAAGATTTTAGTGAAATTATGAGGAATCATTTTGAATTATTATAGGTAACAACAATATCAAGGGCCATTTTCTTCATTGACAGGTCCTCTGGGTGATTATTTTGAGACTCCGTGATTTTATCTACCCTTAAAGAAGCAAACATTATTTTTGTTACTTGCTACTATATATCTAGTAACCTAGTACAGTGCTAGTTAAATAATGGGTGAGTAAATAGTTGTCTTTAACTTTTATCTTAATCTCTGTATATCATTCAGCAATTCCTTTTTTATTTGAAACACCATTCTTGAAAGATCATGTTTACTTTGTTCTTATTATTCTTAATGAAATAATCCCTCCTATCATATGTTTAACATCCTTCCTTTATGAATCTTTTCACTGTATTGGTGGAAAGATGGAATGATTTCATTTCAACTTTCCTTAGTGAGAACACAGTTCTATTTAGAGCTATGCATATCCAATTTAACCATTGTCACAGTAACAGTTGTCTATATGTGACCACTGTTTTGGGACATTTGGAAAGAAGTACAGTGAAGACACAGCTGGGTGACGTTGCCATTACCCCTTCTAGATTATCATCATCATCATAGTTTTTTCTCCCTGGATCTCCATTATCTCTTTCGGCAGTTTGATGTGACTTGAAGTTAAAGACTTGCTCATGTATGGTGGGGAAAAATTTGAGAAAATACTAGGTTCATCACTAGTGGGGAGCTACTGTTCTTATCCTGTAATTTTGTGAGAAAGATAAGGCTCATTTTTGTTTAGATTTTCACTTAGAAGCATCCAAATGTAATCCTGTGTGTTACAAGCGAGCAGAAATAACTCCAAGAAGTTGGGAGATCTACAAGATGTAGCACACTGTCAGACACCCTGATTTAGATGCCATCTCTGTCATAAAGTTAGCCTTTGTAAAACTAGAGTACAGCTGTGATGAACTTAGTAGGGATCAGCAAATAGTTCTAAGCTGCTGAAATGTCTGTGGGTTTGGCTTGTGGAACAGCAGTGGTGAGTAGAACAATTAAAAGGGTCACTGGGCCATGACAAAAGAAAGGGAAGCACTGGCAGCAACTTCAGAACTGCATCTGCGATGCTGGAGAGGTCCTGGGCCCAAGGACTTGTCAGACTTGGCTTTATTATGAACTTCAAAAGGGAAGGCAGACATCAAATATATAAAAACACCAAGACTAGATTATGGATACTGTTTCTTATGTAATGGAATAAAACTCTTCAACATTCCTGAGAAGTACTAAAAAACTCCTTGGTTTTGGTAGAAATCATTTCAATAGAAAATTAACATATAAAAAGGGATAGTTATGATCACTGAAGGTTCGGTGGTTATTTTGCTACCAAGTTTTTCAAAGGTAGACAGCAATTTGAAATACTTTAATAACTTGCTGATTTTTCCATTTCAAATTTTTTATTGACAGTGTTAAAAAGTCAGAATTCTGATAAGGAGATGTATACTTTATTTTTCATGTGTAAAATATAAATGATAGATTCAGTTGCTTTTTAATTCAAACTATGCTAAGTGGTAAAATAATGGCCCAGTTGATTTCACTTTGTCTTGCTTTTGGATCAGTGTGACTGGAATGACATTTGTGCTAAAGAATGTGTTTATTGTTGAATGATTTTTATCTTTCAACTTCCAAGTTTCTGTAGTCACGTGAATATTTTTATTTATGAAATTGACTTTGAATTCTACAGTGGATGTTTGCATTAATGATATAGTTGTTCCCATGTCATTGTTGGAAATAGCATCAACTGCAATTTTCCTGTCAAGTCAAATAAGCACATGATTGAAAACACACTCTCTTCAATCATGGAAATCAGTTTTGTGCTTCCTAAAATGCAAAGTTGAAAAGCATAATTTCTGAAAGGAGATTAAAAGTGAATTTGAAGCAAAGCAAATATAAAATAGAGAAGGCATATGAAAGAAATATTTGTTGACTTTGTAAAATCTGTGATGATTGTATAATTTCATTAATATACATTCATAGATCTTTGTGCATGTTCCTCAAGGAAACCATAGAACTGTTGTTCACATGTTCTCTTGAGAATAAGCCGTCTTTAATTTTTATCTAGTGGATCTAAAAATGTCACAATGAAATAGGCTTCTTAAATAATACCTTTACCATGAATTTCCACTAATAACTCATACTAGTGGTTATTGTTTGAAGTTTTTGTGCTCAAAATTCTTGTTTTTGTTAAAAGTTTTTAATTTTTACTGTTATACTTAAAAACACTTATTTGCATTGTGTGTGTATATGTGTGTATGCCTGTGTGTGTTTATGAATTGTCACATGTGACATTCACATATGTAGAAATCAGAAGAGTATTTGAGGAATCAGTTCTCTCTTTCCACTCTCATTTTTCAAACTTCGGTTTGGTAGGCGTGGTGGTGAAGTTCTTTTATCAAGTAAGCCATAATATTGTCCCTTTTGTAATAGTTTTGATTATAATTCCCAAATAATATTTTTAAGATTCATTATCTAACAGCCAGGTTTGGTGCTCATACCTGTAATTTCATCCCTTGGGAGTCTGAGGTGGAAGGAATTGTGAGTTTGTGGCACAGTTGGTCTACTCAGGAAGTTATACTGGGCTGCAGTATAAGACCCTTTTTTTCCCTTCCCTCACAAAACTGATTCATGACCTGAACACAATTAAATGACTCCAAAAAGTCTGTTGTGTATTATTCCTTTATTTAATAGCATAAAACTTACATAGCAAATATTTAAAATTTTTTAAGGTAACAGTGAAGCTTTTGATTTAGTTCAATTTTTATAAGCATTATATTTAAAACAATTTTTTTCTAACGTTATATAAACATCTCTGATAAGAGCATTATTGACTATTAAGTTGTTCACTCTTTCGATAACTGACAGTTCTTCGTAATTGATTTTATGTAACTGCACAGTCATCAGCCTTTACCCTTGTGGTAATAAATATCAAATATATTTTGACTGAATGATAGAATTTAGCATAAAATACACATAGAGAATTTTACTGGAAGTTATTTTAGGAATTATTGCTATTATTATGAATGTTCATTCATATATTAATAGTGAATCTTAATCATGTGCATGCTAGTCAGCAATTTATTGTCTCCCACCTCCTGATTTATTTCTATAAACATGTTTTTAAAATGCATTATATTTCTTTTATAATTCCTCCACTGCACTGAAATTGAAGTGTTTTCAGTAGGGAGGAACATTCACAGGGAGGGACTGTCCTTTTTCTGAGGACTGCATGTTGGGGCAATGGTAAGGGGAAACAGCATCTTCAGGTGCAACTGTAGCAAGTTACCCAGCATACATAGGACCTCAGCAACTTTGTAGTACTTGTCTCTCCTCATGGTAACTTTCCTGTAGCCCTTTCCCCGAAAGATCAAGGCCTTTTGTGCATGCTGGATGCCACCCTGCTCTTTTTTCTGTGGTCCTTGTCCTAGGCTTGTTTCTCATAGTCTGCCTCATGCTATAAATTTCTAAATTTTATACATGGTGCTTCAGGTCTCCTGCCATTCCTACCTAACTCCTGCTTTCTCGATCACATAAACATGTGTCTGCCCCTCATCTCCCACTAATAGCTGAGGTTGGTTTTCACTTAGCCTTCTGCATTTCTGCATATTTGGTTATTGGCAGGGGCACTTGTAGACCAACCACTGATGAACTCTGAATGGAGAACACCAACAAACATTTCTGTCATTCACTAAATTGAACTCTTTTAATATCTGTGTAGTTACATTAATTTCTCCAACACAATGGTAGCATGATTTGTTTTCATTGTAGTTAGTATACTTTATAGAATTGGATGCCACATTCATGATTATAAGAACTAGAAATAATACATTTACTTTTCTGAAGTTTAGTAACACAATTTATGTCAAAACAGTGCTAAAGTTCAACATGAGAGCCCTTCTACCATTATATTTATTTTTAAATTAATTTTATTTTTTGTGTGTAGATGTGCATATATATGTGTGTGCATATGTAGGTGCTTATGGGTGTAGAAGAAAACAATGTGTGTACTTGGAGAGGCTGAAGGGTAACTTCTGAATCATCTCGGATTACTTTACTTTCTTATTGCTTACTCTGGGGTCTCCCAGGCCCTGCCTGGGAGTACAGGCCACTGCCATTTCTACCTGGCATTTTATATATGGGATCTAGAATCCAAACTCAGGTCATTTTGTTTTCAAGGTTTAATCCTTGAGCAATCTATCCCTCCAGCCTCTACCATTAGTGTTCAATTTTAAAATTCATATATTCAGTCTGGTTCCTTCCTATTCTCCAGACTTCCACATGCACCTACCTTTTGAGCATTTGATTGGGTGGACAGTAGCCCTCTTACAGTAAATCAATCAAAATCCAAAGAATAGAAAAAAGAAACTGTCCAAATTTACTGCCGTCCCTAACCCTTTTTTAACTCCTGAATTCTAAACATTGTTTCAATAATTCTGAAAATTGTGTTTCAATAATACATTTCCAATCTGTGGGTCCAGATTCAGACATTTCTACCCATCCAATGTTACTGATTTGGTTCAAAGTTGCTATCTCACCTAGATTTTTTAACCAGTCACTTGCAATAAGTATACTGTTTCTTGCCAACTTCTACAGATTATTCTCATCAATCTTCAGTTAAAAAACTCTAATAGTTTCTAAGTTAACTTGTTTAAAATCATAGACTTGCCCTTCTTACCTTTTATCTCTCCTTAAGGCCCACTGAATTTGTCACTTTTTCCTTTCTTAAAAGTGGCAGAAAAAAAATTCTTAAAGAATGGTCCAATCTCAGATAAAAAGTAACCATTTTGCAAATGGGTGATAGATCCCTCCCTCACTGTGGTTTCCCACTTTTATTACATCTACCTTTGAATGTGCTTTTATCACAAGACTCTAGTTTAACAGCTTTTTGTCTCTGGCCAGGGGGTAACATACAATGCCCACCAGGATGGAGTGAAGGGCATTGCAGGAGCAGCAAAACTGCAAAAGAAAATCAACAAACCACAATCCAGAACTTCAGAGACTCTATATCAACCACCTAGAACTAGGCCAGCTTAATCTCTCCCCATCTTGAAGCTCAGGGAAATTTGTGGAAGAGGGGGCGGTAAGAGTGTAAGAGCAAAAGGATGGGAGGAGCAATGATATGTAAGATACTCCATACAAGTTAGAGCTGAAGCAATCATAATTGGACTTTGCATGCCTTGCGCATTGTCCAACACACTGTTGACCTCACAAAATCTAGCATCTGCTAAAGGCACCAAGATTCTTGGAGGCAAGGGATTGGCAGCCACAGCAGTGTTCCTATACCTAAGGGGAACACGGGAAAGGGTTCAGGGAAAGGCCACTGGGTCCTTGTACGTCATCGGAGAGGAGGGCCCAGAGGAAAATCAGAAATGCACAAGAAAGGACTCTCTGGGAATTGGGGCGGGAGGCACTGGGGGATGGGGAGGGAGGGGGGTGGGGAAGGGGAGGAGGGGGTCCGGGGGGAGGAGGAGGGAGGGAGGGAACTGGTGTACCTAATAAGTTTGTATGAGCTGAAATAATAATAAAAATGTATTAATAAAAAAAAAGAATGGCCCAATCTATAATTCCTCCATGGAGGTGTTAAAGTAAATTCAATAGAAGAAATATAAAATTTCCATTTTTAAAATTTCCATTACAAAGGAAAATAATAATTTTTCCCCTTTTTTTTTCCCAATCATATAAGCTCAATAGGTACCCTGACCCTCTCCTTCCCTACACCACTCCCCAGTCCCCCCTTGCATTGTCCCCCCCTCTTCCCCTACCTTTCACCTACCTTTCTCCTTTCTCCCCTTCTCCCAATGCCTACTCCTTCCCTCCCCATCCCCTGGAGCATCCTTTTGTGTGAATGCCAAACCTCCTTCTGAGTACCTTACCCTAGTGAGGTGTAAGAACTCAGTGGCATAGTCCAGAGCCTTTCTTGGGCTCCCCGTTAATATGGGAACACTATTGTGACTGTTAATCCCATGCCTCTAAGGATCCTACTGCCTGTGATCCATGCTAGACTTTGGGGGGGGTCATTGACATGTCAGTCATTGTGTAGGCCATGTAAAGTCTGATTATGGCTACTGCAGCCTTAAATTGTGTGGAGTATCTTGCATATGAGGTTCCTTCCCATCTTTAGGCTCTTATAATTTTGCCGCTCCCTCTTCCACAAGGTTCGCTGAGCTTTAAGATGGGGAGAGATTTGGCTGATCCAGGTGATTAATGTAAGGTCTTAGGTGTTCTGAATTACGGTTTGTTGTTTTCAGTTTTGCTTTTCCTGCGCAGCCCTTGGTTCCATCCTGATTGGTACTGAAGGTCACCTCCTAACCAAAGGTTAAAGTTTTTTTAAATGAAGATCTTAATATAGATTCAAAGCTAGATGGTATAGGAGTAGGAGACCACAGTGAGGGTGGGGTCATTGTCCCATTTGCAGGATAGTTAGCATCTGTCTGCCAATCCTTATACCCTATTCCAGTGTTGAGATCAAACCTCTTTAGTCGCAGGTGACCAGGAAGGGAAGTGAGAGTGAGCTTCACCAGATGTCTCACTACTTACTTCCAATACTTGACAGTGACCTATTTTCTCTACTGAAGCCTGATCTCCTCTCTCCTTTTATCTGAGGGTGGTCTCCTTCCCCTTCCCTCTTGTTGATAATCTTTGCAAAAATCATAAATTTTTAAATGAAGCAATACTTTGAGAGTTGCATTTAATTGTTAAAAATAATGCATAGATACATAAATTATGTAGTATTTCCTTACTTTCATTCATAATTAAGAATATAAATACTGTGAAATTGAGTGTAAAAAGAAATAAATTTATTATTGAAACATATTGTCAATTTAATTGTTATAGTTATTCATCCTCTTATAGAATATATTTTCTATTTAATGAAACTTATTTTATAGAAGGAGAAAACCTTAAGAAATTAAGTAGGAGGAAGAAAAACTTTACCTGATTCAGTTCCTGCATTCTTTTTGGATTTGCTATAGACAGAAAAGATCTGATGAAAGGAAAATCTGATGAAAAGAATGCATTTCATTTGATATTTAGTTATGAATTTAGTAGGAAAAAAGATAAACATAATTAGTAATAGGATAAGCATTCTGAAGCATGTCTCAAATTATCAACAGTGAGTTTGTGTTTTAAGTCATAAAATCACTATGCATCTAAATTTAAAGTCATTTTTTTCTCACACAAGTCTCAGAAATGCGTACTAATTACTCATGCTAAATATTTTTGAAATTTTAGATAATTGCTAGATCTTGTTCATTCTTCTAAAAAATGACTATTTTACCTAAGTATATCGTTGAAATTTGATAACTACATAGTGTCTGAATATCACTTACCTGAAATAAGAAATTAAAGTGATCATTAAAATTAAGGATATTTTATATCTAAAATTAAGTATAGCAAAACTAATTAGAAGCACAAGGAGAAACAGATGTTTATAGAGATATTTCTGGCATTTCAGTTAGCTAGCATGACATTAAATTCATTGGTTTGACAGAAGAATATTACCATTTCTTATTTCCCTTATTTCTTATCATTAGAATAAAAGTAAGCATGGAAATTGTTTTATCTTATTAATTTTTACTTAAAAATTGACTTATCTTGATACCATAATTATTTAATTTTACAGGTCCTACATTAAATAGAAAGCTAGTATTCCTAAAGTATCTATTAATTATAAGCTAAGGTATGTACTTCTTCATAGACACACATGTAAAGCAAAAATGTTATTCTGTGTACAGACAATAAAGGAGCATTTTACTGTTTTCTGTGTACTTATCAGTAATTTCTTAACTTTAGAATAATATTTAGGAGAGAAGGTATTATGTATTTTTATTACCTATTTTATTATTAATATTTAATGAGATCTTTATGTACATTCTCTTATTTTATTGCTCTATTCAGATGAGTTCATGTTGGGAGCATATGACTTCTTTCAAAGAAATTCTTTCCTCTCTTTGCTAAGTACTGTTCATAATGGTTGAGCAAGAATGAAGTGGCTGGGGGCTGGAGAGGTGGCTCAGGGGTTAAGCCTTTGCCTTGCAGGTGGAAGGTCCTGAGTTCGGATCCTAGACCCCACGTATAGACGCCGGGCAGTAGCGGGGGCGGCCTGCGTTTCTGGTCCTGGTAGGGCGGAGCCTGTGAATCCCGGGGCAGAGTAAACAAGGAGGAGGTGGAGGCGGTCCATGGTGGTTCCCGAATTTGTCCGTGGTTCTACACACACACACTCATACACACATGCACGCACGGACGGGCATACACGCACAACTGAATGAAAAAAAAAAAAGAATGAAGTGGCTGAAGTAAACAAGGAATAGTAGACCTGAACCTCTTAAAGGCTTTAGGGTTTCTTATACATTGCAATGATTCTTTTACACCAAAATTTTAAGTTGCCTAACTTTCCTATGTGTCATAGTTAGGCACAGGTGTCAACTTGACTGTTGAGGGTTTTGAGCTTTGGACACATTTGTGGAGAATTAGTGGTTGAGTTAGGCCTAGAGCAAACCTGCAGGAGATTGTCTAGCTGATGGGGAAGGCCCAGCCCATGGTGAGTGGGATTAGGCCCTGGAATAAATCATGGAGAGCTGGTGTTGAGAGTTGGCATCCTTTTGTTCACTTGGGCAGACATGCTGGTCAGGAAAGTGAGGAGAGTCTCAGCCATTACGTACAGATGGTGTGACCAGTTCCCTGGGCCCTAGTGTTGGTGCATGCTCTCTTGTCAAGCTGGATGGAGAACTGTAACCCACCTGTTGTAAGAAAATAAATCCCTTGTTCCCTTATGCAGTTAGTTGGATTTATCAGCACCATGCAGGCAAGTTGCAGCACTGTGCATGTATCCAAATTGGCAGACTACAGTGTTTTGTTTGTATATTGTTTAGAATATATGTATTTTTCCAATTTGTACTTCTATTTCACTTACTATCAGACTATTTTCTTCTCACTTTCCTTTTCTTTTGGAACAAGGCCTCATTGTTAGTTAGTTTTTTGTAGAACTCTGGATTCAGCTATCAGAAGCTGACAATAAGAAACTCACTTCATTTTGGAGTCATTTTGCCATAGACAACTGTGATGCCTCTTAGTAGTAATATATTATAATAAATAAGCAATGATTATAAATAAGGAATCACTTTTTAGGTGTTTTCAGGTCTTTAAATTGTGAAAACAGAACACTGAGTTTTGAAGACATAAGTTATTTGTAGCATAACTCTTCTATTGCATTTTTTAAATTGAGGGACCATTGTCCCTCTAGCAGTTTCTGACAGCTAAAGTGACTCTGTTATTGATGCCAGACAGTTAGTAATGAAATGAGACACTCTAAGAAAGACTGAAACATGGTCACCTGAGTTTTAGATTCCTTATTTATCTTTAGTTATTTGCTATCTTGCATGAAGAAAAATCCAGCGGATTAGTAATAGCAATGTGATAAATAGATTAACATTTTAAAAAACTTAACAAGCTTTGATTTAAATTTCTTCCTGTAGGATTTTAATTATCTTTCGATTTATGGAATTTTGGTCTATTTTGATTATTTTCCTACTCTTTAGAATCCACAGTGTAAAGAGAGTCAGGAATAGACGTAAAAATGAATTTTTACATGTTAAATCTGTTTTAAACAATTGCGCCATACAGGTAAGTATGTGTTAACTTTACTCATACGAGTAGAGAGACGTGTCTGTCTTTATTTTAGTAAGATTTGTGCAAAAAACAATCGGCAAAAAAAAAAAAAAACAAAAAAAAACCCTATGAAAACAACAACAACAAAGCCAAACCGTGTCCTTAAGGTCAAAATTGAGAGAATCTTAGCAAGATTTAATTAGTAAGTTTTGAATATTGGGAAAAGCTGATAGATTAACATTTGCATTGAAAACTAGAATTCATTATCCTCTTTTAGTATTCTTTTAGAAAGTAATATCTTTTTATAATCTGGTGATAACAGCCAAGGAAATTAAAAATTGAAGAGTGCTTGTGTGATTCATTTATTTATTTATTTCAATCTCCAGGCACTTCTTGCCCCCATTTTGGATACTTGCATGCATGTATTTTTGATTCATTTTAATTCATTTTAGTATAGAATAGTTTTCAAACACTAGAGAGCCTATGATTTTGATTTTCTTTCCCATTTATTTTTATTGTAAAATATTTTTTCTTCATATACTTTTTAACCTGGAGCATTTTAGCTGCTTGTTCCTCATGAATTTTGTGGAGTAAGTGTGCATTTTCTTCAGTCACATGCATATGTACGTTCACATAAATGGTTCATCTTTTCATAGGACAAAGCTTTTGCAACCTGAAAGCTCTCGTTCTTTAGCTGTCTCTGTTTACAGTCTCCTGCTGGCTGCTACATCATCAAAGCCTCATCAGGCCTGAGGGAATGCTCCTGGGAAGCCTGGTCCTTAGGGAATAGCAAAAAACACACCTTGTAAATGCAGTGTTCCTGCTCTATTAAGAAGGGTAAAAATAAATTTGACTAAGAAAATTCATGCTTGTAATTTTGCTTCTGTGGGATTAAAGAACTTTCGATATGTGTACTTTTTTCCAAAATAAAAGGAAATAAAACCTTCCATCTGTTAATACAGATCTAAATATGCCTTTAAAAACTAAAAATTAGGCCTACAGGCGCGGGCGAGGATGAGCGAGGCGGACGGGCTGCGGCAGCGCCGGCCCCTGCGGCCACAGGTCGTCACGGACAACGAGCAGGCTCCGGAGGCCAAGGACGCAGGTCTGTCTCCATGAAGAAGATCCATGCAGATCTAGTGCTTCAGAGGTTTCCAAACAAGTGGGTGTATGCAGCTGTGATACTTAATCCTGGGTGTCAAATAAGTCAGATCAGCTGAGACTACTTGAAGAGATTATCTGGATCAACACTTTTACAATGCAAGACCAGCCTTAGAACTCATGGGAACCTCCTAGCAGTGGACCATATAAAAGGTACCATAGAACAAGAGACAATGAAGAAGAGTGACTCTTCAGGAATCCTACAGCCTTCAATTGTGACCTGCTAGCCGACCTGATGTCTGCTGTGACTCAGCCTGCCTGTGGCCACCAGGCATATCACTTCTCCCATGGAAGTCTCTTTCTCCCCTCTGGAACTGTAAATTGAATAAATCTCCCTTTCTCCATTAAGTTGTTTGATTTTGAATGCTTTCTCACAGCAATAGTTGAAAGGTTACTTTCAGTATTTGTCCCTGGAGTGGGGTATTGCTGTGAGATTAAGAGCATCTGGTATTATAACATGAATCTGTGAGGCTAAGAGAAGTTGGAACCAAGAAGCATGGCCAATCCTGCTATGTGGCTACTGTGCCTGTGGAACTGTTTGTTTGGAGAAATATGGAGAACTTTGGGACTTTGTGCTGGGAAAGTCTTTGCATGCATCTTGGCAGTGGGGCCAAATGGGCCTTTCTTGTGAAATTGCCAAAGAGAGCAATGCTATGAGTCTCAGATTTTGATCGTCCAGAGGGGAACAGAGACTGTGTTTGCAATTGAATGAGTAACAAATGGAGTCATGTGTTGGCAGAGAGTTTAGTGAATTTTTGCCCTTGTTCTGAAAGTTTTCCTGAGGTTAAACTGGAGTGCTTAGTGGAGGAAATTTCAAAGTAATGTAGTCTTGACAATGTGATATGGCCTACTTTTTAGTTGTCTTTGAGTTATGAAAAAGAGCAAAGAATCAGGCAGAAAGAAGAAACTGTATTGTTGATGAAAATGCAACGGAAAATATAGTCAAACCAAGAAGCAGAGGATAAAATGTTGGCTGTTAAAGAGATTAGCTCCAGTAGTAAATCAAAGCCTGCTCTCAATTTGGATAATAGAAGGGCAAGATTCTCAGAGGAGACTCCTACCCATAAGAATGCAAATCCTTTAGGAAAGAATGAACTGAAGGGTGAAGTTCCAAAGCAAAGTTCTGTTTCTCCCCTAAAGCAACTGCCCAGTAGAAAAAGAGAATTTTTGTAATATATGTCAGCACAGAGAAACTAAATCAGGTGTGATTCAAGGGGGCCAATCTCTAACCCTAGTCTACATCAGACCTGGCATCATTGTCCATATGGTTCTGGTTTTAGAGCCACAAAGATGCAAGAGGGAGGAAGTCATGGATCTCTCCTCCAAAGTTTCAGAGAAATGGGAAAATCCAGGCAGCATGTGGCAGAAAGCCTGCGGTTTACAGACTCAAGAAGGGCAGTTTGTGCTGTGGAGTTAAAGCCTGGTTTGCCATTGAGAAATAAAGATGTTAGAGATATCCGAGACAACATGGGATATCTGCCAAGGTCAGCTGTATACCCTGGAAGCAGTCAGCAAAGAGGGATGTGTTCCTTGAGCGGTTGCATTGGAGTGGAGGAACCGAAGCCCTTTGGAACTGAGATGTTTTCAATGAGAGGCTTACCTGTTGGACTAGGAACTACAGGATTGTAGTTGATCCTGATGGTTTTCCATGTCATTATAGCCTGATCTTTCCTGGATATGACCCCATTCCTTCCTTTTGGAATGGGAATGTTTATTTTGTGTCATTGCATGTTGGAAGTATATAATTTGTCTTCTGATTTTATATGAGGCTTTGGCTTATAGCCTTTTGGGCCTGTATTGGTACCACTAATGTAGTCTGTACTGAGACTTTTAAAGTTGGACTGAGTATGGCTTGCACTAAGAAGATATTTATGCTATGTAATATAATGTTAATCTGTATTTATGTGATAAAACATTGAAATCTACATTATGATGTTGTGCTATGGGACACTATTTCTCAAGAGACATTGTCACTTATCCTGGGAAAAATAATGAGTATGCTATTGTACTTGGATAGCTACAATATATTAGGCAGAATTATGAATCTTACTCTTTTATGTGGAGATTAAGAATGGCCTAAGGAAATGTGATCTGGTGTCAAGTTGACAAGGGGTGGACTTGTGATAATTAATGCTGGGTGTCAACTTGACACTGCCTGGTCTTAACTAAGATCAGCTGTGACCACCTGAAGAGATTATCTGTATCAATACATTTACAATGCAAGACCACCCCTTGAACTCATGGGAACCTCCTACGAGTGGACCATATAAAAAGTACTGTAGAACAAGAAGCAATGAAGAAGAGAGACTCCAGGAATCCTACAGCCTTCAATTTTCACCAATTAGCCTACCTGATGTCCTACTGTGACTTGGTCCGTCTACAGTCACCAGCTATGTCACCTCTGCCATGAAAGAGAGTTTCTCCCCTCTGGAACTGTAAGTTGAATAAATCTCCTTTTTTACTCTTAAAAAAAAAACTAAAAATTAGAATGAGAAACATTTTTCCCTTTTCCTTCAAATTCACGGACGCTGGTTTTCATGACTTTGATTGTCTTGTTCGCTTGCTCCCGTTTGCCTGACTAGTGTATCCTTTTTCCATGTGATTCTTTTTAGATTGTGCTTGCCAAAATGAACTCAATATAGTCATACACAATGGACATGCATTGAATTCTCCTGATATTAAAACAGCAAAAGACTAGTCATCTAAAATTACTACCAAGTTGTCTAGAATACTTAATAGAACTTCTGTGAAGAGAAAAGCCCCAGGGCACACTATGTAAATTAGAAGAAAAAAGATTATTTCCATATCAAAAAGATATTTTTATTTTCTGTCTCTCTGTTTCTATGTGAAGTGTTTTGTGTGTGTGTGTTTGTATGTGAATGTTGACTTTGTTTTCATGTGTGTAGGTGAGAAGTTGATATTGATAATTTCCTCTATTGCTATCTAGATCGATCTATCTCTCTCTCTCTCTCTCTATCTATCTATCTATCTATCTATCTATCTATCTATCTATCTATCTATCTATCTATCTATCATCTATCTATCTATCATCTATCTATCAATCTATCTATCTATCCTCTATCTATCTATCATCTATCTATCTATCTATCATCTATCTATCTATCTATCTATCTATCTATCTATCTATCTAATCTATCTATTTTTGAGTCTGACTGAGACTCTGTTGAGCCATCTTTTGGGCCCCAACTTTGCTTCTTTTTCCACTGGGTAAAACATCTTCTTTCCCATCTTGTTTCTTCCTCAAAGGTGGTAGAAATTCTTCATTTTTTGTTTCCTCAACAGCAGAGACAAGTATCTTGAGTTTTGAGATATTCTTTGTTTTCTCTTTAGTCTCTCTCTCTCTCTCTCTCTCTCTCTCTGTATGTATGAAGGTAGAACTGAGCATCCCATTTCCCCATTATCATCCTAATAAGTAAAGGGCAAATGTCTCTTAGAAACTAATAAGATTAGTTAGTTTAATAGTGTCTGGATTTGGTGAGATTCCTGGGGGAAATTTCAGTTTTTGGGGTTTGTTATTTTAATAGTCTGGTAGCCAGAGTGAGCTCGCAAGCTTTTCGTTCAGAATATTTTGTGTCTGTGCTGTATACTCACACTATGACATATGTAAAAACTTGAAAATACTATGCTTAGTGAAGTAAGCTATACACAAATAGTAGATACTGTACTATGCTATTTATATGAGATAACTTAATAAGCACATTTGTAGAATCAGAAAATTTAATGAAAGTTACTAGTGAATAGAGCGGAGAAAGAATAGGTACACAGTTTTTGTCATATATGATTTCATATATGATGAAAAAGTCTTTCAGAAATGTATAATGATTATGGTAATAACAGTAAATGAATTCAATGCCCTCGAATATGCATTGGCAAATGGTTAGGTGACTTGGATATTGATATATATACATAATATATAATCTGCATAATAAAATATCAGCATTTGTATCTGTGATTTGGAGTTAGTACAGTTAAATATTTTTCTTTGCATTACAGAGGAGATTGACACCCAATTAATATTCTGCATCCATTGGAAAAGGGGCATGAGTGCAGCAAATTAAGGATGTTAGAGTGGATTATAATGGCTAGGGAAGGCATGATGAAGACATACAGAATCGGAACAGAACACTGAAAGAGTTTAGTATTGCTTATCTGAGAAAAGTTAAATCTTGGTGAGGGAAGCATGGTACATACATATTGCATGTTGTTGTTTGCTAAAGTAATGGTATAGGATACATTTGAGCAACTGAATGATAAAAAGTAGTATGAGACTAGGACAAAGCTACTTTATATATACTTTGTAGGTATGGAATATTAGTATGAAGAGTTTGGATGTTTATCTCAGTTAGGAATTAGGAGGCATTGGTGTATTGAGAGAGAGAAATCAGTCAATAAAGTACTTGCTACATTAACATGAAGTCCTGAATTTGATCCACAGCATCCTGGTTAAAAGCCAGAAATGGTGATGGGTGTTTGTAATCTTAGTGCTGGGTAGGCAAGACAAGAGTATCCCAGGGTCTCAGTAAGGATCTTTAGGGCCCGCTGACCAAACCAAATAAACAGATAAAAAAATAATTACTGGTCTCAGACAGGTATCCTGTCTCAAAAAGGAAGGTGGGTGGTTCCTGGGGAATGATATTAGAAGCCGACCTCTGGGCTCCACAAACATGTCTACACATATGCACATGCACAAAAATGTGCAACTGCGTGCTGCCGGGTTCACCAGCAGGTAGAGGACTGGTCCTTCTGACCCTCCCTTGGGCTGAGCGGGATGCTGAGTGTCAGTGGCCCTTTTCCCTGGAGAAACAGCACACTAAGCCGGGAGAACAGTCAACGCAGTATCTCATTTATTGCAAGTCCATAGCCATCTTATAAAGATAGAAACCCCAAGAGGAATTCGGGGAAACGGGCAACCAATCATCTTAAAGGTCAAGCCAGCACTCAGGCTGTATGTAGCGAAATTTCCTCAAAACATCCTGAGCCTACTGACTTCCTCCATCCTGAGCCGCCTCCTCCCACCAGGCCCCTTGCTAGGGCCTGTTAGGTCCAACAGCATGCACACGAACACACAGACCTACTTGTACGTACATACACTCACCAACTAAAAAAAGAGCAGAGAGATGGTGTGACACATTCATGATTTTATTGATAGAACAAAAGAACGAGACATGTCCTTTAGGGAACATTAAAGTGAATTTAGGGCACATTATATAAGAAATCAGAATAAATTATTTTCTCTTTCTGAATCTAATGTTAGTAGCTCAGTGACTCCAGGGAAATCTCACCCTTTTTTATCTTCAAATTTCTCATTTGTGAAGCAAAGGGAACAAGTGTTTGTTATGATGGAATTCAATTAAAGAACACTTTAAAGTGTATTTAGAACTTTTTCATAGTAAAATATGAAATGAAAAAAGACTTCATAAAAATTTCTGTGGAATACAATCCCACTAAAAACTAAAACTTTTTATAAAGAAAAATATGCATAGTAATTCAAATCAGGAGATGTTTAAAGGAGTGATTATTTCATTATTTGTGATTTTTTTAACTTTCTAAATATAATTTCCATATACAATATTTAAACTAAAATGAATATCAATTAGAAGTAAATATGGATGTTCTTAAAGATGAGGACTCAGTTCTAGAATTCTGAATTCTAGAATTTTTATTGACAAGTACTGCTAAAGATTTAAAGTAGGAGGATGATGCAGTGCCTACAAAGTAAGATGTCTGAAGGCACCACAGGGCAACTGACAGAAACCAGAAGATCTGATTAGTAACTGGAGAATTATAAGTCAGCTTCTGTGGCACCATTGATCCAGAGAGGCCGTAGCCCCAGCTCCCAGGAGGTCTGGTTATAGACAAGCCTGGACAAGAACAACATGTCCCGGACATGTCCCATTAGAGGAACCATACAAGTGGAGGGATGGACAACCAATAGGAAGGAGGGGTGGACAACCAATGGGAAGCGGTCATCTAACTTGTCTCTACAATGGACACCTAGTAAACAGCTAAATGATTGGTGGTCCCCCAGCTCCTAGAGGTGGCCATGCCTGATTGGACCCCTGACCCTATATAAGCTCAAGGACTTCCTGAAACAAATGAGTCTGCAGCAAACTCGTCCTTTGCCTGCTGTTTCTGGCAGGATTGGGAGTCAGTGGTGACTGCTCCGACTCGGCCCCTTAACTCGAGGCCCCTGTTTCCCCTCCTTTCCCCTGCTGGCCCTGGCGGGGATTCGGCAACATGGTTGGTGATTCTTGTTCTTTCCTTCAGGTTTTTCACGGAAGAGGAGTTCTCCACTCCTTTATCCAGCCTACCTGAACTCAAACTAACGTTTTGGCTTTGGCTCCTTTTTGGAAACTTTGAAGGTTTTTAAAACTATTTTAAACCATGTATTCTCTCCATATTAGTTATTCCAAAGTTTTTATTCCTTTCTTAAGATGTGCTTATCACATTATTCTGTTACTTTCCCTCATGGTTTCAATTTCTTAGTGTGAATGTGCTCTGTATCCTTTACTCTCTCTCATGTGCTGTGTGTAGTGACTAATGGTGCCCTGCTTCACCTGAAAAAAGTACTTCACTTTGGAGGATGAGTCGCACTATCACTATGAAAATTTTGTAGCAGTGTGAGAGTACCCCAAAACCAGTCTTCTTTTTTCAACTTCAGATCTTTATTTAGGGAGTAGCAAGGTCTAGTAATCCCTGGGTTTAATTGCTAACTTATTCTTCCATTTCCCAATGGAAAGACAATGACCACAACAGAAGACTTTACATTTTTAAACACAGGCTTTCATAGTGTAGGTGTATTATCCATCCTAGGGTATATATTAATGAACTTTTTGTTACTTCAATTTGGTCTTGAAAATGTTTCAGTTTTTATTTCATTCATTTAATTAATTTTTTCTTTAACCTTCCATTTTTAGAAACATCATGACTTTGAATTTAATTATCCTTTTGTTATTTAATTCTAAAACATTCCATACTTCTTGCCTTAACTGTTTTAAAAACCACACACACAACTTAGTAATTAATGCAATAGGCCAACTTCCATCCTATTCTTCAGTTTATCTGATTGCTCTAACTTTATAATTGTCATTTAAAATATACTACATACATCTTTTGCATTTCAAAAATTATCTTCAATAGTAACTACATATTCAATGTAGTTATTTCTGAGAATATTTCTCTGAATATGGGAATATATGTGTATATTTATAATGTATAAGTGCCCCTTGGAGACCAAGGATGATTTCAGGAATCATTCTGGATTGCTTCTACCTCCTTTTTGCTTCTCTCCGGGATTTCCCTGGCTCTTCCCACCAGTGCCTGAAATGCAGGCTGCAGCCTTTCAGCCTGGCATATTTTACATGGGACCTAGGATTCGAACACAAGGCCTTTTGTAGTGTGAGGCTGAGACTTAACCCCTGAGCTATCTCTCCAGCCCCCTACTTTTTTTCTTTATAGTGTAATTCCAAGAACACAATCATGAATCCTGCCACTACTTTCATGGAACACAAGGGATCTAGGGACCATTTCACCAATGTAGTGCTCAAACCAACAGGCCTGTATCATAATCTGAATATTAAAAAGCAAGTTTGAATAGATGATACTTCCACTCACTACATACATCATACCATCTTTGGAAAAGGACACTGGCTCTTACTACAGTGTTGTGACCTTAAGCTGCAATACTTAACAGTAGTATACAAACATACTACAAAGGTTTTAACAGAATTTGCCTTTTCTTTAAACTTTTTTTTCACAGTCAAAACAAAGGAATGTTGAAATCACTTAGTAAGCTTATACACTTGAAAAATTAGATACTTCAATTGAGAATAAAGTTCATATTATGAAACCAATATATTTTGATTTCAAAATGTGACAAGTTTTGTAGGATAATTTTTCATCAGGTTAGTTTGATATCAAATCCATTTTAAGGCATGTTGTGGCAGTACAGTAATGGTGGGATTATAAAACTTGCAGTCTGGTTTTATAAACTGAGTATTAAGCCTACAGTGTTTTGGATGGTAGAAGGGACATTCCATTTTCTTACAAGCTGGGAAGTAATGGCAGATTCAAAACCAGTTTTAATGTTGATTTTTCTCTGTAGGGATTTCTAGAATTTTCCAGTAGTGTTTAACAGAAGGAAAGTAAACTGAAACTAATAAATGGAGAAGGAACATGAGGCAAAGTCAAGGAAAAAAAAGTGAAGGGTTTCAGGTCGATTACATATTTCTCAGCCAAGGAGTTCTCTGAGTTATAGTCATCAAACAATTTATTTTCCACCCAGAAAGACTTCTCTCAATGAAATGTCATACTACCAATAATTATCCATGAGATGTGAGTTTTAATTGACTTTGGAAAACTTATGGCCATCCTGTCCAGAATGGACACTATGAGGATTTTGATTTAGGCTTGCTTCTATAGTATTACCAAAGTATGTTCATTTAATTTTTTGTGTTTGATTTGTAAATTAATTGAAATACTTCTTGATTTGTGTTGCATCTTGTTGTTACTCATTGGCTCCATCCTGATGGGTATTGGATGTCACCCTTGCAGTCCTTGATGGTGGTCTATTTTCTCTGCTGTAACATGGTCCCCTCTTCTCCTTGTTTCTGGCGGGGCCCTCCTTGCCTATCCCTCCTGTTTATAATCTTTGCAATTACTGTAGTTATTACAGAGATTTGTCTTTGAGTGTCTCTAAGGGAGTTTGGTACTGGATCCAACTATTAGGGAGTACATACCGTGCTTAATTTTCCATGTCTGGGATACTTCACTCAAATAATTTTTTCTAATTCATTCATTTCCCAGCAAATTGCATTAATTCATCATTTTTGATGGCTGAGTAGTACTCCATTGTGTAGATGTACCATGTTTTTCTTATCCACTTGTCAACTGTTGGACATTTGGGTTGATTCCATGACTTTGCTATTGTAAACAGTGCTGCTATGAACATGGTTGTGCTTGTGCTATCGAGGTGAATTTTTGCTGTATGGGGGGTTATTCCCAAAAGTGTAATAGCAGGGTCATATGGCATTTCAATCTTTAATTTTTTTAAGAATCTCCAGACAGCTCGCTAGAGTGGTTGTATGAGCCTGCATTCCCACCAGCAATGTAGGAGAGTTCCCCTCTCTCCACATCCTCTCCAGCATTTGTTGTTGTTTGTATTGTGAATTTTTGCCATCTTGACCGGCTTGAGATGATATCTCAGGGAAGTTTTGATTTGTATTTCCCTGATGGCTAAGAATATGGAGCATTTTTAAAGCTATTTGTTAGACCTTTTTATTTCGTCCCTGGTAAATTTTCTTTTAAGTTCCAAGGCCCATTTTTTAATTGGGCCATTTGTTTCCCTGGTGTTTAGTTTTCTAAGTTCTTTGTGCACTCTGGATAATAGAGCTTCATCATACATGTGGTTTGTGAAGATTTTCTCCCATTTTGTGTGTTGCCTTTTTGCTCAAGTTACAATCTCTTTATCTGAACAGAAACTCTTTAATTTCACAAGATCCCATCTATTGAGTGTTAGATGTAGTGACTGTACTATTGGATGTCTGTTTAGCCCAATCATCTTGAGGGAGTTCCCTACCCTTTCAGCTATGGTTTTTATAGTCTCTGGCTTTATATCAAGGTCCTTGATCTATTTGGAATTAGTTCTTGTACATAGTGACAAGTACGGGTCCAGTTTTAATCTTCTGCATGTGGAGATCCAGTTTTGCCAGCACTATTTGTTGAAGATGCTGTTCTTTTTCCATTGGATTTTTTGGGCCCCTTTGTCAAAGACCAAATGGCTGTAGTTCTATGGGCTTATATCTGGGTCTTCAACCCTTATCCATTGATCTGTGTGTCTATTTTGGAGCCAATACCAGGCTGTTTTTACAACTATGGATTTGTAGTATAGACTAAGGTTTGGTATGGTGATACCTCCAGCCCTGTTTTTGTTACTCAGGATTGTCTTTGCTATCCTGGGTCTTTTGTGCCTCCATATGCATTTTGAGATTGTTTAGTCAACTTCTTTGAAGAATTGCTTTGGGATTTTAATTGGTATAGCATTGAATTTGTATATTGCCTTTGGTAGGATGGTCATTTTTATGATGTTGATTCTGCCAATCCAGGAACATAGGAGGTCTTTCCACCTTCTGGTGTCTTCTGCAATTTCTTTCTTTAGGGTTTTAAAGTTTTCATTGTAAAGGTCTTTTACCTCCTTGGTTAGGTTTATACCAAGGTATTTCATTTTTTTAGGGGCTATAGTTAATGGGATTGTTTCTCTCAGGGCTTTTCCACTTCTTTCATTCTGGGCATGTAGGAAGGCCTCTGATTTTTGTACATTTATTTTGTATCCTGCCACTCTGCTGAACTTCTGTATTAGTTCCAGGAACTTCTTGGTGGAGTTTTTGGAATCACTCAGGTATAAGATCATGTAATCTGCAAGTAGGGATAGCTTGACCTCTTCCTTGCGGATTTCAATCCCTTTTATGCCCCTTTCTTGTCTTATGGCTTCAGCTAAGACTTCAAGTACAATATTGAAAAGAAGTGGTGAGAGTGGACAGCCTTGTCTAGTTCCTGATCGAAGTGGGAATGTTCAAGGTTTTCCGCATTGGATATAATCCTTGCTGTTGGCTTGTATACAGCTTTTATTATATTGATAAAGGTTCTTTCCATTCCAACTGTCTATAGGGTTTTGATCATAAAGGGCTGTTGGATCTTGTGAAAAGCTTTTTCTCCATCTATTGAGAGTATCGTGTGGTCTTTAACTTTGGACTGGTTTATATGGTGAATTACATTTATAGATTTGCATATGTTGAACCAATGTTGTGTGCCGGGGATAAAGCCTACTTGATCCCCATGAATGATCTTTTTGGTATGTTTTTGAATCTGATTTGCTAAGACTTTGTTGAGAATTTTTGCATCTGTGTTCATCAGAGAGACTAGCCTATACTTTTCTTTTTTACGTGAGTCTTTATTAGGTTTTTGGGATTAAAACGATATTAGCTTCATAGAAGGAATTTGGTAGTGTTCCTTCCTTTGCTATTTGATGGAACAGTTTAAGGAGTGTTGGTGTTATTAGCTCCTTAAATGTCTGGTAGAACTCTGTGCTGAATCCATCTGGTCCAGGACATTTTTTGGTGGGAGGATTTGAGGTTACTTCCTCGATTTCCTCATATGTTATATGACTATTTAAATAATTCACAATTTCCTGATTCAATTTAGGTAAGTTGTGTTTACTTAGGAATTCGTCCATCTCTTTTGTGTTGTCAAATTTTACAGAGTATAAGTTTTTGAAGTATGACGTTATAATTCTCTGGATTTCTTTCATTTTCATTTTGTTAATTTGGGTTTTCTCTCTCTTGATTTTGGCTAATTTAGCTAGGGGTGTATCAATCTTATTGATTTTTTTAAAAAAACCTGCTTTTTGACTGTTTGATTTTCTGTATTGTTTTCCTAATCTTGATTTCGGATATTTCTCCCCTTATTTTGCTAATCTCTCCTGTTCTATTGCTTTTCGGATTGGAGTGATCTAGTGTCTCTAAAGCTTTAAGCTTTGTTATTTATTTCTGATGTTTCCATTTTTTTTATATAGGCATTAAGAGCTATGAACTGTTCTCTTAGGATAGCTTTTATTGTATCCCAGAGATTTTGGTAAGTTGTATTTTCATTATCCTTCACTTTCAGGAAATCTTGAATTTCCTTTTTAATTTCTTCCTGAATCCAGTTCTCATTCAGCATCATAGTGTTAAGTTTCCAGGAGTTAGTGTATTTTCTGTTCATTTATTGCATTGTGGATGTCAGGCTTCAGGCTGTGGTGGTCTTATAAGGTACAGGGTAGAATTTCAACTCTCCTGCTTATGTGGAGATTCATTTTGTGGCTCAATATGTGATCTATTTTCGAGAAAGTTCTGTGTGCTGCTGAGAAAAATGTGTATTCTTTGGTGCGTGGATGAAAATTTCGACAGAGATCTGGAAGGTCCATTTCAGTAATGGTTTGATTACGTTCCAAAGTGTCTCTGTTAAGTTTTTTTACCTGTTTATCTATCCCATGTTGAGAGGCGGTGTTGAAATCCCTAAGAATTATCATTTTGGAGTTGATTCCTTGTTTTAGACATTGTAGGGTTTTCTTAATGAATGTGGAGGGGCCTGTATTGGGTGCATATATGTTCAGTATTGTGAAGTCTTCTTGGTGACTAAAATGTAGTATCCACCTGTGCCTCTTATGATTTTTTTTTTTGGTTTGAAGTTCACTTTGTCCGATAGCATAATGGAACTAGCCATTAGCTTGCAGAATGTTGGACTAGCCTTTTATTTTTAGGATGTGCCTATCTTTTGTGGTGAGATGGGTTTCCCACATGCAGTAGATTGATGGGTTGTGATTTTTAATCCAAGTTTGTAATCTGTGTCTCTTGATCAGTGAGTTAATTCCATTGACATTTTGTGTTATAATGGAGAAATTATTTTTAATTCCAGACTTTTTTTATGTTTAGTGTCTTTTGTAAGTATATTGGTTTTGGTGGTATTATACTTCTCTTCTGTTCTCCTGGATATGCTTGTTTTTTTTCCTCAAGCTTGAGTATTATTTCTAGCATTTTTTGAAGGCCTAGTTTGGTGGACATGTATCCCTTCAAGTTGTCTTTGTGCTGGAAATTTTTTTTCTTTCTTGATCATGACGGATAGTTTTGTAGGATATATCAGCCTGGGTTGACATTTTTGCTCATTTACAACTTGAAGTATGTCTCTCCAAGCTTTTCTTTTTTCCATTGAGAAGTCATTTTTTATTTTAATAGGTTTACTTTTAAAAATGACTTTTTTTTTCCCCCTTGAAGCTCTCAATACCATTTCTTTATCTTGAATGTGGAGTGTTTTAACTATTATTTGCCGTGGTGAGCTTCTATTTTGGTCATATCTGGGGTGTGGAATGGCTGTTGTATATGGATGGGTCTTTCTTTTTTTAGATGAGTAAAGTTTTCCTTGATGATCATTTGAAAAATTTCCTCAGGTGTGGTGTTTTGGGATTCTTGCTCTTGTATTTCATGAGACTTCTTCAGGGTGTCCCATAACTCTTGAATATTTCTCTAGAGTATCTTTTCGGCTTTATCAACCTCTTCCATTGAACTTGTTAGTACTCCCACTTTGTCTTCAAGGTCTGAAATTCTATTTTCTGCTTCATTAGTTCAGCTGATAAGACTCTGTGTTGAGTTCTGGGTTGAAGATAACTTGTCTTTTAGTTCAGTTTTAAACTCTGCTTGAGTCTGTTTTAATTGCTGTATGCCTGTTTTTGTTTCAGTGAACTGTTTTTCTCAACTCCTCCAAGTGTCTGTTGTGTTCCTATTCAAAGTGATTGATGAGGTTATTTAATTCCTCCCGAATTCCCTCTTTCATAGTATTGATCATGGTAATGATCATGTTTTGAAAGTCGTTATCCTGGATCAGGCTTTCTTGACTATTTTCCGTGGATTTGTTCTGGTTGGAGTCTACCATGGGATTAATTCCTTCAGTGGGAGATTTGTTTTCTTGGGCTTTGTTTCTCATGGATTTGCACTTTGACTTTGGCATTGTCGTTTTAACTCTTAAGACCTTCTTTCAATTTCTGTGTGTTTTTCAGTGAACTGAATTATTTGGCGTGGAGCAGATCCTGCTCCAGCTGGCTGGTGGGAGGAGCTGGGACTAGTGGGTTGCCTGGGGCTTGGGGGTGAGCAGAGTGAGTGCTGGACTGTGCGCATCCCGGGTGAATGGGGAAATGGCTCAATGGGAATTTTCAGTAACCCAACACAGGAAAGACAGTAAATAGTCCAGATCCTCCAGGAATGAAGTTATGGGTAACCCCTCCAGATAAAGAGCCAAGACCTGCGGAAGTACTTGCTGAAGGTGGAGGAAATACAGAATGGGTAGAAGAAGAAGGTAGTTATAAATACCACCTAAGGCCAACCAGTTACAAAATCGAAGGTTATAATTGCCATGACTTCTTCTGGTCTAGACTGTCAAGAATAGGCTTGTGCATGTGCACTTACTCTAAGAAGATATTTATGTTATGTAATGTAATGTTAATCTGTAGTTATGTGATGAAATGGTATAATCTACATTATGATATTGTGTTATGGGACATTAAATACTAAGCATTTCTCAAGGGGCATTGTCGTTGACCTTGGAAAAAATATTGTGTATGCATTGTATGTGGATAGCTATATTATGTTAGGTGGAACTATGAAACTTATTGTTTTTATCTGGAGATTTTTTTTTAACGGCTTACCTAAGGAAATGTGATTTGGTGTCAAGTTGACAAGGGGTGGACTTGTGATAGTTAAGCCTGGGTGTCAATTTGACACACCCGGTATTAACTAAGCTGGGCTGAGACCATCTCTGGAAAGGGTCAACTGAGACTACTTGAAAGATTTATACATGCTCCAGATCCTATCAGAACCTCCCAATACTGCATCATATAAAAATCAGCCACCAAGGAGAACGGATGCCTTCTTGCAGCTGTGCTAAGAATAGCTCTTCCTTCCGGATGCCTGGTTTCTTTGACCTTCTAGTCTTCCACTAGATTAAGACTCTAGGAGTTCTCCAGCCTTCAGTCATCACCCACTTGACTACCGAACTGAGCAGCTACCTATTGGCAGCTCAATAAATTTCCTATATATATTTTATATATATATATTCATTCTTTGAATTCCATGACTCTAGAGAACCCTAACTAATAGAGTAGGATTTACATTTTATAATATATGTAGCTAATAAAATAAAGGAAAAGTCACATACTTCCTTTTCCATAATGGATGAAACTTTCAAATATTAGAGTTTGACCAAGAAAACATAAATGATTGTTTGAAGAATGTCGGGGCTCTCACATTTCTCGCATGTAATCTTGTGGACCATTTTATCTACTTTGTCCATAGATATTGATTTAACACATTATATTTAAATTACTTACAACTGGATTCTTCAAAAACTGAGAACAACTACTTTACATTAGAGCCTTCTCCACAGAGCAGATTGGCCACTCAAAGTTTTGATCTAGTGTGGGGGGTTCTGTGGAGTCATAGTTATTTTGAACAAGGCAGTGGGGAACTAGATGTAAACAAATCAAATTACTGGAACATTTTACTCATAGTAGAAAATGACAAATGACACTTGCAAGTTAAATCTGGCTAAATTGCATGAAAAATACTTAGTGTCCATACATACAAACACCTTACTGGAATACATTCATGTTCATTCATTTACAAGATCACGTTAGTGCTCTAGATGTCTGGCAGCTGCAAAGACCATGTAGCCTGCACAATCTGAAAGATTTATTTTCTTTTAAAAATATATATTTATTTTTGTGTTCCATTCAAAATATAGTGAATTTATATTTTTGCCCCTTAATCCCCATCCCATTTCTCCTCCTTTTTTCTTTATAACACTTAATCTTCCCTGTCAGATTCCCTCCTATCTTCAAGTCTTTTCACTTGTGTGGCCCACTGTGTTTCATGTAGCTTGCTGTTGATAACATATGCCAGGTGTGATTCATGTTCCAGCAAGTATCATAGTGAGTATACCATTGAGAGAAGCATCTTTGTTTCTGATGAATGTTAGTCCCCATCAGTCTCTTGGAACTTCTTGGAATCTTTTGCCTTTACATGGTGAGATATTGACTCACCTGCATAGTTTCTGTGAAAGTATAAATATCTTTGATCAATTCCTGCACAGTTCCTGTGAAAGTATAAATATCTGTGATCAAATCTTGTATGCTCTGTCATGTCCAGGAGATAACGTATTGCCTACCAGTGTCTCTTTTCAGGCTCTTAAAACTGAAAGATTTTCTTTCAAGCAAATCTGTCTGGCTTTCTACTTGAAAAGCTTATTGACTCCTGATCTAATCAATCAAGGAAATACTATTGTACCCTCCACTTTTTGTTCTATGATTTTCATTATCAGAACATTTCACGGATCAGAAATGAAATTACTCTTGTGAAGAATGCTTTGAGTCAGTCACTCAACAATCCACTTTACTTGCAATGCTCTAGCCTTCCTGTTCTTTCTGCTTTTCATTTCTATTAGCAAATGTCCACAGTGAATTTCAAGAAGATTCCTATTTAACTACATTGAACAATGAGAAAATGACAGCATTCAAATTAAATTTATGAGACATTTTAAGCTTTTGTGTTTACCAGGTGTATATCTTTCTAAATAGTGATATTAGTTTAGTTTGTGTTTCCAGTTTCAGGAAATGCTGCAGTAGAATTCTTGGCTACAGGTGCTTCTCCTTTCCTTCCTTTTGATCTGACTATGCTTAGAGAATTTATGTGCGTTGTTAGACACTTTATTTTATAGTGGTAAGGGAGTGAAGCTGCTTTGAAAATGATATCATATGAACAAATGGAAATATGGGAAAGAACTTACTTTTATAAAGTATAAGCTTTGCCTAACCATCTAGAAGCATTCCTCTTAGATCTTCATTACCCATTGGTTTTAAAGCATATCCATATCTAAATTCACTGAGAAACATGAAAAAGTATGTTTTATTCCTTTTGGGTGCTGAATAGATAATTGAGTAGCTCAATGTAATCAAATATCTATAAGTAGAGAAAAAATTGTAATGACTATGGATAAGCAACCTGGAATATCTGATAGTTCTAATTTACAGATTCATATTCCCATTTCTGTAAATTTCCATGTATAAATGCTTTATTTGGAATTCAAATTAGGCAACATGTAAATTAGCATGAAGGCTGTTTGGAATTGTTTTTGATTGAGAATTTTTCATTTACAAATAAATTGGGTTTATATTGTTGACCTGAACCTCTACCCACTCATTCCCCTCCTCTTCCCTCTTCAGTCCTGTTATATCCCTCTCACCCTCCTGTCCTGCATGTTGTCAACAGGGATCCCTTTGGGGTGCCTGTTTCTGTAAGGGAGTCAGATATCTGTTGTAGTGTATGTCATAAATAGGGAGGTTCCTCTTCCCTTATCAAGTATCTGCTCCAGACACACTTATGGTTTCTCTTTGGTTCATGTTTCTGATTCTTTTCCGTCATATGTAGAAATTTGTCAGACATGGAAAATTGATGTAACAGCTTCTCTGGATGTGGATAGGATATTGTTTAAGGATTAGTCTAATTGCTTAGATGTAGTAGGTAGAGTGCCCTAGGAATGTGTAAGCCCAACTCTGGTTATGGAATGAAAGGATTTATGGTCTAATTTTAGGTAAGAGATTTAAGATTGGGTGGCAAGTTTGATAGACTAGGTTTGGCTAAAGTATGAGAAAAATATTAATAGAGAATAGGATGGGTGTAATAGCTATAAATAGAAGATGAGAGTTAAGTGGGATATTGTAGTTTTTAGGGATTCTTAGGGTACTGTGAGGATGAATGACTAAGACTTGGTTATAGTAGGTACATGTGACTTGCATATGATTTTTCAAGGCCTTATGCTAGAGTCACTATCACTTGTGAATAAGTGAAAAAATGGGTTACTTATGTTTTGGTTTTGTGTTAGAGTTGTTCTACATTGAATGGCAATGCATCTCCTCAGGATCCTCTATTGTATGAGGTTGTTTCATAGTCTAGTTGATGCCTGGATTTATTGTGAAGAGTGGGGGTTGAGAGGTGCTGGTGGTAGGTGTAGAGGTAGAGGAATAGGCCAGGAGTGGCGTTGCTGGCTGGGGTAAGCAGATGCAAAGTCAGAGACTGCTGGGCTGAGTAGGGCACAGAGTCACTGGCTGGAACAAAGTTGCTTGGAATTCTAAAGGAAAAGACATATTTTTTTTTAAATTTATTTTTCTGCTCATACAAATGTCCCCTCCTTCCCTCCACCCCTCCCTGGATCTTCCTGCTCCCTACCCCTTTTTCACCTTCCTTTCCCCCCTCCCTCCCTATCTCCCAGTGCCTCCCCCCCATCCCTGGAGCCTCCTTTAATGTGTATGTCAAACTTTCCTCTGGGTCCTCCTCTCTGATGAGGTGTAAGGACTCAGTGGCATTTCCTAGAACTCTTTCTTGTGTTCCCCTTAAGTATAGGAACACTATTGTGACTGTTAATCCCTTGTTTCTAAGGATCCTAGTGCCTGTAGACCATGCTAGACTTTGAGGGGTTGATGATATGCTGGTCATTGTGCAGATCATGCAGAGTCCTATTATAATTGCGAGAAGACATATTTTTGAGTGTAAAGATGTCCTTATATTATGGAAATATGAAACTGAAAGTAATCTCTATAAAGAAAAGGAAAAGTGACATTAGCATACTAGTATGGGAGTAGAATTGACCAAGAAAGTGTTATATTGCTTTGAGAGAAACACTCTGATAAAAGCAACTTAAGGGAGAATAGGCTTATTTGGGTCATAGTTCCAAGTTACAGTCCATTGTGGGTGGGAATTCATAGTGGTAGGAGCTTTAAAGAACTTGTCAAGATTTCATTAATTCATCTTTTTTGATAGCTGAGTAGTATTCCATTGCATAAATGTATCACATTTTCCTTATCCACTTGTCTACTGTTGGGCATTTGGGTTGATTCCATGACTTTTCTATTGTAAATAGTGCTGCTATGAACATGGTTGTACTTGTGTCACTGTAGTAAATTTTTGCTTTATGGGGGATTATTCCCAGAAGTGGTATAGCAGGGTCATATGACATTTCAATCATTAACTTTTTTAGAAATTGCCAAACTGATGCCAGAGTGGTTGTAAACAAGCCTGCATTCCCACCAGCAATGTAGGAGAGGTCCCTTCTCTCCACATCCTCTCCAGCATTTGTTGTTGTTTGTATTGTGGATTTTTGCCATCCTGACCAGGGTGAGATGATATCTCAAGGAAGTTTTGATTTGAATTTTCCTGATGGCTAAGGATGTGGAGCATTTTTTAAGATATTTGTTAGACACTTCAATTTCTTCCTTGGAAAAGTTTCTTTTGAGTTACTGGGCCCATTTTTTATTTGGGCCATTTATCTCCTTGGTGTTTAGTTTTCTTTTTTTTTTTTTTTATTTCCACTCATACAAACTTAACAGGTTTCCCTCCCTCCACCTCCACCCCCTGTGCCCCCCCCTTCCCTCTCCATCGCCCAGTGCCTCCCCCTCCCATCCCTGGAGTATCCTTTAATGTGCATGCCAACTCCCCTCTGTGTCCTCCTCTCCGATGAGGTGCAAGGACCCAGTGGCATTTCCCAGGTAAGCATAGGAACACTACTGTGGCTATCAATCCCTTGTCTCCAAGGATCCTAGTGCCTTTAGCAAATGTTAGACTTTGTGGGGTCAATAGTGTGTTGGACATTGCACAGGAAATGCAAAGTCCAAATATGATTGCTTCGGCTCTAACTTGTGTGGAGTATCTTGCATATCATTGCTCTTCCCATCCTTGTGCTCTTACAATCTTACCCCCCCTCTTCTGTGAATTTCCCTGAGCTTCAGGATGGGGAGAGGTTAGGCTGACCTAGTTCCAGGTGGTTGATATAGAGTCTCTGATGTTCTGGATTATGGTTTGTTGATTTATTTTTTTCAGTTTTGCTGCTCCTGCAATGCCCTTGGCTCCACCATGATGGGTATTGGATATCGCCCCCTGGCTGGAGATAAAAACCTGTTAAATTAGAGTCTTGTTATAAGAGTATATTCAAAGGTAGATGTAATAAAAGTAGGAAACGGCGGTGAGAGAGGGACCAATCACCCATTAGCGAAATGGTTGCTTTTCTGCCAGACTATACGTTCTCCCCTTCTGGTAAGATCATACCCCATCCATTGTAAATGATCAGGAAAGAAAGTCTGTGAACTTAACCAGATGTCTCCTTACTCATTTGCAGTCCTTGATGGTGGCCTATTTGCTCTGCTGTAACATGGTCCCCTCTCTTCTTGTTACTGGTGTGTCCCTCTTTCCCCATCCCTCCTGTTCATAATCTTTGCAATTACTGTAGGTATTATAGAAATTTATCTTTGAGTGTCTCTAAGTGGGTTTGGTACTAGGATCCAACTATTAGGGAGTACACACGGCACTTAATTTTTTGTGTCTATGATACTTCACTCAGTATAATTGTTTCTAAATTTCATCCACTTCCCAGCAAATTCCATTAATTCATCATTTTTGATGTCTGAGTAGTACTCCATTGTATAGATGTACCACAGTTTCCTTATGCACTTGTCAACTGTTAGACATTTGGGTTGATTCCATGACTTTGCTATTGTAAACCGTGCTGCTATGAACATGATCATGCTTGTGCTACCAAGGTGAATCTCTGCTGCATGGGGGTTATTCCCAAAAGTGGAATCGCAGGGCCATATGGCATTTCAATCTTTAATTTCTTTAAGAATCTCCAGACGGCTTGCCAGAGTGGCTGTATGAGCCTGCATTCCCACTAGCAATGTAGGAGAGTTCCCCTCTCTCCACATCCTCTCCAGCATTTGTTGTTGTTTGTATTGTGAATTTTTGCCATCCTGACCGGGGTGAGATGGTATCTCAGGGACGTTTTGATTTGCATTTCCCTCATGGCTAAGGATGTAGACCATTTTTTAAGATATTTGTTAGATATTTTAATTTCATCCCTGGTAAAGTTTCTTTTAAGTTCCAAGGCCCATTTTTTAATTGGGCCATTTGTTTCCTTGGTGTTTAATTTTCTAAGTTCTTTGTGCACTCTGAATAATAGAGCTCTATCAGATATGTGGTTAGTGAAGATTTTCTCCCATTGGGTGGGTTGCCTTTGTGATCTTGTTACAATCTCTTTATCTGAACAGAAGTTCTTTAATTTCACCAGATCCCAACTGTTGAGAGTTGGTAGCAATGACTGTGCCATTGGATGTCTGTTTAGGAACTGTTGGCCTAGCCCAATCATCTCGAGGGAGTTCCCTACCCTTTCATCTATGGTTTTTTATAGTCTCTCCTGATATTGAGGTCCTTGATCCATTTGGAATTAAGTCTTGTACATGGTAACAAGTATGGGTCCAGTTTTAATCTTCTGCATGTGGAGATCCAGTTTTGCTAGCACCATTTGTTGACGATACTGTTCTTTTTCCATTGGATATTTTGGCCCTTTTGTCAAAGACCAAATGGCTGTAATTTTGTGGGCTTATATCTGGGTCTTCAACCCTTATCCATTGATCTGTGTGTCTATTTTGGAGCCAGTACCAGGCTGTTTTTATAACTATGAATTTGTAGTATACACTAAGGTTTGGTATGGTGATACCTCCAGCCCTGTTTTTGTTACTCAGGATTGTCTTTGCTATCCTGGGTCTTTTGTGCCTCCATGTGAATTTTGAGATTGTTTGGTCAACTTCTTTAAAGAATTGCTTTGGGATTTTAATTGTTATAGCATTGAATTTGTATATTGCCTTTGGTAGGATGGTCATTTTTATGATGTTGATTCTGCCCATCCAGGACCCTGGGAGGTCTTTCCACCTTCTGGTGTCTTCTGCAATTTCTTTCTTTAGGGTTTTAAAGTTTTCATTGTAAAGGTCTTTTACCTTCTTGGTTAGGTTTATATCAAGGTATTTCATTTTTTAGGGGCTATAGTAAATGGGATTGTTTTTCTCAAGGCTTTTTCACTTCTTTTATTCTGGGCATATAGGAAGGCCACTAATTTTTGTACACTTATTTTGTATCCTGCTACTCTGCTGAACTTCTCAATTAGTTCCAGGAGCTTCTGGTGGAGTTTTTGGGATCCCTCAGGTATAAGATCATGTCATCTGCAAATCAGGATAGCCTGACTTGGTGTTTAGTTTTCAAAGTTCTTTTTGAACTCTGAATAATAGAGTTCTATGAGATATGTGGTTAGTGAAGATTTTCTCCCATTCTGTGGATTCACTTTTCTCAGAATACAATCTGAACAGAAGCTCTTTAATTTCATAAGATCCATGTGTTGGAGTGTTGGTTCTAGTGATTGTGCTATTGGATTTCTATTTAGGAATCCAATCAGCTTGAGGTAGTTCCTCACCCTTTCAACTAGGGTTTTATAGTCTCTGGCATAATATTGAGATCCTTGTTTCATTTGGAATTAATTTTTGTGGATGGTGACAAGTATGGTATGAAATTTTCTGGGAAATAGATGGAATTAAAAAAATTATTTTGAATGAAGTATCCCTATGTACTGTATATACTCCCTGAAAGGTGTATCTTAGTATCAAACCCACTTAATAACATAGTCAAAGATAAATCTCTGTAATACCTACTGTAATCACAAAGATTATAAGTAGGAGGGAAGGGAAGGAGGGCTACCCCAGAATAAAGGAGAGAGGGATTCAGGCTTCAGTACAGAAAATAGGTCACTGTCAAGCTTTGCATGTAAGTAGCGAGACATCTGGTGAAGTGCTCACTCTCACTTCCCTTTGACTGAAGAGGTTTGATCTCACCAATCAGAGAGGGCATAGGGACTGGCAGATAGATGGTAACTATTCTGCAAATGAGACACCCCTCACTGTGGTGTCCTACTCCTATACCATCTACTTTTGAGTCTCCTCTTATAGTAAGATCTTCATTTAAAAAGCCTTTTATCTTTGGTTAGGAAGTGACCTTCAATACCAATCAGGATGGAGCCAAGGATGGTACAGGAAAAGCAAAACTGAAAACAACAACAAACCATAATTCAGAACACCAAAGACCCTACATTAATCATCTGGAACCAGACCAGTCAAATCTATCCCCATCCTAAAGCTCAGGGAACTTTGCAGAAGAGGGCTCAGCAAGATTGTAAGAGCTTAAAGATGGGGAGGACCAATGATATGCAAGATATTCCACACAAGTTAGGACTGCAGTAGCTATAATCAGACTTTGCATGACCTGCACAATGACTGATATGTCAATGACCCCCCTAAAGTCTATTATGGATCACAGGCAGTAAGATCTTTAGAGGCATGGGATTCACAGTCATAATAGTGTTCCCATACTAAAGGGGAGCCATGAAAGGGCTTTGGGGCAATGCCACTGAGTCCTTACACTTACCAGGGAGGCACTGGGAGAAGGAGGAGGGAGAGTGGTGAATGGAAGGGGAAAAGCGGGGGGTGGGGGGGAAGAGTGTAAATGGGGACTGGGGAGGGGTGGAGGGAGGGAGAGGACGGAGTACCTATTGAGCTTGTATGATTGGGGAGAAATAAAAAAATGTTTAAAAATAAAAGAAAGAATTTTCCAGGAGCAGAGAGCAGTGGATTAATGCATGATCTTTTTCTTTTAATATTTTGTTTACTTTGTGTGTGTGTGTGTGTGTGTGTGTGTGTGTGTGTGTGTGTTTGTGTGTGTTTGTGTGTATCAAAAGGCATGTGTGTTCCTATGGAGGCCCCAAAGTGACTTTAGGAATCATCCTGGATTGCTTCTATCTCCTTGCTTAGCTCTGGGATTTCTGAGGCTCTGTCCATCAGGGTTGGAAGTTCAGGCCACTATTTTTACATAGGAATTTTTTATGTGGGACCTGGAATCTGAACTCAGGATCTTCTGTTTGCGAGACAGAGTCTTAACCTTTGAGCCATCTCTCCAGCTCCACACTTTGATCTTTTTATTCAGGCAAGGAACCCTAGCTCAGGTTATTAGGGCAGTATGTGGGTCTTTCCATCTCAATTAATATGATCAAGATTTCCTCCAGTAATGTGCCCTGAGACTCCTTTCACAAGTGATTCTATATTTTTTATGAAGTTGACAATTGAGACAAACCATCAAAGAAGGTTTTCAAATCTGTAAACATCCGAAGTACAAAGGTATAAAGGGAAGGACATTATACAACCATTTAAATACGTTATACTTAATAATGTTCACAGTCTACATTTTTTTCATTATAAAAAAGCTGGCAAACAAAGTCAGGAACTAAATATGTACATAGCATGCATGAAGCCCTAAATTCAACTTAGAGCCACATAAATTGGATGTGGTGGCATACACCTGCAATCATAACACTTGGGACACTAAGGGAGGAGATTCAGAAGTTCAGTGTAATCTTGGACTACACAGTAATTTTGAGGCCAGCCAGGAACATGGGACTAGGACTTGAATAACAAAACATTCCTCAGTAGCATACCCAATTACATGATGCGTGCTCCAGTAAGTTCTTGGGAACATCCATCAAAGGCAACCCAGATCAAACTCAGTGTACCGCACGTGTGAAAAGACATGAAAATAGGAGGGAGATCCATAGGGAAAAAGAAAGATGATAATTGGAAGGGGAGGGCTGGAACTTGGGTAATGTTTGGAAAATGCTTTTGTTTCCAGAATGTTTAGCTTTAAAATACACAAACTTGAGAATTAATGTCAGTGCAACAAAGTTATATCAAACTTTGAAATCACTGAAATATTAAATTTAGAATGTTAAAGAGTACAATTGACACCTAAGAAGGAAACAGAACATAGTGAATGCCTGGCATTAAACTAATATAATGTTCTGTAATTTGCAAAGTAACTGCTTTATAATTTTTTTTTTACTCAGCTGTGTTCATTGATCATTTTCAAGAAGTCTGATACAAAAGATTGTGACATTGCATACAGACCAGCTATTGGAATAGCGAAAACCATTCAGAGAAATAGGGGGCTCTTAAGGCCAAAGGATAAGTTAGCTGGAATGACTGCTATTTCTCCTACTACATCTCCTATTGAAGATTAGAAATTAACCTTTTGCTTTCCAAGCCTGTGTGAGCATGCAAAGAGGTTTCAGAAATTTGATTCTGATATACTTTGCAGTCATGTCATTAAAGTAGATTAATGATATTTAAGCAAAAAATCACATGCACACACAGAATGACCTTTCTTCAAGTTTTCATAACTGAATTTTATTATTTATTTATCTATTTATTTATTTTTTGTGTGTGTGTGAGAGAGAAAGAAAGAGCGAGCGAGAAAGAGAGAGAAAGCACTGTGTGTCCTTATGGAGGCCCAAGTGTGACTTCTGGAGTCATCCTGGATTACTTCTACCTCCTTACTTCCTTCTGGGATTTCCCAGGTTCCGTCCACCAGCACCAGAAGTGTGGACCACCACAATGTCCACCTGGATTTTTTTTTTTTTAAGGTGGGACCTGAGATCGGAACTCAGGACCTTCTGCTTGCAAAACAAGAGTCTTAATCCCTGAACCATCTCTTCAGCTCCATAACTGTTTTTAAATGTCAGTTCACTAAGTAATAGAATCTTTTATAATTTGATATATGAGAACTGGGTTCTTTTACTCAGCTAAGGCTTTGCTTGGTTCTAAGCATGTTTTTGCAGAGAGGTTCAGATAACAGACTTTCTGATATTCATTTATGATTTCATTAATTTTACTAAGGATAGTATATGTATCAGATTGTGATATTTTATAATTGTAGTATAGTATGGAGGCCTTGTGATTATCCTGAGATGATTTCTGATGAAATCAGTACTCTAAGGGGAAATGAAGCAGGAAAATATGTTTAGTTTTAGAAATATCTTTAGCGCAGAAATTAACACAGAATTTCATAGAATGGTTTAAAATGGAATCAAATTAACTATGCCATAATCATGTTTTACTGAAGTGAATTTGGTTTATTAGATCAATTAAGGACACTTTTTTATATAGTTTTACTTTTGGCTTTGAATAGTAGAGGAGGTAAGGACAGTTTATATTTGAAAGCACTTCTAACTAAAGCACTTTTTAAAATAATTTATTATTTATTTCTGCTCATACAAATTTTTTTATTATTATTATTTATTCAATTGTGTGCATATGCGTGTGTATGTGCGCGCGTGCACGCACGTGTGTGTGTGTGTGTGTGTGTGTGTGTGTGTGTGTGTGTGTGTAGAACCACGGACGAATTCGCGAACCACCATGGACGCCTCCACCTCCTTCTGCCCCGGGATTCACAGGCTCCGCCCTACCAGGACCAGAAGCGCAGGCCACCCCTGCTTCCGCCTGGCGTCTATACGTGGGATCTGGGATCCGAACTCAGGACCTTCCGCCTGCAAGGCGGAGGCTTAACCCCTGAGCCACCTCTCCAGCCCTCATACAAATTTAATAGGTACACCAGTCCCCTCCCTCCCTCCACCCCTCCCTGGACCCCCTAGCTTCCTCCCCCCTTTTCCCCTTCCTTTCGCTCCCTCCCTCCTTCCCTATCTCCCAGTGCCTCCTCCCCTCAATTCCTGGAGCATCCTTTAATGTGTATGCTAAACTTTTCTCTGGACCTTCCTCTCTTATGAGGTGTAAGGACTCAGTGACATTTCCTAGAACTCTTTCTTGTGTTCCCTATAAGTATAGGAACACTATTGTGGCTGTTAATCCCTAGCTTCTAAGGACCCTAGTACCTTTAGTCCATGCTAGACTTTGAGGGGTCAATAATGTGTTGGTCATTGTGCAGGTCATGTAAGTCTTATTATGATTGGTTTGGACCTAACTTGTGTGGAGTATCTTGCATATCATGACTCCTCCCATCTTTGTGCTCTTACAATCTTACTGCCCCCTCTTCCACAAATTTCGCTGAGCTTCAGGATGGGGAGAGATTAGGCTGGCCTGATTCCAGGTGGTTGATATAGAATCTCTGATGTTCTGAATTATGGTTTGTTCATTTGTTTTCAGTTTTGCTGCTTCTGCAATGCCCTTGGCTCCATCCTGATGGGTATTGGATGTCACCACCTGTAAGGCTTGTTTTGAAGTATCAGTATAAGCTCAAATTATTCAATACCATAGGTATTTTCTTGAATCTCTTTCAAAAGCTTTGGAAACCCATTTATAGCTAGAATGGATATATGATTTGACAAGAAAATATTTCTGGAAATCCCACTCAGCATTTGAGAAGCTCAGTGTTAATTAGAATAACTTCTTGAATCACTGTGATACTCCTTATGGGAAGAACAAGATAAAGAGAAGAAAAAGAATTTATGGGAATTTTCCCTTTTATCCTTATCATTTGATTTAAATATTTGAATATGCTAATAGAAATGTAGCATAATCAACTCAACCTGTTGAAACTATTACAATAAAAATAGCTCACTTGGTACAGGCTTAATACAAGTAAAATACCTCCATGTCCCCCATGTAGTTTCTCTCATTGCTTCCGTGCTTTCTCCTCTCAATTAAAATCTCATTGGACATCAAGAAGAGACAACATAGTAATTCTTCAAGGCTTATTCTTTTCAGAGCTTATCCTACATGCCTCAAAATACTGTATTGTATATTCTCACTAATAAAAAAAGAATTGTCAAGTTTCAGCTGTAGAAATAGCATTACAGAAAGAAAATGAGCATCATAGCTTCAAAAGCTATTTTAAAAAGCCTTTTCATATATGTGGAAATATGAGTACTTCAAATGTCTTTCAAAACACAGCTCTTTCCATGTCTTTTCCAAGGTTAATAGTATTTCCTGGCTCACTGCTGAGTTACATAAAGACATGGATCTCAGTTGTGTATCGTGGACCTGGTTTTTCTATGCTGTTCTGTTGTCATGGTTTGAAATGTGAGTTGTCCCCCACAGCTCATGTGTATGAATCTTCAGTTGTTTGGGAAGGTAATAGCATCTTTAGTAGGTAGGAGGAAGGTCATGAGGGAAGGGAATAGACATTGAGTTGGTTAGCCCTGCCTGACTTCAGTTAGTTAGTCTGCTCTTGCCATGGCAGGAGCTCTGTCTTTATGATGTCCTCAGTGACCTAAGCTTCCTCCAGCTTTTACATGCCTGCCATGCCTTTCCTACTGTATAATATACTGCATTTTCCCTCTGGAACTGTAAGCTGAATAAATCTCCCTTTCTTCCTAAAAGTTGCTTGAGTTTGAGTGTTTTCTCAAATTTCTATCTGCTCTTCACTATATTCTGATATTCTATCATTTAATTAAATTTCATTATTCAGTTCTGAAAATATGCTTGTGTAATGGTATGCTCCAGGACTTCAGTTTATTTCTTTTATTTGGGAATGTACTTACTTAGCAAATTTCTACTTACATTTTAGACATGTATACCTAAAATGTACAGTTTGTGAGGCCTTTTCTAAGTCTTCTAGCTGTATGAAACTTCTAACTTATGAAGATTTTTTGTAGAAATAATGGTATCCATGTTATTCTGTATTACATTATTGCCTTTCATGCAGTAGTTTGATGCCCTTTTCACATTAGTGAAATTGTTGTAAGAGCTTCATAAGTTTTCCCTGTTTTTATTGTCTGCAGCATCAGTATGCTATGATTAAAGTAAGAAAGAGTATGTCATATTCATGTTTGTAGCTAATTGTCATATATCCTTTTGGTTCATTCTGTTGCAGATGGCAACAGAATGGTTTCTACCTATTTAATGGAATTTTTATTTTGCCTCACTTTAAAATCATAATGTAAATAATGATAACTTTTTCTAGAGTGAACAATGATTTGTTCCTCTCCCCTTCATTCTCCTTCTCTCTCTTTCCCTTTGGTGTTTCTCTGCTTCACATTTTTTTTATATTCATCTATCTGTAGATAGTAGGGCTGTTGTCTATTGTAAGTAATGTGAATACAAACATGTACATACATATCTCTATGAGGTGATGATTTTATTTTTTTAGGTATATAATCAGAACAAGACTTGCTTGGTCATAAGGTAGTTTTATCTTTAAAAAATTAAAAAATGTTTACAATATTTTATATAATTAATAACACCAATTTATATTCATGGTAACAACACATGAGTTCCCTTTTTCTACATTTTCCCCAATGAAAGTTATCTTTAATCTTTTGAATAATATAATATTAGCAAGTATCTAGTAATAGTTCATTGTTTTGGTTTGTTTTTTTTTCTAATAATTGATAAGCTGAAACTTTCAGCAAGAATGGATCTGTTTCTAAGGATGTTGAGCAAATTAGTGTGGGTTTACAGAAGAAGATATAAGGCAGTTTTAAAGATAACAATGGAGAGGAAAATCCTTCTACAGGTAGATTTTCTTAATCAGAAAGCAAATGGTTTCTACCTATTTAATGGAATTTTTATTTTGCCTTACTTTAAAATCATAATGTAAATAATGATAAAAATGTCATTGTTGGAATGGTACCCATTTTTTACTACATGAATTAACTTCTGAATGTCAATGTGTTTCCTTTATTAGCATGCCTGTATTTGCTTCTACTGTATAGTATAATTCTGGCTTGTACCTTTCAGATTTTCCTAGACACTGTATGGCTGAGATTTTGTTTTATGAGAAGATAGAGAATTTGAAGAGAATATAAATGAGTATTTTTTCTTGCAGCTGTGTTCAATTATAGAAAATGGTGTCCATTATTTATGAAATTCTTTGGTCCATATTTTGTGGCCATCTGAAGAAATTACATGCTGAACTGAGGAAGCTATTGTTTGACTGGAAAATAGTATATGGATCCTAGCAATGCCTGTAACAGATTAGAATGTGGTTCTCTAATTTCCAACTCAAAGGTTGTGTAAATGGTTTTTGAACTTTTCAGTGTCAATATATTTTTTGTACTTTTTTAAAAATACTTTTTAAAATTTTTTATTATTTATTCAATTGTACGTGTGTATGTGTGTGTATGTGCGTGTATGTGTGTGGGTGGGTGTATGTTTGTGTAGAACCACAGACAAATTCAGGAACCACTATGGACTGCCTCCTCCTTATTTACTCTGCCCCGAGATTCACAGGCTCTGCCCTACCAGGACCAGAAACGCAGGCCGCCCCCGCTTCCGACTTTTAATAATGGCAGAGAATGTCTTGATTTTGTAGTCGTGTGTTCCTCATCTGTGCTTGTTTGTTAACATATAACCTAAATCAAAATTTTTCAAGTAGTGTGTTGAAAATATCAGTAGAGATTGAAGTACTAAGAATGTATACACTGAGAATTTGCAGTGTATACATACCCTGTGTATGAATTAATATTTCACAAGATCTTTATGATCTGTGATGAGGAAACAGTTTGAACCCTGTTTTATCTAGGTTTCTTTAAATTTATATGACCATGGAATACTTTGAAGTGGTGATTAACATTAATATCAGGCAAAAAGGTTCACTCTGCAAAAGATACTTGTGGGAACATTATTCATTTTTTTTGAAAAAACAAGGGTTTCAATTTTTGTGTGTATGATAAATAAGGTAGACAATTTTTGTGTGTATGATAAATAAGGGAGACACCATCATCTTTGCCTTCCTTTAGTCCATTAGTACTGAAGTCTTAACATCTTCACTGAAACAGTCAAACTCAGGCTGTTAATGGTAGATGAACACACTCAGATAAAAGGAGTGTATTTTAATTTAAAAGATTTATTTATTTGTGTGTGTGTGTGTTGTGTATCCCTGTTGAGAACCAAGGGTGACTTTAGGAATCATCCTTCTTGCTTTCCTCTGGGATTTCCCAGCCTCCACCCACCAGGGCCAGAATTGTAGGTCTCTGTAGTTTCTGTCTGGGATCCAGACAGAATCTCAAACTCGAGATCCAGACTCCTGACTTTCTGTTTGCGGGTCGGAGTCTTAACCCATGAGCCATCTGTGCAGCCTGTATTTTAATTTTAAAATAGCTTTATTAAGAAATATGAATATTAGGGGCTGGAGAGGTGGCTCAGGGGTTAAGCCTCTGCCTTGCAGGCAGAAGGTCCTGAGTTCGATCCTAGACCCCACGTATAGACGCCGGATGGAAGCGGGGGCAGCCTGCGCTTCTGGCCCTGGTAGGGCGAAGTGTGTGGATCCCGGGGCAGAGTAAACAAAGAGGAGGTGGAGGCGTCCATGGTGGTTCCCGAATTTGTCCGTGGTTCTACACACACACACACACACACACGCACAATTTAATAAATAAATAATAATATAAAAAAATTAAAAAAAGAAGTATGAATATTAAAGTAAATAGTATATTAATATGGATCACATGGTGAAATATTTTAATTTAGGAATGTATGCACACATGGTAGATGCAGAATGCTTTATTTATGCACTTTTACCTTTGCAAACATATCTTGCTATAAAAATCAAACTGTTGATAATTGTGTTATATAGTATTCATTGCTTCTTTTGATGCCTTTGTGATTTTCAAATATCTTTAAAGGCTAAGGTATTGCTGAGTGACTATGATAGGTTCCCCATCTATAAGACAAAATACCTGACACAAGGAACTTCAGGGAGCAATAATTTATTTAGGCTCATGATTTAGAGGATACATCATGGCAGGGAAGACCTAGCAACTGTGACTTCTCTATTCTGTTGGCAGGAGCTTGTAGCCCTGCCTCATCGTCCCAGAGTTGGGATAATAATAATGTGCTACCACATTTAGACAATTTTTTTTTTGTTTCCTCTTCTACAATAAGAATTGTGGCTCAAAATTCTGGCTTGACTACCATGGTTAGGAGCACATTTGCTGCGGGATGAGTAAGTAGAAACCCAGCTGCCTACCCAGTAGAGTACCTCCTTTTCCTTTCCCTGTACTTTGCCTCTGTATGACCAGTTAGAAGCACAGTGAGCCACCACATGCACAGGGATATTGCTTCTCAAACATCCTATCATCTAAGGGAAGAAGTAAAGCTAGTGCTTGTCTTACAGTGTGGTAGCTCTGTGTACTTTTAAAGAAGTAATTTAATAAAAGAGTTGCAGAAACTGCTTTCTGCTCCTAGACCTGGACCCAGACCAGGGCAGACTGCCTGCTCCTTACATAAGGCCCTGACCACGCCCTAGGCCCAGGCCCCAGGACATCTGTGTGCCCCACTAGCCTCTCTGCCTTTCTGCCCCAGACCCCGACCAGGACCAGGGCTCACTCCCTGCTCCTCAAATAAGCCCCCTAGACAACACCCCAGGCCCCAAGTCATTTGCTTGCCCCACTAGTAGCCACCCTGCCTTTCTGACCCTGGGGAAGGCCCCAAGGCCACGCCCCAGGTCCCAGGTCATCTGCAAGCCCCACTAGCCACACTGCCCCAGACCCTGACCTGGAACAGGGCCGACTTCCTGCTCCTCAGAGTTCAGAGAAAACCCAAGCAAAGGCTAGGGGCCCAACACCATTCATCTGAGGTCCTCTGAAACAATCCCATCATACAGGAGAGGATCTTCTGCCCAGGATGTTCTTGGTATCTTGGGATAGCAGATTGATTTAGATAATCTTGTTTAGGGTCAAGCAGTCTGTAGTTATACTCTGCAATTTCGCCAGTTGCGATTCTTAGTATTAAACATCTAAGGATAAAAAGCAGTTTGACAAGTAATTACTGATAAGTTCATTTAATTAAATTAATATTTTTGCATTTATGTAGGTATGCATGCTGAGGATATGTGTAGGTGAATGAGTGTTTATGAGACGGTACTACAGGTGGCTTTGGGAATTATCCTGGATTGTTCTACCTCCTTATTGCTTTGCTCTGGATTTTCCCTGGCTCTCCCTTCCAGGGCTGGAAGTGTAAGTTGCTACCATTTTGACCTGACATTTTTATGTGGGATCTAGGAGCTGGGATCTGAGCTCAGGTCCTTCTGCTTGTGAGGTAGAGATTTAACCTTGAGCCTTCTTTCCAGTCCCTTAATGACGATTTGTATTTCTTCTTTTCTGAATTACTATTTCAGTTGACCCATTTGTTGTCTGTTTGCTAATTTTTGTTTAGTTTCTGTGTTTTAAATTCTAAATATTAATCCTCTATCAGATGTATGACAGCATAAGTTGGTTTTTTTTTTGCATTCTGTGATCTGTTTCTTCACTTAGTTGTTTCCTTTGTGGCACAGGACATTTTTAATTTCATGCAATGCTATTTTTAAATTCTTGATTTTTCCTAAGCTATTAAGGTCCTCTTCAAAAAGTCATTATCAATGTCTATATCTTGAACTATTTTTCTTATATTTTCCTCTAGTAATTTTGGTATCACAGGTCTTACATTAAGGTTTTTGATCCATTTTTGAATTGATTTTTTTTCAATAGAGAAATAAGGGTCTAGTTTTATTGTTGTATATATGGGAATCCAGTTTTATCCACCTTTTGTTATAGACTCTGTCTTTTCTCCAAAGTATGGGTTTTAGCATGTTTGCAACAGTGTGATATTTGTTCGTATTTTATTGTTTTCTATTACTCTACAAAGATACTCACTATTGCTGTAACTTCTTAAAAAAGTCAGAAGTTCTTATTAGTTCCTTACAATAGACTACCCCAGAACACACAAAAAAGGAAATATTAGAAGAAAAGATGCAATGTAACCTTCATCTACAAAATATATCATCTTATAGAAATTAAAAAATCCCTTCACCTTCTAGAACTAATAAACAAAATACATTAATGAGGGGATGGAAAATAAGAGAGTCAGAAGGACTTATAAAAATCACCTACGATGGGATGTAACCCCAAAGGAACTTTGTATGCTAGTAATATATAAATAAAAATGTGTTTTAAAGAAAGGAGTAAGAATGACCAGTCCCTGTGCCGAGGAGAATAGAGTGAGGAAAACAGGGGAGGGGGTTAACTGAGGTGATTCACTTAGAACCCAGTGACAAAAGATCACTAGAAATAACAGGAATTGACACTTTCTGATAAAATGTTTGTCATAGACAAATCAAAGACCCCAGATATTATAGGCTTTTGCCATTGCTCTTGGTTGCTCTTTAAAAAACTGTCAGTAAGACCCTATTACTTAACATGCAACACATATGGATCACAGAATATGGACAAAATACATCAACTAAAACTGGTCTGAGAACTTTCTCCTTGCTGGGTAGCTTACATAGTACTAGACGATACTGTAGAAGCTACTAGGGGAGAGAAATAATCACAGGCCTCATCAACTCATGATATCTGCAAGTTACCATAACAATGGCAACAGGTGACCATTAATGGAATAGCAGCATGAGTATCAAGGAAACAACCAACAGCCTTTTGATTGGACTCAAGACCTGCAACACATTCCTGTTACTGTTAACTAGAACAAGAACCTAAAAAAGGAAAGTAAATAGATCAATATGGAAAAGCAGCCAATGAACTATAGAAATACTATGTAAATAGATGCTATTATACCCATAGATTGAAAAAATACTTAATATGCCTTCTAAAAATCTACAACAGAGATAAAGGATGTCAACACCCAGATAGGATGCATCCTAGATCAATAGAAGAGCAGTGAAGTGGACAACAATGGCCAGCCATAATAGTGATCTAAAAATGTTCACCCAGAACCAGGCCAACCTAATGTCTCTCCTGTTTTGGGAATCTCACAGAATAGGGGGTGTTGAGATTGTAAGAATCTGAAAATGGGAAAGGTCACCATTGAACAAGACTTTCCATTCAAGGCAGGATTGGTACATCTAAGAATTTACTGCACTGAGACTTGTCCTTATCAGACCTACATGATGACTGATATGCCAACATTACCCCATAGACTATAGAGGAATTCAAGAGAGATAAAAACATACAGTGGCAATCTTGGAGACTAAAGTTGGATTAGTGAAAGGAAATGATCCTATCAGCGGGGTGCCCAAAGAAAGGCAACTTTTTATGCCACAAGAGGCTTAACCCCCCACAAGAGTCGACAAGCCAGTGGGAACCCTGGGGTCCATAGAAGCAGACAGGTAGGAGGGTAGGAGGGAGTGGGATGGATTGATGAAAGGAAGAAAGGAGGATGGGAGGGGAGGGGGATGGAGAGAAGCAGGGATGAGTACACAATATGCTTGTAAAATTAGAAAAATAAAATAAAATGAAGAAAATTCACTGAATTTGCTGCATATGAGGGTTTATTATATCGACATTGAACATGTTTTAAAAAAATGTAAAAACAGCTTAAAATAGGAATAATGCTGTTGGTATTAATTATGAAGATTTTTTCTTGCAAAATGGATTTAAAATTTCTTATTTTTGACATAGATAATGATTTGCATAATTGAAATCATGTAAGCTTTTAAAAAATGATTGCTTTGTGCTGTAAATATAGTGGTTTTCTGTTTTATCATGTAAATATAATCACATGTAAGGCTGTAGTCAGACTTTTTGAAGAAATTAATAAATTCATACCTTTACATAAAGAGCTAAGAAAAACAAGTATATGAAATGAGAGTAACCCCTATATCTTTTAGTAAGACATTTGACATATCTATCTATTAGTAAAAACATTATGGTTTTTATACAAAACTCAAATAAATTATGAAACAAAATAATACTTAAGATAGGTCCATGCTTATAGAATTACAATTTTAAAGATGTCATAGCAAATCGATGGGTAAAGAAAAGTTATTTAATAGGACATACCGATAAAACTGATAATGCATATTGAAGAAAATATGATTAGGTCCTTGCAAAATACCATGTTCAACAAAGGAAGGCAAATGTACAAAGATATTTGGAGAAAATGTTAGATATTGTGTTTGTACACTACTAATGGTTAACAGAAAGATTTATAATATCATAGTACAAATCCCATAAAATAAAAAAGTACAAGGTAGTAGTAAGATGCAAGGCTTTTTCTTAACATTGGATTTGCATTGTAAAATTAGTGAGTGACAAAGAACGATACCTGAAAATTATAAAAATGACAGAGGCACCATCTGGCCTGCTTTAGTATTTCCTTTGTTACTGTGATAATAACACACTGACAAAAGTAACTTAAGGCAGAAATAGTTTTTTTTTTTTTTTTTTTTGGCTTAGAGTTCCAGGAGAGTCTATCATGACTGGGGAGTAATGGAGTTGGAGTATGAGCTCTGCTCCTCACATTGTGCTGGTAGTTGTGAAGCAGAGAGAGAGAACAGAAGTGGATTCCCTTCCCTTACTAAACCTCCAAGTCATTCCAACGCAACCAGCTTTCTCAAGCAACTCTCCTTTTTCCAAAGCCGTAGTCTCCCCAAACAGCACTGCTATGTGGGGATATGAGCGTGAAGTCATTTCACTTTCACACTACAACAGTGTCTAGGCAAGGGAATTATAAAGAGAAGGACAAAAGAGATAACTTTATAACTCAATTATCATTTATTTTTATTTCTAGATAGAAATTCAACTTGTCTGGGAAGTCTCTTATTTCTTATTAACCCATCTATTTGTATGTAACTAGTATTGGAGTATAAAAAAGAATACTAATCTTTTGAACCTGAAAGAATGACAGTTGTGAATCCTGCAAATCCTCTTCCCCCAAAGTCTGGCAATTTTGTAATAAATGCAGAAACTTTGATTTCAGTGATGAAGTTCTTTAGAAACACTCACTGGAGTTACATTTGTCATTTCTAAGGAAAGCATAAATGCACTTTATTAAACCGAGGGGCATAGGCAGTAATGGAACATCAGGTTTCATTCAAGTGTAGGACTTTGCTACTTCCCCGGAGGCTTCAACAAATATCACATGAGTGAGGGCTCTTGTAAAATGTTATGTTTTGAAATAGATTTCATTAATGGCTTCTAGTGATAATTTATTTCTCCCTTTATGCACAAGTCTCTTCTCATACTAATAATGGAGAACTTATTTGCATATAAATAGATTTCAGCGTTTGCTGAAGCAGAGACAAAATATGCTTCTCTCTCTCAAACCTATACATTGTTAAAAAAGAAAAAAAGCAGAGAAGCAGATTTTTTTTAATAATTAGTAATTGGGTTTCATAACAATCTCTTTCCTCAAGATTTTTGGTAAGCAACTTCCTCTGACAATATTATAGGTGTACCTGCAGTCATGGGTCCTGACCTACATTAAAATTATAAAGATAATAACCTGCTTTTCATATTGATGTAAATTTTGTTATACCCATGATTAAAAATTCATCTGAAAGGTTTACTGTTACCCTCTAAATGTTTACTTTTTCTGTACGTTAACTTGTTTTGTTTGGGAGAGGAAAATATCATTTCTGTGACTGCATTGCTTAATGAAATCATCTGTGATAGGTGAATTGTAATAAGACATATGTTCTTATTAGAAATATTGCATCTTCCAGTTGTTATATAGTTAACAATATCAAACTCCTAAAACTTTTCTGAATCTTTGGGGATATTTCTTTCTTAAGTAAGTAGTATAGTAAGATCTCTTGTGGTTATTTTCATTTCAAGTATAAATGGTCATTAGTGGGAAAAAAATAACCAGCATTTCTAAAGTTGCTTCATACTGACCTTCAGTATCTAACTTTTGTTGTGTGCCCAAATTAAGGTATTTTCAGTGGCTGGCAGGCTTCATCTTAAGATACAGGGTATATAAGTTATTTCTTAGGAAATGACCTTGACAGCTGCCTATTAATGTGTCTTTCTGGCCAGCAGAGGTCACTCAGTGTAAAGTGAATAATGACTTCTTTCAAAAGAGACAGTCAGCGTGACCATTCTATTTGAGCAATTCGGTTTTACTTGATATGTTACTTGTAGAAAAGTTTTCATCTTTGTTACACACATTTGCCCATACCAATAGGGTTTCCTCAGTGTACAGAGACATTCCTAGCATGTGGTAAATGTTATGATCAATAAAATATTCAAAATAAAATCATTTAAATCTTGTATTTTTGAGTATCTTGCAGATTTTTAAAAATGAGTTTAAAAATGAATGGTAAACATGTCCTCCAAAGGACATGATATAATTGTGATCTGCCACAGAGAGGCAGCCTTTCCCAAAAGATGGTATGTAAGACTTGGAGTCTAGAAAAATAACAGCCCTAGGTTTTCTCATTGTCAGAATAGGCTTAATATGTTGCAGTGTATTCACTCAGCAATGTGGTAATACAGTCAGGAAGGCAATCTGATTTTTAGAATTTTGACATTTTTGCATTTTTTAAGTTTGTACCTATAAAATTGTACATCTAAAGTACATCAACTCTTGGTACAGTAACAATAATTCATGCATAACAGTCACAAATTAATCAGCTGCATTTTTATTCATTACATCTGCCAGATCTCAGTTCACCTGTGAGTGACCCATGATGTTCAGGTGAAACGTAACGTTCTCATTTGGTCCATCAGATGTTTGTTGGGCAGATTTGGTGTTTCAAGAGTTGCTTGAGATTATGAAGGTGATGAAGTGCCAAATCAAAGCCATAGCCTTATTTGTAAACTAAGTTCCTGTAAGCTCTAAGTGATGTTTTCCTTCTACTTCTAAAGGGTGCTGCAAGTGTTAAAAATAGTTGAGTGATATGGTCCTTATTTCCTGTGTTGCTTTGGAAAAGTTGGTGTAGTTTTTTGGGGGGACACTATATCCCTCATAAAGAGGGAAATTAAATGAGTTAGTTAAATGAGTTAGGTTATAGGTGACTTAGGAGCAGAGAGGACTCTTCTTAGAATCTTTTATGTTTAGTTTTTACTAGGGGCTCTGCCATGCCTAGGCACAGAAACACAGTTTAGAGGCAAAGCATCCAGAATTTTGGAAGAGATATTCTCAGAGGGTCACCATGTTTTGGAATTATTTGAAAGGGAAACATGTTTTTAAAGCATAAATATGTTTGAGGCTGTAAGTATTGTTACTTACTGTAAATATTGTTATTCAGAGATCTAAAACTTTTGATTTTGTTGAAATTGTGTTTCTAGGTCATATTCAGGGATTATGAATTATTATTCTCGTATGATCTAATAATAATCTACATTTTAAGACTAAATTTGGGTTATCTGTTATCCCTGCACTTGAGAAGCTGAGGCAGGATGATCTTCATTTTGAGATCAACCTAGACCAAAGAGTAAGATCTTGCCTCAAAACCCCAAAGAAACAAAACTAATTATATATGCACAAGACTAACTAGGGTGGCCCTTAATCCTGTGATTCAAGAACCACATTTTGAGAAAGTATATTGAAATATACAATGATGCCTATGGACATTTTCTTTATGTATTATAGTTCAAGCCATGCATCAAGTTTCCTAAAAGTCAGTAGACTGCAATGAACAAGTTATAATGGTTGTAAATAACTATTTGGAAGTATGTAATACTTGACAAAAAAAAAAACCTAGTGTTGGTTCAAGTCTACCTGTAATGGTTGAGAAGAAGCCTTGGTTGAATCCTCACAGTAGACTGGTTCTGTTCCAAGAGGCTTCTTCACAGAGTTGTAGTAACCAGAAAACACTGTCAAAGTATTTGAATTAAAGTTACACATAGGTTTAATGTTTCAAAAAAGGAATAAAAACTTCCAAGTTTTTTTTTTCTGCTATTAATCTTTTTTCCCCTCTGACTACTAAGTGCTAGAATTGTCTGTGCACCACCAGGGCAGTTTATTTAAATTTTGATTATTATAAATGGATCAATTTACAATATCATAGTATGAAAGCCACTCTACCATTCCTTTAACTCATGAAATATATTTGTTTTTGTTCTTGATTACTAAATTTGATTTAACTGTGTTTAATTTTCTTTTAAGTAAGTTTCACTTAGGAACTCTGAACTGTTAGTCCAGCTGTGTTTTAGCAGGCCTTTTCAGATAACTATGGTGACAGCAGACCATGTTCAAGTGTCTTACAATTCTTAGCAAGCTCAGGAAATGACAGATAGAATCAATTTAAATGGTGAAAATCAGTCATTTTCTTTAATGCTTGCTTTAAAGTATAGCTTATTTTTAATAGTTTTCTTAAATCGTTTAGTGTGGTTTACATTAATTGAATGTTTTATTTAAAATATTCTTGAAATTTTCATTTAAAGAATATATTTAGCAAGTTCTATGGTATGATATGTCTTATGAGGATATACAGTATTATCTTGATTTTTTTTAATGTAGCATTTCTTGAGATAAGTGCCTGTACTGAAAGTAAAGGCCTTACTCATTGAGTACAAATTTAGTCTTTAAATAATGATTGCAACCCTAAAACACCTTGTTATATATCGAGACATAATTCTGTCAGATAGTTTTTTGTATATTTTTCTACAAATAAGTTCAACAATGGAACATAAAACAAAAATTTATCTATGAAAGGAAAGATGTTACTGCAATTTCAGATTAGTCTTATTATTTTCCTTATCTTGAAGGCAATTAAAGGTATTATTGAAGTTCAAAAACTTCATGAGAATCTTAAAAGTGTTACATATTTATCTACTGTCCACATAAAGTGTTTTAGGTGAAAGTTGATTTTCCTTCCAGTTGGTTTCTTTAATTGATATTGGAATTATATAATACCTATATTTTTAAAGACAAGTAAAATTTATTCAAATATATTTACAATGTACTTATTTCATTAGACAATAAAATAATTTTTTATTACAGAGTAGTAAGAACTTCATTTGTCATAGTATTGTGGATGCAGTTTTGATAAGTATGTGGTAGAGGCATATGGCTAAATAGTCACTTTTGTCTGATGACACATGTCAAACCAACTCCTGTTATTTTATATTTACATGTCATAATAGTGACAGACTCATTGCTTAATCAGTACCAGGGACATAGGCTATATCAAATGTGTGGTTTTGGTAGACTGTACTAGGTGTGATCATCAATCTACTTAGTTGGAGCATGTAATCATAGTCCATTTTTCATAACCGTGTGGGCACTAATTTCAGGATATTCTATAATAACTTTTAAATGCCATTTGTAAGTATGTAATCATTAAGCATTTAAAACTGTATTTAAAAATTAGTATCTTTGAGACTGGGAAGATGACTTAATGGTTAATGTGTTTTCATGGAAACTAAAGAAAAGGAATTCTGACCCCAAGATCTCATGTGAAAATTCTGGGCAGATGTGGCAGCCTGCCCCTAAGTGTTGCCTTAGAAGTTAGAGTTTCGGAATCCTCAGAATAAGTTGGCTAGCTACATTAACCTTACAGTGAGCTAATTGGTTTAATTAGAGACCCAACCTAAAAGAAATAATGTGGAGAATGATACAGGATGTTAACTGATACAACCTTGGACCTCCCCTTATACATGCCTATTTACTCAAACACATATGCATCAACCCACATGTAAACATACATACATGCCCACAATACAAATAGAAAAGAAGAATCAGTATCTTTATATCTTAAAATATGTAGCTAGGCTTTTTGGACAAGTTAAAAGGAGTAAATATGAAAATTTTGTGCAAAATTTATTGAGTATTGAGTTGCATTATTTTCCTTATGATTCATAAGTTCAGTTTCATAGAATGTAATGGTCATATCTGAAGTGGTACTCAACTCAAGAGAATATAGAAAAGCAGTGAATGCAAAAGCAGTTCTGTTTCTAAGGTACTTCTGGAATATTAATCTTTTGTTTTTACTATTACTTCATTTGTAAAACCAAAGAATAAAATCAGTGTAGGATTATAAGCTGCCTAGTTGACATTTTAAAGCCATGTCTTTTCAATGAACATTTTCTTAAATACATTTTAATTCTGTAAGATCTGCTCTCTTATGGATTACATACTTTTAAATAGGTTTCTGTCATCATCACAGGACAAGAGAGCTCACTATTTGCAAGCCTGAATCTATGATTCTAAATTTTAGCTCATTAGGAAGAATGTCATTTTTCTAAAATCAAAGATATTAGTTTTATTTATAGAAGAAGTTATTGTAGAGAGAATTGTAATGCATCAAATGGCGAGGCTGAAGAAGTGCAAGCACAAAGTTTTATTTTATATTAGTTATTGTTCCTTCCATTTTGCCTGTAGCACTGGTTGACATTTCATAGAGACTGAGTTGGCACAGGGTTGGAAAATATGTAATTATAAGTATCACATACTCTTGAATTTCCCATTATATACCAGTCATGATTCAGGCAGGCTTTTCATAGGTGTTTGATTTAGAATCAGAAATTTTCATCTTCCATAACTCGTGATTAAAATGTGGCATTTTGATATATACATAGGAGAAAGATTCTTCATAATCCAGCTGCGAATCAGAGCTGGCGAAGCAGTGTAAATCTTTGACCTGTATCATATAAGCAGCAGCATGCAAAATTGGAAATATACCTTAAGATTAAATGAAATAAACCTTTAAATTCTCTGAAGCTTAAAAGAGAATGAGTGCTAACATGCAGCAAGATGTATATTGAGAAGTTTTGTTTCATTTTTGCTTCTCAAAGTAATTATGATAAATAGAAATATATTATGAGTACATTTGAAGAATTCGTTTTCTTTTAATGAGCCATAAGAATGACTGAACATGCTTCCTTATAAGTATCTGTACTGTGATTATAAGGGCAGATGGTACATCATATTTCTTCATAATTTAAAATAAAGTTACCACTTCTACCAGTGTTTGGGTAAAAACCTTAATCTTTGTAAATCCTGGTCATTTAAGGAGCAATTGTCAGTTAGCTGACTGTGAAACGAAGCACCCAATGCCTAGTTTGTATTCTTTCTGGTTACTGAGTAAAGATACATTTTGCCAAGTGTAGTTAAGTTTGTCTGTGAAAGTCTGTCTTCTCATATATATACATATATATATACACATATATACATACATATATTTATATATGTATACATGTATTTGTGTGTGTATGTTCATGTTATTTCTCTATGCTCTAAATACAAATTATGTGATCCCAATTTTCTATAGGTTCGTATGCTGTTGTTTTATACTAAGATGACTTTGCATAACCACTTGTTACCTGGTGAATCATAACTTACTAGCTTCTGCAAGAGTTTTTAAAATTTTGTGTATTGATTACTTTAATCAATTAATATTAAAATTTCTGACTGGAACCTACATGCCATCTTCCCTAAATTTTGGAATTCTCTATATTAATTAAGCAAGATATTAAAATTATTCCTATGCAATTATTCCTATGAATCTGGATGTTTTAAAACATTTTAGGTTCTAACGCGACAACAGGATTGTGTGTTTTAAGTGTATAATTTTCAATGGAGAGCTATAAACATTAATGTTTTAGTCCATTAGTGTCTTTATATTTACTTTATCATTTTGCTGTTTGTGTTCATTCGTATTCTATGTCTAAGGTTTATTTTTCTTTCCTTACAGTATGCCTTAAATGCCCATAGTTGTCTCTTACTCATTATAGTTTTTCTATAATTATATTCAACGTCTATGCAGTAAAAAGATTTCCTCCTATCAAGTATTTCTTTTGAAACATTTGATTTGCTTTCTCTTAAAATGCAAGATTTGATATGTGATAGACACTCATAAATAATTAGAGTTGAAATGGGTAAAATGACTTGCTTGCATTTGTATCTGTGAAGTTCTATTTTGCAGCTATTTCTTTTTTTCTGAGAGATTCTCATAGATAATTTAAGGGAGAAAGGGATTTATTTGTGTATGGTTCCAAAAGGAATATGTCCATTGTGGTGTGTCTCATACAGCTGAAGGCATGTATAGAAGAAACAGGAGGCCGGATTAGGCCACCACATCTTTTAGAAGATGGCAAGAGCAACAGCTCTCTCGAAGGAAACAGGGCCAGGCTACCAAATGTCAAGATCTGACCCTTGAGGCGTGCAGGCCTCTATCAAGCCTTTACCTCTTAAAGGTTTAACACTCTTCCCAAACATTTGTACTAACTAAAATTTGAAACACATGAGCCTGAGACAGGGATGGGGTGGGGGTATGGGGTGGGTAACTCACATTCAAATTATGACATCTTGATTCTCAGATTGTATTTATTAAAAGTCTGTTTTCTATCTCCTCCCCCTTTTTCTAGAAGTCCCTTAGCTTTTACTCCATAATTGTTTAGTTTTCTCCATCTATAGCCTTTCATTTGGAGCAAATTCAGCCATCGCTTCTATGTGAATAACTGCCTTATGTCCCTCCAAAACGGCTTTTCTGCTGAGCTTTTGAGACCCCAAGTGTCTTCTGGACACTTCTACCTGAATATTTTTCCATCTACTGAGATAACTTATTCAGAACAAAATTTGTGTTCTTCCTCTTTAATATTTCCCCATCCTTTCTCTTTTTTGTATTTTCATAGCGACTATGTATTTTAATTTTATTTCAGTTAGTATTCATATGAAATTTTCCTTGTATCTCGTAATGTTGAATTGTCATTCCCTATCTTACCAATGCTCATGAATGTTTTTAGTGTTCTTGAAGCACACTATCTTCAATCATCTTTTCTTTAAGTATTACCAGAAACTGTTTCATTTATTTATTTATCTATTTATCTATCTATCTATCTATCTATTTATTTATTTATTTATTCTACTCATACAAAGTTGATAAGTACCCTGTTCCTCTTCCTTCCTCCACCCCTCCCTGGATTCCCTTGTTCCCTCCCCCCTTTTCCCTTTTTTTTCCCCCTTCCCTCCCTTTCTCCTAGTGCCTCCCTCCGCCCCCTACCATTCCTGGAGCATCCTTCAGTGTGCTCTGGTTGGGCTTGCAGACTCTCCCTACTGGTCACTTGCGTCTGATGGGGTATGATCTCACCACAAAGGGAGGGCATAGAGTCTGGCAGATAGATGGTAACTATCCTGCAAATCAGATATTGTTTCTTAAGCCACCATTTTCTCAGTTTTTCTAAAACTTTTAAGAGCTATTCACTATTGGTGAAAGTCACTTTTTTACTAGATAAAATTGTTGGCAAATAAAAACATCAAAAGATTAACTCTGGGACTATTTTGAAAGAAATTATTTACACTTCCTGTCCTCAGACTTTACCTGCAAAATCTCTATTTAGAATTTCAGGGTATTATAAGATACTATATCAGGCCCATTGACTTATGTTTAAAAATACTTATTTAGGATTAGATTGGTTTTCTCTTGAATAATCTCTTTATTGTACAAAATTATTCTTTAATATTCCTCATCGGGTCATAGTTTCTGTAATATTTGATACCCAGAATGCTGCTTATCATTTTTCTGTTTTACAAAATTTCCATTTGTAATTCTTTTCCTTTCATTTATGTGTGTATGGTGTGTGTGTGTGTGTGTGTGTGTGTGTGTGTGTGTGTGTGTGTGTGTTTGCATATGAGTGGGCACACGTGTGTGTACATGAATGCACCTGATTGTGTGTGTCTATGGAGGCCCCAGAGAGATATCAGGAATCATCCTTGATCATTCTTTTACCTTATTGTTGTGAGCCTGGATTTCTAATTAAGCCCAGAGCACACCATTAGAACTAGTTTGGGTAGTCAACTTGCTTTGGGGGCTCGTTATACAGGTGCTACCTTGGAGGGCAAGAATTACATGTAGGGCAACACACAGGTCTGTCATTTAAATATGGGATCTGGAGAGTTGAACTCAGATCTTTTCTTTTAAGAGGCAAGTACTTTAACCAGTGAGCCATTTCCCAACTCATATTTTTAAATGTAGTTGTGCCCCAACTGTCTCATGGAACATGAATGAATATTTGGGAAATTGTTTAACTGTAATTTTCATGTTGTTTAGGTATTTTAGGTAGGCATTTTTTCTCTTTTTGCAAATTATTTCTGTACCACATTTAATAAATGATTAAGTAGATGCTATCATTCCATGTTTTCCACAGTGAAATGTCTTAAAATAAGTATTAACAAAACTTGGGTATAAGATTTTTACTAATTTTGAAGATCAATACAGAAACTTAAGAATACTTGCTGGTTTAAGTTTGCATTAGTTATAGTTTTATAATTTCTGTATTTCTTTTTCTATTAGGGCCTGCAGCTTATGATCCTATTTTAAGAAAATCTGGTATCATTCCCTCATTTTTTAAAGCACCAAAGCGTTTTGAAGATACTTGCAAAGAGGTTTCTCCTGGCCCAACAACTTATGAGGTATGCTGGTGATTTTTCTGTCTTAGCAATGATGATTTCTGGAAAATACTGACATGTACATGGTAAGTTTTTTCCATGGGATTTGCACGTTTTTAATTTGATACAAGGCAATTGCCAATTCTTGCTATTATTTCCTGAGCTACTGGAGTATTGTTCACAAGTCATTATGATTGTCTATATTTTGAAGTATTCTGTGTTTTCCTCTACTAATTTCAAATGTTCAGGTTTTACATTATGGACTTTGAACTATTTTCAATGGATGTTTGAGTAGGATAGGGTATAAAATTTAAATTATATTAATTCAGTGTAAATAAGCAGTTTTCCAGCAATATTTGATTAATATACATTTTTGGTAACTTTTTGAAAAATCAGGTGGCTGTAGCTGGTATTGGTTTGTTTTGGAATTCTTGATTTTCCTGTTGTCTGTGTGTCTGCCAGTTTTTTCTGATTTTGTGTCTGTGACTCTGGATTAGTATTTGAAATTGTACATTATGATATCTCTACAAATTCTCTTTTAGATCAGGACTGTTCTATTTGGTGTGTTTGTGTGTTCTTCATAAATATAAATATAAAAAGTATTGTGAAGGAGTGTTGAATTTTCAAATAGAAAATGTAATAAATGTAATTTAAATATATTTTCCCCAAATAGAGCAAATTAACTTTTTCCATTGTGCATTCTTAGAAAATGCAGCTTTAAGTGTTACCAGAATGATTTATTGAAAGCTATATTATTACAGACCATTCCTGACTGTCAACTTTTCAACTTTATTTACAATGGTGGGAAAATAGCCATATATTGATATTCTGAATTTTCATTTCTTGCCTAGGCCATCAGTTGTTTAAGCTATTGTAAATCCTGTAGAGGCTAGGTTAGGTGCATTGAAGCTTTTTTTTAATAACATTATTTTAATTTGTATTAATAGTAGATTTGTGTGTGTTCATCACCCACTACCTACCACCCATACCCCTCCCCATCCTATCATGCCCATTCTTCCCTGCAGCCCATTTTCCTCCCTCACCCATCTAGGACACCTACAATAGTTAGTGCCTGAACACCTGCTAAGGCTCATGTGGCCTATTGTTGGGTAAGCTGCTGTACAATATAGAGGTTCCCCCTCTCTTTTGTGTGACACCAGACTCATATAGTCTTCCAAGGTATGTTTGATGTGATCTTTTCTCTTCCATGGCAAAGTGTTGCTTAGGCCAGCTATTGTAGAAATCTAGTGGAGGTATATAGCCTTACATTGGTTTCTAAAGTGTGGCAGCCTTGATATGAACAAAGGCTATAGTTTGTCATTAAGCCTTTTTAACTTAAATTTTTTAAAATTATGATTGGTTTGCTGGGATGTAACTCATAAGTTTAAAATCATCTGTATTTAATGCTATTTATGATTTTAAAATGTTTACTAATACAAACGGCCTTATGAAGATATATATTCTCTGGCTAGAGAGATGGCTCAGAGGTTAAGACTGTGTCTCACAAGCAGATTCCAGGTCCCATGTAAAAATGCCAGGCTAAAATGGTGGTAGTCTGCACTTCCAGCCCCGGTGGGCAGAGCCTGGGAAATCCCAGAGGGAAGCACAAAGGGGATAGAACCAATCCAGGATGATTCCTGAAGTAAGTAACCCTTGTTCCTTTATAGGAACATGCAGTATCCCCTGACATATACATACATGCATACTCATACAAAATAACATTAAAAAAGATATATATGTTCATTTTGATCTTTTCTTCTAGTTTGATTATCCCCTAAAGAAAAAGTGTTGAAATTATTAGTAATAAATATCTAAGACACTACAAAGCATTTAATGTATTTGTAATAATTTTTCTAAAAATCCTTTTATGTGAGAAAGTAATTTTAGAACTTTTTGAGTTTCTTGAATTATTCATTTTATTTTTTCACTTTTCCACATAGGTTTTATGTATTTTAATTTTTAAAAATTTATTGTGTTGTTGTTAAATATGTAGTTACATTTAAATCCATCATTTCTTTAAACTCCCTGATGTATATTGATAACATAAAATTATTCCTACATTTCTGCGTGATTTTCTACTCATTTTTATATCATTAGATTTGAAGAAGGTCCACTGAAATATCTGTCTTCTTATGCATCAAAGATAATTGACATTGGAAAATTATTTTTGTCAGCATAAAAACACAGAAATCATAAAGCAGAGAATTGAATCTTAAATCATCATACATATAATCAATGCTAACATTTACCAGTTTATTAGTTGTATTAACTTCCCTGTAATATTTTGCTATAATTTGCATTTTTATTTAGCAAAATCTACTTGTACTTTTTGTCACTTAAAACATGTTGGGATGTGAAAATATTTTTCTCATATTTAACATAGTTTTCTATAGCACCTTTATGTTTTCTTTTGATTTCCCATGTTTTCTCTTCCATTATGTATTACTCTATGTATTTACTCCAATATTAGTTTTTAATACCTCAGACTTTTCTACATTAATTTGAACTGTCACTTCAGTATCCTTCCATTATCATGTCTCGGGCCTGTGCTGATACCAGTCCAAATGAACCTATTGCACTTTCCTGGCACGATCATGACTCAACTCTTTCATGCCTTCTTTTATTCTTTTACAGTTAATGCCATGAAAAATATCGCTGAGCAGACCATTGAAATCCTATCAGCAATTTACCTGGCAGTACTTCTACACATATCTACATATACTCTGCTTCTTTTAGGATATGGTTTGAAAAACTTTGCCTCTTATTTAAACCTAATTCCTCTAATTATGTACTTTATTGCATTTGCCTCACCTGGTTAAGATGAATGTGTCTATTTTTGCTAATTTAAACACTTCAAGGGCTGGAAATCTCGAAATGTTTTGCGTTAGGCCGCTCAAGCAGATGGAAAAGTAGATAATTAAAAGTAGATAATTCTTTATCTGACCTGAAGCAATGGGTAAAATCTCAGGTGTGCTAAAAATATTGCATAAAATTATCTTCATGGGTTGGAGAGATGTCTCAGGGGTTAAGTAAGACTCTGTCTCGCAAGCAAAAAGTCCCAAGTTCAGATCTCAGGTCCCATTTAAAAATTCCAGGCTAAAAGATTGAGGCTTGCCCTTCAGGTTCTGGTGGGTAGAGCCTGGAAAGTCCCAGAGAAAAGCAAAAAGATGGTAAAAGCAATCCAGGATGATAGGTGAAGTCATCCTTGATCCTCCACAGAGACACACAGTGCTTTCTGACACACACACACACACACACACACACACACACACACACACACTCACTCATTCACACACTAAATAAATAAATGAATGAATGAATAAATAAATAAATATTTAAAATTACTTTCACATTTATATGTGAGATACTTAGAAAGCATTAAATAGATTTTGTTTAGGCTTGTGTCCCTTTCCAAAGATATACTCTACTCAGATGTAAATTTTCAAAATCCCAAAATAGAAATAATTGAAATCAGGAATACTCAGTTCCTTGCATTTCAGATAGGAGACACTCTACTGTCCCTGTATTTTCTCTGCTTTACTTGTTTTCCTTTTGAGTGAAATATCTACATAAATGCACTTCTCCACACCCCTTTCTGCTCATCTACTTCTTTCCAAAGATGGTGCACTTCCCTTTGCCTTCTATCTGTTTGCTCAGATATCCAGATGATGTCAAGTGGTACTATTCTATTCCATCATCATTTCTGCTGTGATCTAGTCAGTCATTACTTGTCCAATTGGTACTGACATGTTCAGATTCATACTTAATAATTCTATTCTTGAAAGGACAGAGCTTCAAAATACTTTATTTCAAACATGATTTTCTGTTTTTTTTTTTTTTTTGCCTAGTTCTTCCCTTTTTGTTCTTTGTAATTTTCTTTCTTTTTAAATCTGTAGCAAGTTAAGAGAAAAACATATTCATGGAATCATATAAATCAAAAGCCACAATGGAAGAGGTTCCACTATCTTCCACTGGGGCTGCTTAAACAAGCATGTTTACCTGACACCACTTTCTCTTTGAGGTGAGCCCTCTGCTTCCCAAGACATGTCATGGATGGGGCATATATATTTGTGTCTTCAGAAGATAATTTTCAGCTGGTGAAGTTGATAACAGTTTAGAAGCTTGTTGTAGTAAGTGAAAAAAGTTTCTCTCTCAAAAACAAAAAAAATTACATAAAATCAAGTACATTTTAGTTACCAAGTTCATTGCTATTAATGGTCAGAGGACGTATCAGTGTTGTTTTCCAAAATACTGATAAAGAGTACTGGACCTTAAAGCCAACATGTCCTGTTGGTTGATCTAATTATCACATATGAGAAGTGGGTTTTTCTGAATGTAAGATGGATTTTTAAAAATATTTCAGATGGGTTTTTAGTATGTAAGGTGACCTACTGACTATTCTTGCCGTCTTAGTTTTGTTAACTTCCTCAAATGAGTGGATATGTTTGCGCTCAGGACTGAGGCCATTTCAATTTTGCTTGACTGTGGTTTCAGTGACCTTACAAACTTCTAATATAGTAGGCTTTGTAACCTGGAAATTGTTAATTTCATCCCAATTGACTATGATAAAATAGCTCAAACTTAATTATCCTAACACTGAAATTGCATGTCCTATTGAACAACCTGTCAGTAAAATGTAAAAAATAAAATCTGTTACTTTTACTGGTAATAAAAGATAATGATAGTATTCACCTTGTAAAAGGAAAGTGCTATTTTTGTTTTCCTAATCATTGAAAGCTACATTTTAAAAATGCTGGTCTTGATGAAGTGCTGTTGCTTTAGTACTATTTAATACTTTTGATTTAAACCTAAATTAGTTTTCAGCTTTTCAAACTCTCAAGTATTAGTGATGATTTTAAATAATTTTTCCTAATTATAATGCATATGAAAAATTAAAAATTGTTCCTGGTTATTTTTATGTAGCATAAAATTATAGAAAGAAACAGTTTTGGAGTTGTCTAAATAAAATTTTATAGTAACAAAATTAACAGTCTGAAACTTTTTGTAACTTGGCTTTCATGAAGAATTCTCGAAAATCTTGAAGAAGTATCGAGACTTCCTTTTGAGAGATTTAATATCTTGTATGGAATTAAGTGGGTTAAAACTAAATATGGTTTGGGTTATTGTGGTTGATTCAGGGAGACCCTAGCCCTATGCTCCCAGGAGGTCTGGTTACAGAGAAGCCAGAACATGTCCCAAAAAAGAAACCATACAGGCGGATGAACAATCAATGGGAAGGAGGGGTGACAACCAATGAGGAGGGGTGAACAACCAATGAGAAGGAGGAGTAAACAACCAATGAGAAGGAGGGTGAACAACCAATGGGAAGGAGGGATGAATAACCAATGGGAAGTGGCCAGGAGGTCTGGTTACAGACAAGCCGGAACATGTCCCAAAAGAGAAACCATACAGGCAGATGGATGAACCACCAGTGGGAAGGAGGGGTGAACAACCAATGAGAAGGAGGGATGAACAACCAATGGGAAGTGGCCATCTATCCTACCTCTGTAGTGGACACGTAGTAAACAGCTAAATGATTGGGGGCTGCTTTCCCCCTGACTCGGAGCGTGAGGGATAGGCAAAACCTGCATTGGACCCCTGACCCTATTGTAAGCTCAAACACTTCCTGAATTAGAGCTGAGTCTGCTGCAAACTCCTCCTCTGACTGCTGCTTCTTTGCCTGGCTCCGATGGGTTTATGGTGGTGACCCTGCGCCTGGCTAGACCCTTTGCCTAGAGCCTACGAGGCCCCTGCAGAATCCCCCTCCTTTCCTCGGCTGGACCAGCGGGGACAGCAACAGGTTATAATATTGTAAACACCTTATTAGTAGGTCTACAGTAGCTGTATTATCTATCTTTTTTATTGTGTGTTGTATTGAAAAGGAGAAGTGTTTTTAAATTTTTTTGGTAATTTCACTTTAAGAGTCATATAAATCTTAGTCTGCTTCCTTATTTGTAAGTTTATGCTTTTGTTTATAAAATAACAGTCACCATGTTATCAGTGATTGCAGTACTTTCTCCTTAGTATCATTTTCATAGGATAGAGAGGGAAGTTAATGTTTTTAACAAATGTAAATGTTTTAACAGTTTGGGGGGCTGGAGAGGTGGCTCAGGGGTTAAGCCTCTGCCTTGCAGGCAGAAGGTCCTGAGTTCGGATCCTAGACCCCACTTATAGACGCCTGGTGGAAGCGGGGGCCGCCTGCGTTTCTGGTCCTGGTAGGGCAGAGCCTGTGAATCCCGGGGCAGAGTAAACAAGGAGGAAGTGGAGGTGGTCCATGGTGGTTCCCGAATTCATCCGTGGTTCTACACACACATACCACACACACACACACACACACACGGACACACATACGCACAGACGCACACATTCACTCACGCACAATTGAGTTAAAAATAAACAGTTTGGAAATAAAGCTTTTATTTTTAATTTTTAAAAATATTTCCCAATGTATGATTTTTTTTCACTTTTATCAAAAATTACATGGGTATAGCTCTATCTTTATTTCAAGTATTCTATCTTATTAATATCTGTGTCAGATTTTGTGCCAGTACCATGCTGATTTTGTTACTATGGCTCAGTTGTCTAGTTTGACATGTTTGGATTATATCCAGCATTGTTCTATTTCTTTGCTGAGGGTTGCTTGGTTTTTGGAATCATTTGTGTTGCCATGCAAAATTTCCACACTATTGACCTCACAAAGTCTAGCATCTGCTAAAGGAACCAAGATCCTTGGAGGCAAGGGATTGGTAGCCACAGTAGTGTTCCTATGCTTAAGGGGAACACGGGAAAGGGTTCAGGGAAATGCCACTGGGTCCTTGTACGTCATCAGAAAGGAGGGTCCAGAGGATAGTTAGGCATACACAAGAAAGGAGTCTCTGGGAATTGGGGCGGGAGGCACTTGGGGGATAGGAGGGAGAGGTGAGGGGAGGGGTGAAGGGAGCGGGAGCAGGGGGTTGGGGGGAGGAGGAGGGAGGGAAGGAACTGGTTGGTGTACCTATTAAGTTTGTATGAGCCGAAATAATAATAAAAATGTATAAAAATTAAGTTGAACTTTTACAGTTATCACTTTTACTTTTGAGACCGAGGCATACGATACCTACATTCAAATATAAATTTAAGTACATAAATCTGTAGAACTTCAGGTAAATTATTTAAGGTTCTGTTTTCCATGATTCTGTGTTTTATAATGATGATGGATGTAATAGTGCTTTGTTTGCAATTGCTACAAGTACTTACACACTAGCTTGCCTTAAATAGGACAATGGTGGGAATAGATTTAATGTTGATTGTTAGCATTTCAATCCTTTATTTGTTGAAAATTAGAAGTTTAGAGAGATACTTTGTGAAAAATCTTTGAATAAGGGATTATTCATAGAATAAATTTCTTACAGAAAAATTTGTGTTTTGGAGAATTAATTTAGTAATATTCGAGGTGTCATCAGCTAGAAATGTAACTTTGTATGGTGGTTTTGTGATAAAGTTTTTAAAACTGTTGTAAGTTTTATCCAGTTGTGAGATAGCATATTCAGAGGCCACAGCCTCAGCACTCTTTCAAACATTCCTTCATGAATGTCTTCTTTTTGAGATGTATATTGCTTTTGTTTGTCTAGAATAAATTACTGTGCCCTATATAATAATTTGGGAAATGTAGTAAAATTAAATTGTGAAATATCAGCAATCCGTAAAATTTCCCCAGGATAGGACCAAGTCAATACATGTCTGCATTACAAAGTTATTAAGGATTTGATTTTAGATGTTGTAAACAACATTGCTTATTGTTTATGATCATTTAGCATAATATCATTTAATGCAAATATTCATAACTCTAGGTTTCTGGAATCCAACTGGACAGTTTTAGTAGAGCTAGCGCTATATGCAAATTCTAAATTCAAGAGATCTTCAGACTGATAGTTGGTGTAGTTATACCATGGAAATATAAATATATGAACAAAACATGAAAGTACACCTAATAAATATAAGTGATATTATATGATACACTGAAAAATCTATTTTAAGAGATGTTTATACAATCCTGTTTTAACATATAGATTGACTTTGTAAAATGAAGCTGAGAAATGCTTGCTGCTGATTTGTGTACAGAAGTTACCTCATTGGTCTCAGTTGTTGCTCAATTTACCATGTTGAACATTATCTAAATTAGGAGTTTTCTGGTAAGTAATAGTCCAGGGATTTTCAATTTCTTCTTTCAATTAGTCATTTCTAATTGTTTTCTTTATTATGTATATAATATATATAGATAATTCCTTTATTCTCTCAAGAAATAAAGTTTTGGTAGTTTTTGTGTTAGTGAACAGAAAGTGTTAGTACAGAGCCAACTTGGAATCAATATGTCAATAGCTTAATGGGTACAAGTTACAAATATATGATTAAATAATATTAAGTAAATAAAATCCCAGTTTTATTTTTTAACAGAAATTACAACTACTTTTCGTGAAAACTACACTGAATGCTGAATGTCCACCATTACATTGAACAAAGAGAGTAACAGCAACTAACGCTAAAACAATAATGTTGCATTTCCTGATGTCTTAGGAAACACTATTTATGTTAACTTGTGAGACTGTCTATAAACAAACTCTCTTTACAATAAAAATTGATAAATTACTTTCTTTATATTATACTTTGTACAAAAATATTTCAGATATGCTGTTAGATATGATTGATCTTAATGAATCCCATTATACTTTTTCAAGTAATTACACATTCTGTTCGTAGTCTTTTGCAAACCTTGACTTTGATTTAAAAAACTGCTCTTTTTTTGAGACTTTGTGTAGGTGCATCCCTGTATTTGTAACAAATTAAAAACTAAATTGTCCCAAAGGAAAAAAAATGGCTTTAAAAATTATAGTTTTTTAAATGAATTCTTGAAAGTAGTCATATTACATATTATCATCTGCAATTATTTGTTTTCTAAATAGACATTTTATTTTTGTAAACTCGTCTACCATTAAATAATTTGAATTCCATGGAATTTCAATATAGATTTAAAATATTTAGTCTAGAATTAATGTTTTTAATATTTTGTATAGATTTAAATAATTTAGTCATGTATTGACTTTATTCCTTTTAAATGTATTTTTCTTTAGTTTCTCTTCTGTATGTTATTTGGCATCTTTTAGTTTCCAATAAATAGCCATATAGATGAGGAATTGTCCTAATTAGAAAATGGGAAAGAATCACTCTAAGGAAAGTTTTCCAAATAATTTATTTAAAATTTTAGGAGTAAAAATCAACTGCATTATCTTTGTTGGTGTGTTTCTCAATTTCCAGCATTTTCATTAGTATTTCTTTCTCTCAAACTAGTTACACTGTAAGCCATAACATCTTCTGTGAATTTGAATATTATGCAATAGTTCTTTGACAAGAACAATATGTATAATACATACATACATACTATATACATACATGTGTATGTAATACTATGATACAAGTAGACACTAAAAAGTAAAAAAAAAATTACAGATAACTATTCAAACTATTCAGATAACTGGCTTTTTAAACTGTGGGAATTTGGTAGAGCCATTAGAACCCACTTGTCATTTGCTTTTCATGATTAAATTATTGTAATAGCTATAATTGGTTCTGCATCATCTATGAAGAAAATAGTGGTTATTAGAAACAGAATATTCTGTCATATTAATGAATTCATCGACATATCAACCCATTTTAGAGTTCCTTAAAGCATTTTCTCTTAGTAGGTAACAACCTTTGCATGCAAATAGCATTTTATGGGAATGAGCAGATAGTGCCCAACTGTTGATTAGGAATATTGCTTTAAGATAATATTCAGATTGAATCAAATACTTTAGTAACTGACTTTAAAGAAAATCTATTTTACCTTATACTTAGAAAACTAAAATCTTGAAATTCAATTTAAATTTTTGAGGGATTGAAGTGAAATCATTATCTAACTGAGAAAGTTGTTCATATAGCTAATATTCTGATAACTGTGCAGAGATTATGGGAGAAGCTATGAGTGATCTAAAAGGCATGTTTTGTCAGTTTTGGTAAAAGGAAACAAGTGATTCGCCTTATAATTCAAGAAACTTGTAAGACAGATAATAATTTAGGTGTAATTAATTTATTATGATGTAATTTTTAAATTCATGGAAATATTTGAGAACATATTTAATTCTATCATTCTATGATTGTGGTTTAGAGGTTCTGGGTAAGTTCAAGTCAGTTGGTAGTCGCATTAATGTTAGTTGCAGTGTCGAAATCAGGATGAGGATTTTACTGGTAATTTAATGCTTACCTCTTCCTCTTTCCCTTTCTCCCTTCCTTATTACTCCACTTCTTTTCTAAAATGTTGCATTAATAGCATTAACATTAAAATATTTTTATAACACAGAAACAGAAAAAGCATTTGCTTTGCAAAATTATTTAAACACAGAAAAAGTACTTTCAATATTGTTGAAAACTTTGATGTTGGAAAGTCCTGATTTAGCTTACAAAAATACGTTTTAGAAAGTCTAACAGCTGAGGTTTCTGCTACACATTTTTTCCTCCACATTATGAAACTGGCAGCTGGAGAGACTGGAATGATAGGGGCATGTCTGGAGTCTCAGCACTGGGGAGGTAGAGGCAGGGGATCAGGAATTCCAGGCCATCTTTATCTAGATAGTGAGTTCCAGGCTTGTTTCAGATAAATCAAGCAAACCAAACCATTCAAATTAAATTATAATCCAAATAAGCAGACTAGGAACTTGAATCAAGAAGGCAAGTTGTTAAGCTACTATCATTAATTTCCCAATTGCAATGGGATGCACTTAGCTCTTAAGTGAGTCCAGTAATATTGAGCAGAAAACTCAGTGTGTTGCTATTTTCAGTAGAGCTAAACAAAAATAATGACTCCATGTAAGTATCCCTATAATCCTACTTGTGAATTTAATTATTAGGACCTAATTCATTCACAGAACCTCAACTATAAGAAAAGTTAATAAATGCCATTAAGTTTGCATCATCCATAGTGCAAACAAGGCACATCACAGGGATGAAATACATCTTTTTGAATATACACAAATAATCCCATCATGGAGACAAAGCTAAGAAAATAATAAATGCTGATATGATTCAGTTGATAGAGCTTTTTTTTTTTGCACACTTCAAAAGCAGAGCATCATGTTTGAGATAAAGGAAACATTGAGGTCTCCCCCCTTCCTCCTTCTTTCCCTTCCTTTTTTCTTGTCATTTCTCTTTATTTTCCATTCCCTCTTCTTTTCTTTCTTTCTTCCTTTTCTTTACTTTTTCCTCTTTCTCTCTTTCCTTCTTTCTGTTCTTTGCAAAAGATCATTAAATCACAGACCTTTCCCAAATAGTTCCAGGCTTTGAACTTTTTTGAGGTGACTCCAGGCATGTATACAGTAAACACTGTACAGAAAAATACATTCGTCCATGTTACAATGTATACTTTGGATAGCTGAAGTAAAAAGAAGTTGAATTACGCTACCTTAGGTCTTACATTTTTTAGTGGTAGAGATATAGATGAAAGTAAAATTTTCTACTGATATTTTTATTTTAAATACTTGTATTATTTTTCTTGTTTCTGTGACCAAGTAGCTATGAAGAAGAAATTTAAAGAGGAGGGGCTTATTTCAACTTAGAGTTTGAGGGAGTAACCATGGTGGGGAAGAAATGGCAGCAGATAGTCCCATGATGCCAGGAGCATGAAGCAGCTATTTGTTCATGCTTTACTGGACCAGGAAGCAGAGAAAAATAAACCATAAACAGAGTCAAGCTGTAATCCTGAGCTGACCCATCTGACCTACTTCCCATATATATAGACTTCGTCTACCAAATATTCTACAGCTTTCCACAGCAGTGCCGACATACAGCAGAGAAGTCTTCAACCATGAGCTTTTAGGGGATATTCCACATTCTCTCCTTGGCATCCATTAGCTTATGAGCATTTCATAATTGAAAATTAATTTAAACCATCTTCAAAAGTTTCCTTAATCATATAGCTCTAATACTGTTCAAATATTCCAAATTCAAAAATCTCTTCTGACACTCCAGATTATCTCTTTTCAAACAATTTTAAAATAGTTTCATATTTCTAATGTGTAATGTTAAACCATTCCAAAAGGGAAGAATGAAAGCATAGGAAAGAAAGATGTATCTGGAAAAACAAGAAGAAAAAAAGAAACACACAAAGCCAAACATCAAATTCTGAAGTTTCATGATGGCCCCAAATGTTTTGGGCAACCCTCCTTTCCATCTTTGTTGCTTATGGCATATGTGGTCTGTCTTTTGGGGTGGTCCTACTCTGCCCTTGGTGCTTTACTCTGCAGGTGTCATGAGTTATTTCATTTCAATATCCTGGGGTCTCCATTTCATAGACTTTGCCTTTACAGCTTCAATCACAACCTCCTATGATACTTCATGCCAGGAATCAGTGGCCTTCTAAAGCCTTGCTAAGCCTCTGTAACACTGTAATGCTTGCATTTTGCATGCATAGGTGATCAGCACCATGTAGTGATATAAGTACCTATTCTTACAAGGAGAAATTTATAAAGATATAAGTTAAATAAAGTGGGAAAGTTCAGAGATCACTAGTGAGCAGTAAAGGCAAGTACAGACTTTATCCTTCTAAGGAACTCTTTTTTGAAAAGTATTTTATTTATTAGAAAGAGGTGGGAAAGGAAAATGTACACATGCAGAACACAAGGTTTAGAAGTCAGTTCTCTTTCTAATATGTAGGCTTCTGGGATCAGATTAATGTTTGTCAACAGACACTTTACTAACTGAGCTACTGCCACAGATTTTTTTAAAGAAAGTTAGCTCGATATTATCCTCCATTTCAAATATTTAATCACCATACATTATAATATGCATAAAGCAACTTAAATCTCTTGGGTGAATGTAAATAGATGCTTTGAATAAATTTGAGGCATACTACTTCACTATCCAAATTTGTGCTAAAATAAACCATCTTCAAATCAATTTTAAATTTCAAATACAAACAAATTTCAAATGATATAAATCAATTTTGAAAAGACATTTAAATATGTATTTATATATCATTAAAAAGATATTTTATAAGGCGATGTGACAGAGGAAGCATGGATGTTTTGCATTCTCACTCTTTTCATACTTAATTATGGGTCTTTGCCAACATGGAAAGAAAACCAATATTAAAACCTCAGGTTCTTCAATTTCATACTAGTAGAAATTACAACAGAAGCCAGAGTCTAGAATTGCTCAATGGACAATTTAATGAAGACTTGAATCAATGAGAGACTTTATATGCTTTGGTCAAACAAGCCCTGATTTGGTTGTATCATCTAGATAGACAGAAAAAAACAAAAGGAAGACAAAAAATTTTTAAGTACCAGTTACAAAAATATTCTAAAATATATACTTATTTTTATTTAGTTATCATTAACTTGAATCTGTAGACTATGAATGTAAAAGTTCCTTCTAGTAATATTGAAGTCTTCATTTAAAGTCCCAATGTCTATTGACTTATGAGTACAAAATAACAAATACTCATTATAGAAGACTACATGGTAAAGTGATTGTCAGGACATACTTGAATTCTCATCCCATATAGTATTGTTGATGATTTTCCCCACCATATTCATAACATAAATGGCAAAATAACTGATGCCTTCTCCTTTATTTTTTTAATCAGTGTTTAAGTTACTTGAGTTGGATTGTTTGATCGTATAAGGATTTTCTCTGTGCAAACATTTTTCTGGAGCTATGATATGTAGGGATTATTTCTCTTCTTTCTTTGTTTGTCTCTGGTATATAAAATTTCCACTCATTTTTAGATATTAATCTTTGTGTCCTGGCACTCTTTTGAACACTCTGCAAGTGGGATATCCCAAGTACTCCAAAATCTGAAACTTTTTGTGTATCCACATGTTATATATGCAAAATCTCATAACTCACTTCATGTAACCAGTCAGTCTGACTGTAGTACTCTGAAAATATCATCTAAAATTACCTATTGCATATGTACGAAGTGTATATTAATTAGAATTGGGTCCTCTATCAAGTATGTCAATTTAAAGTCTAAAATCCATAAAAATGACATCCTGAACATTTCTGGTCCTAAGTTTGGATAAAGGATACTTCATATTGTTACTTTATATTATAGTTATTTGTAAGCATGTTTTGTATTGCTTACTCCTTTTACTATATTTTGAAATACTTAGTAGACAACAGAGAAAACAGACTGAATTTACTTTATTTCTTATTTATTTTGAGGAGGAAAGGATAGAAAGAGAGTATGTGAGGCACAGAGAGGACAGAGAGACATAGAGAGAATGAGAGTCAGAAGACAGAATGAGAACAGACATTTCTCTCCTTCCACCATGTAGGTGTTGGATCTTTACGCAAAAAGCGATTTCGTGGACCAATTTTCAAATACCAGATAAACACTAGAAAACTACTAATTGTACAAATAATTTAATCTCTAATGAGTTCTTGCTACATAAAATGAACATAACAATAATATATTTGTCAAATTTTTCTGTGCAAATCAAAAGGATAGAGTGTGCTCAACTGTGCTTGATGGGAAATATAATATCAAACACAACAGCAGTAAAGCCTAGTAATGATAAGAATAGAAATATTAGTACCAATAGCAGCAAAAGCATATATGCTGCAAAGTCTTATTTATTCATTTGTTTGTTTGTTTATTTTCAATATAAGGACTCTTTATGTACCCTGGGCTAGCATGAAAGCCTGTTGCCTTCGCTGGCCTCAAACTCAAAATAATCTGATATTCCTTACTCGCTGGTGCTCGGACTACAAGCCAGAAGTTTTGTTTTTTAAAGTTACAAAGAATGTTGTTTTCAAATTTTAGTTTTAGAAATATAGCAATCATGTAATGTAAAAAGTATTGTTAGAGCTTTCTTTGTGGCTAATCACCGGCAGGAAGAATCATCTATACGGCCTCTGTAAAATGCAGAGCCTGAAGCACAGAGAAGTTAAATAATTTTCCAAGACCATCCAGGGGATAAGTGACAGAATAAGGATTCAGCTTCATGCAACCAAGTTCCTTTGAGGGTCATATGCCACCTAATAGTACTTTAAAAATAATTGTTAGCCAGATGTGGTGTCTTCTGCCTGTAATCTGAAGGCCGAAGGAGGAGTACCACAATTTCAAGGCCAGCTGTTCTTCTTGGAGTGTTTTAAGCCAGACTGACCTATAAAGTGACACCCTGTCCACATCCCCCAAATGTGTTTATTCTATGGTTGTTCTTTGTATGGGGTCAAATTTCATTTCTCTTTTAATTTTTTGTATTAAAATGTCTTTTAAGTTTGTTTTGTGGGAATACAAAGAAGCTGATAGTTAAAAGGCATTCATGGTTTCTTATTTGGAAGTCTTGGTAATATGTGTAACCTCAAGTGTTACTTGTTAGACACAAAGCCTGCTTGTGTATGTGTGTGCATGTGTGTGTGTGTATGTGTGTGTGTGTGTGTGTGTGTGTGTGTGTGCACTTACTCTACCATTGCTAGTAAAATCGACACAAGAAAGCTGGTTCCATTACTTTTTAGTCATTTCTTTTTCCAAATATCGGTTCATATTATGACATGGGCAAAATATGTGACATGGTACAAAAAAAAATTTGTCTTTCCAATGAAATCCTTTCATATATTTTTTTCTGTCAAGATGAGGTCCACTTTTAGAAAAGCTGCAAATAAGAGGACAGAATGTGGTATCTAAGGTTTGGTCTTTTTGTGGTCATTAACCGCAGTGAAGGTGCCTTTCAGGAAGAAAGGATGATAGATAGGCTGCATTCTCAGGCTCAGGATCACTGTCAGGAAGAACAAAAGTCAGGAGGTGGGAGGCAGCAGAAGACAGAGTGCAATGGGATACAGGTGCATCTTTTCCTGAGAAGAGCAAGATGAATGTTCCCATTGTTGCTGCTCCCTGCATTTCCTTAGTCATTAGTGTGACAGGGCTGTAATTGATGACATGACACAGAACCTGTTGTGAAGCTTCATTCCCCTCATCAGCAGCTACTCCTGTGTCCTTTATCCACTGTATGGTGATCTAATATGTCAGTACATCTGCTTTCATATCTCAATCCAAGCTATCTTAGTAATGACAGAAAATCACACCACTTGTAAAAGGGAAGATAATATTAAAGTTTCATGGCTGTGTTAACTGCAATTCTCAGCAGTGGTTTCTTACATAATAATAGGCAAGGTCAAGAATAAATTTATCAGACTAAGAGAAAATAGTATAATTTGAGCTCTCATTCTGCTGCAAAAGAATGTTTTGTGGTCTGCAGCTTGCATTTAACTCATGCCGTTTTCAGTTGCAATATTTACATCTGGAGTTTTCAGGTTCTATTTTAACAAATTTATTTCATATCATTTAGATGAATTATTTAAATTCTCAAGCAAGTTAACTGAATGTCCAAATAAGTTTTGACTAATCTTTCTTGATTATATTTCAATAATCATTTGAAAATTATTGGATCTTTCAGAAATTACTGAAAAATGTTTGATATTAATTACACATTTAAGTTTATGTTATAATCATTAATTCATTAATATTTTCCATCTAGGAAATTATTGAGGAAAATCACTGTAAAATGTCACAAAATTGTTACAAAAATTTAATATGAATCCTAAAGAGTAGAATTTTGTGTACTAATCAGGAATCTTACCAATCCTACAAACTTCATTAAGTTTATTTTTATTGCTCAGATTTTTTTTTAAACTGGTATACTAAACACCTTTTGCTTTGGGTTGTTAGGAATACAGCAATAACAAAAATGTGCTTTTTAGGGTGATTATCCATAGTAAAATGTCCTTAACATTGTAAATAAATCCAATTTGCTTTATATCGAATTTTGCTGATGCACATATAGTGATCCTTTCCTATAACACTTTTTTTGTGAAAAGCTTCATTAACATTACAATGACTTCATGCTAAAATTTATTGCAATCAAGTTCTTAAGAAAAACTTTTCAATTAAGATAGAATACAGTATCAATGCTGATAAAAATCAGAAGTACATTTTATTAGTTTGTTTCTGATATACTTTAAGTTTTAAGAAAAATACTGTCTTATCTTTAGATGCATCTTTTCTAGATATGCCCCCTAAAAGCCTTCTAATCACAAAAATTTTGCATCTCTTATCAAACCTTTTAATCTTCTTGCCCTATTGTTTCCAAATAAAAATTTGATGTGGTCTTCAACTTTTCTTTCCTTTCTTATTCTTCATTTCTTCTGACCATTAACTCCAGTGAACTTGGTAACAGAAATGTTCTTGATTTTATGAAGTTTTTTTCTTTCTGAGAGACACCTTTTTTAACTTACTATAACAAGCTTCTAAATTGTTATCAACTTTTCCATCTGATATTTATCTTCTGAAGACATAGATATAATTTCATTCTCTTATTAAATCACTTTTATGACTCTGATTTCAGTATGGCAAAATACAGATTCTGCAGCATCATTATCCTATTATTTAAAAATCTGGTTGTAATCTTTCAAGCCTCATTTCCTGGCAATTTCTACAAATCCTTACCTCTAAATATGATGTGCGTGTGTGTGTATGTGTGTGCGTGTGTATGTGTGTGTGTGTGTTCATTCTCCTTTACCTTCATTTTGTTTACACATTTGAATAGCTTACCCTGCTTTTTTTCTTTTTCTGACATCTTCCTGATTGTTTTAAAATATTCATTATATATTGCTCTTTTAATTAATTTTTAAAATATTTACACGAATTTACTCATCTTACATGTAAACGTTTATGACTGATTCCTTTCTTGAACTCCATTTATTTTTTATTAATACATTTTTTATTATTTCAGCTCATACAAACTTAATAGGTACACCAGTTCCCTCCCTCCCTCCCTCCTCCTTTCCCCGAACCCCCTGCTCTCCCTCCCCTCACCCCTGCTGCCCCATCCCCCCGTGCCTCCCGCCCCAATTCCCAGAGTCCTTTCTTGTGCATTGGAAACATATCCGTATGATAATATGAAATTCTGTGTTGTTTAGTTTTAGTTGCTGACATCATAGCTATGAATGAATAAATCAAAATTTTCATAGGTTGTTATCAGTCTTTTTTTTGTAGAAGTATTGCTGCACTTAACAGTCTTGCCACTATACCTTTGAGCATATGCATACAATTCATTAAGTAATTAATGAATTGATTTCAAATGGCTACTCTGTGGATCTGTGGAGAGTAATGAGAGGATGCTTAAATATAGACATCTGCCATCATTTAGCAAGCTTTTGTTACTTGAAATGTCCTTGTATGAAGTATGATAGTGTCAGAATGCCCATGCTGTGCTTTGTTTGGCATGTAGTTATGCAATGCAAATAAATGTAAGCAATGGAAAGATTGAAAAATAATCTGTTAGTGTATTTTTCTATGTCATATGCAAGTATGACAGCATTTTACCTAATATGACTTTCATTAGCATGACTTTTCTGTAGGTACAAATACAGGCTTTGGAAAGTCAATTTTTATTACACTGCTTCCTTTATCTACACTATGGAAAATATTAGTGTTTTGGTTATTTTTAATCTTAAAATCTTATTAAATATTTGTCTAAAAATTATCATAACTCAGTGCTCCAAATTTTTTGAAAATACACAAAGGCAAGCAATCACATCTGTATGTAAAATATTTTCTAATTTACTCTTTCTTGTGAAGTCTTACAAATGTTGGGACTCGGGGTGGTTCAGGGATTAAGATGCTTGTTGCACAAGCAAAGGATTGGATTCTATGTAAAACATCATATGAGTGGGGTAGTCTATGTCTAATTCTAACCTTGGAAGGAAGATACTGGAAATTTCTAGAGTAAGCTGGCCAACATTATCAATGAGTTTTGTGTTTGATTAGAGATTCTTTCTCAGAAGTTAAAGTAGAAGAATAATTGAAGATGATTCTGAATATTGACCTTAGACTCCCACATTAAAATGCATACATATGCATTCTTTCACACACATGCACCCACATATGCATACAAACATATACACATATATTTAAAATCAGTACAATATTGCTAAGTATTTTCATAATTGATACATTCTGTTAAATGAATTATATTCATTCTTTCCCTTTACTCTTTATAAGTATTGTTTGCATGTGTTCAAATTATTTATGACTGCTTTTCACTATTGAAGATTCTTTTTACATAGTTATACTTGAATTAGTAAATTATTGCGATTGCCACAATGATTATCATCACAGATGTACTCCGGAAACCCTTTCATGAACATGGGTTGAGTACAAGGCATGAGAAATTTGCTGGTGATAATGATGGTTGTAGATTGTGGTGGTGATGGTGGAGCAGGTGTTAGTAATGACAATAGTAACAGTCCAAGTGGTTTTGGTGATGGTTCTGGTAAGGATATTTAGATAAAGCTGTAATAGATCAGGCCTTTGTTGTCAAGTAGTTCTGATTTTGAGTCCTGTCTCTAAATTTTACTATATCTATAACATTGATCTCCCCAAACTTTAGGTTTCCTGTCTGTGAAATGGAGATATAAATTTATCTAATTTACATTGCCTATCCTGTTGTAAGTACATATTAAATGTTAGTTATATATTTCTTTTTTTTTTTTTTTTTGGATTACGAGTATTTTTATTTCCGCTCATACAGACTTAACAGGTACACTGGTCCCCTCCCTCCCTCCACCCTTCTTGAACCCTCCTATTCCCCCCAATCCCACAATGCCTCCCCCATCCCCAGAGCATCCTTTAATGTGCATGCCAAACTCTCCTCTGGGTCCTCCTCTCCAATGAGGTGCAAGGACCCAGCGGCATTTCCCAAAACCCTTTCCTGTGTTCCCCTTATGCATAGGAACACTATTGTGGCTGTCAATCCTTAGCATCCAAGGATCCTAGTGCCTTTAGTCCATGCTAGACTTTGAGGGGTCAATAATGTGTTGGACATTGCACAGGTCCTATTATGATTGCTTAGGCCCTAACTTGTGTGGAGTATCTTGCATATAATTATGTCGGTTGCATTATGATCAATAATTTATATATTAACATGACACTTTGATTATTAACAGTGGAATTAGTACCAGATTGTATCTATACTAATTCACCGTATGGCAAAAGAGTTTCTTACTGTTTGTTTTCTCTATTTTGGCTGATGTTTTAAATACTAACTGTAATATATTTCAGTCCTCAATAGGCTAACAGTGAGAAGGCTAACTCCATTCAAATGTAATGAATAGCTTCTAGAAAAGGAACTTTAACTCTGAACTGTCTTGGAAATTCGGAAAAATTTGTTTTTATTTTGTATTATTTTTTCTTCTGTAGTGTTCAGGTTGAATCTAGTACTTAGCTATAACAGATTGGTGCTCTACCTCTGAAGCACCTCAGCAATCCAGATTTGTACTTTTTAAGGCAATCATTTTCAATATGGAGTTAAAAATATCTTAAGGTTTTCAGCAATGGTCTTTTTCCAGGTATTTAAAATTCAGTGACACAAGCTGACTTGAAATTATCAGAGAAGAAATCACTTTTAGAAACTAATTAATAATAAGAATAAGAAAAAATACTTCTTTATGAAATGCAATATTTGAGATTGTAATATATCTTAACACATTGTAAGCAAATTTTAAATATAAGTTTATTCGATTGAATTAATGATTTATGTATTGGTGTAAATTTATTGATTTTCAACATTTATAACTGTCTGTATTTTAGATTTTACTTTACCTTGCTCCTTTATTCTATTTTTCTCTTCTGTACCAAGCTCAGATTATGAAGAATGTACACTTATATTTCTATCATGGAATTATATTATCAATCACTATGATGATAATCATGGCTTTCATATAGTGACTACTGAATGGTACTGTGAGCTAGATAACATAATGATCATGTTCAAGTATGATTTTAAAAAGTTATAAAAGATTCATATGAATGTATCAAAAATGACACAAGTTCATAAACTAAAATAGATTCATTTTCCTAGAGACTTGCACAGTAATATTAGTATTTTAAAATCAAAATTCTCCAAATTATCTTAAAAATTTATAATTTGAAAGTGAAATAGTTTTTCTGATTTTACCAAAAAATTTTGATTGTAATTTTAGGAGGGATTCTTAAATAGTCATTTATATATTATTTAGGGATTCATAAAATTCAATCTGAAATATATATACAGATAAATATATAAATAAGACTTATTAAAATTTTAAATTGTAGGTTCATCTTATTCCTTGCAATGCTCATCATAGTTTTTATAATTATTATATGTCTTGATTTCTCTGTGAAATATTTATTTTTCATTATTTCTACTGTAATTAGCCTGGTGTAGTAATTTCCTGCATTGTTCCTGATAAAAATCATGATAAAACAGCTTATGGGAGCAAGGAATTTATTCTCTATTAATGATATTCCAGTTACTGTTTCTTGTTTAGCTTGGCAAAAAAGGCCACATCAACTCTAAGGGCTGAGGGAACTGGTCATAGTGTAATCATATGGGAATTGATCAGAGAGGGATGATCTTTACTTGTCAGATCAGCCTGTCTGGCCAAGTATATAGAGGATGTCAACTTTCTCAAAAAATTCCCTCCATCAAATTCACTTTCACAGGGACTACCCACCCAACATAGTCTGGGCCTTTGCCATCAGTAAGGTAATCTCCTGAGGTTTGCCCTGGCTTTAACTACTAATCCTCTACAATTGTGGCCACAGTTTGAACACTCAACCATTACATTGACATCTGCATCTGATTATGGCATGCAGGATATGTTAGGTACCCAGGAAATATTTATGAAAAATACAAAGTAAATTAATAAAATTTGTATTTTTTTCTGATTAATATAAAAGGAAGCTGGAATTGTATTTATTTATTTACTTATTTTTATTAAAAATTTAATTATACATTTTAAAATTTTTTACCAGTTCCCTCCCTCCCCCCTCCTCCCCCTCCTCTTCCCCCAGTGCCTCCCCCCCAATTCCCAGAGAGTCCTTTATTGTGTACGCCTAACTCTCCTCTGGGTCCTCCTCTCCGATGACATATAAAGACCCAGTGGCATTTCCATAAGCCCTTTCTCTTGTTCCCCTTAAGCATAAGATCACTACTATGGCTGTCAATCCCTTGCCTCCAGGGGTCTCGGTGCCCTTAACAGATGCTAGACTTTATGAGGGCAACAGTGCGCTGGGCATGCAAAGTCCCCTTATGATTGCTTTGGCCCCAACTATTGTTGAGAATCTTGCAAATCGTTGCTCCTCCCATCCTTTTGCTCTTACAATCTTACCGCCCCCTCTTCCGCAAATGTCCTTGAGCTCCAGGATGGGGAGAGATTAGGCTGTCCTAGTTCTATGTGATTGATATAGAGTCTCTGAAGTTCTGGATTGTGGTTTGTTGATTTTCTTTTGCAGTTTTGCTGCTCCTGCAATTCCCTTCACTCCATTCTGCTGGGCACTGTATGTCACCCCCTGGCCAGAGACAAAAAGCTGTTAAACTGGAGTCTTGTTGTAATAGCACATTCAAGGGTAGATGTAATAAGAGTAGGAAACCTCACTGAGGGAGGGGTCCATCACCCATTTGTAAAATGATTACTTTTTATCTGCTAGACTATATGCCCTCCCCTTCTGGTGAGATCAGGAAAGAACGTCTGTGAACTTAACCAGGTTTCTCATTACTTACTTGCAGACCTTGATGGAGGCCTATTTTCTCTGCTGTAACATGGTCTCCTCTCTCCTTGTTTCTGGTGTGGCCCTCCTAACCCATCTCTCTTGTTCATAATCCTTGCAATTACTGTGTTACATAGGTTTACTTTTGAGTGTCTCAATGTGGGCTAGGTGAGTTTGGTACTAGGAGCCACCTATTAGGGAGTACATACGGCGCTTAATTTTCTGGGTTTGGGATACTTCACTTAATATAATTCTTTCTAATGACATCCTTTTCCCAGAAAATTCCAGTAATTCCATTTTTGATGGCTGAGTAGTACTCCATTGTATAGATGTACCACAGTTTCCTTATCCACTCGTCAACTGTTGGACATTTAGGTTGATTCCATGACTTTGCTATTGTAAACAGTGCTGCTATGAACATAGTCGAGCTTGTGCTATCGAGGCGAACCTCTGCTGCATGGGGGGTTATACCCAAAAGTGGGATAGCAGGGTCATACATCATTTCAATCTTTAATTTCTTTAAGAATCTCCAGACGGCTCGCCAGAGTGGCTGTATGAGCCTGCATTCCCACCAACAATGTAGGAGAGTTCCCCTCTCTCCACATCCTCTCCAGCATTTGTCGTTGTTTGTATTGTGGATTTTTGCCATCCTGACCAGGGTGAGATGATATCTCAGGGAAGTTTTGATTTGCATTTCCCTGAGGCGAAGGAAGTGGAGCATTTTTTAAGATAATTGTTAGACATTTTAATTTCATCCCTGGTAAAGTTTCTTTGAAGTTCCAGGGCCCATTTTTTAATTGGGCCAGTGTTTTCCTTGGAGTTTAATTTTCTAAGTTCTTTGTGCACTCTGGACAGTAGAGCTCTGTCAGATATGTGGTTAGTGAAGATTTTCTCCCATTCTGTGGGTTGCCTTTGAGCTCGTGTGACAATCTCTTTATCTGAACAGAAGCTCTTTAATTTCACAAGATCCCAACTGTTGAGAGTTGGTAGCAGTGACTGTGCCATTGGATGTCTGTTTAGAAAGTGTTGGCCTAGCCCAATCAGCTCGAGGGAGTTCCCTATCCTTTCAACTATGGTTTTTAAAGTCTCTGGCCTGATATCAAGGTCCTTGATCCATTTGGAATTAAGTCTTGTACATGGTGACAAGTACGGGTCCAGCTTTAATCTTCTGCATGTGGAGATCCAGTTTTGCCAGCACCATTTGTTGGAGATGCTGTTCTTTTTCCATTGGATTCTTTTGCCCCTTTGTCAAAGACCAAATGGCTGTAACTTTGTGGGCTTATATCTGGGTCTTCAATCCTTATCCATTGATCTGTGTGTCTATTTTGGAGCCAGTACCAGGCTGTCTTTATAACTATGGATTTGTAGTATAGACTTAGGTTTGGTATGGTAATACCTCCAGCTGTGTTTTTGTTACTCAGGATTGTTTTTGCTATCCTGGGTCTTTTGTGCCTCCATATGAACTTTGAGATTGTTTGGTCAACTTCTTTGAAGAATTGCTTTGGGATTTTGATTGGTATAGCATTGAATCTGTATATTGCCTTTGGTAGGATGGTCATTTTTACAATGTTGATTCTGCCAATCCAGGAACAAGGGAGGTCTTTCCACCTTCTGGTGTCTTCTGCAATTTCTTTCTTTAGGGTTTTAAAGTTTTCATTGTAAAGGTCTTTTACCTCCTTAGTTAGGTTTATACCAAGGTATTTCATTTTTTTAGGGGTTGTAGTAAAAGGCATGGTTTCTCTCAAGGCTTTTTCACTTCTTTCATTCTGGGCATATAGGAAGGCCTCTGATTTTTGCACATTTATTTTGTATCCTGCCACCCTGCTGAACTTCTCAATTAGTTCCAGGAGCTTCCTGGTGGAGTTTTTGGGATCACTCAGGTATAAGATCATGTCATCTGCAAATAGTGATAGCTTGATTTCTTCCTTGCCGATTTGAATCCCTCTTATGTCCCTTTCTTGTCTTATGGCTTCAGCTAAGACTTCAAGTACAATATTGAATAGAAGTGGTGAGAGTGGACAGCCTTGTCTAATTCCTGATCGAAGTGGGAATGCTTCCAATTGTTCCCCATTGAGCATAATCCTTGCTGTGGGCTTGTTGTATACAGCTTTTATTATATTGATAAAGGTTCCTTCCATTCCCACTGTCTCTAGCGTTTTGATCATAAAAGGCTGTTGGATCTTGTCAAAAGCTTTTTCTGCATCTATCGAGAGTATCATGTGGTCTTGGACTTTGGACTGGTTTACATGATGAATTACATTGATTGATTTGCGTATGTTGAACCAACCTTGTGTGCCGGGGATGAAGCCTACTTGGTCCCCATGAATGATCTTTTTAATATGTTTTTGAATCCGATTTGCTAAGACTTTTTGAGAATCTTTGCGTCTGTGTTCATCAGGGAGATCGGCCTATAGTTTTCTTTTTTAAGTGAATCTTTATTAGGTTTTGCGATTAAAACGATATTAGCTTCATAGAAGGAATTTGGTAGTGTTCCTTCCTTTGCTATTTGATGGAACAGTTTAAGGAGTATTGGTGTTATTAACTCCTTAAATGTCTGGTAGAACTCTGTGCTGATTTACCCTGCAAAACTATCAGTCATGATCGAGGGAGAAAGAAAAATTTTCCAGCACAAAGACAACTTTAAGGGATACATGGCCACCAAACCAGGCCTTCAAAAACTGCTAGAAATGATACTCAAGCGTGAAGAAAAAAACAGGCATATCCAGGAGAACAGAAGGCAAATATAACACCATTAAAAGCGAAGCAATATACTTATAAAAGCTACTAAACATAATAAATGTCTGGAATTAACAATAGTTTCTCCATTATAACACTAAATGTTAATGGACTTAATTCACCGATCAAGAGACACAGATTACAAACTTGGATTAAAAATCACAATCCATCAATCTGTTGCCTGCAGGAAACCCATCTCACCACAAAAGATAGGCATGCTCTAAAAATAAAAGGCTGGTCAACAATTCTACAAGCAAATGGAAGCAGAAAACAGGCAGGGGTAGCCATTATGCTATCAGACAAAGTGGATTTCAAACCAAAAAAAATTATAAGAGACACGGATGGATACTACATTTTAGTCACAGGTACAATTCACCAGGAAGATTTCACAATACTGAACATATATGCACCCAATACGGGCCCCTCCACATTCATTAAGAAAACCCTACAGCGTCTAAAGCAAGAAATCAACCCCCAAACGATAATTCTTGGGGACTTCAACACCGCCCTCTCTACATGGGATAGATCAACAGGTCAAAAGCTTAACAGAGACACTTTGGAACTTAATCAAACCTGAAAGAAATGGACCTCACAGATCTCTATCGAACTTTTCACCCACGCACCAAAGAATACACATTTTTCTCAGCAGCACACGGAACTTTCTCCAAAATAGATCACATATTGGGCCACAAAATGAATCCACACATATACAAGAAAGTTGAAATTCTAACCTGTGCCCTATCAGACCACCACGGCCTAAAGCTGGACATCCACAACACATCAAACAAGAGAAAATACACTAACTCCTGGAAACTTAACACTATGATGCTGAATGAGAACTGGATTCAGGAAGAAATTAAAAAGGAAATTCAAGATTTCCTGAAAGTGAATGATAACGAAAATACAACTTACCAAAATCTCTGGGACACAATGAAAGCTGTTCTAAGAGGTAAGTTCATAGCTCTTAATGCCCACGTCAAAAATATGGAAACATCAGAAATAAACAACTTAACAATGCAGCTTAAAGCTTTAGAGAAACTAGAGCAATCTGATCCCAAAAGCAGTAGAAGAGAAGAGATTAGCAAAATAAGGGGAGAAATATCTGAAATCGAGACTAAGAAAACGATAGAAAAAATCAACCAGTCAAAAGCTGGTTCTTTGAAAAAATCAATAAGATTGATACACCCCTAGCTAAACTAACCAAAAGCAAGAGAGAGAAAACCCAAATTAACAAAATTAGAAATGAACATGGAGTTATCACTACTGATACCCAAGAAATCCAGAGAATTATAACATCATATTTCAAAAACTTATACTCTGTGAAGTTTGACAACACAAAAGAGATGGATGAATTTCTAAGTAAACACAACTTACCTAAATTGAATCAGGAAGTTGTGAATTATTTAAATAGTCCTATAACATATAAGGAAATTGAGGAAGTAATCTCGAATCTTCCCACCAAAAAATGTCCTGGACCAGATGGATTCAGCACAGAGTTCTACCAGACATTTAAGGAGTTAATAACACCAATATTTATTTATTTTTTTAATTTTTTTAACATTTTTTATTATTTCCGCTCATACAAACTTAATAGGTAGACCAGTTCCCTCCCCCCTCCTCATCCCCCCAAATCCCCTGTTCCCCCTCCCTCCCTCCCCACCTCCCAGTGCCTCCCCCCCAATTCCCAGAGAGTCCTTTATTGTGTATGCCTAACTCTCCTCTTGGTCCTCCTTTCCGATGACATAAAAGGACCCAGTGGCATTTCCCTGAACCCTTTCTCGTGTTCCCCTTAAGCATAGGAACACTTCTGTGGCCATCAATCCCTTGCCTCCAAGGATCTTGGTGCCTTTAGCCGATGTTAGACTTTGTGAGGTCAATAGTGTGACCAACATGGCGCAGGGCATGCAAAGTCCTATTATGATTGCTTCAGCCCTATCTAGTGTGGAGACTCTTCAAATCATTGCTCCCCCCATCCTTTTGCTCTTACAATCTTACCGCCCCCTCTTCCGCAGATGTCCCTGAGTTTCAGGATGGGGGGAGATTAGGCTGGCTTAGTTCTATGTGGATGATATAGAATCTCTGAAGTTCTGGATTGTGGTTTGTTGATTTTCTTTTGCAGTTTTGCTGCTCCTGCAATGCCCTTCACTCCATCCTGATGGGCACTGTATGTCACCCCCTGGTCAGAGACAAAAAGCTGTTAAACTGGAGTCTTGTTATAATAGCACATTCAAGGGTAGATGTAATAAAAGCAGGAAACCTCGGTGAGGGAGGGATCAGTCACCCATTTGCAAAATGATCTCTTTTCATCTGCCAGACTATATGCCCTCCCCTTCTAGTGAGATCATACCCCCTCAATTGTACATGATCAGGAACGAACGCCTGTGAACTTAACCAGGTGTAACATTACTTACTTGCATTCCTTGGAGGTCGATTTTCTCTGCTGTAACATGGTCCCCTCTCTCCTTGTGTCTGGTGTGGTCCTCCAACCCCATCCCTCCTGTTCACAATCCTTGCAATTACCGTATTACATAGGTTTACCCTTGAGTATCTCAATGTGGGCTGGGTGAGTTTGGTACTAGGAGCCACCTATTAGGGAGTACATACAGTGCTTAACTTTCTGGGATTCGGATACTTCACTTAATATAATTGTTTCTAATGACATCCATTTCCTAGCAAATTCCAGTAATTCATCATTTTTGATGGCTGAGTAGTACTCCATTGTATAGATGTACCACAGTTTCCTTATCCACTCGTCAACTGTTGGACATTTAGGTTGATTCCATGACTTTGCTATTGTAAACAGTGGTGCTATGAACATGGTTGTGCTTGTGCTATCGAGGCGAACCTCTGATGCATGGGGGGTTATTCCCAAAAGTGGAATAGCAGGGTCATATGGCATTTCAATCTTTAATTTCTTTAAGAATCTCCAGACGGCTCGCCAGAATGGCTGTATGAGCCTGCATTCCCACCAGCAATGTAGCAGAGTTCCCCTCTCTCCACATCCTCTCTAGCATTTGTTGTTGTTTGTATTGTGAATTTTTGCCATCCTGACCGGGGTGAGATGATATCTCAGGGAGGTTTTGATTTGCATTTCCCTGATGGCTAAAGAAGTGGAGCATTTTTAAAGATATTTGTTAGACATTTTAATTTCATCTCTGGTAAAATTTCTTTTAAGTTCCATGGCCCATTTTTTAATTGGGCCCTTGGTTTCCTTGGTGTTTAATTTTCTAAGTTATTTGTGCACTCTGGACAGTAGAGCTCTCTCAGATATATGGTTAGTGAAGATTTTCTCCGATTCTGTGGGTTGCCTTTGAGCTCGTGTTACAATCTCTTTATCTGAACAGAAGCTCTTTAATTTCACAAGATCCCAACTGTTGAGAGTTGGTAGCAGTGACTGTGCCATTGGATGTCTGTTTAGGAAATGTTGGCCTAGCCCAATCAGCTCAAAGGAGTTCCCTATCCGTTCAGTTATGATTTTTATAGTCTCTGGCCTGATATCAAGGTCCTTGATCCATTTGGAATTAAGTCTTGTACATGGTGACAAGTACGGGTCCAGTTTCAATCTTCTGCATGTGGAGATCTAGTTTTGCCAGCACCATTTGTTGAAGATGCTGTTCTTTTTCCATTGGATTCTTTGGGCCCCTTTGTCGAAGATCAAATGGCTGTATTTTTGTGGGCTTATATCTGGGTCCTCAACCCTTATCCATTGATCTGTGTATCTATTTTGGAGCCAGTACCAGGCTGTTTTTATAACTATGGATTTGTAGTATAGACTAAGGTTCGGTATGGTAATACCTCCAGCATTGTTTTTGTTACTCAGGATTGTCTTTGCTATCCTAGGTCTTTTGTGCCTCCATATGAATTTTGAGATTAATTGGTCAACTTCTTTAAAGAATTGCTTTGGGATTTTAATTGGTATAGCATTGAATTTGTATATTGCCTTTGGTAGGATGGTCATTTTTACAATTGTTGATTCTGCCAATCCAGGAGCATGGGAGGTCTTTCCACCTTCTGGTGTCTTCAGCAATTTCTTTCTTTAGGGTTTTAAAGTTTTCATTGTAAAGGTCTTTTACCTCCTTGGTTAGGTTTATACCAAGGTATTTCATTTTTTTAGGGGCTATAGTAAATGGGATTGTTTCTCTCAGGGCTTTTTCACTTCTTTCCTTCTGGGCATATAGGAAGGCCTCTGATTTTTGCACATTTATTTTGTATCCTGCCACCCTGCTGAACTTCTCAATTAGTTCCAGGAGCTTCCTGGTGGATTTTTTGGGATCACTCATGTATAAGATCATGTCATCTGCAAATAGGGATAGCTTGACTTCTTCCTTGCCGATTTGAATCCCTTTTATGTCCCTTTCTTGTCTTATGGCTTCAGCTAAGACTTCAAGTACAATATTGAATAGAAGTGGTGAGAGTGGACAGCCTTGTCTAGTTCCTGATCGAAGTGGGAATGCTTCCAGTTGTTCCCCATTGAGCATAATCCTTGCTGTGGGCTTGTTGTATGCAGCTTTTATTATATTGATAAAGGTTCCTTCCATTCCTACTGTCTCTAGCGTTTTCATCATAAAAGGCTGTTGGATCATGTCAAAGGCTTTTTCTTCGTCTATCGAGGGTATCATGTGGTCTTGGACTTTGGACTGGTTTACATGATGAATTACATTTATTGATTTGCGTATGTTGAACCAACCTTGTGTGCCGGGGATGAAGCCTACTTTGTCCCTGTGAATAATCTTTTTGATATGTTTTTGCATCCGATTTGCTAAGACTTTGTTGAGAATCTTTGCGTCTGTGTTCATCAGGGAGATCGGCCTATAGTTTTCTTTTTTAAGTGAATCTTTATTAGGTTTTGCGATTAAGACGATATTAGCTTCATAGAAGGAATTTGGTAGTGTTCCTTCCTTTGCTATTTGATGGAACAGTTTAAGGAGTATTGGTGTTATTGACTCCTTAAATGTCTGGTAGAATTCTGTGCTGAATCCCTCTGGTCCAGGACATTTTTTGGTGGGAAGATTCGAGATTACTTCTTCAATTTCCTTATATGTTATAGGGTCATTTAAGTAATTCACAACTTCCTGATCCAATTTATTTAAGATGTGTTTACTTAGAAATTCATCCATCTCTTGTATGTTGTCAAACTTCAGAGAGTATAAGTTTTTGAAATATGATGTTATAATTCTCTGGATTTCTTGGGTATCAGTAGTGATTACTCCATGTTCATTTCTAATTTTGTTAATTTGGGTTTTCTCTCTCTTGGTTTTGGTTAATTTAGCTAGGGGTGTATCTACCTTATTGATTTTTTTCAAAGAACCAGCTTTTTGACTGGTTGTTTTTTCTATCGTTTTCTTAGTCTCGATTTCAGATATTTCTCCCCTTATTTTGCTAATTTCCTCTCTTCTACTACTTTTGGGATCAGATTGCTCAAGTTTCTCTAAAGCCTTAAGCTGCATCATTAAGTTATTTATTTCTGAGGTTTCCATTTTTTTGATGTAGGCATTAAGAGCTATGAACTTACCTCTTAGGACAGATTTCATTGTGTCCCAGAGATTTTAGTAAGTTGTATTTTCATTATCATTCACTTTCAGGAAATCTTGAATTTCCTTTTTAATTTCTTCCTAAATCCAGTTCTCATTCAGAATCATATTGTTAAGTTTCCAGGAGTTAGTGTATTTTCTCTTGTTTGTTGTGTTCTGGATGTCCAGCTTTAGGCCGTGGTGGTCTGATAGGGCACAGGTTAGAATTTCAACTTTTTTGTATATGTGTAGATTCGTTTTGTGGCCCAATATGTGATCTATTTTGGAGAAAGTTCTGTTTGCTGCTGAGAAAAATGTGTATTCTTTTGTGCGTGGGTGAAAAGTTCGATAGAGATCTGTAAGGTCCATTTCTTTAAGGGTTTGATTAAGTTCCAAAGTGTCTCTGTTAAGCTTTTGACCTGTTGATCTATCCCATGTTGAGAGGGCGGTGTTGAAGTCCCCAAGAATTATCGTTTGGGGGTTGATTTCTTGCTTTAGGTGCTGTAGGGTTTTCTTAATAAATGTGGAGGGGTCCATATTGGGTGCATAAATGTTCAGGATTGTGAAGTCTTCCTGGTGAATTGTACCTGTGACTAAAATGTAGTATCCATCTGTGTCTCTTATGATTTTCTTTGGTTTGAAGTCCACTTTGTCTAAAAGCATAATTGCTACCCCTGCCTGTTTCCTGGTTCCATTAGCTTGTAAGATTTTGGACCAGCCTTTCATTCTTAGGATGTGCCTATCTTTTGTGGTGAGATGAGTTTCCTGAAGGCAGCAGATTGTTGGATTGTGGTTTTTAATCCAAGTTTGTAATTTGTGTCTGTTAATCGGCGAGTTAATACCATTGACATTTAATATTATAATGGAGAAATTATTTTTAATTCTGGACATTTTTTATGTTTAGTAGATTTTGTAAGCATGTTGTTTGATATTTATGTTTTGGGGGTATTATACTTCCCTTCCATCCTCCTGGATACGCTTGTTCTTTTCTTCAAGCTTGAGTATCAGTTCTAGGATTTTTTGAAGGCCTAGTTTGGTAGACATGTATCCCTTCAAGTTGTCTTTGTGCTGGAAAACTTTTCTTTCTCCCTCAATCATGACAGATAGTTTTGCCGGGTATATCAGTCTGGGTTGGCATTTTTGCTCATTTAATACTTGAAGTATGTCTCTCCAAGCTCTTCTTGCTTTTACTGTTTCCATTGAGTAGTCATTTGTTATTCTAATAGGTTTACCTTTAAAAGTGAGTTGCTTTTTTTCTCTTGAAGCTATCAGCACCTTTTCTTTGTCTTGAATGTGGAGTGGTTTGACTATTATTTGCCGTGGCGATTTTCTATTTCGGTCGTATCTGTTTGGAGTGCGAAATGCCTCTTGTATTTGGATAGGCCTCTCATTCTTTAGTTGTGGGACGTTTTCATTTATGATGAATTGAAATATTTCCTCAGGTGTGGTATTTTGGGATTCTTGTTCTGGTATTCCATGAATGCGTATGTTAGGCTTCTTCAGGGTGTCCCATATCTCTTGAATGTTCCTCTCCAGTATCTTTTTGGCTTTAACAATCTCTTCCATTGAGCTGGTTAATTCTCCCACTTTGTCTTCAAGATCTGAAATTCTATTTTCTGCCTCATTTGTTCTGCTGATAAGACTCTCTGTTGAGTTTTGGGTTGAAGATAACTTGTCTTTTAGTTCAATTTTAAACTCTGCCTGAGACTGTTTTAATTGCTCCATACCTATTTTTGTTTCTTGAACTGTTTTTCTCAACTCCTCCAAGTGCCTGTTGTGTTCCTGTTTGATGTGGTTGATACGGTTGTTTAACTCTTCTCGGATTTCCTCTTTCATAGTATTAATCATGGTAAGGATCATACTCTGAAAGTCGTTATGTTGGGTCTGGCTTCCATGGCTATTTTCTGTGGATTTGTTCTGGTCGGAATCCCTCATTATGGGATTTTTTCTTTCGGCAGGAGATTGGTCTTCTTGGGTTTTGTTTCTCGTGGATGTGCCCTTTGACTTGTACATTGTTGTTTTGTTTTTTGGGACCTTTCAGTTTCTGTGTTTTTCACTGAATTGACTTAGTTAGTATTGTTACGCTTGCCAGTTATTACTAGTGCTTACTTTGGATTGGGTATGTTTGTGTATTATTATTATATCCTAGATGAGGCTACTAGACTGTTAGTCAGTTAAGTCAGGTTATGTTACCAAGGGGTGAATATTAGTTTGGTAGTGCACTTTTACGTTTTAGTATCTTGGTTAAATGTGGGGGTGAGTGGGGTACTCCCTGGAGTTGTATGTTGTGGGGTGGCTGTATGAGAAAGTTGATCTACAGCATTGATACTTTAAGGATCAGTAAGGTGAAAAGAAAAAGTTTACTTATCTTTGGGCTGGATTAGAAGAAATTCGCCCATGTGATATAATGATTGTAGTGGAGTCCAGATGTATGGCCTGTGCTCCCTTTGTTCCTTAGAATTTTGCTTGAGTTTCCTTTGGGCTCTATTGAATTCTGAGTAGCAGTGTGTCTTCCGTGAACCACGTGCGTAGGTCCCCGGTGGGCCAGAGAGGCAGAGGGTCTGATGTTGATGGCAGAATTCTTCACCTGAGACCTGGGAAGGTAGGCGGGGAGAGGGGTGGGGCCCCGTGTGGGGCCCCGGGGGCAAAGCTGGTGTCTGTGCAGAGTGGTGCTACTGGCCGGGTGGCTCCCGGGTGGGGGGCGGGACTGGGCTGGGCTCTTTTGCTCTGGCTAAATGGCAGAATTCTTCACCTGGGATCCAGGGGGGTGGCTAGGCGCACAGGGGGCAGGATGGGAGGGGCTTGGATCCGGGGCGGGGCCCAGGCTAAGCCACAGTCGGCCTGGGTGCTCGCCCCCGCTGGGACGCGTGGGACTCCGGGTTGGTTGGGGGCTGGGCTGTGCTCTCTCTCTCTCTCTCTCTCTCTCTCTCTCTCACTCACTCACCTTGGGCAGGGGCGGTGTGGCGCGGAGGTGTCTGGGGTCGGTCCGGGCGGGGGGGGGGGCGCAGGCCAAGCCGCAGTCGGCCTGGGTGCTCGCCGCCGCCGGGTCGGGTGGGACCTTATTTTTTTAATATTTTTTATTATTTCCGCTCATACAAATTTAATAGGTAGACCAGTTCCCTCCCTCCCTCCTCCCCCCCCCCCGAGCCCTCTGCTCCCCCTCCCCTCCATCCTCATCCCCAGTGCCTCCCCCTCAATTCCCAGAGAGTCCTTTCTTGTGCATGCCTAACTCTCCTCTGGGTCTTCCTTTCCGATGACGTACAAGGACCCAGTGGCATTTCCCTGAACCCTTTCCCGTGTTCCCCTTAAGCATAGGAACACTACTGTGGCTGTCAATCCCTTGCCTCCAAGGATCTTGATGCCTTTAGCTGATGCTAGACTTTGTGAGGTCAATAGTGTGTTGGACATTGCGCAGGGCATGCAAAGTCCAATTTTGATTGCTTCGGCCCTAACTAGTGTGGAGAATCTTGCAAATCATTGCTCCTCCCATCCTTTTGCTCTTACAATCTTACCGCCCCCTCTTCCGCAGATGTCCCTGAGCTTCAGGATGAGGGGGAGATTAGGCTGGCCTAGTTCTATATGGTTGATATAGAGTTTCTGAAGTTCTGGATTGTGGTTTGTTGATTATCTTTTGCAGTTTTGTTGCTCCTGCAATGCCCTTCACTCCATCCCGATGGGCAGTGTAGGTCACCCCCTGGCCAGAGACAAAAAGCTGTTAAACTGGAGTCTTGTTATAATAGCACATTCAAGGGTAGATGTATTAAAAGTAGGAAACCTCAGTGAGGGAGGGGCCAATCACCCATTTGCAAAATGATTACTTTTTACCTGCTAGACTATATGCCCTCCCCTTCTGGTGAGATCATACCCCCTCAGTTGTACATGATCAGGAACGAATGTCTGTGAACTTAACCAGGTGTCACATTACTTACTTGCATTCCTTGATGGAGGCCTATTTTCTCTGCTGTAACATGGTCCCCTCTTTCCTTGTGTCTGGTGTGGCCCTCCACCCCCATCCCTCCTGTTCATAATCCTTGCAGTTACTGTATTACATAGGTTTACCTTTGAGTGTCTCAATGTGGGCTGGGTGAGTTTGGTACTAGGAGCCACCTACTAGGGGTACATGCGGTGCTTAATTTTCTGGGTTTGGGATACTTCACTTCATATAATTGTTTCTATTGACATCCATTTCCCGGCAAATTCCAGTAATTCATCATTTTTGATGGCTGAGTAGTACTGCATTGTATAGATGTACCACATTTTCCTTATCCACTCGAAAATTTCTATTTCTTAAGCCTAAATTGCAGTAACCATATGATTATAATCTAGTAACAGGCTATAATACAAATTATAAAAGTTTGATTTTATTGGTTTGTTATGTATTATATTTGCAGAGGAACCCTAATAATGGACAACTGTGTCTTGTATTTTGTCTTTAATCTTGCATGATTTGTTTAAATTTATCATAAAATCATTCATGATTACTATGAACAAATATGTTAGTCTATTATATGTCATAGTTGGATATGGGTTTTAATTTGGATGTTGAAGGTTTGTGTTTTGGGCACATTTGCAGTAGTTGAGTTAAGCCCAAGCAAGCATTCAGGAGATGGTGTAGTTGATGTGGAAGATCCAGCCCATGGAGGTAAGTGGTTAGGGGAGTTGATATCCTTCTGTGTTCTTAGTCAGATATGTTGGTCAGACACATGAGGATTCTCTCTCTCTCAGCGATTGACTACTGATGTTGGCATGTGCTCTCCTGCCAAGCATGACAGGGAACTTCAACTGTACTATCCTTAGCCAAATTTTAAAACCATCTGTTCCCTTTAAGCCATTTTATTATGAATTAATCTGCAATCAAAAAGGCTAACTGCAACAGAATGATTATTACATATGTGGTTACCTCCTTGTAATAATACATTTATAAGCTGTATTTTGGAATCTATCTTCAAATGTATTGAATCCATCTAGTATTATCTTGTACTGAAGTCTGTTTGTGACAGTTAGCAGAATTGGATATATAAAGTATTAGAAGTTGTTTTACTTTCAGTATATGTTCTTGCAACAAAATACCTGACTGAAGTAACTTAGTGTAAAGGGTTTATTTACAGCTCAGAATTCCAGAGAATACTCCATCATAGCAAGGGATTCACAGCAGCGTGAGCTGAAGGTTTTGGTTGTTGAATACAAGCTTGCCTATGCTTTCTCTTTCACTCTATAATCCCCAGCAACTTGCCTAGGGAGTGATCTTGCCCCTCATTGAACTAAGTCTTCCCACATCAATTAGGAATAAAATAATTCCTTATAAGCATGCCCAGAAACTAAATCAATCTAGAGACTACCTCTCTAGTGGAGCTGGAAACCTTACCTTTTAGCTGTCAAGTTGAAAATTAACACTATCCATGACAGAGGTCATATTGATAAGAATTGGAAAGCCTTATGTAATTCTTTAATAATCAGTCAATACATGGTTACAGAGCTACATAATTGTCAACAGAGCATTTATTTCTTATCCAACCTTAAATTCAAGATCTCATACTGTGCTCTTGGGCCATCACTGCCAGAGCTCTGTGGACTTCTGTGCTTTTCTTTGTTGATTAGGTCTAGAAAAATAGCAGGCAACTTTAAAATTATGGAGCTGAATCTAGAATGGAGAAATTCTTTTTTCCTTGTCTCTCTGGCTCTATTCTCTCTCTCTCTCTCTCTCTCTCTCTCCCTCCCTCCCTCCCTCCCTTCCTCCCTCCCTCCCTCCCCCTTCCCCTCTCCTTCCTTTTCTCCCCTCCCCTCCCCTCCACTCCTTTTCCCTCCCCTCCCCTCTTTCTTTCTCTGTTACTCTCCCCCCTCAAAATTAATCATTTTATTGGAGGCTCCCATTTTGGGTATCAGTTGTTTCTTTAGGAATTACACCTGTAAAAGATACAGAGCTTAGACTTCTTAGTCTTTAATCCTATTTTTTTCTTTGATTTAAAGGACTTTTGATGGCACATATCCTGTGTTTTCTAATTCATTTTTCTCGGACTTTTTGAGATCTAGGTGTTTCTCTTATAGGACTAGAAATTCTCGATAATAATTGTCAACAGAGCATTTATTTTATCAACTCAGTTTGTTCTCTGACAACTTCGCACTTGTATTTAATACATGCTGTCCACTGTCATCCTCCAGCTTTTTCCTGGGATTCCTGTCTAATCCGTAATCCCCAGTCTCTTTCATGTCTATTCATTTTGTTTTGTGACCCACTGAGCTTAAGCAGAGTCATGTGTGTGATTATGGGTTTGCAGCTCTTCACAGAGCTGAAGACAGTGCTCTGTCCTCTCTCAGAATCTGTCAGTAGCCAATAATTAAGAAATAAGCAGTAGAACCCCTGAAGACCTCATAACTATAATTTATTATTCTCAGTATAATGTAGATCCAGTGTACACTTCTGTTGTAGTTCATGATATAGTGTCGATGACTGTGGAATGCTTGGAGGATGGCTTTTTGTAGTCCTTGATCCTGTCTTCCAACCCTTATATGCTTCCCACTCCTTCTTTTACAATGTCCTATGATTTGTAAACAAGATGATATACATGTCTTGTTTTGGGTCTGAGCTTTCAACCGTTTTTTATTCTAAACATGATAACTTTGGATTATTGGATGCTGATTATATCACAAAGGTTTTCATATCCAACTATTAATTCTAAGTGCAGTAATGTCATTCAGATATTTAGATTTACATCTTATTGGTAAAGAGATAGGTTTGGAGTCGTTAAGTAACCTATCTCTGTCATCTCATTAACAACAAAAAAAGGTTTCTTTATGGTTCTATTTGGCTTTACAGTACACTAAATTCCCTGTATTCTCATAAATTGTGTGCGTAAACTATTTATGGTGACTCCATATTACTCAGAGAAACACAACTGTAATAGTCAAACGTATTTTTTAAAATCTGGAATTATTTTATTTTACTTCTTAAGAGAATTTAGTTTTTTTAATTTATTATTATTATTATTTATTCAACTGTGTGCTTATGCGTGTGTATGTGTGCACGCGTGTGTGTCTGTGTGTGTGTGTGTGTGTGTGTGCCTGTGTATGTGTAGAACTACGGACGAATTCGCGAACCACCATGGACGCCTCCACCTCCTTCTGCCCCGGGATTCACAGGCTCTGCCCTACCAGGACCAGAAGCGCAGGCCGCCCCCGCTTCCGCCTGGCGTCTATACATGGGATCTGGGATCTGAACTCAGGACCTTCCGCCTGCAAGGCGGAGGCTTAACCCCTTAGCCACCTCTCCAGCCCCGAGAATTTAGTTTTTATATAAAATATTTTGCATATACAAAGTGAGTTTGTGTCTTTGTCCTCCTCTCTCCCCTCCCACCTCTTTTTTTTCCCACCCTCTCTTCTTTCACCAACCTAGCCATGTTCCTCTGTCCTCATGTCCCTCTGCATGTGCAGTCCATATGACTCCTTTGGGGACTCCTGAACTAGTGGGGCCAGGCCTCTGTGGTAGTATAATTGGCCCAACAGTTGGGGATGCTCCCTTTCTTTTGTTCAACACCTGCCCCAAATATTCTCTCTGAGTGTAGTTGTTTCTCCTGAGACCCTTCCTGTTTCATGGAGGAAAGATGATATGTCGGCTAATATATAGATCTTTATTTTAACCAATTTTCATATGGAACACTTGTGCTTTGATAGGAACATTATATGAATAGAAGATTTAGAAAATGAGTTTTGTGTCCTCAAATATATGATTTTTCTTGTTTTTAGTGGTTGAACTCAGTGTTATGCATTTTCACTCTGATGGGGAAACCCTAGTTCAAAGAAATATCATTAGCATATAGATAATGGGGATACACACACACATATATAACACACACATATATATATATATACATATTATATAATAAATGATGAATGGTTGAAAAAATCAATCTAATTTCTTTCATTTACTAACTTTATGATTGTATTATTTACTTGACAAAAACAATCCAGGAAGGAAGGATTGTTATATTTTTAATGTGCCATTTGAAGGTATAGTCCATCCAGGGTAGAGTTATTATGGCGGCAGGAACATGAAGCAACTGGTCACAATTCATGCACAGTTAGGAAACAGACACTGATGATTTACTGTGTTGACTTGTGAACTTCTTTTCCTTCAGTTTGGACTCCACATGGAATCATACCACCTACATTTAGGGTGGGTCTTCTAGCTAAACTAAGTTAATAATCTCACAGACATGCTCACAGGTTTGGCTCTTCAGTGATTCTAGGTGTGGAGAACATTAACAATTAAAGTGATTTTGGACAATTATTTTAAACTTTTGGAGCCTCTACTTTCTCATCTATGTAATTAATATAAAAACAATACCCATTTCTAATATTTTTTGTATGATAATATAATGCATTTAAATCCATCATTACATACCGTAAATGCTCAGGATGCCTTCTTTCCACACTTACCTTATTCATATGCAAATTGAATGTTGTATCTGGAAATGTAATGATTTTTAGTAGTTATATATCATGAAAGAGTTATAATCAAGAACTCACCTATTTTCATTCATTCCAGGGACTAAGAAATACTCTGCAATATGGTTCCTTAATTCTGATAGGATCATCGTTGTTCTGGTAATTGTACACGATGATGCATTCAATAAACCTTGTCAAAGTATGTATGTGTGGGGCAGTTAAACCATTCAGTAGCTATCAGTAAAGACATAAGTTGATTGACCCAACAATATAATATAAACTTCACATACTAGTGTCCCTCTCCCCTAGGAGAACCATGTCCAAATTTCTGGACACAAACTGAAAGGAACCATATCATGATGGATTTGTTGTTTGGATGATGGATGTGTTCTGTCTTGTGTTAACAGAACGCACACTAGTGATCTGTAGCTTGTATTCCAGTTCTTTTAGGAGCTTGCTGTGTTTCATAAGCTCTAAAAACTCAACTATTTTTTTCCTGTCTACTATTTATTATGTAGGAGAAAAGAGGTCACATTCATTATCTATATGTATTTTTCAGAACTTCAAAATAAGTCCTTATAACACTGAACTGGCATTGAAACCTTGTAAGGCATGTGGAGTAGGCCAAAATGCTTTTCTTTGGCTCTTCTCATTGTGCAGACAGATAGCTTTATCTGAAATAGGTACTTCCAAATAGAAAGGTCATTTATTCCCAACTTTTCCAGTTTGCTTCATAAGCTGACATGAAGTGTAAGAGGATATACGAACACTACTAAGTGAAAATCATCCACTACAGGACTGGTTCTTTTTTGAAGTAGTCTCTTCTCCAATTCCATAGGGATTTGATGTCTATTTTTGTACATGAAATGAGAAGAAACTCAAATACATCTATTATTTTGTCTGTAATGGTGTGTAGTACTTAATCATGAGCCTGCAGGTACTCAATTCAATCAGGTGAAATATATTACATATTTGTTAAAGTTATCTTAATTACTATCTGTCTATCTTTCCATTATCTACCTGTCATCTATTTTCTATCATCTATCATCTATCTATGTCTGTCTTTCATTATTTATCTATGTATGGTTGATGGATTTCATGAGGGATGGTTATCCAATAGATCCACTTTGATTCTACCCAAATAAAAATATGAAACCATTTTGACTCCTGGATTAGTGATTCAAACAACAGTGTTTAGCTTTCATGGCCACTTTATTTTCTTAGAAGCTATTTAGATCCTCAAAGAGATTTCCCTTATTTTAGTTATATTTATTAATATTTACTATGGGAATTAAACCAGATCTTTTTGTTCAGATTTTCTTCTTTTTTTTTTTTTTTGGACGAATTCGCGAACCACCATGGACACCTCCACCTCCTTCTGCCCCGGGATTCACAGGCTCCGCCCCACCAGGACCAGAAGTGCAGGCTGCCCCGGCTTCCGCCTGGCGTCTATACGTGGGATCTGGGATCCGAACTCAGGACCTTCCGCCTGCAAGGTGGAGGCTTAACCCCTGAGCCATCTCTCCAGCCCCAGATTTTCTTCTTTTAAGAACATGAATTATGTTATAAATATGTAAGAAAAACTTGGATGTAATGGTACATGCCTGTGACTTTTCTCATAATTTAAGAGGCTGAGACAGGAGAAGTTTATGTTTGAATCTAGCCTAGGCATACAGTAAGAGTCACTCTTAAAAAGAAAAAAGAGCAAATCATGCTAGGTAGAAGAGAGTAATTGGAACAGAAAATTCAGGATTTACATTTTAAAAATGTCATTACTATAAATTTATTTCCTAATTTAATGATTAATACTTTTCTTTCCAAAGACTGCAAGAGGCTCTGCTATGTGAAGATTTAAATCTAACACGTTTGCATACATATTTACATGTATATAATAATGCGTATTTTATTAAAATAAAATTTAATTTCTTAGAAAGAGTAATTGTCTTCATCGTTGTAATACTAATTATCATACTCTTGGGCTGGGAAATAGCTCAGAAGTTAAAGTTCTTGCTGAACAAGCAAAGGGAGCAGAGTTCAGATCTCCATCTATGTAAAATGCCAAGTGGATATGGCATTCTGTCTGTAATTTATGCCCTAGAAAGTATATCTTTGCCAGACACCTACATATGAACCTGCACAGAAGCGCCATGAAAAACAGTATCAGCTTATGGTAAGAAAGAAAGAGTAAGGGAGAGGGAGAGGGATAGAGAGACAGAGAAAGAGGGAGAGGGAAAGGGAGAAGAAGAAGCAGAGGGAAGGGAGATGGGGAGAGAGAGAGAGAGAGAAAAAATGATGAGTTTCCTTGGTGCAAGTTATTTTAGTGATTAGATTTATAATGTTATGTGCACAATGGCATGTGCTTGTGTATACATGTGCAAATGAGGCCAGAGTTCGATGTTGGATGTATTTCCTAGTAACTGTCCACTTTATTTTAGAGACACATTCTCACTAAACTTGGAGCTCACTTATTGGCTAGTGCATGAAGCGCTGACATATCCCTGTCTCCATTCCTCTGGTGCTGGGATTATGGATGTGCACTACTGCACCGAGCTTTTTTTTTTTTTTTTTTTTGCACCGAGCTTTTTTATGTGTGATGGGATTAGATATCAGATCCTTTTACATGTTTAGCAGGACTTTACCAATTGAGTCTTCAACATATTTCACATATACTTATTTAGATGCTTTATTTACTGTTTTTAATTGATTTGAAGTAACAATTGAAGATGAGACACAGATATTCAAAATTACCTTTTCAAAATATTGAGGAGTACTTGTCTCAATTTTGTTATTCAAAATCAAAAGTAGCCTTTGGCCAAATTGTGACATAACAATTTACATTATCAAACAGATTTTCCTTTTCCTTTCTTTTTAAAAATTTTTTTTTATTTCCACTCATACAAACTTAACAGGTACACCTGTCCCCTCTATCCCTCCAACCCCCCACTCCCTCCCTCCCCATGCCCCACCCCTCCTCCCTTCCCATCCACCAGTGCCTCCCCCTCCCTTCCCTGGAGCATCCTTTAATGTGCATGCCAACTCTCCTCTGGGTCCTCTTCTCCAATGAAGTGCAAAGACCCAGTGGCATTTCCCAGAATCCTTTCCTGTGTTCCCATTAAGCATAGGAACACTACTGTGGCTGTCAATCCCTTGCCTCCAAGGATCCTAGTACATTTAGCAAATGCTAGACTTTGTGGGGTCAATAGTGTATTGGACATTGCTCAGGGCATGCAAAGTCCTATTATGATTGCTTCGGCCCTAACTTGTGTGGAGTATCTTGCATATCATTGCTCCTCCCATCCTTGTGCTCTTACAATCTTACCGCCCCCTCTTCCGCAAATTTCCCTGAGCTTTAGGATGGGGAGAGATTAGGCTGGCCTAGTTCCAAGTGGTTGATATAGACTCTCTGATGTTCTGGATTATGGTTTGTTGATTTTTTTTTCAGTTTTGCTGTTCCTGCAATGCCCTTGGCTCCATCCTGATGGGTATTGGATGAAAACCCCTGGCCAGAGATAAAAACCTGTTAAACTAGAATCTTGTTATAAGAGTATATTCAAAGGTAGATGTAATAAAAGTAGGAAACCATGGTGAGGGAGGAGTCAATCACCCATTTGCGAAATAGTTACTTTCTATCTACCACACTATAGGCCCTCCCCTTCTGGTAAGATCATACCCCATCAGTTATAAATGATCAGGAAAGATAGTCTGTGAACTTAACCAGATATGTCATTACTTACTTGCAGTCCTTGATGGTAACCTGTTTTCTCTGCTGTAACATGGTCCCCTCTCTCCTTGTTTCTGGTGTGGCCCTCCTTCCCCATCCCTTCTGTTCATAATCTTTGCAATTACTGTAGGTGTTGCAGAGAATTATCCTTAAGTGTTTCTAAGTGGGTTTGGTACTAGGATCCACCTTTTAGGGAGTTCATACAGCACTTAATTTTCTGTGTCTGGAATACTTCACTCAATATAATTGTTTCTGATTCCATGCATTTCCTAGGCAAATTCCATTAATTCATCATTTTTGATGGCTGAGTAGTACTCCATTGTATAGATTCACCACATTTTCCTTATCCACTCGTCAGCTGTTGGACATTTGGGTTGATTTCATGACTTTGCTATTGTAAACAGTGCTGCTATGAACATGGTTGAGCTTGTGCTATCGAGGTGAATTTTTGCTGTATGGGGGGTTATTCCCAAAAGTGGAATCGCAGGGTCATATGGCATTTCAAACTGTGATTTCATTAAGAATCTCCAGACGGCTCGCCAGAGTGGTTGTATGAGCCTGCATTCCCACCAGCAATGTAGGAGAGTTCCCCTCTCTCCACATCCTCTCCAGCATTTATTGTTGTTTATATTGTGAATTTTTGCCATCCTGACTGGGGTGAGATGTTATATCAGGGAAGTTTTGATTTGCATTTCCTGATGGCTAAGGATGTGGAGCATATTTTAAGATATTTGTTAAACATTTTAATTTCATCCCTGGTAAAGTTTCTTTTAAGTTCCAGGGCCTGCCTTTCCAGTCCTGGTAGGGCGGAGCCTGTGAATCCTGAGGCAGAGTAAACAAGGAGGAGGTGGAGGCGGTCCATGGTGGTTCCCGAATTCGTCCATGGTTCTACAAACACACACACACACATACACGCATACACGCACAATTTGAATAAATAATAAAAAAAATAATTTCACAAGATCTCATCTGTTGAGAATTGTTTGCAATGACTGTTTAGGAACTGTTGACCTAGCCCAATCAGCTCAAGGGAGTTCCCTACACTTTCAGCTATGGTTTTTATAGTCTCTGGCCTTATATCAAGGTCCCTGATCCATTTGGAATTAAGTCTTGTACATGGTGACAAGTACGGGTCCAGTTTTAATCATCTGCATGTGGAGATCCAGTTTTGCCAGCACCATTTGTTGAAGATACTATTTTTTTCCCATTGGATTTTTTGGACCCCTTTGTGAAAGATCAAATGGCTGTAGTTGTGTGGGCTTCTATCTGGGTCTTCAACCCTTATCCATGTGTGTCTATTTTGAAGCCAGTACCAGGCTGTTTTTATAACTATGGATTTATAGTATAGACTAAGGTTTGGTATGGTGATACCTCCAGCTGTGTTTTTGTTATTCAGGATTGTCTTTGCTATGCTGGGTCTTTTGTGCTTCCATAAGAATTTTGAGATTATTTGGTCAACCTTTTTAAAGAATTGCTTTGGGATTTTAATTGGTATAGCATTGAATCTGTATATTCTCTTTGGTAGGATGGTCATTTTTACGATGTTGATTCTGCCAATCCAGGAACATGGGAGGTATTTCCACCTTTTGTTGTCTTCTGCAATTTATTTCTTTAGAGTTTTAAAGTTTTCATTGTAAAGGTCTCTTATTTCCTTGGTTAGGTTTATACCAAGGTATTTCATTTTTTTAGGGACTATGGTAAATGGGATTGTTTCTCTCAGGGCTTTTTCACTTCTTTCATTTTGGGCGTATAGGAAGGCCACTGATTTTTGTACATTTATTTTGTATCCTGCCATCCTGCTGAACATTTGTATTAGTTCCAGGAGCTTCCTGGTGGAGTTTTTAGGATCACTGAGGTATAAGAACATGTAATCTGCAAATAGGGATAGCTTGACTTCTTTCTTGCCGATTGGAATCCCTTTTATGTCCCTTTCTTGTCTTATGGGCTCAGCTAAGACTTCAAGGACAATATTTAACATAAGTGGTGAGAGTAAACAGACTTGTCTAGTTCCTGATCGAAGTGGGAATGCTCAAGTTTTTCCTCATTGAGTAAAATCCTTGCTGTAAGTTTGTTGTATACAGCTTTTATTATATTGATAAAGGTTCCTTCCATTCCAACTGACTCTAGTGTTTTGATCATAAAAGGCTGTTGGATCTTGTCAAAAGCTTTTTCTGTATCTATCGAGAGTATCATGTGGTCTTGGACTTTGGACTGGTTTATAGAATGAATTACATTTATTGATTTGCGTATGTTGAACCAACCTTGTGTGCCTACTTGATCCCCTACTTGTGTGCCTACTTGAATGATGTTTTTGAATCCGATTTGCTAACAGTTTGTTGAGAATCTTTGCATCTGTGTTCATCAGAGAGATCAGCCTGTAGTTTTCTTTTTTAAGTGAATCTTTATTAGGTTTTGGGATTAAGACGATATTAGCTTCATAGAAGGAATTTGGTAGTGTTCCTTCCTTTGCTATTTGATGGAACAGTTTAAGGAGTATTGGTGTTATTAACTCCTTAAATGTCTGGTAGAATTCTGTGCTGAATCCATCTGGTCCAGGACATTTTTTGGTGTGAAGATTTGAGATTACTTCCTCAATTTCCTCATATGTTATAGGGCAATTTAAATAATTCACAACTTCCTGATTCAGTTTAGGTAAGTTGTGTTTACTTAGGAATTCATCCATCTCTTTTGTGTTGTCAAATTTCACAGAGTTATGTTTTTGGAATATGATGTAATTCTCTGGATTTCTTGGGCATCAGTAGTGATAACTCCATTTTCATTTCTAATTTTATTAATTTGGGTTTTCTCTCTCTTGCTTTTGGTTAGTTTAGCTAGGGTTGTATCAATCTTATTGATTTTTTTCAAAAAAACAGCTTTTTAAAGACTGGTTGATTTTCTGTATCATTTTCCTAATCTCGATTTCAGATATTTCTCCTCTTATTTTGCTAATCTCCTCCCTTCTACTGCTTTTGGGATCGGATTTCTATAGTTTCTCTAAAGCTTTTAGCTGCATTGTAAAGTTATTTATTTCTGATGTTTCCATTTTTTTTGATGTTGGCATTAAGAGCTATGAATTTACCTCTTAGTACAGCTTTCATTGTGTCTCAGAGATTTTGGTAAGTTGTATTTTCATTATCTTTCCCTTTAGGAAAATTTGAATTTCCTTTTTAATTTCTTCCTGAATCCAGTTCTCATTCAGCATCATAGTGTTAATTTTCCAGGAGTTAGTGTATTTTCTGTTGTTTGTTGTGTTGTGGATGTCCAGCTTTAGGCTGTGGTGCTCTGATAGGGCACAGGCTAGAATTTCAACTTTTCTGTTTAGTGGAGATTCGTTTTGTGGCCCAATATGTGATCTATTTTGGAAAAAGTTCTGTGTGCTGCTGAGAAAAATGTGTATTCTTTTGTGTGTGGGTGAAAAGTTCGATAGAGATCTGTAATGTCCATTTCTTTAAGAGTTTGATTAAGGTCCAAAGTGTCTCTGTTAATCTTTTGACCCGATGATCTATCCCATATTGAGAAGGGAGGTGTTGAAATCCTCAAGGATTATGGTTTGGGGGTTGATTTCTTGCTTTAGATGATGTAGGATTTTCTTAATGAATGTGGAGGGGCCCGTATTGGGTGCATATATGTTCAGTATTGTGAAGTCATCCTGGTGAATTGTACCTGTGACTAAAATGTAGTATCATCTGTGTCTCTTATCATTTTTTTGGGTTTGAAGTCCACTTTGTCTGACAGCATAATGGCTACCCTTGCCTGTTTCCTGGTTCTATTAGCTTGCAGAATTTTGGACCAGCCTTTCATTTTTAGGATGTGCCTATCTTTTGTGATGAGATGAGTTTCCTGAAGGCAGCAGATTGATGGGTTGTGGTTTATAATCTAAGTTTGTAATCTGTGTCTCTTAATCAGTGAGTTTATACCATTGACATTTAATGTTATAATGGAGAAATTATTTTTAATTCTGGACATTTTTTATGTTTAGTGAATTTTGTAAGCGTGTTTTTTGACATTTATGTTTTGGGGGTATTATACTTTTTTTCTGTCTTCCTGTATATGCTTGTTTTTTCCTTCAAGTTTGAGTATCATTTCTAGCATTTTTTTGAAGGCCTCGTTTGGTAGACATATATCCCTTTAAGTTGTCTTTGTGTTGGAAAGTTTTTCTTTCTCCCTCTATCATGAGAGTTAGTTTTGCTGAGTATATCAGTCTGGGATGTCATTTTTGCTCATTTAATACTTGAAGTATGACTCTCCAAGCTCTTCTTGCTTTTACTGTTTCCATTGAGTAGTCATTTGTTATTCTAATAGGTTTACCTTTAAAAGTGAGTTGCTTTTTTTCTCTTGAAGCTATCAGCACCTTTTCTTTGTCTTGAATGTGGAGTGTTTTGACTATTATTTGCCGTGGTGATTTTCTATTTTGGTCGTATCTGTTTGGAGTGTGAAATTCCTCTTGTATTTGGATGGGCCTCTCATTCTTCAGTTGAGGGAAGTTTTCATTTATGATAATTTGAAAAATTTCCTCAGGTGTGGTATTTTGGGATTCTTGTTCTGGTATTCCATGAATGCGCATGTTACGCTTATTTAGGGTATGCCATATCTCTTGAATGTTCCTCTCAAGTATCTTTTTGGCTTTAACAATCTCTTCCATTGAGCTGGTTAATTCTCCTACTTTGTCTTTCAGGATCTGAAATTCTATTTTCTGCTTCGTTAGTTCTGCTGCTAAGACTCTCTATTGAGTTTTGGGTTTTAGATAACTTGTCTTTTAGTTCAATTTTAAACTCTGCCTGAGAGTCTTTTAACTGCTCTATGCCTATTTTTTGTTTCTTGAATTTTTTTTCTCAATTCCTCCAACTGCCTGTTGTGTTCCTGTTCAAAGTGGTTGATGTGGTTGTTTAACTCCTCTTGGATTTCCTCTGTCATAGTATTAATCATGGTAATGATCATATTTTGAAAGTCTTATCTTGGGTTTGGCTTTCTTGGCTATTTTCTGTGAATTTGTTCTGGTTGGAATCCATCATTATGGGGTTAATTCTTTCGGGTGGGAGATTGATCTTCTTGGGTTTTGTTTCTCATGGATCTGCACTTTGACTTGGGCATTTTTGTTTTGTCTTTTAGGACCTTTGAGTTTCTGTGTGTTTGTGACTGAACTGATTTAGTTGGTATTACTACACTTGGGCAGTTATTACTAGTGCTTTTCTTGGAGTTGGGTATGTTTGTCTTTTGTTATTGTTATTTCCTAGATGAGGCTATTATGCTGTTAGTACATCAGTTAAGTCAGTTTAAGTAGACAGGGGGTGAATATTAGTATGGTAGTGCACTTTTACGATTTAGTGTCTTGGTTATATGTGAGGGTGAGTGGTGTACTCCCTGGAGTTTTATATGTTTTTGGGGTGGCTGTATGGAAAAGTTAATCTACAATGATTAATACTAGAAAGGAACAGTAAGGTGAAAAAAAAGAGGTTTACTTATCTTTGGGCTGGATGTGAAGAATCTCTCCCATGTGATAGGATGATTGTAGAGATCTTCAGTTGTATGGCCTTTTTCCCTTAGAGTTTTGCTTGAGTTTCCTTTGGATTCTGTTGAATTCAGAGTAGCAGTATGTCTTCCGTGGACCACATGCGTGGGTCCGGGGTGGGCCAGAGAGGCAGAGGGGCTGATTTTGATGGCAGAATTCTTCACCTGTGACCTGGGACTTGGCTTAGTGGCTCATCTAAGCTCCAGGGATGGATATATGTGAGCAAGTCCTGTCTGGTCCAGTGGACAGGGGGACAGAAGGAAGCAAGGGGCTGGGGCCCGGGGCCCGGGGCCCGGGGCCCGGGGCTTGGCCCAGGAAAACCTGAGACAGCCTAGGTGTCCCTGGGGCTGGGTGGTGGGAAGAGCTGATACACGGGACCACCTGGGGGACTGCTCGAACTCACCTGGGATGGAGGACTTGGAGCGGGGTCGGGCAGACAGGCGGAAGAAGAATTCCTTTTCTTTTTCATGTTGTGTAGTGCTACAACACTGTGGTCTGAGTCCCTAATACCTAAAGCCCTCAGGAGTTTGTAAATCTGATACTCATAGTTGAATTACTCCCATATTGTGGGAGTAAATTCTTACCTTTTAAAGATTTTTCTATTTCCTCCTAAATGTGTATTTAGCCATTGTATTACTGCAGTATAGCAGTAAAGAAAACCCTCAGAGCAGACCACATCCAGTGATGACAATGTTAGTATTTATACATTACAATGTATAAATAGATATATTTGTCACGAACCCTTTAAATTTTTATTATAAGTGATATCGCACAGTCTTTAGGTAAAAAATATATTTGGGCTTAGACAAATCTGTAATGATACTATTCCCAACTATTTAATAATATTTAAAAATATCAGCAGCTGGAGTTGTTGGATTAATTTGTCTCAATTTCATCTTTTAATTGTTCTTGTATTTTTACCAAACTTCATTTTGTATGCTCTTCATTAAGTTTTTAATGATGGAAGAATTTCTGTTATATTTCATTACTTTCCCTCTACTCATGTCTCTTCTATAGGCTCCTACTCTCATTCAGAACATAGAATTAATTTTATTTCTTGCTATATCCCCAGTGTTCAGTACTGAGGAAGTATTTGCCAACATTTATATAAAAGATGTACATCTAAAATATTTAAAGCCATATGGTTCATTTAGTAAAATGCCATTTATTCTAATCTAATCAGCTTATGGATAAATGTCAAATGGCATTGTTTATCCTGTAAGAACATATGCATGAATGATTTCCTATAATTTTCTCTTTGCCATTTAAATCGTGAACAGCATCAGGCAGTCATAGGAAAAAAAGAGAAAATAGTTGTACTCTATAAAGAATAATATGCTTGATATTTTTAAAATGCATCGAATGTTCAGTTTTCTCCTTACTGTTTTCAAAGTAGTTATAGAATGGAGTACACTTGTAGATGATGGTAGAAGACATGTTTTCTGTTTAATGTACTTTCCTATCCCTTGCTTTGTTCATTAAAATGTATAAATAGATATATTTGTCACAAACCCTTTAAATTTTTATTATAAGTGATATCATATGGTCTTTAGGTAAAAAATATATTTCGGCTTAGACAAATCTGTAATGATACTATTACCAACAGTGTCATCCATATAAGACCATATATTTGTTTTATTATCTGTCAGGTAGTCCAACTCCTATTAATAAACATTAATAAACTCATATAATAAACATTTCACTCAAGATATTTTTAGCATACCTATGTTCACAAATGTAAGTCTCTTTATAGCAAGAATAATTTCCTGTGAATTCACTTAGGAGTCAGTAAAGAAGTTTCAAATATGTCTTGCCTCATGCAACAGGCAATGTTTTTAAAACTGCACAAAATACTTTTAAATAATATAACCTGTTTTTCATTTCTTATTTGTTTACTTTGTAGATTTAAGCTAATCTTTTTTTAGTCCATAGCATCTCTGAGTTTAGCTCCTATTACTTATTTTTTACTGTGTGCCATGGTTTGAATGTGAGTTGTTCCCCGCAGGTTGATAGGCAAGTCACAGGGTGTTGACCCTAAGGTTAACACTGCCCTTCTTCCCCTAGTAAGTCTGCCCTTGGAGTTTTCAGTTTGCTCTCAGTCTCCATGATGACTTTAAGGGAAGTTGCCTTCAGTTTCTGCCTGCCAACCATGCCTTTTTAGCCATAATGACTTCATCTCCCCTCTGGAAATATAAGCCAAGTAAATCTCCCTTTCTCTCCTTAAGTCGCTTGAGTTTGAGTGCTGTCTCACAGTCATAGAAAGCTTTACTGCTATACTATGCTATCATCTATCTTACTTCTCTTATCTGTTACATGTATATTGGCAAAAGAAAGAGGAGAGGTGGTACTTTCTGTTGGCGGGCAAATAAAGAATTTATAGTAAGAGTTAGAGTGAAGATTTAGTATCAAAAGTATGACCTTGTTTTAAATTTTCTTAATATTTTTCAAATTATATTTTTAATATTTCAAATAGTTTAATCAGTGATTAATACAATTAATATATAATTTGTACATTTTATAGCATTTTTTGTTAATATAATTAATGTTAGTGGTACCTCATGATTTTATATTTGGAATTTTTTTATACATGAGTTCTTTATGAAATTTTGATTTGTTATCATTGCTCATTGCCCTGAAAAAAGAATAAGACTGATTCCTAAGAAGCTGAATATTTGCAAAGGTCTTTTTCAACTGATGTATTTTCTTCACAATTCTATTTAGAAATATTTTCTTTTACAGTTAAAGAAATATAAACAACAGTACCCATTCAGCTTTTGAAAACTTCAATTGTCTCTTAAGAACAACATATACGTGAGACAATTATTGACATGTGGAAGATTTAAAGACTGTTTTTAAGGGCTTTTCAATTTAACTTCATTGCTTGAGAGAATTAATAAGGTTGTGTATGCTTTTACCCTGCCTTCTGCACACATACTAAAAATAGAGTTTATTCTCTTTCGTCTTGTCTTCTGTGCACACACTAAAAGCACCCACACCACAAACATAGTTTATAGTTTACACCTGAGTGCCTTCTGTACATATACTATAATCACAGTTATTCTCTTTGGCTCTTTATAGGAAGCAAATAATGTTGTTGGACACAATTTTTAAGTTCACACATTTTTGTTAGTTAAATCACAAGCTTAGGATAGAGGTTTGAATGACTGCCCCAAACAGCATGCTAAAGCACCTGCTTTTAATTGTTTTACCCTATGAGGTGGTCCCTCATTTTCAGGTCCTTGCATTCCTCAGCTGCTTTCAGTGGGATCTACTGGCTAGAGATTGCTTCCAAATTGGGTAACATACTTGGTTTTATACATTTCTAAAGCCTTACTGGAATAAACTGTAGTAAAAATTAAAATTTTGTCAATTATTCAAGCATTATAGCATAGTCAAGTGTAGTAAAAACTTTTATATTAAAACTGACTCAACCATTGTGCAGGTCTGGTTACAATAACTGTCATTGGAGAGGACTCCTGGAAGCAGTAGCCCTGCTCTGAGTAAAAGCTCTTGGTCAGCTGTAGACCTTCTCTTCTCCTGGCTCTTGCAATCTTACTGCCCTCTCTTTTGCAACATTCACTGAGCCTTAGGATCAGAAGAAATCTGGTTGGCTTGATTCAGGCTGAGCATTTCACCTATGCCGGTACTCTGCATTCTGGTTGGCTGCTGTTGTCTGTTTCACTGCTCGTCCAGTACACTAGACTGCCTCTTATTTAGGATTTTCTTTTATCTAAAAACAAAATGAGAGATGTTTAGATGGAAATTTACTATTGGAAGTTTGTGATTAATATTGAGATAACTGATTCTGTCTACTGTCAGATTTCACTCAGTCTCTTGTTATTTAGATTGGTTTACAGTGCTGGGCATGTGTTACTCTTGGAGTGATGGAGTGGGGTTGTGTGTATGTAAGGGGTTAGTAAGCAAATGGTTGGATATCTGGAGGCTAATACCCATTCTCTACTGTGTCCTATTCCTGTTCTTCCCTCTCTTTTAAGAATAAGAACCTTAAAAAATGGAAGGAAATAGATCAATAGAGAAAAAAACGGCCAATAAACGTATAGGTAGGATCTATAAAAAGCTGCTATTATACACGTAGATTTGAAGAACACTTAACATTCAGCCTAAAAGTCTTCTATAACAGAGGTAGAAGATCTCAAACCCCTGAGAGGATGCAACCTAGAGCAATAGAAGAGCAATGAAGTGGATAGCAAGGCCAGCCATTATGTAGAGTACTAGTATCCCAGCAGGGCCCACCCAGAATCAGGCCAACCTAATCTCTCCCCATCCTAAGGCCTTGGGAAACTTTTGCAGAGGGAGCAGTGAGATTGTAGGAATCTAAAGATTGGAAGGTTCACCATTAGACAAGACATTCTATTCTAGGCAGGACTGCTTCATCCAGGGACTCAGGGCAGTGAGACTTGTCCTTACTGCATAATAACTGACATACTAACATACTCCCATAGATTATAGAGGAATTCGAGAGATAAGAACATGTAGTGGAAACCTTGGGAACTAGAGCTGGATAAATGAAGAAAAATGCCCTTATCAGTGGGTTGGCTTAGAAAGGCAACTTGGTATGCCACAGAGTTCTGAATCCCCACAAGAGTGAACAAGGCAAAGAGAACCCTGGGGTCCATAGAACCAGACAAGCAGGAGAATGGGAGGAAATGAGATGGATTGATGAAGGGAAGGGATGGGAATGGAAGGGAGGGAAGATGAAGGGAAGCAGGGATAAGTACTCAATATGCTTGAAAATTAGAAAAATAAATTATAAAAAAGACTTTTCTTATATAAAAACCTTTTAAGACTGTTTACCCATGTCCTTTTGTTTTGTTTCTGCTCTTTTAGGATCCTATTCAACCCCCGCCCCCCTTTCCCGGCTTGTGTTCTGTTGTATTTTTGGACGTTGTAAGAGTTTCTGTTTGATTCCATGAAACTGAGGGTTTAATGCTGGGATCCACCTATAAAGGAGAAGATACAGTGTCTGTCTCACTGCATCTAGAATATTTCACTCAGTATGAGTTCTTCCACTTCCATCCATTTGCCTGCAAATTTCATTATTCATTTTTCCTGATGACTGAATAGTATTCCATTGTATATGTGTACTGCATTTTCATTAACCATTCAACTGTTGGACATTTAGGTTGGTTTGATTTTTTTTTTTTTTGCAATTGTGAAAAGGGCTCCTATGAACATGCTTATACACATGTGTCTGATGCAGGATACTGTGTTCTTTGGGAATATTCCCAGAAATGGCATGGCTGGGTGGTCAGCACCCTGACAGGATGCAGCCTAGGGCAATAGAAGAGCAATGAAGTGGACAGCAATGGCCAATCATAATGCAGAGCACCAGTGACATAATGCCAACCACCAGTGACTCAGTGATTTTTAACTTTTTTAGGTACCTGCAAATTGATCTCCACAGGAGTTGTATAAGTTTACAATCCCACCAGCAATGTATGAGGGTTCCTTGCTCCCCACATCCATACCAGCATTTGCTGTTATTTTGTTTTGAATCTTAGCCATTCTGACTGGAGCGAGATTCCTAATGAAAGTTCCAAATCACAAATCTGTGTGATATACACCATACTAAAGTAGTTCACCTGTGTGAAAGATAATAATGAGGGAGGACATATGGGAAGAATTCAAAATGAAAGTAATTGTACTTTTCTCCATATATAAACATATATAAATATATATGTGCAAATACACATTGTTATTTATATCTTATACATGTTATTTGTATATTAGTTCCTTCATATACTACAAAATCTAAATTTACATATTATCTAGCAGATGTGCCTAACATTAATTTAATATACTTAAAGTTATATACTTTTAATAGGTAACATTTTAGAAGCATGTGATAATGAACAGAGCACCAACTTCATCATATTAATACATAGTACATTAATTAAAGTTCAGGAAATTTTTGATACTCATTTTCTTTTTATTTAGTATGTAATATCTTTTATTGAAATCATACAAACAATAATAAAAGTGGTATTATATGTTTAAAAAACTGACTTAAGATCTAAGGAAAAATAAATGTTTTATAGAGGATTATAGACTAACTATTTCTCTAATTATATGTTATGTGACTAGAGAAACAAAGTTACATTTACTTGAAGGTTTACCTTTGCCAGTGATCCAAAGAGGAAAGAGGGGGAGGGGAAGGGGCAGATTAAATAATAGATACCATCTTGTACTGAGCACAGTGATTAGGATGGTGAGTACATTCACAGGCATTATCAAAATAGCATCCATTTCCTGCCCTCTTTTTTCCTCAAAGGATTTTCTGAAAATTAATGGGATGTTTTTTAATTACATCTTATGTTTAGTGAAAAAGCAAGTGAAGTATCAAGTTCTTAATTTCCATAAGAAAGTTTAAGTTTTAGATATGTAGCCGATTTTAGAGTCTGAATATGTAGGATGGAAGAGAATTTTGCTTTTAGCTAATTGGTTATTTAATACAATTGACAAATTGACTTGAATAGCAAAACTTGAATTATCCAAATAAAACAAAATTGGCAGTCTAAGTGCACTATTCTTCTAACACTACCAATAATAAAGTGCCAAGAAGCACTACTTACTATTTTGTTCTAGGTACTAACTCATATATACACACATTTTCTTAATCTCAAGTTACCATCTGTATTGTCATACTTTTAATAATGTCTTATTTATCTACTTACTCTTAATGCCTCACAGTTCAGTGAACAGAAATAATTTATTACTACAGATGGTAGAAACAATGGGGAGAGCTGAATCATGTATTCAAATGCAAAATTTGCGTGCATTCATTTGTGTACAAACTCGTCTTCAATGTCTTTGCTAATGTGTTTAGCACAATTCAAGAACATGATCTAATTGATATTGATAAATATTCTTAGGAAACTTAGGCAGGAAAGATGCCTCGCTATGAGTCCATTTGTTCACCATGTCACTCACTCACCTGTTTTTGAGTGCATTCTGCATACTGGACTGTGTTTAAAGACAGATGGATACTGACATTGCCATTCTTACATTTTACATTACAACAGAGTCCTAACCTTAGCCTGAAGTTTAGCTAAGTAAGTGGAGTACCCAAGATGGATGCTTAGTCAACCAACACACATTAGGGTGGGTTTATTCATTTTTGATATCTTTATAGCTCTTAGTAAATAATCTTCATCTCTAGTTCTTTCAAACTCTCTCTCTCTCTCTCTCTCTCTCTCTCTCTCTCTCTCTCTCTCTCAAACATTGCTACTCAGCTGCCTTAATCCACTCACTAGACCATTTCAGGCTGTTCCAGCAACTAAACGGTTATTAGCTGTTATTTTTTTTGGAACTTTTTAAATATTTATTTTTCCCAATCATATAAGCCTAATAGGTATCCCAGTCCCCTCCCTCCCTCCACCCCTCCCTCCTCCACCTTTCCCCAGTTCCCCTTGTCCTCCCTTAGTAATATCTAAGAATTTCCCCCACGTTTCATATTCAATGTATGTCCCATATTACAAGAGCCCAAGTTTCAAGAATCATTTTGAGCTACTCTAGTCCTTGCCAAATTGCCACATGGGTTATTCTGGTATTTGGACTCTCAGGTACACACCCAATAAAGAGGCATTTCTGCTATCATGAAGAACAAATAATTTTTGGTATGCTTCTGCTCCCATGAGGTTGTGGATCCTATCTATATGCACCTACTTTCCCCACCACAATCTTTTGAGCAGATTGTAGCCTCTGTGAAATTTTGTTGCCGAATCCCCCCAGCCAGGGAAAGGAGGGGGAAAAGTTGGGGCCTCAGGGCTCCAGGTGCCGGGACCCGGGCTAGCCGACTATGGGGTCACCACCCAAACCCTGGGAATCAGGTGAGAAGCAGCAGTGGACGAGTTGCTGCAGATTCCAATTCATTAAGGAAGTGTTTGGGCTTATATAGGATGGCAATCAGGTGTTGCCATCCCTCTGCTCCGTGGGACAGCTACCAATCATTTAACTGTTTACTAGGTATCCATTGCAGAGGCAGGTTAGCCGGCCGTTTCCCATTGGTTGTTCATCCCTCTACCTGCATGGTCCTTTATTGGGACATGTCTGTACATGTCTAAGCTTGTCCTGAATTCGGGAGTGGGCTAGGTCCTCCCTGAATGGGTAGTGCCACAAAAATTTGATTTAGAATGTAGGTAGAGTCGGACTGGAGAGAGAATGGTTCAGGGGTTAAGACTCTGCCTTGAAAGAAGATCCAAGGTCCCATGTAAAAACACCAGGCAGAAAAGTCTAGCATGTATCACAAGAGGATAAGACTCTAGGCAGTAGGATCCTTAGAGGCAAGGAAATAAACAGTCATAATAGAGTTCCCATACTAATGGGGAGCCCAGGAAGGGGTTCTAGGCTTTGGCACTGAGTCCTAAACCTTTACTAGGGTGGAGGACTCAGGGAGTTTTGGCTTTCACACAAAAGGATGCTCCAGAGGATGGGAGGGAGGATGAAGGTAGCATAGGAGAGAGGGGAAGGGAGGGAGGGAGGGGAGATAAAGGAAGGTGGAAGGGGGGGAGAGTGCAATGGGGGGACGACTGGGGAGGGGAGGGAGAAGGGACTGGACAGAGGTAAAATAAAAAAAAAATTTAAAAAGCCAAGCAGAAACAGTAGAGGTCTGCACTTCCACTCCCTGGTGGGTGGAGCCTTGGATAACCCTGAGTGAAGGAAAAAAAGGCAGAAGTAATTCAGGATGATTCCTGAAGTCACCCTTGGTCCTCACAGGGACACACAGTGCCATCTGATGCACACAGGAAGGAAGGGAGGAAGGAAGGAAGGGAGGAAGGGAGGGAGAGAGGGAAGGAAAGAAGGAAGGAAGGAAGGGAGGAAGGAAAGGAGGGAGAGAGGAAGGGAGGGAAAGAGGGAAGGAAGGAAAGGAGAGAGGGAAGGAAGGAAAGAAGGAATGAAGGAAGGGAGGAAGGAAAGGAGGGAGAGAGGAAGGGAGGGAAAGAGGGAAGGAAGGAAAGGAGAGAGGGAAGGAAGGAAAGAAGGAACGAAGGAAGGAAGGAAGGAAGGAAGGAGGAAGGGAGGGAGAGAGGGAAGGAAAGAAGGACGGAAGGAAGGGAGGAAGGAAGGAAGGAAGGAACGAAGGAAAGAAGGAACGAAGGAATGAAAGATTGACTAAGAAAGTGGGAAGGATGTGGAGCAAGTTTATGGTGTCTGGACAACCTTCCCATCAGAGTAGTAGTGTACCTCAAAAAAGGAGGAAGTAGAGGATGATAGAACCCCTTGGGGAATAGTACATGCCCATCAGGTATTTAGAAGTGCAAATGCTCATTTTTAGTGGACTCAGTTAAATACCACCTCTATTTCATTAATTGTATGAAAGCTAAAAATAGTTATTATTAATAACATGACTAAAAATAAATTAGATCTGAGTGTCTCATGACTGGAATTCTACTTCTCAGGAGACTGAAGTAGAAGGACTCTGAATTCAAGACTAGTGAGGGCTAGCTAGTGACCCATTGCCTCAATCACCCAACCAGTCAATCTAGGGCATTCAAGTCTTCTAATTAAAGAAGTAAAACTGCACTCGAGGGAGCTCATATAAAACTGAAATGGCAGAGTATATTTTCAGTGCTCAGTCCTAAGCCCTTTCCAACTGACTGGAATGGTTAGCTCACTACAGTTAAATATGAGATACAGATTTATTTTTGTTATATTTAACTGATATAAGAACATAAAATATTTAAGTCTATCTCATACATTATAATTTGTAACTCAGTCAAGTTTTAGATGTTCTAGAAATAATTTATCAAGCTTTAATAAATAGAGTTAATCTTTACCTACTTGAACTAGTTAGGAGCTCTGGCTTTGGTCATAGAAGAATGTGGGTGTCCTGATGGGGCTATGTTCTTTACTGCAGTTTTGTGACAGAAGAAACCATCTGTTCTGTTTCTCAGATTCTGGATTAAAACCACATGAGGCTTGCCAACCTCCATGATCATAAGAGAGCATCTCTGACAATGTCTATTAATCATGGCATAGAATTCTCTAAGTAAACTTTTGCCTACTCTAAACAGCATTTACTTAACTCCAAGAATCTAAGAGTATTTGAAAATTACAACAGAGCAACCTAATTATAGAAGATTTTATAAAAATTTTTGATATTACCTTTGTGGACTCTGTCTTTGAAATTCTGCATAAATTTATCTGTCTGCAGAAGGCTGTGGAGTTCCTCACACGTGCTTCCTTTGTTCCTGCTTCTTCATGGGGGCTTTTCCTTGTAAGAAATTTCTTTTAATTTTCAACCATATTTGTATAGGAAACAATAGGCAACACTTAGTTCTCTGATGGATTTTTATGTCTTCATGTAATTCTTTAAGAGGCAAACATCTTCAAATTACATGGTAATAGTTGATGAAGGCTAACCTTAAAAGTACTGAAATTGCGTAAATTTACTTTTAAGATGTGAGGAAACATACTCGTATTCTGCTACTCTCTGTGACTTGCTTCTATGTGTTACCCAGTTTCGAACATGATGTGGTGTCCAAAAAATGAGAGTCAATTCATCCAAAAGAAGTATATTATAAACCAAAGCTATAATAACTCATAACTTTGTCCTTGAGAGAAGAGGTATGAAATAAACATCTATTTTGACAAAAATCAAAATAAAGAGTCTTTGGAGAACTAGAATATGAAAGAATCCATTGCTGATGAGTTAAATATGTTCTGGTTAATCATATTGGCCACTCACATAAGACAGTGCTAGTGGAAAAATAGATTGAATTATCTTGCGGACTTCCATGCCTCTTAGCACCAAATCTAGCCCTTAAATTCCAATGAGAATGATTGAACCAAGGTGATGTTTGAATCATTTTTGATGATCTAAGCTTGTTATTAAAAGACAGACTGCATCAGGCCTTTGATTATATATATATATTTCTGCCACAATTTCCACAGTTGGTCACATCAAATATGATTCATTTGTAGAATGTTCATTTGTTCACATTAAGGCACTTGCTTGATAGGGACTAATAAAAGGCAATTTGTTTGCTAAAAGTAGTCACCAACTGATTCTCATTTGTGTAATAATTACTCTTAACTGTTGTTGTGAGAGAGCATTCAAAGTCAAGCAACTTAAGGGAGAAAGGGAGATATATTCAGTTTATAGTTCCAGAGGGGAGAAACAGTATTTCATGTAGGAGGTGATATGGCTGGTGACTGAATTTGGAGGCAGGCTAAGTCACTGTACACATCCTGGGGTCTCTCTTTCAAGTCTTCTGTCCTATGGTTCCTTTTATCTGGTCTGCTATTGGGAGGTTCCAATCAGATCTCTGTATTGTAAGTATATTTATCTGTATAATCTCTTCAGGGAATCTGACTGCTGATCTTAGTTAATGCTAGGTGTGGTCAATTTGACAAGCTCTGTGTTCTGTCCGTAGCACCATATAAATTGGGCATGGTGGCACATGCTTATAACCTTGATACTTTTGACATAGGAGTTCTATATTTTTAATTCTTTATTTATTTTTTTCTACTTTTACTTGCCTATAGAGTATTCATCCCACATTCCCTCCTTCCCCCATCTCTCCCATCCCCTCCCTTCCCTTCATTATTTCTTCCCACCCCCTCCCACCCCCTCCCACCCCTCCCACCCCCTCCCACCCCCCCCACCCCCTCCCACCCCCTCCCACCCCCTCCCACCCCCTCCCACCCCCTCCCACCCCTCCCACCCTTGTGCTTGTGTGCCTCTATGCCCAAATGTTCAGAGCTGTGTGGGAGTAAAGAAGTTCTAGATTTTTTTTTCTAATTTTTTATTATTATTTATTCAATTGTGCCTGTATGGTGTGCGCTTGTGTGCATGTATGTGTGTCTATGTGTGTGTAGAACCATGGACGAATTCGAGAACCACCATGGACCGCCTCTACCTCCTCCTTGTTTACTCTGCCCGGGGATTCACAGGCTCCGCCCTACCAGGACCAGAAACGCAGGCCGCCCCCGCTACTGCCCGGAGTCTATAGTGGGGTCTAGGATCTGAACTCAGGACCTTCTGCGTGCAAGGCAGTGGCTTAACTCCTGAGCCACCTCTCCAGCCCCCAAGAAGTTCTAGATTTTAGGGTAATCCTCAGCTGCATAGTGAATTCGAAACTAGATGGGTCATGAGATAGTGTATCATTTCATTTAAGTAGCAACTTAGACAAATGAACTGTTTATTTTTCTATGAATCCCTTTGACAAATTGTAAGTAGCAATGGACTGTTTATTTCTCTATGAATTCTTCTAACAATCTATGTTTCATTTCTTTGAAAGGAAAAGGAATTTAAGTGTCTCGATATGTTTGACATGATTTACAAATATTTTCCTATTTTGTTGTGCAAAGTTTTTGAGATAACTTCTTATTTTGTATAGTATGTTAGTATTGAGATATAAAATGATTTTACTAGAGCTATATTTGTATTTCATAAGCTATTGAATCTCCAACTTGTTAAGGGCTTATCAAAATATTATACATTTTTAAGTTTTATTCTGTTACATGACAAGATAGCAAGACATTAACTTTACCGTGTCAATTTAATCTCAAAATTTCAGTATTTGAAATCTTTGGAATGTTTGAGAATATTTTTTAAAATAGTGCAAATTATTTTAGATAAAATCAATATATCTTATTTCTGGGTAATTCACAGTTTGTTTGTACCGTTTACAGCCACAGGTAGTGTTAGTCTGAAAATTGGGTGAGTTCTTACCAAAAAATTTTATAATAGAGTGACTCATCACAAATTATTTTGTAATATCAGTCACTTCAAGTAAAGTCCACTAGATAAAAACATATTCATGCAATACAACTTTAATATCTATTGAATTTATATACTTACTGAAATCTACAGACTTAATTTCTCAGACAAAGGTGAATAAATTTGTCTGGGGATATGAACTAATAAACTCATGCTTAGTGCTGTTGCAAATGAAGTGTTTGAGGAAACTGAAAGCACAACTAGTGATTATTTTTATAGTGTGGCACCATGAAAGGAAGAAAAGCTATTGTTGTAATATTAAGTACAGATAAGTGTAATGCACTTAGAATAAAATTTACAGTGGCATCATGAAAGATTGCTTTGAGGAATGTACCTTTCTGACAACTTTGTTGAAAATGAGGAGAGTCCCCTGCAGAGACTGTGATGTGACAGAAGTGTTGTTGGACAGAGAAAGCTATTCACACCTAAAATGTATGGGCAGTCATGGCAGAATTGTTTCATCATGTGTAAGACAAACCATGTAAATTTTCCATTAATAATCCAAGGTGCCTGAGAAGAGAGTTGAGATAATTTTGGCAATATATTTAACAGCTTACATTTTTCAGAATTAATAGCATCACTTTTAAAATTGTGTCATTAAAATTTCCATTGGCCTATGAGCCCTATGAAGTCACATTCTAGAATTTCTCACACAATAAAATTTTTAAAAATCAGTTCAAATGAAAAAGTTATATTATATATTTTCTAGGATTCATTTGTTAATGAAATGTATTTTACTACTTAGATCCAGATATTTTCTCAGAATAACTAATACTTCTTTAATACTGAAAACCTTTATTGGTGTTCAGCTCTTCTAAACTTACTTGATGCTCTTTGAAGTCTTTATTTTTTTTGTAGGCACATATGAGTGTGAGTGGCTGTGTGCCTGTGGGTATAGAAACGGGCATTTCAGTGTGTGTATTTGTGGAGGCCCAAGGGCGACATTAAGAATCCTAGATTGGTGGAAATCAGGATGGACCAAAGGCAGTGCAGGAATAGCAAAACTGAAAACAACAAAGCATAATTCAGAACACCAAAGACCCTATATTCATCACCTGGAACCAGACCGGCCAAATCTGTTCCCACACTAAAGCTCGGGGAAACTTGCAGAAGAGGGGTCAGCAAGATTGTAAGAGCTTAAAGTTGAGGAGGACCAACGATATGTAAGATACTCCACACAAGTTAGGGCTGCAGTAGCCATAATTGGACTTTGTATTACCTGCACAATGACTGATATATCAATGACCCCTCCGCCCCTCCATAGTCTATCATGGATCACAGGCACTAGGATCCATAGAGGCAAAGGATTAACAGTCATAATAGTGTTCTTATACTAAAGAGGAGCCCAAGATAGGGCTCTGGGCAATGCCACTGAGTCTTTACACCTCACTAGAGTGGAGGAATCAAAGAGAAATTTGGCATTCACACAAAAGGATGCTCCAGGGGATGGGAAGGGGGAAGTGGGAGGCACTGGGAGAAAGGGAGGGGGGGTTAAAAGAAGGGGAAAAGGGGGAAGGTGCAAGGAGAACTGGGGAAGGGTGGAGGGAGGGAGAGGACCAGGTTAATCTATTGAACTTGTATGATTGGGGAAAAAATAAATTAATTTAAAAAAAAGACTGAGAAGCAAGCCCAGCCTACATCACAGAGCATCTATGTAAGCCAAAAAATATTTAAAGGATTAAGATGAATTAAAAAATAAGACTCCTCCACTGGTGGAACAAGGGCGGTGCAGGAAAAGCAAAACTGAAAACAACAACAAATCATATTTCAGAACACCAAAGACCCTGTATTAATCACCTGGAACCAGACCAGCCAAATCTCTCCCCATCCTAAAGCTCAGGGAACCTTGTAGAAGAGGGGGGACAAGATTGTAAGAGCCTAAAGATGGGGAGGACCAATGCTATGCAAGATGCTCCACACAAGTTAGGGCTGTAGTAGCCATAATCGGACTTTACATGACCTGCACAATGGCTGACGTATCAGTGACCCTCTTAAGTCTAGCATGGATCACAAGGGAGGAGAAGGCTTCAGGTAATAGGATACTTAGAGGCAAGGGATTAACAAACATAAAGAGTTCCCATAGTAACGGGGAGCCCAAGAAAGGGCTCTGGGCTATGCCACTGAGTCCTTTCTCCTCACTAAGGTGGAGGACTCAGGGGAAGTCTGGCATTCACACAAAAGGGTACTAAAGAGGATGGGAGGGAGGAAGGGGAGGCACTGGGCAAAGGGGAGGGAGGGAAGAAGGGAAGGAGGGAGGGAGGGGGTGAAAGGAAATGGAAAAGGGGGAGTACAAGGGGGGACCTGTGGAGGGGAGGAGGGAGGGAGAGGACATACAGGGATACCTATTGAGCTTGTATAGTTGGGAAAAAAAAATAAAACGTGAGAGAAAAAAAATCCTAGATTGGTTCACTTCCTTATTCCTTTGCTCTGGGGTTTCTCTGATTCTACTCCTCTGTTGCCATTTTTGCTTGATATTTTTTTTTATAATTTATTCAATTGTGCGTGTGTATGTGTGTGTTGCATGTATGCATATATGTGTGTGTAGAACCACGGACGAATTCGGGAACCACCATGGACCGCCTCCTCCTTGTTTACTCCGCCCCGGGATTCACAGGCTCCGCCCTACCAGGACCAGAAACGCAGGCCGCCCCCGCTTCCGCCCGTCGTCTATACGTGGAGTGGAGGATCCGAACTCAGGACCTTCTAAGTGCAAGGCAGAGGCTTAACCCCTGAGCCACCCCTCCAGGCCCTTGCTTGATATTTTTGATACATGGGATCTGGAAATCTAAACTCAGGTCCTTTTACTTGTGGGACAAAGGCTTTAAGCCTGAGTTCTCACACCTGAAATGTAATTATATATTCTTTCACTTTATTTTATTCCCTTCTTAACCATCAGTTGATAATATTCCAGGAATGCATTAAGTTTAAACATAATGTATATTAGAAATGTCCATATATACAATCCCATGAATTTTCTTGTATTTTTTGATGGTATGATATATCATAGATGGGAAATTAAATAGTGTGTAAATTTGTAACATCTTTAGGCTCTTTGTAACAAAGTTGAATTTCAGCATCATCTCTATGTAAGCAAATTATATGATGTTTTGGTTTCTCCATAAAATAATTTAGAATTACAATAAATGGGCTTAGATAATATATTTTTACTGCTATTACTATTTCTATGTAATGGATTAGAAATGCCATTTATATAGAAATTTCACATGAAATATTTCTATTTTTAATGTAATTTTTAGTGGCATTATATTTCCTAAATGTTAAGAAAAATTATGATGTATTTGATATTTCAATATGAGTACCTTTGCATAAGTATTTAAATGGTATAGCTTAAATATTTAAATAGGGTAATGAAGTTTATTGAGATGATGCAAAGGACAGAACATGGGTATACTGTTTTAAAACTTTAACTGTGATTTCCAGCTTATTTTTGTTAAAAATAATATAGGGACATAATAATTTATTTCCCGAGTGTTTTTATGCTAGGCAATAATTTGTGAAAAAAGCAAGTTGTAGTTTATTACTTGAAAAATAATTGAATGTGAAATCAATGATAGAAACTAATAACCGGTATTAGTAATTTATAAATGCAATCACCTGTTGTCCAAAAAAGACTATGTCTATAGCTTCAAGTTACATTTGTTCCTAAGTGAACAATTAGATAAATAAACAAAGTAAAAATGTTTGGTATACATTCTATTTTTTGAAGATGTATATTTAAAGAGAAAAATAAGAAAGTAATATGGTAAATCATTGAACATGCTTTAATAACTTCTTATTACTACACTGTGAGATAATTGTATGTGTTCAACTTTTTGTTTAGTCTGTTCCTTTGGATATAACACAAGTTGAAAGAACTGAATTTTAGACTTTAATTTTTTAATAACTTATGATATCATGGTTTATAAGAAAGTTCAAATTTAAATGAATAACAGCAAGAAATATTAGGAACTAGAAAATCAGCTAAAATCAATTCTTCTGAATTATAAGTGATTCCAGATAAATAGTAGAAATTTTAAAATAGAACTGATAGATTATGCATGTACATGAAAGTTGATATTCTTTGTGATACTCTGTGTGTAACACTTATTCTCTGAGTCATCATGGATTCTGAAGAACCAATTCATGAAATGTCAATTATTAATAAACTTATTTTATCTTTAATTATTTGCTGATACTATATAGAAATATGTGCTATTTGTTTATGTGCATGTTGAAGCTTACAAACTTATGAAATTAGCTTAAGAGTGCTACTATTTTTCTTCTGCTTTCTATGTTATTTTAACCTTGATATTGTGTATTAAAAGAGTTTTGCTCATGTTCTGATCATCATATCGCTTTTATTTTCTTGATTCAATTCCCACAAAATAGAATAGGTGAATACTGGATGCCGTTCCTGAAAGCACCTTTATTTATGTTGTCTTTATAACTATGCATCATTATGAGATTACTTTTTAAAGAAAACTAAGTTCTTTGTTTATACTAGTTTTTTTGATTTTGGATATTATTTAATGCTATGTTTACCCTTGAATTTGTGCTAAAGCTATTTCCTGAACTATATCTCAGCTCAAATCACACCATTTATTAACTTTATTATTTGATTTATATGCCATCTGAAATACATCCACATATCTGATTTTCACAGTAAGTTCATTGGTTTCATGTGTGTTCTGTATAAGAAGATATTAAAAATTTTGTGTTTCCTTTCATATTTTTCTTTTTTCTGTTGGTTTGTTTTTTAAGTTAATTTTGAACCCACATGCTCTGTTTTTCATTCTTCTAGTTTTTAATACTCAATATTTATAACAAAGTATTTGAACCTGTGTTTATAACACTGTCAACATCAACATTGAAATTATGCATTATTCCCATTATTTGAGGAAAAAATTATCTCATTTGAAAAATATTTATTATGCCATTCATTATAGGACAGTTCAACTTTGTGTAGCAAATGAATCACAACCATAAAATCAAATATTTTCAAAACTTAAAAAATGCATCACTCTTTCAGTAATTCATTTTTTACTTTGTATTCAGTTTTCTATTCAGATGCATACATTTCCACCTAGAGGCCTATTTAATTCAAAGATTTCAATGCTTATCATAGATGAATAGTCGATTTCTTATTTGTTTTTATTTTTAAATGCAAGACACCTGGGTAATATTCCTCCTTGCACATTGCAGCAAGCAGCACTTACTGCCATCATCATGCATCAGTGGCAAGAACAAGTTCATCTTTTGATTTCTTATGTAGTGGTGAAATCTCTTAAAGGTTGCTTTGTATTTTTGTAATAAGCTCCTACATATCTTATGTTATGCAATTAACATGATAGCAAAATCTGAGCCTATTTGATGTGGTACATAGAAAATTTATATGAGTTTATGTATGCAAACAGAAGGAATCTCTGAAAGACATGAAATGCTAACAGTCACTTGTTTTTTACTGTAATTTTTACCATTATTTTTGTTAGTTGTATATTCTATTTTCAAATATATATTTTAGTTTGGTCTTTTGGAAACTGATTATTAGCAGGTAACATACATATTTTCCTAAATTTCTATTATAAAAATAAAGCTTAAAAGTTCTAGAAATTTTTACAATTATTTAACTGTTTGGTGCTATATGTTTATGTTCTTTATATAACACATGGCTGTCTTTGTTTTAATTTTGAAGAATACTAAATACTAAAAGTTTCAACAGTGTTCTTAAGGTTTTAAAGTTCTTAGAATAATTAGTTTGACCACAATTTTTGTTTCACTTATGAAGAAAATTTTAATAAAATTTATTACCTAATATGATTAAGTATTTTCCTAGAATGCTATATGAAAATGAGAAAATAGATTTTTCTTAGAAGTTGTCAGTATTATAGCTAGAACGTAGCTTATTGCAAATATTTTACTTACAGAGCCATCTCACCAGTCTATGTAAATGATATTTTTCATTATAGATTATAAGCTTTGGAGTCTGGTCTCCATTGTTTGATCAGTATGCCATTATTAAAGGAATCAGTCCTGTTTGCATATCCTTTTTTAGACTTGGTCACAGGGAACACAGACTATCACTTTCTTCTCATTCTCTCAATTCTCCCATTCTGTGGAATAATGACTGATAGAGTGTTGATTCCTATCAGTTATAACTTTATAGCAGATATTGGTGTTAGAGCTCAGAAAATGTGTAGCGTCTTGTCCTGAAAAGATGAATTTTGTGTGCATGTACACTGAATTTCAGAGTAAGTCCTGGAGATCATGAAAAAATTACTTTGTTGATACATATAAGACAAAGAATGACATTAAATAATTGTTTTCCTCACAAATAAAAACAAATCTCAACAATAATTAATTACTTTATTTTTACTAGTATTATGAACTTCATGTGTAATATTTTATTTTTCTACTTTCACAAGCATATTGAACATTCATCCCTGCTTCCCTCCTTTCTGTCCTCTCTCTCCCCTTCACTATCCCTTCCACTCCCTCCCATTCTTACACCTCTATGCTTTTATGGACTTCAGGGTTCACTTTGGCTTGTCTATTCCTGAGCTGGGGTGCAGACCTCCATGGTATATCAAGTTACCTCTTTTCAGGCCATCCCACTGATATGTACATTTCCCTTCACTCATCCAGTTTTAGACCCAAAGGTTTCCACTGTAAGTTTCCATTCTATGAGTAAATAACCTACAGAGCAGTTTAATGTACTGTCTTCCCTATTGATATTTTTCCTTCCCTTTTTTAAGGTTCTTGTTCTACTTTTCAGTAACAGGGATAATTTTTATCATTATGTTACTTGGGGTTTCCAAAAATATTTTTCACCTAACTTTTATTTCAGTCATGTTAGTAGGAAATGTAACAATAAACATATAAGTCAGATTTGTGCTAAGCTATAGTGAATCTAAAAAGAATATGCTATTATTATTTGTATGAATCAAAGTGATGGGTGATCTTAAGAATTGAATGGGGTTTTTAACTTCAAAAAGGTTAATTATACTTAAATGATTTCAAATTATGGGAGAAAGTCACAGTAGTAATGAAATAGGCAGTTTTATTGCTCTTAAATATCTCATGTTAAATCAAGGAATATTTTAGTATGTATTGCTTTTAAATAGATATATTTATATGACATACTTTATTAAAGTTTCCTGATTTGAGGGTGTATTTTTGCATAAAATGGAAAAGCATTTATCAGTCAAGATAACCTTCTTTGATTTATTTCTTTCTTTCACTAAAACATTTCACCTAGTGTTTCTTATTTCTATTATAAATTGAGAGATAGGAAAGAAAAAAGTCAACTTTCTCCCAGCACACAGCCTTGCACTATCAAAAATGTCACAGGTTAATGGTACAGCTCAGTTCCATTTATCTTATGCTGACAACTCACTCAACCTAGCACAATCTAACCAAAACATTCTTCCTGGACCAGGTGACATTCTCAGCCTTTGTTCCTTTACTATGGTGACTGTGAGAACAGCTAGCATATAGTAACTTTGCATAGAAACTTTTCCGTAGGGATCTTCAGGAACTCCCCTTGAGGACAATGTATTTGAAATTTCAAAAATTTTCATTAACCTATTTTTTTCCTTTCAACTATGGAAGTGTTTAAAATTTTTATTATCTGGGAGATATAAGCTATTACGAAATGTAATATTAGTTCTTTTATTCCTTGAGTAAGCTTTATTATTTTAATAATGCTAAAAAATTAATTTTAACATCCAGATTGATACGGAGTTTTGCGAGCATTTTCTTTTCTACTTGGTAAAGGTTTGAATATCTCAGGAATATTTCTTTGTGCTGTTGTTGGAAATGTAAGCAAATTATAACCCTATAATATTTTTTCATTTTTAATGTTGTATACATGAATTTAGTGAATTTATAATGTTTCCAGTTTTCACCTCCTAGTCCCAAATCACATTCTCCCTTTTTTTCCCCTTAACAATCCTTCATCTCCTCTGCCAAACTCCCTCCTATTTTCAAATCATTTTACTTGTGTAGCCCTTGTGTTTCATCTGGTTTGTCCTTGATGACATATGAGTGACATGCTTCCATGTTCTGGCAAGTGTCATAGATCAGTAGATATATCATTGAGGAAAGCATCTTCTGTTTCTCTCAGAGATATGTAGATCTTCTTGAAATCTTTCTTCTTATGGCGAGATGTTGAGACAGATCCCTTGCAATTCTTTCATAAGTAAATATATCTGTCATGAAATCTTGTATATCACAACTCTGTTATGTTCAGGAGATAATGTCTGGCCCACCATTGTCTCTCTCAATCCGGCTCTTACGACTTTACCATCCCCTCTTCAGTGATGATCCCTGAAAAAAAAAAGCTAAAGAAGGTAACTATTTTGCAACAGTTTTGTGTTATGTACAAGCAGTCCATAGTCATTTAAATTTTCTGCATTTTAGTGAGTTGTGTTTTTTAGCAATAGACTCTTTCTGTGTAGAAAGAGGCTTCTAGGTTGACTATGAGTGTTTTTCCAATCTGTGGGTGTAATAACAGATATATACAAAGGATCTTAGCATGCTGTCTTCCTACTAAGGAATCATAATCTTCTCTTTTCCTAGGACCTATGTATTTCCCTTTCATAGGTTACAGTAACAGGAATGTGTTCCATTCTGACAAATGTGTATTGAATTCCAATCAGAAAGCTGTTGGTGTCTTGTTGATATTTATACCTTTATTAAACTGATGGTTACATGTTGCCATGATGATTGTTATTACAATTTGCAGATTTCACAGAATGATAGGATCTTTGATTGTTTTGTTCCCGATAGCTTTCACAGTATTCTCTAGTACTATGTAAACTATCACTCAAAGAGGAATCTTCAGACTGGTTCCAGCTGGTGTTTTTGTCCATGTCCTGTGATCCACATGTGTTACATCTTTAGTAAGAGGGTCTTAATTTCAGTTTCTGGAGAGCAATGAAGGCACTAGCAAATGACTGTATTATTTGGGGGGACTGTGACATCTCTGTGATCAAAAATTCATCAAGAACCTTATAATTTTAATCACACTTCTTTCTTCTGAATTTGATACTTAGTATTATATTTCCTTGTCTGCCAAGGAGATAATCTACAAAATAGTTGCAGAATAGTTATCTTTAGCTTTTTTTAACTCATATTTGTTAAGATAAATATTTCCTGAAATAATAGAAAGTCAACTTTAAAAACTGAGCAGTAAATAAAAATATGTTTGTTGTGCAACACTATTGACTGAAGTTCAACCCCATGAACCCATGTCAGAAAGCATAATGTATTGGTTTGCTTCTGTAATCCCAGTACTTCTGTGTTGAGATGGCAGGTGGATATGGGAGAATTGGCAAGAAATTCTTATGTGCAGTGCAGGAGCAGAATTAACAAGAGACTGTCTTAAAATCAAGGTGAAAAGAGAAAACCGACCCCTGAAAAATTATCCTCTGACTTCCACACAACACTGCCATGACATAACATACATAACATGCTTCCTGCACCCTGATTTGTACACACACATGCACATGTATTTTTAAAAAGTTGAAAATGTTTTATTGTCAGAGATAATCTGAGAGAGAGAGAGAGAAAGAGAAAGAGAAAGGAGAGAGAGGAGAATGTGTGCCGTACATGCATCCCTACTAATACTCAGCTAGCCTTCTTCATTTTTATTTAGTTCTGGATTCCAAACCCAGAAATGGAGCCATCTAGGATCAGTAAGTCTTCCACCTCAATGAAAGCAATCAAGAGAATCCCTTAAAGACCTGCCCAGAGGCCAACCTTAATCTAGAAACTCCCCTAAGTGAGCTGAGGCCTGCCTCCCCATTAATAATAATACTATCGCAGTAGTACACAAAGAATTAATTCTTTGGGGAAGCATTTATATGCTTGTAGTTTAAAGACCATTTTATTAAGTCTCAGAACTATGCTACGTTGTCTCAAGATGTGTTTTATGATGAACAATACATCACCATTCACCTTTCTGTGGTATGCTTCCATATATATTAGCATGTGAAAATGAGTAAGTCCTCTCATATTCAGGCCTGGACAACTTCTGAAGTTTGCAAAATTCCATGATGTTGATGTCTGGAGCTTCAAAGTCGCAGCCATGTGCAATTTCCATATTTCATGTGAGTTTTGAATTAGTCAGATGATTTTCACCTTGTGTTAGTTGATTTGTTGATGTTTCAGTGAATATCTGTGACTGAATAATGCATAAAAAACACAAATTGATTTCTCACAGTATGAAGAATGGTAAATTCAATAAGTGGTTCAGTAGTATATTAATTAGAGACTGCATGTTTCAGAGTGAGGGCACTCTGTCCTAACTGAGTAGAAGGAAGAAGTTTAAGCTATCTGAAAGCAGTGAAACCTTTAACAAAGATGTTGATCCTATTTATGAAGAAGGAGACTTCATGAACTAATTACCTCCCCAAACCACCACCACATTGGCAGCATCTAACTCTTCAAAGGGATACATTCAGACCATGTCAGACATCAAATGGGCATGTAAACCTACATAGGCGCGCACACACACACACACACACACACACACACACACACACACACACACAGAGTACATTTTCATTTCTTTTTCTTTGTTGCATCTACTGACCAGTTTTTGAGCAGAAAAGACAGCAAGTCTTTATGGTAAACAGCTTTCTAGATGCTCATTAGCTCACATTCTTCCATTCCAAATAGAAGGAATATGTGTAGTTGGGGACAGGTAACAAACAGCAGGTGTGAGCAGAAGAAATATGGAAAGCAGAACAAATGACTGCTTAAGTCTTGCAACGATTTACATGCCATTTCAATAGAAATTGTAAGTACTTTGATAAAGAATCATTGCTATGTGTGGCTCTCTATTGCATGAAGATGAATTTATGTCCTGCTTGTACTAACAATGCTGTGTGGGTGAATGTGAAATAACAAGTTACAAGCATAAAAGACTTACCATGGCTGGGTATCATTGCTTTTCTTCCACTTACCTAACAGCAAATAAGAGTATAACACACAGCAATGCATCCACCACAGCACGAGTCCTCAAATTGATTCAAATTGATTTTATCTGGAAAGCTCCTTGTGGTGAATGAGAACCACTCTATTAATAAGCAAGCAATATTCTCTTGGAAAGCTCACTGTATCATGCACTTATGACCAGATCACCCATTCTGATGCCATTAAAACTTTACAGATGAGCTGTTCTTGGAATGAGCTGGAACCCTGAATGTTCTCATTCAAGCAAGCATTCTTTATACCCTAAAATTCTTTACATTCTTAATGAGCTAATTGTGTTTGTCTCCTTATCTATTATCTTTTGCTGTTTATCATGCTATCCACATGGTTCTTGTATTTTAAGTCTGTTTTTAATCTCTTATGATTCTGAGAGTTGACAGTGTATCAGCTGAGTTTTCGATGGGATTACCTACTGAGTTGCATTCAATAGCATGTGAGTTGATGGGATTGAATGCCCCAGAAGGACCGCTTTCATTGAACCTTGACCTTGACTTCTGTCATAGTTAGGCACAGCTGTCAACTTGATAGTTGAGGTTTTGAGCTCTGGGCACATTTGTAGAAAATTAATAGTTAAGCCCAGAGCCAAACTGCAAGAGCTTGTCTAGCTGATGGGGAAACTCAGCCCATGGTGTGTGGGATTAGGGCCTAGAATAAAGTACAGAGAACTTGAAGGAGTTGCCATCCTTGGGTACACTTGGCTAGACATGCTGGTATGGCAAGTAAGGATCATCCCTCTCTCAGCTGTTAATGTAGAGATGGTTTGTCCAGTTTCTTTGACCTTGGTGTTGGTGTGAGCTCTCCTGTCAAGCTAGACTGAGAACTGTAACCAGACAAGCATAAGAGAAAATAAGCCTCTTGTTCCCTTAAGCTGTTTGATGGTGATTTATCAGCAACCATGCAATCTGAATGCAATTTTTCTAATCATGACAATTGAATTTTTGGAACTAAAAAAAAGATTTCAAAGAGACCTAAGAAAAACTAATATTCTAGCCTTGGAAGCTTCAAAATACTATGTCCACATTTGGCTGGTAAGACGAGTCATGAAAATCTATGCTTTATTGAAAAGTAAGAGAATGAGGCTACTCATATATTAGAAGAAAAGAAAGGTCACTTCGCAGAAGACTATGTCAGATCTCTTATAGTTACTTACTTAGAGTTACTCTGATTTGTGTGTCTAAAATTTTTATAGTAAAGGTTACTTTTAACTAATACTGATTCTACAAAACAATAATAGAAACTTAAAGACCATTCTTAAAAACTAAGTAATTCTTCTAGTCTCTTTGGAGTTACTTTCGGAGATTTCATACTTTGCTAATGTATCAGTTAGGAATGATTAACCTTGGCTGACCCCTGGGACTCCGCAGCTGTGAAGAAAATTTCCCTGAAGGTTCAGGACCTTTGCTTTCCCTTGCGAGGGCTCATAGGCAGAAGTGTTTGTAAAGGACCTTTGCAATTTGACTCTTAATCCCACTCCTAAGAAGGTCTCTTCTCCTCCACAAGAGGATCAACATGAGGCCCGGTTCAGAAGCCAAGGCATCTGGAGGGGAATCAGAGGTGGTGGCTTCTCCACCAGATGGAAAGGAATCCGCAAAGTATTATCTGGGCAGAGAAGACAGTGGGTACACGTTAGGAACCTCTTGAGAAGACACTCTGGGCTTCAAAAGAAACAAAGAGTGGTGATTTTACTAGGGATCTGGGTGAAACCAGCAGTGTGCCATTTAAATGTCCCTGCAGTTTCTGCCTGCATTAAGGGTGAGATCCTTCTGAGAATGCTAGAATAGAGTATGATGATGAGTTGATGTAGGTCCGAGAGTAACTGTGCCTTCTTGCTGATGATGTCACATAGCAGGCAAGAAAGTTACTTTGTAGCTGATTGCACAGCAGTAATTCAGTAAGGTGTATGATAGATTTCTCTTGCACTTTTTGATGTTCTTTTTTCTGAAATATAAAGAATCTTTGCAATTAGAATGTCTACAAATGGCTTCAGTATATGCTTATATTTGGTTTGATCTGATGGGACTTAGACATTCATATGTATTTTAGGAACTTGAAGTATGAGATGAAATAGTGACTAGCACTGTAAATAGAATATCAAGTAGTGTTGTAGATAGAATAAATTAGAATGTTTTATTTTTTTTTTACAGAAATTCAAAATAAAAGAAAATTTCATGTCACTTAACCTTTTAATACCAAATAAATGTATGGAGGAATAAGAACAACTAAGATGCTATCACCTTGATCCAGTGGGTGTTTTTATAATGATCAGTTTTAATTGTCAACTTGATTGGATCTGGAATCAACCAAAAGATGAGTGGGTCATCAGAGTATTTCTAGTGGGTCATCAGAGTATTTCTAAGAAGGATTAACTGAAAGGGGAAGTACCTTCCTGTGGCAACCCAGATGTGAAAAGTTTAAGGGAAGGTTTCCCTAGAGGCTCTGCACATTTTCTGCATTCAGTGTTCTGACTTGTGAACTTTTAAAAGTTTAGCAGCCTGGCATACCATACTACCTTCTAAACCTCTGAATTCCATATCTGTGTACTTATAACATGAGTAACCTCCCATGGGCTGGGATCCAGTTTCCATGTACTCAAATGAGGACAGCATCTCTGGGCTAGAGATTCCATGCACTTTTGATAAGGATGGCCTCCTGTAGGTCAAAGCTCTGTGTGCTAACAATATGGATGGCCTCCTGTGGCCTGGACTCTGTGTTCTCACACCTCATAGGGGATAGACAAAAGTACTGTTCTTTAGCTTTATCAGGGATTGTTAACCTTGTGGAACTGGAAGCTCAATCATAATAAGTATCTGTATTCTAAATACATTTTCTGTTCATTTATTATTTATAACCCAATAAAAAATATGAGGACATAAAGTGAGAAGTTATACACTGATAATTATACACTATAGGAAGGTTGACCAGGGATGAAATTAGTCTCCAGTTTTAGATACAGTTCAGGCAGCATTAGTAAAGACTAACAGGGGGAATTGTAATAGCAATAAGGAAAGTTGTATTGTGCAGAGTTCTCTAAAGGTACAGAACCAATAGAATGAATGTGTTACAAAGAGACTTTATTAGGATGCTATGAAAGCATCCGGGTGGAGGGGAGGGAAAAAGGAGTAGGTATTTATACAAAATGGACTGTATACATGATAAGATTGTAAAAGAATAAAGGTATCATTTTAAAAAAAGTCCCAGTGGAGTATGGTGATGGCTCATGGGTTAAGCCATTGCCTCTCAAGCAAATGACCTGAGTTTGGATCTCTAGATCCTATGTAAAAGCATGGGGCAGAGATGGTGACGGTCTACAATTTTGGCTCTGGATAGTGGATCCCTGGGTGGAAACCCAGTACAAAGCAATCAAGGAGGTAGTGCAATCCAGGATGATTTCTAGAATGGCAACTACTAGGTTCTCAAACTCTCCAAACATGCATACAAACATTTTGGATTTCTCAGCCCACATTATGCAAACCAATCTGATAAAGTTTCTTTGTAACACATTCATTCTGTTGGCTTTATACTTCTAGAGACCTCTGACCAATACAACTTCCCTAATTGCTTCATAGTTCTTCCTGTTAGTCTTTACTAATGCTACTTGAACTGTATCTACAACTGGAAACCAACTTCTTCTCTGGTCCACCTTCCTAGTGTATAACTATCAGTTGAAGAAACTTTTTGTTTCTCACAGAAAATGAGATAACAGACTACAGATTTGTTGTTACTTGCTAGCTCTGACTCCAAAGCTAACAAACCATTTAGTCTAAGTTACATGATGATTTATAATACAAATGGTTGCTCTAGAAAGTTTCATATACATGACACATACATACTATATTTCCTTTTGTTTATTATGGAGTATTGCTGATTTCAATTCTTTAACTTGGCCACAAGAATAAACCATTTTTAATCAGACATGCAGAGTATTTCATATCCAATTAGAATTCAAGTGGTAAATAATGATAATACAGCATCTAATAAGGATATACTTATTTTTTAAGGCTGTAACTGGGGAAAATTATATTTCTCTTTTAATTCTGTTTGTCTTTTTGAGCACCTGCTTAGTACCAGGTTTGCAAATACAGTTTCAGATAGACCAAGATCCTTTTTTTATAAACCTTGCAACAAAACAGATTAAAGTTTACATATAATACGGTTCACACAATATTTAAGTTAATAAATGTTGCATGCATATTTTTTGTGTGTAAATTCATGTCATGATTTGAAATGTGAATTGTCCCCTACTGGCTCATGTGTTTGAATCTTTAATCATTTGAGGTCATGATACCTTTAAGAGGTGGAGACTTGCTAGACAAGGCAGTCACAAGAGGTGGGTACTGAGGCTGATTAGCCCCACCCTATTTCCAGGAGAGTTTGCTCCTGAAGATTGAAGTTTTGCAATTCTCAGTTTCTTTGATGGACATGACTTAGGATGCCTTCAGCTTCTGTCAGCCATATATGGCTTTCCCAGCCATAATGGACTTCATCTTCCCTCTGGAACTGTTAGGTGGACAAATCTTCTTTCTCCCCTTAAATTGCTTGAGTCTCACTGGTATCTCATAGCAACAGAAAGAGTAACTGCTGCAATATATGTGTATGTGTGTGTGTGATGTGTTTGCGTATATGTGTGAAGACCCATAAATATCTTCAGTATGGATCTGAAGATAGAGGACAATTTCAGGGTGTCATTCATTCCTCCACTTTTTACTTCATTTGAGATAGGGTCTGTTCATTACTGTTACATAAGTCAGGCTGACTGGCCCATGAGCTTCTGAAGATTTTCAAGTCTCTAGCTCTCATTTCCTATAGAGATACAAGGATCACAGCTGCTTAGGCAACCGTGTGTGCCTTTATATTTTATATGTAGAACCTAGGGATTGGAATCCTGGTCCTAACAATTTTGTGACAAGCACTTTACCCACTGAACCATCTCCCCAGTACTGCTATACACACTTTACCTATTTCCATTTTTCACTTTTTATTTCAGTGGGAATGGGATTGCAATGATTTGATTAGCAAATGTATGAGCCAGTATATTAGAATGATATAATATTCAAACATTTTTAAGTCATATAAGACTTGGTTGGAATTTATAATTGCATTTATAACATTTAATATTGCATGCATCTAGATTGACACATGATACTATTTTTGATCATCTTACAGACTAAAAGGGTCTTTAGAAGCATGTATGAAGTAGCATACGTTGGATAGAAGGCATAGAACTGGGATATGTTGTCAGAAGGCATATATGAACACATACATTGGTGACATCTTTCTCTAAAAAGAAATATATCTCTAAAAGTAAATCTTTGGAGCTATTGAAATAACTCAGTGGGTAAAAGGAAGTGAGTTTGATTACCAAAACACTATGTTGGAAGGAAAAAACTGATTTCCACAAGCTGTCCTTTGACCTCCATGCACAAATAGTTTCATCTTGCTCTCTCTTTCTCTCTCAAACAAATAAGTAAAACCATATTTTAAAATCATAACCTCTGTTATCATACAAATATAAATCATTGAAGGACACAGAATGTGAATTTAGAAGTAGTATGTAGTTGAGCCCAAGATATCAAATGCTATTTCCTAGGCCATAGTGATATGTTTTTGACGAATAATGAATTAAGCAATCAATCCTCATGCAGTTCTATGCTCAGGTATAAATGGAGTAGAGACAAATCAATAGTGCCAAACAGATAAAGACAAAAGCAGTAGTGCAATAAAAATGATTTCCTAGTTTCCAAGAGAATGTCACATATAATAGAAAAGAAGTCGTAAGTATGATTTTCTTTCTACAGAGGTGGGAAATCATGTTATTTTTCAAATTTTGCTGTGGATAGTTACTGTTCCACTCCTGCTTTGCCTGCAAAAATAGGACTATAAAAATCGAAACCTCAGCAGGGAAAAAGATGAAAAGTTAGGACAGTATTGATTCCATTTCATTCCATACTAATTAAGGTTATATTGCTTAATATTTTTTCTCCCTGATCTCACTAAGAGGATATAGGAAATAGTATGGAATGTTTCCAAAAACAAAACATTAACTGAATATTTTAATCATCATGACTTTTTTAAAGGACCTTCATATTTCTCTATGGTTTTCCAAACGATTTCATCTTTATATCATCTTCCACTAAGGCCACACAAATTAGCTGAATTTTGTCTTGCGGTAAAAGTGTGTTAAATATTCCTGTTTTGACAACTTTGTCATAGAAATTATGTCATTGTATTGCTTACTAAGTTTGATTATCCTTAACATTTGGGAGCAAACATTTGAGATGTCACCAAAATATATTTAGTTTACTATGTAGTGTGTTGTAGAAGGCTTGACAATGTAGAATAATCATAGGTTTAATCTTAACACTCTGTAGACTGAGACAAAGGATTATGAGATCAAGATCAGCCTGGGCTACATGTAGCCTGTTCAATGTCAGCCACTGTCTCAAAGTGAGACTGTGTCTTAAAGAAAAAAACTAAAAGAAATAATATAAAGGCATTTTAACCCATAGGTTTATCATCATACTGTTAAAGCAAATATTAATCCTCAACCTTCAGAAGTGTGTATACCATTTCATGCTAAGAATTTACCATTGATGTTACTTTTTCTGTCATTATTATGAATAGTGATAAGCCCTTGTTTAGTATAGAATAAATGGACTGATTCAGGCATAGATCTTGGTTTCCAGATGCAATTTTCTTTTTTCTTTCCTTTTTTTTTTTCAATTTTGTATATGGGGGACATATATGTGTGTTTGTGATATGTGTTTTCCTGTCTGTGAGCTATATTATGTTTGCAGGTGCATGTGCATATGGATGACGATGGAGACCCAAAGTTTTAAGGCAGAGTATCTCAGTTTACCCAGAGCTGGACAGGAGTCAAGACCATCAAACCAGCTTGCCCTGGGGATTTCCCTGTCTTTACTGTTTGAGTGCTTGGTCTATAAGTTGCTACCATACCTGTTTAGCTTTTTTGGTGGGTTCTCAGGATATAAACTCTGACCATTAGGCCTATGGGGCAAGTGGCTTATCCAGTGCAACATTTCCCCAGCCTATATGCTATTTTTCAGCAAATATAGAACACAGCTCTTTAGAAAAACTAACTTTAGAACTGTGTTAAGGAAAATAAAGAATGACTGCAGAGCATCTTGTAATTTAAAAAGCAATTTAAAATACTTCTGAAAAAAATTTAGAAGGTAGGAGTATTCCAGTGAACATTCCATCCCCTCTGACATTAAGTGAAATATTGAATAAATGAATAGAGATAAGTCTTCCTTAGTCATAATTTAAATAATTGTGTAACTACTTCCCCCTCAATGAGGTAAATAGTTCCTTCTTCATAAAGAAGGGCAAAAGACACTTTGTCTTTCATACCATCACACGTCAAACCCCCTCCCCCCTCACACACACTTGGAGTGTGCTTGGAACTTATAACTCACTTTCATGAAGTCTGGGAAAAGAAACAAATGGTACCTTAAATATATGATCAAGGTCAGTGTCATCCAGTTCATATGCATTTCTGTAGATGCTTTCATGAAAGGGAGTGTTAAAGCTATTCTTTTCCAAATCCATATTCTTACTGTAATCATGAGAATAGCACCAAATAACCACATCCTGATGGAAGTGTATAATACTATCTGACGGGTAATCTGTAAAACAGTCAGTGTCATGAAAAAAAAAGTGAGAAACTGTGACAGACCAGGGGTGACTAAGGACAGGACGACTAAATAGCTGCAGTGTCCTCCCTTTGTTCTCTGAAAGAAAAGAGAGATGTACGTGAGGTGAGAAGCTGTAGAAAAGTTCTGGAATTTAGTAATGCACTGATACTAATTTTGTACTTTTATATTTTGACAAATATAACCATTAGAAGAAGTATTTGAGATGCATTTTTTTCATTTTAAAAAACATTTAAGAGAAAGAAAGAGAGAAACAGTACCATACCATGGTACATGGGTAGAGGTCAGAGGACATCTTTAAAGAGTCAATTCTGTCTTTCTACCTTAGGGACTTTCAAGGATCAAACTCAGATTGCCAGATTTTCAAGTGGGTGTCTTACCTGCTGAGCTATCTCACTGGCCCTCAAATTTTTTTTATTTTAAACATTACTTTCTTTTACATTTTACTCAAAGCTATATGCAAGCTAAAGGTCTAACTCTCTTTCTGTTAATAAATCACTCATTATCATATAGTTAATTATACTTTCTAATTTGTAATGTCACTTCCATTATACATTATGTTCAAATTGTTTTACATGCTCATTTCATTATTAATTTTTTATATTATTTTTTGGAAAATCACCATTGACCTTTTGTATCTTAACCATTTTTGATCCATTTATCAAAGCATATTGTTTGGATAGTTATATATTTTCTAAAATTATATAGAGTTTAATGTTGTAATTAACCAAACTCATATAGTGTTTTATTATGATAATCCTACATATTGTTCATTAAGATTTAATTTCTCAATTCATTACCTTTCTGAACAAATGAAATTAATTTACTTTGTGTGTGTGTGTGTGTGTGTGTGTGTGTGTGTGTGTGCATTTAAGATTCCTTCCTCCTTAACTTTTGAATAATAATTGGCACATTGTATTTGTTCTAGCTGTTGAATAAAGGCTATGATATTTTTTAGTCCTCAAATACATTATTCTTATTGTTTTACCTTACTATTATCTGAGGCTGTTAGGATATTCCTACAGACCCTCTGCTGGAAGGCTCTGCCATTTAGTCATTAATAACTTTTTCTGGGCTGGGCTTAGATTTCCTCCACTCCACTGCTTCATCAGTTTTGTGAGTATGTAGACAGGATCCAACCTGGATCATTTGAAACAATCATGAAAATTAGAGCCCACAGATTAACTCTCTCCTCATGTCTATCTGTTTCTTCCTGTTCTTGCTTCTTCCCTTGGGGATTTAATTTGTTGTTTACAGTTTAATTTCTTTGTTTATAGTAAATTTCTTGTTGTCAGTTGTTGGATTTGTAATCTTGTAGTATTGGATGACAAAAGAACATATCTTTGGTTATTTGGACCACTTTTTCTACTCATTAATAAAATAAACTTCTCTGTGTTTAGTGATGACACCATGTCTCTCAGATAAGACTGTTCATTAAGATTTGATGGACATAATTTGTTATTCTCTTTATTCATTGTATATGTATAGTGTGCATATTGTGTGTGTGCTACATATGTATAAGTGTACAGGTGGGTACCATGTCAATGCCTATACATTTAGAGTCCAGAACAGGATGTAGTGTGTCTTCCATTGCTTTCTATACTACTTATTTGAGTCAGGGTCTCACTGGAAGCTCACTGCTCTATCTAGACTGACTAGCTTGAGCGCCTGGGGAACTGCCTGTCTCTTAACATTAGTGCTGGGATTAAAGGAAAGTGCTGCCATGCTTGACAATTTTTTATGTGTGTGCTGGGGATTTGTACTTAGATCCTTACATTTTCAGAGCAAACTTTTTTAATCCACTTAACCATCTCTTCTTAAGCAATGCCAATTAATTATTACAAATTTCCACTCAAATGAGAGACCATTCATCCTGTCACTGTTTTCTTTCACAGCTTTTAATATCTTTATGAAAACACTGGAGAAGAAAAAAATAACACTTCCTTAGTAGCCAGCAATTTGTATGCATTTTTTCTAATGTTATATATGTTAATAGAGTGAATTTATGGTATTTTCACCCATTAATCCCCAATTCCAATTACCCTTCTTTTCCCCTTAAAACCCTTCATCTCACCTGCCAACTCCCTCCTATTTTCAAATATTTCCACTTGTGTAACCTACTGTATTTCATCTAGTTTGTCTTTGATGTCACATAACTGACAAGATTCATGCTGCATCGAGTATCATAGATCCTTGGGTATACCACTGAGGAAAGCATCTTCCTTTTCTTCTTTATCAGCATTAGTCTCCAGTCTCTCAGGAAGTATGAAGCTTCTTGAGGATTTTGTCCTTTCCTGGTGAGATTTTGTTAGGACAGTTCCTATGTATATGTACTTGTGAAAGTATTCATATCTGCTATGAAGTAGCTAGCATTTTTACCTTAACCACATTCAGGAATTTTTTTTAACTGAAGAAAGTTTTCTTAGTGAACTGTGCATAAGTGGTTCTTATTATATTCATGCATACATATATAATAATAGTTGGATAGTACATTTAAATATACAGTTTTATCATTTTTAGTATGATAAGATGGGGAAATTTTTTCATCATGTTTCTCATAGCTTCACTTAGAGATAGAAGCTATGACATTTATTTTATATATAGATTAAATTCATTTAAAATAAAAGCATTATATAATCTGAATTTTATTTTGCTTTTACTTTTATGTTTAATTTCTGTGCTTATTCTCTCTATTTGCATGCTGTGCATGTGGATGTCAGAAGACAACTTGCAAGTTGAATCTCTCTTTCCACCATGTTCTGGGAATGGAACTCAGGTTCTTAGGCTTAGTGACATCTCTCTGAGCCATCTCATTAGCCTTAAATTATATTTTTTGGACCCCTAACTTTTGCTTATCTATTTCCTTAAATTTTATTTATTTATTTTGCATGTGTGCGTATGTGCCTGTGTGTGTGCACTGTGTGTGTGCGTGTGCATCAGAGGGCACTGTGTGAGCCTGTGGAGGACCAAGGGTGATTCTGGAATCATCCTGGAATTCTTCTACTTCCTTTTTGCTTTGTTTTGGCATTTCTCAGATTCACACACCAGAGCTGGAAGTGCAAACCACTGTTGTTTCCACCTGGCATTTTTAAGGTACTTGGGACCCAGACTTAGGGTCTTTTCCTTGCCAAGCACAGTTTTAACACCTGAGCAATCTCTCCAGACCATGGTTACTTCTTGAGTACAATGAAAATAATGATTTCAATAAATAAATTTTTAGAAATTATAAATAATTTTACTAAATCAATTTTTGCATTGCACTAGAAACATTTATCTAATAATATTCCTTATTTTTCATGTTACCTTAGAATTTACTTTCGTTATTGAATGATATACTGAAGATACGATGACATTTACCCAGTGACTGTTATCTGTTTCTTCCATTATCTCATGTAACTTTTTTTTCTTTTGGCATTCAAATCTCTTTCAAGTCTCTTTTTGTGAATGAATTAAAAAACAGATGCTTTATCACAGTACTGTAATGTAATGGCCATTGTAATGGAATTGAGGATGACTGAAATTCTTCAGAAAGTCCTATTAGAGAACACATCAGGCTTTCCAAGGAGTGTTACCTATATTCCTAAAATTGTATGCTAAGAAGATGTGCATACAACTAAGTTAGCACAATGTGCAGATCTTATCTTTTCCCTCCCTTGGCACTTCAGTCAAAAGTGGTACTCTTTTACCCTCATTGAAAATCCAAGAAGATCCATGATTTTAAGTGCTACAATGTAACATTTAAATTTTATTTAAAATATATTTGTAATTATATAAAATTACATATAAGATTTAGGATGAAAAAGGCTTTCTGTAACTATAATGATTTAATATGTTTAAACCAACATAAATGAGGTTCTGTCCATACTATTGGGAGTGCTAAAGACTCAGTGTTACACTCAGAACAGAAATCTTGCTATAAATTTTTGAATTTCTTCTCTTTTTGGGGAGGTGAGGATTGGCATAGCTAAGTAAAAATGAGGAATTACAACTGCACTTCAGGAAAAGTCATGAAAGTGAAAAGGAAGCACTATTTTGCAGTTCATTCTAACAGATACTGCATGTCGGTATTTCAGAGCAGATTGAGTGCATTCTGGATAGCACCATGGCATGTTAAAGTTTTCATTGAAGTTGTCACGTGCAAAACACACATCTCTCCTGTTCAGTTTGGGGAGTACACCCTCTTTGATGTCCAGGTCCCACAGGTAGATGCTCTAGAGCATAACTTTAAAAAGATGTCCTATTGGTTGCACTACTTTGTTTAATACTGAACATTTTCATAAGCTTGAATCACAAAGCACTACAATTCTAGGAGGTACTTAGAATAGAACTGAAGGAGAAGAGAAGTAGGTTAGGAGAGTGTGCAATGATGCCACCTGGCTGCCCACTCAATGCTTGGGTGCCAGCTATGCCAGCCCTCCCTCCGAGTGACAGTATGAAGGCTAAGATTTTGTTTTTAAAGCTATCAGTTTTCTACAGTTTCCTGGTGCATTATTAGTAAAACAATAGCATGTGTAACTCTAAAATTTTTTGTACATTCTTAGATAATGTTCTTATGCATTTAATGTGTCCTGAAACAAGCTTCAAATGAGAAATTAAAATATCCCAGTCCTATATGCAATTTCTGCCACCCTGCAAATTTGAATTGAGGTTGCTTCATGTTATTTCTTCAGTTTGAACCTTCAGTGTAAAAGAGGGTAATATGACTGGCATCCTTTTTCCATTTTTTCCCCATCGCTTTGGTGTTTAGGTTTCTTCTTGTTGACAGAGGGGGGGGAAGTGAAGGATAACAAGGAGGAAGAGGAAGAGGAGGAACACATGATGACAGAGTTGAAGAACTCCTCCCTGGATTGTCTTGGCGATCCCTATCCTGGGCTGACATGATTCTCTCATATCTGTTTATGGGACATGGGTTTACTTCTCAACACATAACTCTGTTTTTTTTTCAATCCAGGAAGGAGAACATTTTCTTTTCTGCTGCTACTGAGTAACCTTTTCTGTCTGATGTCTCTTGCCATATTGGATGACTGTTCATCCAACAACATGGAAAAGAATTTAATTCTAGTTTCCCTCTCTTCCTACACAGATGTACATTATTAGGGGAAAAATCATTTATTGTTGATTTAAAGTCTGACAGAACACACAAATCCACTCCCCTAAGAGGAGTCTAGTTAGTTCAGAGAATGCATGAATATTTTGTTGACACTGCTTTATAGACACATTTGAAAAATGTACTACTAACTCATCCTCTAAGTGGATGGAGAGTAATATCCACAAAATAGTGGTGACTTCTAAGTACTCTCCATTGTTCCTTCTTTTTACTTTTGTTTGTTGAGCTGAAGAGTTTTGAAAAAGTTTCTCACAGATGCTTTTGCAAATTGTGTCAGGAAGATCCCCTCTTTATGCAAATATTGGGAAGAAGGGAGAATGGTGAGGAAGAAAAAAATAGACAGGAAGAAGAAAGGTGAAAAGGGGAGAAACTATGAAAAATGTTTTAATGTGATGGATTATGAAAGCAGAAACAACAGGTACCATTGTTATCCACACTAATTTCCTGTTAATCCAATAGGCCATAAAGTTTTTAAAGTTTTATATATATATATATATATATATATATATATATATATATATAAATTATGGATAAATTATGTTAAGGGACTGTAGATATTAAGACTCTGACTTGCAAGCAGAAGGTCCTGAGTTTTTAATCCCAGGTCCATTTAAAAAAATGTCAAGCTAAAATGGTGGTAGCCTGTACTCCCGCCCTGGTGAGCAGAGCCTGAAAATCCCAGAGCATTGTAAAAAGGAGGTTAAAAAGTCCAGGATGGTTCCTGAAGTCACCTTTGGTCCTCTGCAAAGATACATAGTGCCCTCTAATGCGTGCATGTACGCGTGCACACACACACTCACAAATTACAAAATTTAAAAAAAATTTCTGTTAGGTAAATACTCAATAAAGGTTCATTTCTGTTGAAAGTTCAATTTGGAAGTATTTTCATATATTTAAGTCATAATTATGCATTAGTGTTCCTCCTATTATTTTATTATGTACAAGTAACTGTGGATCCATAGCAGTATATTCAATATTAATATTAGCCAAAGAATATCCGGTTTTCATTTCACTTAAAAGCTTGTACAACAGTTTTACATTTCTATTAGAGATTTCTTGAAAAACCATGTTGCAACAATTAGTCTATATTCCACATTATTCTATACAAAACTGACGATATGAAAAGATGTGACAAAATGCAGAAAAACATTTTCAGAGGGTAAAATAGAGTAACATACATACTTTTAAAGGTAAATAAATTATATCATCTATTAATTCACTTGCACTCAATATATATATAGGGAAGTTATAAATATGACAACACATTGTGATTTAAATAGTATCTTTTACTGTACTAGAACTTAAAATAGTCCATGGATCAAATGTGTAATATATTAAGATAATTTGCTTGCTGTAATATATCTATAAAAGAATTTTAATGATCTTTGTATTTATTATATTTTTATTTCAATTATGTGTTTACTTTTCCTAAAAATGTATTTTCTTAACTATATTTTAAGCAGAATGCAGTTTACCCATGGGATCCAGCTCCATGGGACCAGCAGCAAATATGTAGCCTGATAGAACAGACCCCCTAAGTGCTCACTGTTGATATTCAAATTCAGTGAGAGTGTCAGTTAAGGACTAAGATAAAATAAAATTTACTTTAACACAGAGATGTGTATCAGTATTGATAAGACAGTGTTCACCTCAGAGTCATTTCTCTGTTTAAGGACACATATGGTGAGGTGATTACTAAGGTTATATAATAAAATCACAAGGGCAGAAAAACCAAATGTCTACTGTTTCAGGAAGAACAAACATTTTACAGGAGACATCATCAGTACTCTGTGCACTGAAGGCCCCAGATGATTTCAAATCATTCTGAAGAAGGTGAATAGACTGAGCTGCTGCTTAAAAGTAGTTTTTCTTTCAACTTTTACCTAAGAATGAAAATTAGATCTAAAATTCCGTATCAGGAGGCTTTATGACACATAAAACTCACAGCAGTAAAACTGCCATGGCTTTGAACTAGTTTTCAAGTGATTCTCAGTGGAATATTTTGAGATGAGATTGAGGAACTTACATAGCATTTTTCCTATATTTTTTTGAAAGAAAATTGTGGTATCATTTTGGTTCCTTGTAAAGTTGCAAACAAAAGCAAGTTCTCTGAAAAATTTCTCAACTGGTTACTAGATATTGAAGCTCTCTCTCTCTCTCTCTCTCTCTCTCACACACACACACACACAGAAATATATAAATATAAGTATATATGTAGTATGTTTTGGTTCAGAATATGTGGTATATAAAAATTATTTGGCAAGCAGACCTAGTCAATGTAATATTTCAGTTTTAAGTGTCACCTAAGCATGAACACATGTTTTAAGGAGTGAACTGAGATGCCGGGTTCTTGAACTCTGGACTGCAGATAGGTAGTGGAGTCAACAAGAGATTAAATTCATTTGCTTATAAACTTGCCTTGCAGACATAATAATTCAAGAGGGAGTCCTCTCATTCTACACTCACATCCAGCTCATTCTATGTGGGAAGACTAGGATTGTTCTTTGTAATTTGGGATTGAAAATTAGAAACATAAATCTTGGGGGCCACTATAACTTAGTCTTTTTTCCTTTCTCTGTAGGGAACACTATTTTAAAATGTCTGTTTAGAGATTTTTTCAATTTATATGAATGAGTCTTTGTTTTATTCTTATATATTTTATTGTAGAATCTTAGTTTTGATTATAATGTGCTGATTATACATATTTATGTCACTTAATGTGCTATATCTATATAGGTTGACAGTGTGCACTGATCAAATCATCCTCATCTTATCTACTTACAGCACAAACCTTTTTTCAGACTTTTAATGCTATTGATTGTTTATATGTCATTGTACTCTGGTGAAGATTCACTTATAAATTCAAAAAATTTGCAAGATTAGGCCTATTCATTCAAAATATGGATTATCAAGTGTTATGGTTACATTTTGGTGTTAACTTGATAGTTGCAGACTGTTTGAGGCACAGTTGTGAAGGATTAATGGTTGGAATAGCCCCTGCAGATACTTGATTGATTGCTATAGAAAACCCAATCCATAGTGGGTGGTACTTTCCAGTGGAGAACCAGATAATAAGTACAAGGAGGAGGGACTTGTTTTTCTCTTATCCTGTGCCTATTTGCTGCATCTGTTTGCTGTGTTCACTCTTTGCGTGTCATTCACTTTAGAGCACCATACTCTGGTGAAGTTTCTACCATAAATTCAGAAAGTTTACAAGATGTAGGCCTATTCATTTAAAATATGGATTATCAAGTCACCATTAAAAATTCAGTATTACTCCAGAGTCAAACTAATTTCAGCATCAGTACAAGAACAAACTCAGACTACCAGCTTCCAGATTGAGATTCATTTTATTATTGGCCTGTATAAAGTGTTCAGAAATTAATAATACCTTATAAAATTAATTATTTCTACTTTTAATTTCTGTAAAACAAAAATACAGTTTACATCTAAATCATTTAAAAGTGTTTAGTGATGATAAATACATTCACATTGGCCTGGAGAAGGCACATATTACCAATCTCCAGAACCCTCTTCTTGAAGAACTAAATTCTTATTCTTACCTCTGGTCAGCCTGTGACTGACACCATCTACTTCTGTATATGTGAGTTTGCTTACTACAAGTACCTCATGCAAATGGAATCACACAGAATTTGTCTTTATATTACTGACTTGCTTCACTTAGCATGAGGACCTCAGGTTCTTACATTATTAAGCATATATGAATTTCCTTTGTGAAGAATATTATATTGTACATGTGAAACACATTTGATTTATCCCTTATATGTTCATGAACATTTGGTTTGCTTTTATCAAATGATGTTTCTGTGAACTCGGGCACATAGTTATTTCTTCAAGATCCTACACTTAGTTTTTTGGCTATATCTGAAGAAGTACAATTGCTGATTCATATATTAATTATTCTTTTAATAATTTGCAAAGCAACAGTATTGTTTTCCATAGTAGCTGTGCCATTTTATTTTTCTACCAATAATGCACAAGTAAGCTATAATTTCTCCCCATCTTTATCAAGTCTCATTATTCTTTTTTTAAGCAGCTATCTTCTTTATTATTGAGTGGTATTTTCTTTTGATTGTGATATACATTTCTTTAATTATTCATAATATTGAGCATCATGTTTCCTATGTTTGTTAGTTGCTTGATGTTTCAGTTAGCCTACAGCATTGCTGATAAAATCACAAGAAACTGCTTAAGGGGACAAAGGGTTTATTTTCTCTTGTGATATTCCAGTTACAGTTCCTTGTCCAGCTTATCAGGAGATCCCACACCAATACCAAGGACCAGGGAACTGGATTCACCATATCCACATTAGCAACTGATAGAGGAACCACTCTTACTTGCAAGACCACCATGTCTGGCCAAGTACACAGAAGGATGTATACTTTCTCAACCAGTTCATTCCATTGTATTCACCTTTCCACCATGGGTTTAGACTGGGTTAGACTGGGTTTAAGACGATCTCCTGCAAGGTTTTTTCATGGGCTTAACTCAGCTATTAATTCTTTACAAATGTGGTCAGAGCTTGAACTCTCAATCATTAAGTTGACACCTGTATCTAACTATGAGACTTGTGTATCTTCTTTCAATATACTTTCAACATGTACCCATGTAAGCATTTTGTGCTTTGTGCATTCTTTTCTTTCTCTCTCTCTCTCTTTCTTTCTCTCTTTTTGTCTGTCTCTGTCTCTCCAGATGTCAGGAAGCACATGTGGACGTCAGAGTACAATCTCTGGCATCTGTCCTCACTCTACATGTTTGTAGTAGGGTCTCTTTGCTATGTGCTGCAGTGATGTACATTCAGGTTGGCCTGAGAGGTTCTGCAGAGTTTTCTGACTCTACCTCACATCTTGCTAAAGGAGCACTAGGTTTATAAACACATACTATTATGTCCCGCTTTACATGGGTTCTTCAGATTTGAAGTCAGATCCTCACACTCAGCAGCAAGTGTTTTACCTACTGAGTCATCTCCCAGACCTCTTTGTTGTTTTTATTTTTTAAAATCAGGTGGTTTGAATTTTTAGTGAGTGTCCCAGTTTACTCTTCCTGCTGCTGTGAGACAATACTTAAACAATTAGCTTAAAGGACAAAGGGAGAGGTGTTTGACTACGGTTCCAGAGGGTAGATGCAATCCATTATGACCAGTAAGACATGGCAGGTGGCAGAAGCTGGAGGCTGAGAGCAGAAGCTGGAGGCTGAGAGAACAAACTGTAGACTAGAAGAGTGGAAACAGGATGGGGCTAACCAAGCTGAAGGCCTTTCTCTAGCAAGGCTCCATGTCCTATAGCTGCCATAACTTTTCCAAACATCAATTAAGGATTCAAATACATGAGCCTGTGGGAAACAGTTCACATTCATACCATAATAGTGAGTTTTACAGGGTTTTTGATTATTCATCTACTAGTTTGGAAGTCTGTTTACTTTTGCTATGTTAATAATCCTAATATATGCTAAAAGTATTTTCTATCACTGAGCAACATTCCTAGCTCAAAGAAATCTTAGGCAGATTGAATATGTACTCTTTGTGAGATACGTAATTTTCAAATATTTTTGTATTCCACATGGTTCCTTTTCAATCTTTTGATTTGTGTTCTTTTACGTATCGTTCAAAATTATAACTAAACTCTTCAAATTCAAAAATAAATTAATAGAAATATTAAAAACTGCACAATTTTCTAGGCATATGATTATGTCTAAGTTTATATATTTCTTTTCTCAGTTATTTCTAAATTTATTTACTTGAGAAAGAGAAATAGAGAACACACTTACACATGCCATAGCACATGGCTGTACATCAGAAGATTACTGTCAGACTTATACCATGTGTGCTTTAGGGATTTGAACTCAGGTTAGCTGTTTTTCATTCATACATGTTACCTGGTGAGCTGTTTCACAGGCCCTTAATTATGCTTCTAAATTGTCAGAACCTTTCATACTTTTCATACTTAATATATTCTGAACACTTTTTTATATTACATGCTCAGGTATTTAAAATAACTGCATGCTTACATATGTATTCCTAGACTACATATTCTAAGCTTATTTAACCATGTCATTCAGATAGGGTATTTTTTTCAGTCATTACAAACAATCTTTGTATATGCAACTTCCATGCCAGTGCTTTATATTGGTTGATTTTTTTTCTAAAATTAGGAATATTGATACAAAACATACATTACATTTAATATCAATTACATATGCTTGTATTACCTTTCAAACAAATTGTATTAATTTACTTGCAATCCGACAGAAATTCATGTGTATGACTGTTGTTCTCATAATATTATTTATTATTTGGGGATAGGGTCTCACTATGTAGCCTCAAGTAGGCTTAAAATTCACTATATAGCTATCCCAGGCCAGCCTTGAACTTGTGACCTTCTCTCCACATCTTCAATTTCTATTACATACCATGTGAAGAGTTGAATTATTGTTATTAAATATTTCATTTGAGAAATATAATTTAAAATATTTAGACAAAATTACAGAAACTGTGTTAATGTGCATTTCCTCTCTAAACAATTATCAAAAGCACTTTTTATTTTTAATTTATTTTATTTTTCTGCTCATACAAAGGTAATAGGTACCCCTGTCCCCTCTCTCCCTCCATCCCTCCCTGGAACTCCCTGCTCCCTCCCCCTTTTCCCCTTCCTTTCCTCCCTCCATCTCTTTCTCCCAGTGCCCCCTCCCCCCATCTCTGAAGCATCCTTTAATGTGTATTTCAAACTTTCCTCTGGGTCCTTCTCTCTGATGAGGTATAAGGACTCAGTGACATTTCCTAGAACTCTTTCTTGTGTTCCCCTTAAGTATAGGAGCACTATTGTGGCTGTTAATCCCTAGCTTCTAAGGATCCTAGTGCCTTTAGTCCACGCTAGACTTTGAGGGGTCAATGATATGTTGGTTATTGCGCAGATCATGCAGAGTCCTACAAAAACACTTGTTATAACAATCTCTGAGATAAAAATATATAATGAATGGGAATTCTAGAAATAGTTAACAGAATAAATGGAGGTTAATAATTAATAATTCATTAGGGAATGACTATAGAAAAAAACTCCATGGATTTAAAATCTTCGAATGTTTAGAATGAAAAGGCTGACGAAAAATAAACAGAAAAGGAAAAGAAAATATGGACATATATAACAGTTACTCTTAACTATTGCTGTTAGAAAGCACCCAGAGTCAAGCGACTAAAGGGAGAAAGGGAGATTTATTCAGATTAGTTCCAGAGGGAAGATAGTTTGTCATGGCAGAGGTGGCATGGCTGGCTGGGAAAAGCTGTTCACTGCAGACATCTTGGAAGCAAACTGTTTGCTTCAAAGGCAGACTTCTTCTAGATGTAGGATGGGACTAATCCACCTCAAGGCCCTTCCCTTTTGCCTTTTTCCAGCAGGACTCCACCTCTCAAGGTACTATATGACCTGGCCAAACACATGAGACTGTGGGAGACAACATATCAAACCATGACAACATACAAAGAAAAGCAAAGTTTATGAAGCAACTGAGTAATGAAGCTATTTTAAATTTTGAGGTATTTTTGGCTTCATGCCATTGTCCCATGTCTCATTTGGTTATTATTTTCCACAGTACTCTATCCCTTCCAATTGTTATCCTCTGTGAGTTTCTTTCAGTGGTCTCCAAAATCTCTTTTGCCTGCAATCTCTCTGTATTCTATTGCAGTATCTGGCTGACTTTCTCCTTTTAAGGACAAAATTCCTCATATTTTAAAAATCAGTGTAAAAATATTTTAATACTATTTTTAAACTTTTCCCTACTATGCAAATATCGTCCCCAAACTCTAGCTCTAGCAAAGATGCGTCATTTTATGGTGGGGTGTGTGTGTGTGTGTGTGTGTGTGTGTGTGTGTGTGTTGATGGTATAGTCTAGTCTTGACTTTGCTCTTGCTGTGTCATCCATTCAGTGTCCTCTCTATGTCCTGTAGAAATTCTTTGTCATTTTCAAAGGCCAATACAAATGCTGTTATTGTCCTCTTTGAAATCGTTTGTGGACACCTACCAAACTGACATAAAATACTGACAATTTCATTGAAAATCCTATTTGTTCAACTACATGGAAAACAGTGCATTTTTTGCTGTAATACTTCTTCATATTTGCTTTATTCACAACTTTGATGTTAAATCCTTTGAAGAATTTTTAATACATTTTTATTATTATTTCAGCTCATACAAACTTAATAGGTACACCAGTTCCCTCCCTCCCTCCTCCTCTTCCTGAACCCCCTGCTCCCCCTCCCCTCACCCCTCCCTCCCCATCCCCCGTGTCTCCCGCCCCAATTCCCAGAGTCCTTTCTTGTGCATGGCTGACTCTCCTCTGGGCCCTCCTCTCCGATGACGTACAAGGACCCAGTGGCATTTTCCTGAACCCTTTCCTGTTTTCCCCTTAAGCATAGGAACACTACTGTGGCTGTCAATCCCTTGCCTCCAAGGATCTTGGTGCCTTTAGCAGATGCTAGACTTTGTGAGGTCAATAGTGTGTTGGACATTGTGCTGGGCATGCAATGTCCAATTATGATTGCTTTGGCCCTAACTTGTGTGGAGTATCTTGCAAATCATTGCTTCTCCCATCCTTTTGCTCTTAAACTCTTACCGCCCCCTCTTCCGCAAATGTCCCTGAGCTTCAGGATGGGGAGAGATTAGTCTGGCCTAGTTCTAGGTGGTTGATATAGAGTCTCTGGAGTTCTGAATAGTGGTTTGTTGATTTTCTTTTGCAGTTTTGTTGCTCCTGCAGTGCCCTTCACTCCATCGTGATGGGCACTATGTGTCACCCCATGGCCAGAGACAAAAGCTGTTAAACTGGAGTCTTATTATAAGAGCACATTCAAGGGTAGATGTAATACTTATAATCAAAAGTGGAATCGCAGGGTCATATGGCATTAGGCAATGGGAGGGGTCAATCACCCATTTGCAAAATGGTTACTTTTTAATCTGCCGGACTATATGCCCTTCCCTTCTGGTGAGTTCATACCCCCTTAGTTGTAAATGATCAGGAACGAATTGTGAACTTAAGTAGGTGTCACATTACTTTCTTGCAGTCCTTGATGGAGGCCTATTTTCTCTACTTTAACATGGTCACTTCTCTCCTTGTTTCTGGTGTGACCCTCCAACCCCATCCCTACTGTTCATAATCCTTTTAATTACTGTAGGTAATACATAGATTTACCTATGAGTGTCTCTAGGTGGGCTGGGTGGGTTTGGTACTAGGAGCCACCTATTAGGGAGTACATACGGCGCTTAATTTTCTGGGTCTGGGATACTTCACTTAATATAATTGTTTCTAATGACATCTATTTCCCGTCAAATTCCAGTAATTCATCATTTTTGATGGCTGAGTAGTACTCCATTGTATAGATGTACCACAGTTTCCTTATCTATTCGTCAACTGTTGGACATTTGGGTTGATTCCATGTCTTTGCTATTGTAAACAGTGCTGCTATGAACATGGTTGTGCTGGTAATATCGAGGTGAACCTCTGCTGTGTGGGGGGGTTATACCCAAAAGTGGAATCGCAGGGTCATATGGCATTTCAATCTTTATTTCTTTAAGAATCTCCAGATGGCTCGCCAGAGTGGCTGTATGAGCCTGCATTCCCACCAGCAATGTAGGAGAGTCCCCTCTCTCCACATCCTCTCCAGCATTTGTTGTTGTTTGTATTATGGATTTTTGCCATCTTGACCAGGGTGAGATGATATCTCAGGGAAGTTTTGATTTGCATTTCCCTGATGGCTAAAGAAGTGGAGCATTTTTTAAGGTATTTGTTGGACATTTTAATTTCATCCCTAGTAAAATTTCTTTTAAATTCCAGGGCCCATTTTTTAATTGGGCCATTGGTTTCCTTGGTGTTTAGTTTTCTAAGTTCTTTGTGCACTCTGGACAGTAGAGCTCTATCAGATATGTGGTTAGTGAAGATTTTCTCCCATTCTGTGGGTTGCCTTTGAGCTCGTGTTACAATCTCTTTATCTGAACAGAAGCTCTTTAATTTCACAAGATCCCAACTGTTGAGAGTTGGTAGCAGTGACTGTGCCATTGGATGACTGTTTAGGAAATGTTGGCCTAGCCCAATCAGCTCAAGGGAGTTCCCTATCCTTTCAAATATGGTTTTTATAGTCTCTGGCCTGATATCAAGATCCTTGATCCATTTGGAATTAAGTCTTGTACATGGTGACTGCATGTGGAGATCCAGTTTTGCCAGCACCATATGTTGAAGATGCTGTTCTTTTTCCATTGGATTCTTTGGGTCCCTTTGTCGAAGATCAAATGGCTGTAATTTTGTGGGCTTATATCTGGGTCTTCAATCCTTATCCATTGATCTGTGTGTCTATTTTGGAGCTAGTACCAGGCTGTTTTTATAACTATGGATTTGTAGTATAGACTTAGGTTTGGTATGGTAATACCTCCAGCAGTGTTTTTGTCACTCAGGATTGTCTTTGCTATCCTGGGTCTTTTGTGCCTCCATATGAATTTTGAGATTGTTTGGTCAACTTCTTTAAAGAATTGCTTTGGGATTTTGATTGGTATAGTATTGAATTTGTATATTGCCTTTGGTAGGATGGTCATTTTTACGTTATTGATTCTGCCAATCCAGGAACATGGGAGGTCTTTCCACCTTCTGGTTTCTTCTGCAGTTTCTTTCTTTAGGGTTTTAAAGTTTTCATTGTAAAGGTCTTTTACCTCCTTGGTTAGGTTTATACCAAGGTATTTCATTTTTTTAGGGGCTATAGTAAATGGGATTGTTTCTCTCAATGCTTTTTCACTTCTTTCATTCTGGGCATATAGGAAGGCCTCTGATTTTTGCACATTTATTTTGTATCCTGCCACCCGGCTGAACTTCTCAATTAGTTCCAGGAGCTTCCTGGTGGATTTTTTGGTATCACTCAGGTATAAGATCATGTCATCTGCAAATAGGGATAGCTTGACTTCTTCCTTTCCGATTAGAATCCCTCTTATGTCCCTTTCTTGTCTTATGGTTTCAGCTAAGATTTCAAGTACAATATTGAATAGAAGTGGTGAGAGTGGACAGCCTTGTCTAGTTCCTGATCGAAGTGGGAATGCTTCCAATTGTTCCCCATTGAGCATAATCCCTGCTGTGGGCTTGTTGTATACAGCTTTTATTATATTGATAAAGGTTCCTTCCATTCCTACTGTCTCTAGCGTTTTGATCATAAAAGGCTGTTGGATCTTGTCAAAAGCTTTTTCTGCATCTATCGAGAGTATCATGTGGTCTTGGAGTTTGGACTGGTTTACATGATGAATTACATTTATTGATTTGCGTATATTGAACCAACCTTGTGTGCTGGGGATGAAGCCTACTTGGTCCCCGTGAATAATCTTTTTAATATGTTTTTGAATCCGATTTGCTAAGACTTTGTTGAGAATCTTTGCGTCTGTGTTCATCAGAGAGATCGGCATATAGTTTTCTTTTTTAGGTGAGTCTTTATTAGGTTTTGGGATTGAAACGATATTAGCTTCATAGAAGGAATTTGGTAGTGTTCCTTTGCTATTTGATGGAACAGTTTAAGGAGTATTGGTATTATTAACTCCTTAAGTGTGTGGTAGAACTCTGTGCTGAATCCATCTGGTCCAGGACATTTTTTGGTGGGAAGATTTGAGATTACTTCTTCAATTTCCTTATATGTTATAGGACTATTTAAATAATTCACAACTTCCTGATTCAATTTAGGTAAGTTGTGTTTACTTAGAAATTCAACCATCTCTTTTGTGTTGTCAAACTCCTTTGAAGAAATTTTTTAGGTACATTTTTGTATTTCAGTACCAGGCTTATACCTGCACAAAGAGAATTACATAAACATTAGGTACATTGAATTAAATTCTGTCTTTGTCTAATTTGTTGTTATGATTACTCTTAACTATTGCTGTGAGAGAGCACTCAAAGTCAAACAATATAAGGGAGAAAAGGAGATTTATTCACCTTAGGGTTCCAGAAGGAGAAAGTCTTTCACTGGCAGAAGCAGCATAGGCTGGCTGCCTGAAGCTGTAGGCAGGCTATGTCATGGCAGACTTCCACATGGCTGGAGAATTCCTGGAATCTCTCTTTCTTCTCTCTTTTATCTGATCCACCACTGAGGTTTCAGTGGGATCTAGGGTGATAATCTCTTCAGGTGGTCTCAGCTGACATGCTAGGTGTGGTCTCAGATAGTCATAGTTTGCTAGGTGTGTCAAGTTGATACCCAGGATTAACTATCATATTTGTTTTATTTTTAATAACATGGAATATTTCATTTAAAAATTTACTGAGAAGTAAACTGTAATTTATGTATTTAGGTATAAGAATATGTTACTATAGAAGAGTCTCATTCAGCCTCAGTATGGCCTCCTAGTTGCTGTCTATATCTGAGTATTGCCTTGAACTTTTGATCCACTTGTCTCTATAACCAAGTGTTGGGATTACAAACTTGATGCATGATGTCCAGTTTTACGTGGTACTTAGGATCATAGCCAGGGCAAGTATTCTACCCAATGAGCTATTCCCCAGTCCTACCATGTTTTATTAGAAAATAAAATGAAGTGCTATTATTAGTTCAGTTTTCCAAGTCCATAATTTTAAAATTTTTGAAATTTCATTATTTAAACTTATTATTTTCTCAGATACTTTTATTTTTATTTATCCTTTGATTATCATTTCTTCTGAACTTTCATTCAATGTATTTACTTGTTAAAAGAATATATTTTTATTTTGTGTGTAGTTTACATTCCTAGACTTTTTAAAATTTTTTTATTATTTATTCAATTGTGTGTGTGTACGTGTGCACACATGTGTGTATGTGTGTGTGTGTGTAGAACTACTGACAAATTCATGAACCACCATGGGCTGCCTCCACCTCCTCCTTGTTTACTCTGCCCCAGGATTCACAGACTCCACCCTACCAGGATCAGAAACGCAGGTCGCCCCCGCTTCTGCCCAGCATCTATACGTGGGGTCTAGGATACGAACTCAGGACCTTCCGCCTGAAAGGCAGAGGCTTAACCCCTGAGCCACCTCTCCAGCCCCCCTAGACTGACTTTTTTAAAACTAGAAATGTTTCTATAGCTCTAGGTTATCATCCAAAGAATAGTTTGTGTAGGAAGTTATTTAAAAATACAGATATATATCATCTAGTCAAGAAGATCTTTTCAAACATTTCTTACAATGTGCATCAAATTATACTCTTCAAATCTTAATATGCATCTTGTGAGAGGGCAAGGTGAATTAGCTACCAACATCCTGACTGATGATATTCACAGGAGTAATGAGAAGATTGTCGGTGCCTGTAAGAAAACCATGATTTAGATATTGATACAAGAAAAGAAAACCAATTTGGTTTCAGTGATCCACGGCAGACTGGGATACAACATGTGCTGAGTGAAATCAAAGGTGCATTGTTCAGAAATCTGTCCCCTTAGCAATCCTGTCATGTCATTTTTCATCTTCCAGTGTGATGATCTGTGGAAGAATCACATTGTCAAAAAAGTACCATTTTTTGTTGACTACAAAATTTGTCTAAATTCTAAAATTTTTTGTGTGATTCATAGAAATCAAGCAGGTTACTTATGGCATGATATTGTGATAGAACTTTACTTCCTTTAATGTGTTCGCTGATTTGTCTTTGAGTAGATGGAATGGCAAATTATCATCTTTTGTTATGAGTTGCATCCCTTCAGTTATGTGTACAACTCTAATTTTTATTATTCTAACTGAAATTTATTGTTAATAGAAATTGACTTGTAACTTCATCTAATTCTTCAAAAATTCCAGCAAATGAATCTGTTCTCTTAGCTTTCAGCTTCTTCACTGTTGCACACTTACTCCTTTGTTTCGTCTTTATCACTTTGTCATCTAAATTGGTTTCTTCTTTGATCTATTTTGAATCATTTTTCTATGAGCCATTTACAGGGTTATTTTCTCTACTTTGATATTGAGATATGTGACTAAAATAAGCATTCCAGATGCAAATTCGAGATATTTATTAAGTGAAGAATTTTGTATCCTATTTTTGACATGTGATGTCTCCCATCTATCCCCAAAGAGCAATGGCCTATTTTCTTGATGCATTGTAGTGTTAATTAAGGCAGCAATTAATTCAACTTCAGTTCTGCTCTCTCTCTTTATGCAAAATCTGACACATTTTCATCATATTTCTCAACTTAAATCTTGTGCTTGGTAACGTGTTTTGTGTCAGTTAGCATGTAATCATTTTATGATAAACTTTAAAATCATTCTATGATTTAAATCTTTATCTTATAATGGACAGTGTTAACATCTTACAGGTTGTGGCCCTTTCACTGTATGTGTGTTTATGTATGTGTGCTATTATTTTTCGTGGGCATGTGTAATTCTAAGTGTACATATTCATGGTGCTTGTAGGCCAAGGACATCTAGACAGGATAAATATATTGGAACATGTTAAGACTGGTAAATGGGCTAAATATGACTTTATGTCTGGTTTTGTAAAGATTTATAGGAATTATTGTCTTTAATGGTGTATTTTTTTTAAATTTATATATACCAGCTTGTTTACATTCACAATATTTTTACATACATCAGCAGACATACATAATACTTGTTACACAATAGTTCTATATAGTATATTTATATATACCATTGACTTTGTATATATGCATGCATGATCTTATTTAGATATGTATGTTTTTGTGCCATCTACTTATTATGTGCTTATTTTATTTTCTATTTTATAAGGATATTGAGTATTTGTCCCATCATCCCTCTTTCTCCTCTATCTCCCTATCCCTTCCTTCCCTTCATCATTCCCTCCAGCTCCCATTCACCCTTCTGCTTGTATGCTTCTATGAAACTCTGGTATTTGTACTACAAAGGCTAAATTGGAAAGTTGTGGAAAAGACAGTATGAACCTTGAGGTCAAAGTATTTCTTTCTGGCCATTTGTTACACAAAATGTTATCCAACCTTGACCTAGGATTGAGTGCTAAAATAACTATGTGTTAATGGATAAATTTAATAATTCTGACCTTTGAAATGCCAAAACATAGATAATTACATTAGTTTCATTACTTTAAAATATAAAATAACATTAATATAGAAAATTTCAAAATTATTAATAAAATTAGATTATTTTCTTTCATGTAACTTAACTTTTGCTGCTGAAAAATGCAACATGTATATAAAGTGCAACTACTGGATAATTATTAAAATTTTTGATCTTTTCAAACTCTTTGTAGATATATATGAAGATATACTCTTTGCTACATTCTCCCCTTAGTTTTCTTTCAAATTTTGCTGTTTCCCTGCCCTCTACCACTTACTGATACTGTACGTACTTAGGAACCAGAATGCAAGGGTCAACTCTTATTTCTACCACTTCATAGTTACTAAACCTTGGTAAGACCTGCTACTTATGCTCTTTTAAAAATTAACTAATTCCCCTGGCACCCAGCCTCATCATGAAGGTCGAGCTGTGCAGTTTCAGCGGGTACAAGATCTACCCCGGGCACGGGCGGTGATACGCCAGGACCGATGGAAGGTGTTCCAATTTCTTAATGCAAAATGCAAGTCTTTATTCCTTTCCAAGAGGAATCCTCGACAAATAAACTGAACTATCCTCCACAGAAGAAAGCACAAAAAGGGCCCGTCGGAAGAAATTCAAAAGAAAAGAACCCGACGAGCAGTCAAATTCCAGAGAGCCATCACTGGTGCATCCCTTGCTGACATAACGGCCAAGAGGAACCAGAAACCAGAAGTTAGAAAAGCGCAGAGAGAACAAGCTATCAGAGCTGCCAAAGAAGCAAAAAAGGCTGAGCAGGCATATGAGAAGACAGCAATGGCTGCTGCTAAGGCTCCTACAAAGGCAGCACCTAAGCAAAAAATTGTGAGGCCTGTGAAGGATTCTGCTCCCCGAGTTGGTGGAAAACGCTAAATTGGAAGATCACATTTTCAAATAAAGATCTCTCTGTAACTCTAAAAAAATAAAATAAAAATTAACTAATTAATAAAGGGTATGTGCGTGCAATGCATGTGTGTGGAAGTTGGGGCAACTACTAGAAGTGGTTTCTCTCCTTCCACTTTGTCTCCATGTTTGTGGTTTAATTTTCTTCAAATTTGGCAATAATATCCCAGCATCTTTGAATAGGCTAGATGAAATTATAAAAGTTAATTCGAAGGATATTTATTTATTGTGTGGTTTTATTATGTTGCTATTTGTGGAATTGTATACTTGATTTCACAGCTTGAGAAGACAAATCCTAGGAATAGCTTTTGTTATATTCACCCTTGAGAATTTCATTGTTTACATTATAGCAAGTAGTGTTAAAATGTCAATTTCTGAATCTTCATTGCTTTTATATAGAAATTTAATTGATTTTTGTGTGTTGACGGCATTTTCCACAATTGTAAAAATTCATTAGTTATTTGTAGTAGCTTTTAAAAAAATAAATTTCGTGAGGTTTCTTTATACACAATCCTGCCTGAATTGGACATTTCTATTATTTTACATTGGAGTGACTAAGAATTTGCATATTCAATTAATCTGACTAGAACACAAGCTTTATTGTGTAGTCCTAACAGGCCCACTATACTGGATATGACTCTTCGTATACTTTCTCATACTCAGGAGCTTCTAATGAGAGCCAGTGTTTCTCCTAGATGAAAATAACACAGACTCACAGTGAAGCAAAAGTGTTTCCCATTTTTTTGAGTTGGTTTAAGGAAATATATTGTCTTCTGCAAAACGGAAGTCCCAGTATTATTTGTTTTAAGTTCTGTCAGCAATCCCTGTGAACTGACCAGTCTTAATTTCTGCTTACAACAGGCCTGTCAGTTGATCAGTAGGGTTAAGTTAGTGCTCATGCACTTGTTCTGAGTGAGCCCACTTTCCACTGCTACTGTGAGAGTCAAGATAGGATGGAACAGGTGACTATCATAGGAGAGTCTCTTCTTTCTTAAAAATTACCTGTAGCTATCTTTGTAGACTTGCAAGGAGATTATGGCAGGCAAAAGCAGCAAATCTACTTTTTTTCACAATCAAACAAATAATAAGGGCTTAAAAAGTTGTAAGATTATGCAAAAATAATATGTATTCCAGGATAGTTCACTGATAATATCAGGACAATATATCAAAACCATTGAGATTTTGATATTCATGATATTATTTGTGGCCCTGTAGATCTTTATTCCTAGCTTATCCAGCATTTTAGATGAACTGGTTACACTTATCTCCTTGCTGCAGTGTAAATGCTGTAAAGATTGCTGGTGAGTCAGTTAACCTAAAACTTATCTTCTAATAGTTTTTAGTGTTCCTATTGGCATTAGATTTATTTAGTAAATACAGCAATTGTGGTATATTGATTTTTCCAGCAATAAACTAGTTGAGACTGTATTTTATTTAGTAATACACTATAGCTTGATTTAGATTTTTATTTTACATAACTCAAAAATATTCTTCTATGGAATATCATAAAGGGCTTAAGTGTATTTATTCATTTATTGATAATTTGAATGAGCCTCGTGGTACTGGGTCAATTCCAAGGGCGTCTTACGTGTTTTTAACAATTTAATGCTTATTAGTGGAATAAATTTATCAATGGATGATGAGGATATCAATTAATGAAAAAATAAAATATATAATTAAATTCAATTATTAGATATAAGAGAAATAGCATAATGTAAAGTCAATGAATTTCTATTGTTATTGAAGAATATTTTGTTCTTACTGCTTGATTGATTCATTTTTGTCTTTATTCACTATTGTTTACCATGACATTTAATTAAATTGTTTTTATAATATATCCTGATGCTTAAAATTTCAAATTTATATTTCTATAAAATTTTACATTTCCAATGTATAGATCCACTCATTTTCTAGCCCGCTGATTGTTTACACCTAAAATTTGATACACAGAATCTCCGTGGGTCTTGCTATTTCATGGCTCAGGAAACACTTAGAGCAAGTTTTGCTTTTAAAGTTACTGTTTCGAGCTCAAAGGCAACCCACAGAATGGGAAAAAATCTTCACTAACCACATATTTGATAGAGGTCTATTATCCAGAGTGCACAAAGAACTTAGAAAACTAAACACCAAGGAAATTAATGGCCCAATTAAAAAATGGGCTCTGGAGCTTGAAAGAAACTTTACCAGGGATGAAATTAAAATGTCCAACAAATATCTTAAAAATGTTCCACTTCCTTAGCCATCAGGGAAATGCAAATCAAAACTTCCCTGAAATATCATCTCACCCCAGTCAGGATGGCAGAAATCCACAATACAGACAACAACAAATGCTGGAGAGGATGTGGAGAGAGGGGAACTCTCTCTCCTACATTGCTGGTGGGAATGCAGGCTCATACAGTCACTCTGGTGAGCCGTCTGGAGATTCTTAAAGAAATTAAAGATTGAAAATGCCATATGACCCTGCTATTCCACTTTTAGGAATAACCCCCCATGCAGCAGAGGTTCACCTCGATAGCACAAGCACGACCATGTTCACAGCAGCACTGTTTACAATAGCAAAGTCATGGAATCAACCCAAATGTCCAAGAGTTGACGAGTGGATAAGGAAAAGGTGGTACATCTATGCAATGGAGTACTACTCAGCCATCAAAAATGATGAATTACTGGAATTTGCCAGGAAATGGATGTTATTAGAAACAATTATATTAAGTGAAGTATCCCAGAACCAGAAAATTAAGCGCCATATGTACTCCCTCATAGGTGGCTCCTAGTACCAATCTCAACCAGCCCACCTAGAGACACTCAAAGATAAATCTCTGTAATACCTACAGTAATTGCTAGGATTATGAACAGGAGGGATGGGGAAGGAGAGCCACACCAGAAACAAAGAGAGAGGGGACCATGTTACAACAGAGAAAATAGGCCTCCATCAAGGGCTGCAAGTAAGTAATGAGACATTTGGTTAAGTTCACAGACTTTCGTTCCTGATCATTTACAACTGAGGGAGTATGATCTCACCAGAAGGGGAGGGCATATAGTCTGGCAGATAAGAAGTAACCATTTTGCACTTGGGTGATTGGTCCTTCCCTCACTGTGGTTTCCTACTTTTATTACATCTACCTTTGAATATATTCTTATAACAAGACTCTAGTTTAACAGCTTTTTATCTCTGGCCAGGAGTAAAATACAATATCCATCAGGATGGAGTGAAGGGCATTGCAGGAGCAGCAAAACTGCAAAAGAAAATCAATGAGCCATAATCCAGAACTTCAGAGTCTCTATATCACCCACCTAGAACTAGGTCAGACTAATCTCTTCCCATCCTGAAGCTCAGGGACATTTGCAGAAGAGGGGGTGGTAAGATTGTAAGAGCACAAGGATGGGAGGAGCAGTGATATGCAAGATACTCCACATAAGTTCGGCCAAAACAATCATATTTGGACTTTGAATGCCCTGCGCAATTTCCCACATACTGTTGACCCCACAAAGTCTAGCATTTGCTAAAGGCACCAAGATCCTTGGAGGCAAGGAATTGACAGCCATAGTAGTGTTCCTGTGCTTAAGAGGAACACAGGAAAGGGTTCAGGGAAATGCCACTGGGTCCTTGAACGTCATTGGAGAGGAGGGCCCAGAGGAGAGTCTGGCATGCACATGAAAGGATTCTCCCGGGATTGGGGGGGGAGGTACTGGGGGATGGGGAGGGAGAGTAAGGGGAAGGAGCAGGGGGGTCTGGGGAGGAGGAGGGAGGGAGGGAACCGGTGTACCTATTAAGTTTGTATGAGCGGAAATAATAATAAAAATGTTAAAAAAACAGTTCTAAAATCTTAATAAATCCTTTATGCCAGGAAATCATTTTAAACTACAATATATAATCTTGGTGCTTCACAAATGCCTTTTCCTTTGCTTTATCAATACTTGTCACCAAAAAGCTTCTGGGGTTGTTACTGCAACTTTTTGGAAACTGACTCATGTTTATGTTTTTGATGATTTGCTGTAGGTTTGTGTCCTGTGCAGCATCAGTAGATAGTCTGGCCTGCAATGCATTATTTTGATTGTATTTGTCTTCTCTTACAAATTCAGTACATTCATATTTATGATCTCTGAAAGGATAAACCTTGTCAAGACATTGTTGCCTTGAAGTGATTTTTTATAATAAAGGACTTCATTAAATTAAAAAAAATAAAGTTAGTGTTTATTTTACAAAAAGGAGGAACCCTGAAACTTAAATTAGAAAAAGGTAAAGAACTTATTTCCACAATGCCAAAAAGCAGACAAACACAAACCAAAAATAGGATTTGGAGCTAAGTTAAAGGTTATGATTCCAGAAACTCATCCTAAATGGAGGTACAGATCCTAGGCAAAATGAAAACTGTTAAAAGCTCTACAATTGTACCTACAATAGATAAGAATCAAATAATAAAACCAAGTAATGATTATGAATTACAAATGGACTAAATAAAACAATTATTCTTCCTGTTGTGAAACTTAAAGATCTATGGGTCAGCTGCAAAGGTGATAAGAAAGTTCCATATTGTCAAAATAAAATAACACTTTGTATCTGAAGCAGCTTTGACCAGTTTATGCAGGATAATCTAGTTTGTGAAGATCATTAGAATTATTTTTTTAAAAAAGTATTTATTTGAAAGAGAGAGGAAGGAGGGAGGGAGGGAGGGAGAGAGAGAGAGAGAGAACGAGAGAGAGATATGCATGTCATGGCACACAGGTAGAGAGCAGAGGGTAGTTTCTTTTGGGAGTCATTTTTCTCCTTCTACCATGTGGGCTTCCAGGGATTGAACTCAGGCCGCTAGGTTTGTTAACAGGCACCTTACCTGCTGAAATTTCTCGCCAGTTCTAGAGGTACTTTTAAAGTATTTGAAAGGACGAGTTTTAGCGCATGTAATTTTCTTTCAGCATTACTTTTGACTCGATATTAAAAAAACTATCTCTACTTGATTAACATCAAAATGAAATTTAAAAAATGGAGATTTACTTTATATGTGTTCTGACAAGTTGGTAGATATTTAGACTTTATAATCATGTAAATAGTGTCAAATCATTTTTTGAAGTAGTCTGAGTTCAGTCTTAACATGCCCCTATCACATAAGTGTAAGTTAACTTAAGACTTTGTTGTCTGGTTTGCCTTTAAAATATTTTTGACTTGTTTTGTAGCTACTGAGTCAAATATGATTTTTGTCTTTATCACTCAGCACACTTGTACATTTCTCCACAGCTCTAGTAAGCTCTAGCACTGAAAGGTATCTTTGTGTAACAGGAATTTTGGCTGCCTAAAGCCTGACACAAGTGAGAAAGCAGAGGAAGAGAATACCTGTGGTAGTCTCTGGTGCATCCCTTAGAGATGCTAATTGCCCAGCCTTTTGATTTTTTTGCTGTCTCTGCCATTTCCAAAAGAGTGCTGCTCAAAAGAACTTTCTAAGTGGAAGCCTTCCATTTTACCTGTCAGTTGAGCAACTAAGTTGTGATTAGGCTAATCAAAGAAATGAAGTTTTAATTGTGTTTAATTTAATTAATTTAAAGTTAAATGATTATTCATAACCAGTGGCTACTTTGTTGAGTACCACAGCTATAGATTATAAGTATAAAAATGTTAATGGTAATTATAAGTTCACCCTAGATTAATCAAATGAAGGATGAATATAACCTTCAATCAAAAATTTGTCATTTTATTATTCTAAAGTTGATGTATATTAATAGATACATGTTAAGGAAAGCATCCCAAAGTCAACTTCCATGCTTACTGAGATAATTGTATTTCAATAAAAATGAAATTATATTCTACACATAATTCAACCTACATCAAATTGTTGCTGCCTTACCCTTAAATATTTATGTGGGTGGGATAGAATGCATCCATAGACTTCTTTCTAAAGCAGTTGGTAATGATCTGGAAACTTGTTTGAGGACCTTAAATGATGTATACGTGTGTCTCCATCTGTTTAGAGAGAGGGAGACTTTCATCACAGCCTCTAATAATTCACGTAGGAAACTATCAGGATTTGGTCTTTTTCAGGCAATCAAGTATAAATACTTAGGGGAACAGTTTTTCACCTATAAAATGTTTGTTCTAATAGTGGACTCTCTCTATGGCTTGTTGTATCAATTAAATATCAAATATTGTATCAATTATAAATTATATGTTTCTATCATTTGGTAATTCTGATAGGATGCCCCTAATAATGTCTAAATTTTCCTCATTACAGGCTGAATGTATAAGTAAAAAGCATCATCTTCATTTTTTTGCTGCTCAAGTTGAGTTATTCTTATACTATGGGATAGTAACTAGCCAAGTGACTGCTTTTATCTGACTTCAGTTATTCAGTGTAGTTTAATAATGCTACTATAATGTATCTAATACTAATGTATTAGATACCCATTGAAAATGCTAGAATGATAGATGGGGTTCTCAATATATCTATTTGCCTAAACTGTGCCTAGACATGCAGCATTCTATTCTAGTGGCTGAATGTGTTATACTTGACAATTTATTGTAAACCATATATGTATATATTTAGGTTTCTTTAGAATATTTATGTATAAACTAACCTGAGTCTTGGTCTTATATGTGCTGGGATATTTCTGCTCATACAAAAAACTTAACAGGTACACCGGTCCCCTGCCTCCCTCTACCCCCCACCCCCCTTGGTCCCCCTTCCCCTCCCCCCATCCTCATCCCCCAGTGCCTGCCCCCCCATCTCCGGAGCATCCTTTAATGTGCATGCCAAACTCTCCTCTGGGTCCTCCTCTCCAATGAGGTGCAAGGACCCAGAGGCATTTCCCAGAACCCTTTCCCGTGTTCCCCTTAAGTATAGGAACACTACTGTGACTGTCAATCCGTAGCCTCCAAGGATCTTAGTGCCTTTAGTCCATGCTAGACTTTGAGGGGTCAATAATGTGTTGGACATTGCGCAGGTCATGCAAAGTCCTATTATGATTGCTTAGGCCCTAACTTGCGTGGAGTATCTTGCATATCATTACTCCTCCCATCCTTGTGCTCTTACAATCTTACTGCCCCCTCTTCCCCCACTAGAGTAGATGATTCAGATGGAATCCCTGAGCCCATATAATCTGACAAACAGGAAGGTGGTATGGAGCAGTTTGGATACACCAAAATAAGGGAGGAATGCTGGATATGTGGAGAGAGGGAGAGAAGAGAGGGGTAGAAGGAAATGAGGGAGGGGATAGGGGAAGGATGCCTGCTCACTGAGCTTGTGTAACTAGGAAAAATTAAGTTAAAAAATCCATTATTTTTTATCTCTTCTCTCGCTCTCTCCCCTTATCCAGCATTCCTCCCCTCTCTTGGTGTATCCAAACTGCTCCATACCACCTTCCTGTCTGTCAGATTATATGGACTCAGGGATTTCTTCTGAATCATCTACTCTAGTGGGTGTTCAGGCCCCTGGGGTGACTAGAGCCCCCTTCCTTGACTACCCACTAATATGGATACTCCCCAACAGCTGTCTAACCCCTTACTCCTAAGCATCCTATTGCCTGAAACTGTCTTCCCTGAGAGCCTTTCTAATTCGTGGGACATGTTGAGATGTTAGCTGTGGTGCAGTCTGGTAAGGTCCAATGTCATCACAGTGAGTTTCTTGCTGCTGCAAACTGTCTTGAGTGGAATGTCTTGCCCAGGTTCTGCAAGGTTCCCTTCACTTTAGGAAGGGGAGAGATTTCGCTGGCCTAGTTTCTGGAGAACAGTGCAGGGTTGTCCGTATTCTGCATCATGGTTGGCTGTTGTTTTCAATTTTGCTGTTCTTGGCTGCACAAGGCTGCATCCTGTCTGGGTGTCGAGATCTTCTTCTATCCAAACTTAAAAACACTGCTATAAAAACGGGTCTTATAGAAAAAGAGGCTTAAAGGAGTGGTTAACAATAGGAATAGGACACAATTAGTGAGTGGGATCAGCCTCCAGGTTGCCAAAAGGCTTCCAATTAATGACCAACTCCTACCCCTCCATGACAGGGGACATATGCCCAGCAGTTTAAACTCCTCCAAACACAAGTTAACAGGAAGGAAAGTGAGAGAGGGCAGTACCTGATGTCTTGCTACTTATAGGCCTTTATTGGCAGTGGCCTAATTTATCTATTCAACTGTATTCCTTTGTCTCCATTCTCTTGGGATCTACGTTCCCCTGCCCTCCTAGTTATAATTTTCCCTTGAGTGTATCATGAAGGATTGGAACTAGGTTCCAATTATAAGGGAGAGCATATGGTGTCACTAAGAGAGAATTCCCTACTCTTATAAGGTTTTTATAATCTATGGTCTAATATTAAGGTTCTTGGTCCATATGGAGTTGATTTTTGTGCATGGCGACAAGCAAGGGTCCTATTTCAATCTTTTTCATGTGAATATCCATTTTTTCAGCACCATTTATTGAAGATGCTGTTTGTTTTTCATTTTCTAAGCCCCTATGTCAGAAATCAGATGACTGTAAGTGACTGAACTTACAGTCATCTTCAACCTTTATTCATTTATCTATGTGTCTTTATTTCTGTGCTGTCTTTATTACTATGGATTTGTAGTATAGATTAAGGATTGTTGTGGTGATGCCTCCAACAGAGTTTTTGTTACTCAGGATTGTTTTGCCATCATGGGCCTTTTGTGCTTCCATATTCACTTAGAGATTGGTTAATTTCTGTAAAGAACTGCCATGGAATTTTGATTTGTATAGCAATGAATCTATATATTGTTTTTGTTAAGATGATCATTTTATATATGTTAATTCCACCTATCCAGGAGCATGGGAGGTCTTTCTACCTTCTGTTATCATCTGTAATTTCTTTCTTCAGGGTTTTATAGTTTTCATTGCACAGGTCCCTCATTTCCTTGATTAGATTTATACCAAGGAATTTCATTTGGGGGGGGTGGTAAGTTGAATTATTTCCCTTAAGACTGTCTCACTTTTTCATCCTTTGTGTACAGGCAAACCACTGATTTTTGCACATTAATTTTGTAACCTTACACTTTGTTGAACTTGTGTATTAGTTCCAGGAATTTCTTTATGAGGTTTTTGGGGTCTCTTAGGTATAGGATCATGTCATTTGACTTGACTTCTTTTCTATTTGTATCCTTTTTTTCTTCCTCTCTTGTCTTATGACTATAGCAAATACTTCATGTACAATATTGAGTAGAGAGTGGACAGCCTTGCTTGGTTCCTATTTCAAGTTCAAATGTGTCAAGATTGTCTCTGTTTAGAATGATCCAATGTGTACAGCTTTTATTATGTTGATACTAGTTCTTTCCAGTCCAATTGTCTCCAGGGCTTTGATCATAAAAGGAGGTTGGATGCTGTCAAACGATTTCTTTGCATCTTATCAAGAGTATCATGTAGTTTTGGCCTTTGGATTTTTTATATGATAAATTGTATTTATTGATTTGCATAAGTTGAATCAACCATATGTGCCTGGGATAAATCCTATTTGATCATAGTAAATGATCTTTTGTGATACGTTTTTGAACCTGATTTACTAATACTTTGTTGAGAATCTTTGCATGTCTATTCATCAATGAGATTGGTGCATACTTTTCTCTTTTAATTGTATTTTTATTAGATTTTTGGATCAATGTAATATTAGCATTACTAATTTGGAAGTATTCCTTCCTTTACTATTTTATGGGGTAATTAAGGACTAGTGGTGTATGTTGTTCTTTAAATATCTGGTAGAATTTTGAAATGAATCCATCCTGTCATGGTCTTTTTTTGGTGAGAATATTTGTAATTGCTTCTTTAATGTCTTGTTACAGGACTATTTAAATCATTCACTTCATACTAATTCAATTTTGGTAGGTTAAATTGAAATTCATCAATTTCTTTCTGAATATCAAATTTTGTGGAGTGTAAATTTTTGAAATATGACCATATAACTCTCTGAGTTTTCTTGGTATCATTTGTAATAACTCCATTTTCATCTCTAATGTTATTTTGTTTTTTTCTCTTTTGGTTTTGGTTAATTTGACTAAGGATTTATCAATAGTGCAGATTTTTTTCAAAAAACAAGCTCTTTATTTGGTTTATTCTTTGTATCATTTACCTTATCTCAATTTTGAATATTTCTCCCATGATTTTACTAATCTTTGCTCATCTATTGCTTATGGGATTGGATTGTTCTTATGACTCTGAAGCTTTAAATTGCTTTGTTATATTATTTACTTGTAAAGTTTCCTTTTTATAATATAGGCATTAAGTTCTATAAACTTACTTCTTAGGATATTCTTCATCATGTCCTAGAGATTTTGATATATTGTGTTTCATTATCATTCACTTCTAGGATTTTTTGAATTTCCCTTTTGACTTCTACCTGAACTCATTCTTCTTTCAGAATCGTGGTATTTAATTTCCAAGAATTATTGTGTTTTCTGGCATTTGATTTGTTGTAGATATGTCTAGCTTTATTACATAGTGGTATGATGAGGTACAGGCTATAATTTCAATATGCGGTCTATTTTTGATAAAGTTTCTTGGGCTGCTGAGAAGAATATATATTCATTGGTGTTTGGTTTGAAGGTTTGGTAGAGCTCTGTCAGGTCCATTTGGGTAGTAGTTTGATTCATATCCAGTGTGTCTCTGTTCTCTAATTGTGAGACTGGGGTGCTGAAATCCCCTGCATTCATCGTTTATGGATTGATTTGTTTTAGTTGTTGTGTGTTTTGTTTGTTTAATAAATGAAGCTGAGCCTATATTAGGTGTGTATATGTTCAATATTGTGAAGTCTTCCTGTAGAATTGTTTCTTTGACTAATATATACTATCCTTCTGTGTTTTTTATGATTTCTTTTGGTTTGAAGTCTAATTTATCACATACTATAATTGCTTGTTTCCTTGTTCCATTAGCTGGATGTATTTTTGACTGGTATTTTACTATGAGAATGTGCCTATCTTTCATGGAGAGAGATGTTTCCTGACGACAGCATTTTGATGGGTTGTTATTTTTAATTGTTTCTTGGAATGTGTCTTTTGATTTCAGTTAATTACATTGACTTTTAGGGTTATAATTGAGAAAAGTCTGTTGATTCCTGTCATTTTCTGTGTTCTGATATTCTGTTTTCTGCTTTGTTATTTCTGCAGGTAATGCTCTCTGTTAAGTTATGAATTGAAGTTAGCTTGATTTTACTTTTGAGTTTAATATCTGCATGAATTTTTTCAACTTTCTGTGCCTAGTTTTGTTTCTTTAGTTTCCTTTCTCATCTTATCAAAGTGCCTGTTGTGCTCCTGTTCATATTGGCTTATATGGTTATTTAACTCCTCTCATATTTCCTCTTTCATTGTTTTGATCATAGTAAAAATCAGGCTTTGAAAATCATTCTTTCTTGGGTATTGATTTCTTGGATGATTTGTTTGGAATCCATCATCATGGGGTTCATGTTTTTTGTAAGTGATTTGATGTCCTCATTTTTGTTGTATATCATGTATTTACCATGTGATTTGGGCATTTTGTGTTTGATCTCTAGTGTCTTGCTGTGATTTTGACCAATATGAATTAGAATTATTACACTTGTACAGTTATTGCTATTGTTTGCTCAGTTGTTGAGGGTGTCAATCTTATTTTTTTGGGGTGCTACTTCATAGATGAGCTTATACACTGCTGAAAAGTGTGTAATTACCTTTTGTGGTTTGAAGTAAGGGTGACAGACTCTAGGTGTGGATTTGACTAAAGAGTTTAAGGTTGAGTGTCAAGGTTTGTTATGTGTGGTTTGTGTTAAGATTTTAAATTTTAAATTAGGGTACATTTATCAGAAAGGAGTTAAATATAAGTGTGGTGTGACAGCTTTTAACTTTTACTTTTTTGGAGCTGTGTGAACATGAATGGTTAAGACCTTTAATGGTGGGTGTATGGGTCTTTGGATGAATAATATAGAAATCTTAAATTATGACAAACAACAACAAATGCTGGAGAGCATGTGGAGAGATGGGAACTCTCCTACATTGCTGGGGGGAATGCAGGCTCATACAGCTACTCCGGTGAGCTGTCTGGAGATTCTTAAAGAAATTAAAGATTGAAATGCTATATGACCCTGCGATTCCACTTTTGAGAATAATCCCCCATACAGCAAAAATTCACCTCGACAGCACAAGCACGACCATGTTCATAGCAGCACTGTTTACAATAGCAAAGTCATGGAATCAACCCAAATGTCCAACAGTTGACGAGTGGATAAGGAAACTGTGGTACATTTATACAATGGATTAATTAATGCAATTTGCCTGGGAAATGGATGGAATTGGAAATAATTACACTGAGTGAAGTATCCCAGACACAGAAAATTAAGCACTGTATGTACTCCCTAATAGGTGGCTCCTAGTACGAAACCCACTTAGAGACACTCAAAGATAAATCTCTGTAATAACTACAGTAATTGCTAAGATTATGAACAGGAGGGATGGGGAAGGAGGGCCACACCAGAAACAAGGAGAGAGGGGACCATGATACAGCAGAGAAAATAGGCCACTATCAAGAACTGCAAGTAAGTAATGAGACATCTGGTTAAGTTCACAGACTTTCCTTCCTGATCATTTACAACTGATGGGGTATGATCTTACCAGAAGGGGAGGGCGTATAGTCTGGCAGATAGAAAGTAACCATTTCGAAGATGGGTGATTGGTCCCTCCCTCACTGTGGTTTCCTACTTTTATTACATCTACCTTTGAATATACTCTTATAACAAGACTCTAGGTTAACAGGTTTTTATCTCTGGCCAGGGGGTGACATCCAATACTCATCAGGATGGAGTGAAGGGCATTGCAGGAGCAGCAAAACTGAAAAAAAAAATCAACAAACCATAATTCAGAACATCAGAGACTCTATATCATCCACCTGGAACTAGGCCAACCTAATCTCTCCCCATCCTGGAGCTCAGGGAAATTTGCGGAAGAGGGGGAGGTAAGATTGTAAGAGCACAAGGATGGGAGGAGCAATGATATGCAAGATACTCCACACAAGTTAGAGCCGAAGCAATCATGATTGGACTTTGCATGCCCTGCGCAATGTCCAACACACTATTGACCTCACAAAGTCTAGCATTTGCTAAAGGCACTAGGATCCTGGGAGGCAAGGGATTGACAGCCACAGTAGTGTTCCTATGCTTAAGGGGAACACAGGAAAGGGTTCTGGGAAATGCCACTGGGTCCTTGCACCTCATCGGAGAGGAAGACCCAGAGAAGAGTTTAGCAAGCACATTAAAGGATGCTCCAGGGATGGAAGGAGGAAGCACTGGAGGATGGGGAGGAAAGGGGGAGGGGAGGGGGGCACAGGGGGACAGGGAGTTGGAGAGAAGGGGGGACCGGTGTACCTGTTAAGTTTGTATAAGTGGAAATTAAAAAAAAGAAATCTTAAATTATTGTGACTCTCAATTGAAATTAAAAGGAAATGAAAAGGTTACATTTGTTATATTTGGATGTGAAAATTCTCTTCTGTTCAATGAGAAGATTTTTGGGGTCCTCGATTGTATGGTATCGGTCCACTAGCCGCCTGGCTTGTGGTTTCTGTCGAATCTGTTAAATTTCTGAAGAGTGACCACAGCCGACCAAGCTGTAAGGAAACAGGTTCCAGCTGGTTCCATGATGGACAAGCAAAAGGCCAGAAAAATTATTGTCTTCAATTATAGTTTGCTCCAGTTACTCAGCGTAGTTGTACAAATATGATTAGATGAGAGAAAATTCAAGTTCTAATACTGAAGATCATGTATGAACATAATGACTGTGGAAGTCCTTTATTTGTCATTCTTGAAATCACAGTGTCTAAATAAGTAAACAGATGCTACAATGAATTGAAAGCTTTTTCTTCTGCTATAAAAGTGGCAGCATTTATGTATCGAGTTTCCATTTAATATATGAGGGTCTTTAACTTTGAAATTTTTTTCACAAATTTCTTCTTAACCTGTGTTTATTTAAAATGGAATTAAGTTTAAATGCGGGTCTACTAAACGAATGATATACTAAGCAGCCTGGAAATTTCTCAAGTAAATGAGAAATACTTGTATTTTTATTTTCAGTCTCCTAGTTTAGTAGATATAACAGTGAGTAATCAATTTTTCCTGTATAATTAATACTGAATGTTCTATATGGAAAACCAGTTGTAACAAAGTGGTCATTATTCGTCCAAAAGAAAAATAAGAACTTGTTATTTAATAAATGAGATTATTTATGAAATTAATTACTAAAATTGTTTTATTCACATAGGAAATTAGAATGCAATTATATCTGAGTTTTTGTTGAAAACATGGAACTATTAAGTATTTCAATGCATGCTTTCCTATGACAACATTGAAAATATTAAAATTTAATAGCCATAAATAATGATAATTTAATCAACTCATAGGTAAATTATGCAACTTATTTATTGACATAGGTATTTGGTTTCTGTGGTTGACATTTTCACTTGGGATCTGTGATCCCAGCCCATGTCCTTCTTTCTAGGCAGAGTTTTAACTCCTGAGCCATCTCTCTACCCCAGGTATAATTTTCTTTTTCTGCTATATTATGTGGTATTCAAAGATTTTGAAATTTCTCACACCTGGTGTCCACAGTTTGATTTCTGGAAACCCACATGATGCAAGGAGAGAGCTGATTTCTTAAAGTTGTCCACTCTCCTCCATCTATGCCTTCCAGCAAGCATATAAGTGCTTCTCTCTCTCTCTCTTTCTTTTCTTTCTTTCTTTCTTTCTTTCTTTCTTTCTTTCTTTCTTTCTTTCTTTCTTTCTTTCTTTCTTTCTTTCTTTCTTTCTTCTTTCTTTCTTTCTTTCTTTCTTTCTTTCTTTCTTTCTTTTTCTTTCTTTCTCTTTCTTTCTTTCTTTCTTTCTTTCTTTCTTTCTTTCTTTCTTTCTTTCTTTCTTTCTTTCTTTCTTTCTTTTTCTTTCTTTCTCTCTCTCTCTCTCTCTTTCTTTCTTTCTTTCTGTCAAATAACTAAATGGATAAATAAATAAAAGGTAGATAAATAAGTACATAAACAAATAAATATGTTGTTAAAAAGGCTGCTGCTTTACCAGTAGAAAACAGGCTAAGATAACATGTCAATCTTTAACCTCATAATGGCTGAGGAAAATAAGTTTTCATCTTTTCACCGTATTATCTACTTTTGCTTGCTAAAAATGATGTTTGGCCAAATGTTTTTTGGAAGTTTATGATAATATACTCTTTTGTTTCCAGAGATTAACAATCATGTTTTTCATCTGCAATCATGTAAAGTAGTGAAAAGCAGAATGACGATCCTTCAAAAATGTCCATGTCCTGGGGCTGGAGAGGTAGCTGAGGGGTTAAGCCTCTGCCTTGCAGGCAGAAGGGCCTGAGTTTGGAACCCAAATCCCACGTATAGACGCCAGGCAGAAGCGGGGGTGGCCTGCGCTTCTGGTCCTGGTAGGGCGGAACCTGTGAATCCCGGGGCAGAAGGAGGTGGAGGCATCCATGGTGGTTCCCGAATTCGTCCGTGGTTCTACACACACATATACACACATGCGTGTGCACGTACATACACACACACACAATTGAATAAATAATAAAAAAATGAAAAAAAATGTCCATGTCCTAAGTGCTGTGTTGAGTTGTTCAGTATGCTGTCTTAGTGGAGTTGAGCTAGTGACTGTGAGTTGTGGTTCTCTCATCAGAGAAGGTACACTACAATCACTTCACTTAGAGAAGCATTCCCAGTTGTAGTCAGATATTGAGATGGAGGGGGGAGAAAATAATTTATCATTGAGTACTTGAAGAAAGGGATAGGTTCACATGCCTAAAGATATGTGCAGCCTTTAGAATTAGCATAGACAGTGAAACTCATTTCCGTCCATAACTTCTATTAATAAACTCATTCTTTTGAAATCCATGATTAACCTTGTATGCTTCTGAAATCACAAATTTGTATTATCTCTGGTCATTAGGTTTCTAGTAATTTTAGAATCACTGGTTAGTTTCTAACTTACAAATTTGGAAAATGAGGCTTAGTCACATTAAGGGAAATTTATATGCTCAAAAAATCTGGCTCATAAGGGATAAGAATTAACCTCAGTTGACTTATTCATACAATTCCCACTAAACTATTAGACAATGAACATAATAGTATGAAAGAGAAAGGGAATATCTGAGCACAATTAAAACTTATTTATTCTTCCAATTTTTAGTATTAGGTAACTTTTCTTTCCCTCAGAAATGAATTGTGAACCTTAGATTTATATTTATTCAAATACCAAACCACATTCTCATATTTCAGTTTTATTTTTTAAGTAATTAATTTTTTGAGACAGATTTTTTTCTGTAGCTCTGGCTGTTTGGAATTCACTATGTAGACCAGGTTAACCTTAAACTTCTGCTTCTTCTCTGAAGTCCTGGGGTTAATGTACACCACTATAACTATCAGTTTTTAAATTGAATTTTTCCCTAATAGTGAAGCACACAAAATTTTTTGTTAGGTGCTAATTGAGATGGCTCAGTGGGTAGTGACACTTCTGCATAGACTTAGTGATCTGAGTTGAATTTCTGGAGTTCACATGAAGGAGAGAACCAACTTATGAAATTGTCCTTAGATATCCTTCACATGTCCACCGTAACACATATATAATACCTGTTCTTTCTAGCACTTCCTCACTTTTTTTCTCTCAAAATTTTCCAGAAAATCCATTCCAATATTATTTATTATGCAAGACTGATTGGATATGTAGACAGTTGGAATGTTTATCTGAAAGTACTACGTAAATTAAGTAATTAATTTTTTGAGACAGATTTTTTCTGTATCTCCAAATAAGATAAAGTTTTCAATTAATTGAAAGTTCATATTTCCACTAGAATTTTCAAATGCATATGGTGATATTTATAACATACCTTGTTGTTTTCAAATCTAGCACATTTCCTTCATGTTTCCTGAGATCCCACACATTACTTTAAAAATATTGTGTTTGATTTGATTTCAGTATCTCATAAAATTAGTGACATTGATCTAAATTCACAGTTATAGGTGCATACATGTTTATCAAAGAAGTATGTGAAGTATATCATTAGCACATACAGGCATTGTATTTGCCTTTGTGCTAATATCCAAGATTCATATTTAAAGAAACATACGATACAATTCAGAATATTCTCAGTATTTTGAAATTATGTCATAAAAGATTGGAAAGCTCTTATATACACATTCATCAAGAAATAATATTAGTTATATGTTGAAAGGTTTCTTGAAAGAAAAGTTTTTAAAGTCAGTGAACAACAGCTAACCAATATTGTTTGCTAGCAGAGAGAGCAATTTATTTACTAGAAAATGTTGAAGACTTTGTACAAACAAAATTTTCCAGAAAATCCATTCCAATATTATTTATTATGCAAGGCTGATTGGATATGTAGACAGTTGGAATGTTTATCTGAAAGTACTACGTAAATTAAGTAATTAATTTTTTGAGACAGATTTTTTCTGTAGCTCTGGCTGTTTGGAATTCACTATGTAGACCAGGTTAACCTTAAACTTCTGCTTCTTCTCTGAAGTCCTGGGGTTAATGTACACCACTATAACTATCAGTTTTTAAATTGAATTTTTCCCTAATAGTGAAGCATACAAAATTTTTTGTTAGGTGCTAATTGAGATGGCTCAGTGGGTAGTGACACTTATGCATAGACCTAGTGATCTGAGTGTCATACCTACCTTTATTTCTTAGTTTGACAGATGATTGTGAAGTTACACATGATTTGAGGGAAAGAAACCTTGTTAAGACAATATACTTCAAAAGAGTGACATTATAGTATTTAACATTTGTTACTTAACAATTCACTCAAGAATTTATTAGCTTAGAGCAAAAGTTATTATCTCACAGTTCATTTTGAAGGAATTCATTTGCATTTTAGGTAATCTTCTGGCTCAGAGTATTTTGCAAGTCTGCTATCAGGGTATGTCCTAGGTCAATGAGTTTTGTTGGATAGGATATCATTTCCAGTTGGCCCTATTCACTTACTCATAGGCTGTTGGGCTGAGGCTTCTTTTTTTAAACCTGGATGGGAGTTGAAATTTGGCTTTAGTTTCTAACCATATGGGTTCTTCAGTATTGTAGCACACAAGGCAGCCAGCTGCCTTCAGATAGGAAGAAGAGCAAGATGTAATGCAAGAGGAAGTTCTGAACTTCTGTAATATGCTAAGACATGGTAGCTCATCATTATTCCTTCAAACAGTCTCTTGATCCAGATCACTCAGGAATGCTTTGTGCAGGAAGTTAATGAGAATGTTGGTTATCATTGGGATATATATATATATATATATATATATATATATATATACACACACATATATCTTCAAATCATTCAGTGACATTGTCAAGCCGGCATGACAATTTTCCTCTTTAATAAATAATAGATTTTTACATAGGGGCCTGTACGGATGGCCAAATGGTTGAAGTACTTGACACATGAACAAAAGGACTAGAGTTCACATTCCCAGATCTTACGTAAAATGCCAGGTGAGTATTGTGCTTGTTTGTAATACTGCAACCTTCAGATACAAACAAGAAAAAGATGTAGTGTATTGCAAGATGGAAGTTCTAAACTTTTGTAGCATATGCTAAGACATGATAATTCATCGTTATTCCCTCATAGCAGAGTCTCTTGATTCATATCACTCAGGAATTTCAGTATCTTGAAATCCCCATAGCAAGTTAGCTAGCCAGACTAGTTATATCTATGAACTTTGGATTTGATAAAAGACCCTGTCTCAAAAAGAGTAATGTAGAAGATTATCCCTGATGTAAACTTGGGCCTATACACATACTTGGTTCACATATGCACCTACACATACATGTGCGCCAACATACACACGAGCATGTACACATGTATATATACTTCCCCCATACATACACATGAAAATGGAAAAAAGTAGCAAACTGTAAATATCAGTTGAAAAAATATGAACTTGCGTTAGGGAAGGATGCTATATATGGCATTGTATGGATTTTATCACATGGATTCATATATATTATAATTATATATGTGTACATATATTACAGAATATGTATTCATAAGGGACAGACATATACAATTACTCTGAGAGATACACTGTAGAGTTCTGGTACAGTTAAATTTCTTCTTGTTATGAAAATACAACATAGACAAGTTTGTTTCAGTAAGGACTATTCGTTTTTAATCTGGATTCCTTGTTTGTGTGTCTTTGCCTTTCTTTTTGGATGCTGCTATTTCTTATATAAGGACTGTATTCTTTGAGCAAGAAATTGCGAGTTTCCACTAATGCAATTGTTCAAAGGTCACTCTAAGTACAGTCTTTATAAATTGATTTCTGCAGAGTCGGCTTCCTTGCTCCAATATGCTGTGCAAAATGGTTGTTGCCTGCATTCATTGTTAACCTCAGGAATGACTTTTGTCTGTTTTCTTAGCCCTGCAGCTCTTTCTCTTGCTTGAGAAAGCTGTATCCTTATTGCCATCTTATTTCTTTCTCTGGTGCTGAGGTTAAGGAGATGTTTTTACATTCTATTCCCTTTGGCAAGATGAGTCACTTTTGGTTTGAACTGTCACCCTGCTGTGTTTTCAGTATCATGACACCGGAAGAATCTTAGAGTAACCTTCTTTATAGCATTGGACAGTCACTATTTTTATATGCTTCATCATGACAACAGTAAGATAATAGAAACAGTCACTGCCTGATTCTTTTGACAAAAATGACTAGATTATATTTGTGAACATAAGTGCTTCATTTATCATACCTACCTTTATTTCTTAGTTTGACAGATGATTGTGAAGTTACACATGAAAAGCATGAATTATTTTCATACGGGAAAAAAATCTAATATTGTGAATTGCTTTTTTGTTGATACAGATTTTCCTCTCTTATTAGTAATCTTGAACTCCAATAACTTGGCCTTAGTATAATAAATAAACAAATATACACAATTTTAAGTTATTGCTGACTTTTTATTTATTTAATTTTATAAAAAAGTTATATATACAATGAGAAACTTATACTTTTATTCCAAAAGGAGAAGAGAAATAAATGGCAACAGTGGTTTTTTTATTTTTGGTTGAACTGTGTGTTTCTCAAATACAAGTAAATGTCTTACATATCAGTTCCAGTTTAATGCAATAAAATATTTGAATTAGGTTCTAGCATATTAAAGACTTGTGTTTTCATTGAGAGAGCCACATAAAATATGCAGATTGTGTGAATTTCGGTATATGATGTTTTCAGCAGCATACAAATCATAAAATGTAATTTCCTCCTTTTAGTGTCAAGTTCATGATGCTAAATGGTTTAGAAAATTATATTAGGTAATTTTCTCTAGTGCATTTGATGTAAATTGCACTAATATTGTGAAGTGCTTTTGTTTGGCACATTTTAAGTTGGATGAATTAAAATTTCCAAGGACAGAACTAGATAAAGATGATTATAATTAGAAAGATAGGCTATTCTTCTCTAGCAACATTAAATGTGGTTAGTTCCACACATCATTCATGTAAACCTTAGTAACTTCACTACGCACTGTAATGACCACTTTCTTGCTTTTTTGTTAGTAAGTGAAGAGTTTAATATTTATGCAATAATTTCTCTTTATTTATATATGTATGACAATAGTTCATATATTAGTTACTACCAGTGTTTTCAATAAAATATTTTTATTACTTAAAGTAACTATTTCAGAGCAATTGATAATGACTCCATCCCTTTATGGAGTTTTTAAACATCGTACAGGGAATAAGATTAGTTTGTTTTATAATGCTAAGGGAAAGAGTAGGATTTTGTCTAAAAATTTATAGAATAATACAGAATTTTAGTAAATGATAAATATGTGTAGCCAAGCATTGTGATACAGACAAAAATAAATGACTAAACCAGATTTAGTCTTTGTTACTTACATTGGCAAGGGTAAAACTTCTATTCTATACACCTATTTCTGAACAATCTATTTTGTCTTACTTTTTTTCAGGGATCTACACAGGGAAGACCTAGTATACGTTGAATGTTTAGCATAAAATGAGCATTCACTAAGTACTGATTTTTTTGTAAATTATTCTATGGAATTGTTATTTCATCTATTCTTAGGACAATACAACCATAAATATTGTTGTTATCTTTTAGGTACAAAACTAACATTAAATTATTAAAGGTGATAATGAATTACCTTCCCATTCATCAGTTTTCATTTCTCCAATGCATTTACAATGAAGCAAACTTCTCAATGGTCATAGCATTAGGGGGAATTTCATTCCCTTAGGAAAACTGAGTTTCAGAAGAATCTTAGTATTCTCAATAGCACATTGTCTAGCTCAGGTGAGGAAAATAATTATCCTCTTTTCTTTATGAGTTTGTGAATGGATTTCCTGTAACTAAAGAAGAGATAGCAAGAGAAAAACTGGGAGTTTAAGAATATGTGTATTCCCTATATATACTCATGGAAATTGTCCAGAGAAATTAGTGAGTCTCTAAAATAGGTCTTGAAGAGCTATTCTTTTTTAAAGTTATTTTATTTTTCAAGCATATTGATTACTGATCCTGGCTTTCCTCTATTCTCCCTCCCACCCATCCCTCTTCCCCTCTCTTAAAGAGTTATTCTTGATTTCAGATTTCTTTTCATATTTATCTCAAAAAAGAAAGAAGAGTATGAACTTAGGACCAGATGTGCAGAAAAACAAAGAAATGTGTTTTCAAAATTTAAAGAATGCTTTCTCCATTGATTTAGCATCTAGTGATTTGATCATATTTTCTTTTTTACACATACATGTATATATAATATATTATATATATATATATATAGAGAGAGAGAGAGACAGAGAGATATCCTTTATAGATAACTATTTTTCTTATCAAAGGTTAACTTTTTAGAGCTTCCTTGCATTTGTACTTCCTTAAAAATAGTACACTCAAAGTATCCCATTAAAGGGAACCATTCAGGTTGACATAGTCATATTTTTGATGTAATATTCTGAACCCTATCAGTAACCACTGTTTCTGAATGACATGGGTTGGGATGTGACATTTTGCTTCCAAATCTATGGAAAGACCATGTTACAGCAGAGAAAATAGGCCTCCATCAAGGACTGCAAGTAAGTAATGAGACATCTGGTTAAGTTCACAGACTTTCATTCCTGATCATTTACAACTGAGGGGGTATGATCTTACCAGAAGGGGAGGGCATATAGTCTGGCAGATAAAAAGTAACCATTTCGCAAATGGATGATTGACCCCTCCCTCACCGCAGTTTCCTACTTTTATTACATCTACCTTTGAATATACTCTTATAACAAGACTCTAGTTTAATAGGTTTTTATCTCTGGCCAGGGGTTTTCATCCAATACCCATCAGGATGGAGTGAGGGACATTGCAGGAGCAGCAAAACTGAAAAAGAAAATCAACAAACCATAATCCAGAACTTCAGAGACTCTATATCAATCACCTAGAACTAGGCCAGCCTAATCTCTCTCCATCCTGAAGCTAAGGGAAATTCGCGGAAGAGGGGGCTGTAAGATTGTAAGAGCACAAGGATGGGAGGAGCAATGATATGCAAGATACTCCACACAAGTTAGAGCCGAAGCAATCATGATTGGACTTTGCATGCCCTGCGCAATGTCCAACACACTATTGACCTCACGAAGTCTAGCATTTGCTAAAGGCACTAGGATCCTGGGAGGCAAGGGATTGACAGCCATGGTAGTGTTCCTATGCTTAAGGGGAACACAGGAAAGGGTTCAGGGAAATGCCACTAGGTCGTTGTATGTCATCGGAGAGGAGGGCCCAGAGGAGAGTCTGACATGCACATTAAAGGATTCTCTGGGGATTCGGGGGTTGGGGGGAGGCACTGGGGAATGGAGAGGGAGGGATGAGGAGAGGGAGAGCAGGGGAGTCGGGGGAAGGAGGGGAGGAGGGAGGGAACTGGTGTACCTATTAAGTTTGTATGAGTGGAAATAATAAAAAAAATGTTAAAAAAAGAAAGTGACACAAACATCAATAAATAGAAAGTCTGAGAGTAATTTGATTGAAATATATATCTAGTTATAGTATAGTGATAACTATACTATGGTATAGTTTACAAGATTCTCTTTTTGTACCTTATCTAGTAGGATACATAACTTTCTATCTGATTATTATCCATTCTGCAATTTCTCTTTTCACTAATATGCTGACAGTTACAGTGAGACAGATTATTGCTCTAGATTTAAGAATAGCAAAATGAGGGCAATGTCAGCACGGGAGACTAATGAGCTCTGATCACATTCTCCCTGCAAACAAAATGGTTGGACAATAATCTTTCGATAAACACTTTTGTGGGAAATGAGCATAAAAGCTCCTGCACTTCTGAAGAACATTTTGATTGTCAGTATCAAATATCAACTTGACACAATCAAGAATCAAGTGAAAGATTATTTTGATTACATGAATTTGCATGGGAAGACCCACCTTAAGAATAGGTGTACAAATTCCCTAGACAGGTGGTATGCGGCAATATAAAGACGGAGCAACTAAGCAGGAAAGCAGTCGTGTGTCTCTGTACTTTCTGTGGATGTCATGTGATGTTACCTCAAAATTTTGCCACTTTAACTTCCCCACAATTATTGACTTGTGTTTCTAAGCCAGTTAAACATTATCTCCCCTAATATTTCTTGGGTTGAATGTTGTGATGCATAACATTTAATGAAACAAAAAATATAGAGTCAGACCCAGCATAGCTTTTCAGTGTTTTTTGGACTTTCCCCCCCATAATTCCCATGTGTTCAATATGACACTCAGATTCTCTGATCCTGCAAAGAAAGGCAGGATTTGATTGTAAATCTGTATCTTTTTTCTTTTTTTTTTCTTAAAGGGGCATCCTAAATGACTGGTTTTTGTTTTGTCAATTTTGATTCTCTGCTGAGATTGTCATGGTCTAGCTGACTGGACAAGAAGCTGTGAAAATTTGTGACAGGTTGACACAGGGCTCTCAGCTCAGTTTCCCTCTGAAAAAGTAGCCAAAATTATCTGTATTTCTAAAATTTCAACTTCTCCTGCACTGCCTAAAGAATATACAAATAAAACTAAAGCAATCAGAATTAGTCGTTTATTTTAAACATTTTAACAGAAATGAAGATAATGGTGACTTGGACTTGTTTTGAAAATACTGTTAAGTAGAAGAGGTCAAAGAGTTTTGGCACACCACAAGAGAGGAACTCACACACATAATTCATCATGGTTGCCAGATATTTCTGAGTAAGAGTTTGACTAAGATGAAATGGATCTGGTCAAAACAGGTAAAGGGAGTTTCCAAGCATAATTCCAAGCATAATGCAGATCTCATGTTGTCAAATAAGTCTGAACCCAGTTGCTGAATACCCAGTCCAGTGTTCTCTCCTGTGTAGCCAGAATCCTTCCTTAGTAAAACATGATTAATGATCATTTTTAAATTAAGAGGTAACCTAGAAAAGATGGCTATAAATGAAAGTGGGCCTGGAAAGCATTGATAATTGTCATAGATTTAAAACAAAAATAACATAAATTGTTTGAGCAGATTTTATATTAGTTTCACATTAACACACCCCATAAGTATTTGATGATAATTAAAGAGAAACAGCATTTTGTACATGTGTAATGGTGTGGTGATTCTATTCTCAGTATTTGTAGCAATGTGTTTTTTAAAAAAGAAGAATAGAGAGCTGCAAAATACCAATATAGGATAAAGTAGAAAAGAAATTAAAACAAGTTGCACTTTCTGTGATGATAAGAAATGATTCCAACAAACCGTCTCATTTAAAATTTAGTCTCTTATCTCACAGATCTTTGTTGTTAACATTCATGTCATACAGAAATAGAAGGTAAGGCAATAACTGCTTCCACAACAGAGAAAATTAGAAAATTTGAAGCTATCAGCTTTAAAACAGAACTAGATTATTCAGGAGCACAGCTCCACTGAAGAGTCTTGCAACAGTGCTTATGATTGGTTTGGTTTGACTGGCTTTAGAACACAACTCATTCCATGGTATCTTTGTTAAGATTCCAGGTCTCCAGATCATTAGTGTCAGAGAATAATTGACACTGAACTAAAACTATCATGGAAAATTCCTCCATGCATGCTTTGGGGAACTTGAAGCAAATGTTTTTATATTTGGTATACAGTATTATTCATGTCTTTCTTATATAGTCCTTTGGATTTTTCCTCTTTACTAATCTGAAAAGTTTAATATTTTAATTGTATGGTCTTTAAGCCAAATTCTAAAAATTGTATTTCTATGTCAATAAAGGTGTCTACAGATACCTTTAATACTTCCTCTAGCCTGTAATTGTTTGTTTAATAGGCTTACTGCTTATGAAAATAATTCAAATCCACATTATTTTTCTTTTTTATTATGTTTATTTATTTTTCCCAATCATACAAACTTAATAGGTACCCAGTCCCCTCCCTCCATCCACCTCTCCCCAATCCCACTTGCACCCTCCGCCCACTTTTCTCCTTCCTTTCACTCCCCTCCCTCCTTTTCTCCCAGTGCCCCCCTCTTCCCCCTCTCCCTTCCTGGAGCATCCTTTAGTGTGAATGTCAAACTTTCCTCTGAGCCTTCCACTCTAGTGAGGTGTAAGGATTCAATGGCATTGCCTAGAGCCCTTTCTTGTGCTCCCCTTTAGTATGGGAACACTATTATGACTGTTAATCCCTCGCCTCTAAGGAATCTACTGCCTGCGATCCATGCTAGACTTTGAGGGGTTGTTGACATGTCAGTCATTGTGCAAGTCATGCAAAGTCCAATTATGGCTAATGTGGCCCTAACTTGTATGGAATATCTTGCATATCGTTGTTCCTCCCCATCTTTAGGCTCTTAAAATCTTACTGCCCCCTCTTCTACAAGTTTCCCTAGCTTTAGGATGGGGAGAGATTTGGCTGGTCTGGTTCCATGTGATTAATTAGGGTCTCTGATGTTTTGAATTATGGTTTGTTGTTGTTTTCAGTTTTACTGCTCCTGCACTGCCATTGGCTCCATCCTGATTGGTATTGGAGGTCACCTCCTAACCAGAGATAAAAGGCCATTTAAATGGAGTCTTACTATAAGAGTAGATTCAAACATAGATGGAATAGGAGTAGGAGACCACAATGAGGGTGGGGGGTCAGTCTCCCATTTGCAGGATGGTTACCATCTCTATATCCTCCCTGACTGGTGAGATCAAACCCTCAGCCAGCAAGGAAAGTGAGTGAGCTTAACCAGATGTCTCACTACTTACTTGCAATATTTGATGGTGACCTATTTTCTCTACTATAGCATGATCTCCTCTCTCCTTATTTCTGGGAGGGCCCTCCTTTCACTTCCCTTCTGTTTATAATCTTTGCAATTACTGTAGGTATTACAGAGATTTATCTTTGAATATGTCATTAAGAGGGTTTGGTACTAGGATCCACCTATTAGGGAGTACATACGAGACAATTTTATGTGTCTGGGATACTTCACTCAATATAATCTTTTCTAGTTCCCTCCATTTCCCAGCAAATTTCATTAATTTGTCATTTTTGATGGCTGAGTAGTATTCCATTGTATAAATGTACCATATTTTCCTTATCAACTCGTCAACTATTGGGCACTTAGGTTGATTCCATGACTCTGCTATCGTAAAGAGTGCTGCTATGAACATGGTTGTGCTTGTGTCATTGAGGTGAATTTTTGCTTTATGAAGGATTATTCGTGGAAGTGGAATAGTAGTGTCATATGGGATTTCAATCTTCAACTTTTTAAAAAATCACCAGACTGATAGCTAGAATGGCTGTATAAGCAAGCAATGTAGGAGAGCTCCCTTGTCTCCACTTCCTCTCTAGCATTTGGTGTTGTTTGTACTGTGGATATTCACCATCCTAATTGGGGTGAGATGATATTTCAGAGAAGTTTTGATTTGCATTTCCCTGATGGCTAAGGATGTGGAGCATTTTTAAGATATTTCTTAGACATTTCAATTTCATCCCTGGAAAAGTTTCTTTTGAGTTTTTTAATTGGGCCCATTTTTTAATTGGGCCATTTATCTCCTTGGTGTTTAGTTTTCTAAGTTATTTGTACACTCAGCATAATAGAGCTCTATCAGATATGAGGTTGGTGAAGTTTTTCTCCCATTCTGCGGGTTGCCTTTTTGCTCAGTTCACAATCTCTTTATCTGAACGCACGTTCTTTAATTTCATAAGATCCCACTTGTTGAGTGTTGATTCTAGTGTCGGTGCTATTGGATTTCTGTTTAAGAATTGTTGGTCTAGCCCAATCAGCTCGGGGGAGTTCCTTATCCTTTTATCTAGGATTTATATAGTCTCCAGCCTAATATTGAGGTCCTTGATCCATTTGTAATTAATTTTGTGCATGGTGATAAGTATGTGTCCAGTTTTAATCTTCTGCATGTGGATATCCAGTTTTGCCTGCACCATTTGTTGACGATGCTCTTCTTTTTCCATTGAATTTTTTGGGCCTCTTTGTCAATGATCAAATGGCTGAAATTATACCATCCTATATCTGGGTCTTCAACCCTTATTCATTGATCTATGTGCCTATTTTGGAGTCAATACCAGGCTGTTTTTATTACTATGGATTTGTAGTATAGATTAAGGTTTGGTATGGTGATACTTCCAGCAGTGTTTTTTTTACTCAGGATTGTTTTTGTTATCCTGCATCTTTTGTGCTTCATATGAATTTTGAGATTTGTTTGTTCAATTTCTTCAAAGAATTGCTTGGGAATTTTGATTGGTATAGCATTGAATCTATATATTGCTTTTGGTAGAATGGTCATTTTTTATGGTGTTAATTCTGCCATTCTGGAGAATGGGAGATCTTTCCACCTTTTGGTGAATTCTATAATTTCTTCAGGGTTTTAAAGATTTCATTGTAAAGGTCTCTGACTTCCTTGGTTGGGTTTATGCCAAGGTTTTTCATAATTCAAAACTTCCTGACTTAGTTTAGCTAAGTTATGCTTACTTAGGAGTCCATCCATTTCTTTTGCGTTAACAAATTTCACAGAGTGTAAGTTTTTGAAATATGACCTTATAAATTCTCTGAATTTTTTGGGAACCAGAAGTGATAATTCCATTTTCATTCTTAATTTTGTTAATTTGGGTTTTCTCTCTTATTTTTGGTTAATTTAGCTCGAGGTGTATCAATGTTACTGATTTTTTTCAAAGAACCAGCTTTTTGACTGGTTGATGTTTTTTGTATTATTTTCCTAATCTTAATTTCAGATATTTCTCCCCTGATTTTGCTAATCTTCTCTCTTCTGTTGCTTTTGGGATTGGATTGCTCTTGTGTGTCTAAAGTTTTAAGCTGCATTGTTATTTTTTTTTATTATTCAATTGTGCGTGCATGTGTGCGTGTGTTCGTGTGTGCGTGCATGCGTGTGTGTGTGTGTGTGTGTGTGTGTGTGTGTAGAACCACGGCGAATTTGGGAACCACCATGGACCACCTCCACCTCCTTCTTGTTTACATTGCCCTGGAATTTACAGGGTGCGCCTTATCAGGACCAGAAATGCAGGTCTATAGATGGGGTCTAGGATCTGAACTCAGGATCTTTCACCTGCAAGGCACAGGCTTAACCCCTGAACTACCTTTCCAGACCCAGCTGCACTGTTATTTATTTGTGACATTTCTATTTTTTGATATCAACATTAAGGGCTATATACTTATCTCTTAGGATGGTTTTCAGTGTGTCCCATAGATTTTGATATGTTGCATTTTCATTATTGTTCTCTTGTAGGAAATATTGAATTTCTTTTATGATTTCTTCCTAAACCCAATTCTCAGTTAACTTCATAGTGTTTAGTTTCCAGGAGTTAGTGTCTTTTCTGCTGTTTGTTGTTGTGTTGCGGATGTCAAGCTTTAGACCATGGTGTTCTGATAGGATACAGGCTAGAATTTCAGCTTTCTTGCATATGTGAGGATTCGTTTTGTGGTCCAATATGTGGTCTATTTTGGAAAAAGTTCTGTGTGCTGCTGAAAGTTCGATAGAGATCTTAAGATCCATTTCTGTAAGGGTTTGATTAAGTTCCAATGTGTCACTGTTAAGTTTTTGACCTGTTGATCTATCCCATGTTGAGAGGGCAATATTGAAATCCCCAAGAATTATCGTTTTGGTGTTGATTTCTTGCTTGAGACGCTGTGGTGTTTGCTTAATGAATGTGAAGGAGCCCATATTAGGTGCAGTTATGTTCAGTATTGTGAAGTCTTTCTGGTGAGTTGTGCCTGTGACTAAAATGTAGTATCCTTCTGTGTCTCTTGTGATTTTTTTTGGTTCAAAGTCCACTTTGTCTGATAGCATTATGGCTACCCCTGCCTGTTTCCTGGTTCCATTAGCTTGCAGAAGTTTGGACCAGCCTTTTACTTTTAGAATGTGCTTATCTTTTATGGTGAGATGCGTTTCCTAGAGGCAGCAGATGGATGGGTTGTAATTTCTAACCCAAGTTTGTAGTCTGTGTCTTTTGATTGGTGAGTTAATTCCATTGACATTTAGTGTTATAATGGAGAAATTACTTTTAATTCCTAACACTTTTTTAGTGCTTTAATAAGTGTATTATTTGGCTTTTAGGTTTTGGTATTATTACACTTCCCTTCTGTCCTCTTGGATATGCTTGTTCTTTTCTTCAAGCTTCACTAGTCTTTCCTAGCATTTTTTGAAGGCCTGGTTTGGTAGACATGTAAGCTTTCAAGTTGTCTTTGTGCTGGGAGATTTCTCTTTTACCCTTGATCATGACTGATAGTTTTGCCAGGTATATCAGCCTGAGTTTACAGTTTTGCTCATTCAATACTTGAAGTATGTCTTCAAGCAGTTCTTGCTTTTACTGTTTCCATTGAAAAATTATTTGTTATTTTAGTAGATTTGCCTTTAAAAGTGACTTGTTTTTTTCCCCCTTGAAACTCTCAGCACATTTTCTTTGTCTTGTATGTGAACTGTTTTTATTTTGGTCGTATCTGTTTGGGGTGCGAAATGCCTCTTGTATTTGAATGGGCCTCTCTTTCTTTAGATGAGGAAATTTTTCTTTTATGAAAATTTGAAAAAATACCTTAGGTGTGGTATTTTGTGCTTCTTGTTCTTGTATTTCATGAATGTGCATGTTAGACTTCTTCAAGGTGTCCCATAACATTTGAATACTCTTTTCAAGTATCTTTTTGCCTTTAAAAACCTCTTCCATTGAGCTGGTTAGTTCTTCCACTTTTTCTTCAAGATCTGATATTCTATTTTGTGCTTCATTAGTTCTTCTGATAAGACTCTCTGTTGAAACAAAACATAATTCAGAATGTCAGAAATCTTACATTCATCACCTGCAATCAGATCAGCCAAATCTCTCTCCTAAGCTCAGGGAAACTTGTGGAAGAGGGGATGGTAAGATTGTAAGAACTTAAAGATGGGGAGGAGCAACGATATGCAAGATACTCCACAGAAGTTAGGGCTACAGTAGCCATAATCGGGCTTTGTATGACCTGCACAATGACTGACATGTCCATGACCCCCCAAAAGTCTAGCATGCATCACAGGCACTATGATCTTCAGAGGCGAGGGATTAACAGTCATAATAGTGTTCCCATACTAAAGAGGAGCACAAGAAAGGGCTCTGTGCAATGCCACTGAAGGATGCTCCAAGGAATGGGAGAGGGGGAAGGGCTGGGGCACTGGGAGAAAAGGAGGGAGGAGGTGAAAGTAAGGGGAAAATGATGGAAGTGTGCAAGTGGGACTGGAGAGGGGTGAAGGGAAGGAGGGCACTGGGGTTCCTTTTAACCTTGTATGATTGAGAAAAAAAATAAATATAAAAAAAGAAAAATCCCTTGTTCCCTTTAAAAAGAAACACTCTGTTGAGTTCTCAGTTGAATATAACTTGTCCTTTAGTTCAATTTTAAACTCTGCCTGAGATTGTTTTAACTGCTGTATGCGTATTTTTGTTTCTTTAACTGTCTTCTCATCTCCAAGTGTCTGTTGTGTTCCTGTTCAAAGTGGTTGATGTGGTGATTTAACTTCTTGATTTCCTCTTTCATAGTATTGATCATGGTAACAATCAGGCTTTGAAAATCATTATCTTGGGTATTTCTTTCTTGGCTAATTTCTGTAAGTTTGTTCTGGTTGGAATCTATTATTATGGGGTTAATTCTTTCAGTGGGAGATTTGTTGTCTTGGTTTTTGTTTCTCATGTATTTGCGCTGTGACCTGGGCATTTTTGTTTTATCTCTTGAGACCTTCTTTCAGTTTCTGTGTTTTTGACTGAACTGAATTAGACAGTATTACAGCACTTGAGCAATTATTACTAGTGTTTGCCTTGCAGTTGGTATGCTTGTCTGGTATTGGTGTTATTTCTTAGATGAGGCTGTTAGACTGTTAGTACATCAATGTAGTCAGTTTTATTAGGGAGTGAAGATTTGTATGGTAGTACACTTTTTTGGTTTACTACCTTGGTGAATGGTATAGTCTCTGAAGTTGTATGTTTTGGAGTGGTAATATAGAAAAGTTATACTACAGTGACTAATAATTGAAAGGGACAAATGGTAAAAAGGCTTTACTTATCTTTGAGCTAGATGTGAAGAGTTTCTCCCATGTGACGGGATAATTTTAGAGGACTTCAAATGTATGGCTTTTGTTCCCTAGAGCTTTGCTTGGGTTTCCTTTGGACTCTGCTGAATTCTGAGGACAGGGGGTCCTCCCTGGTCTTGGCTGGAGGCAAAAAGGGTCATGTGTCTAAGTGGTCATACAGATCACCTGGGACCTGGGGCATGGCCCAGGAGCCTTCTCCAGCACCAGAGTAGACTGGCTGCGGCTTCAGCTGGCTGGTGGGACAGGCAGTGACCTGAGGCCTAAAGCGTTGTCTAAGGGCCTTACCTGAGGAGCAGGGGGTCCTCCCTTGTCTGGGTCTGGGGTAAAAGGGCCAAAGACACATTTTGATACTTAACTTTTTCCTTTGATGTGATATCTAGTCACCAAAAGGAATTACTTTGCAATCAGTTTCAGAAGTAGCCAAAATATGGCAAGGATGAGACAGAAGGAAGTTGCAGTTAGCCGAGAAAGTGATTCACTAGTCTTGTAACACTCTAGCCCATCATGGTTATAACTGCTTATATAGTTGTTCAGCACAGGACATCTAGTTTCCATGCCCATCCCATGTAAGGACTATGCTACTTTCCAAGTGCTTGCTTCTTTTTTTTTTTTTAATTATTTCTTATCATATAAGCTCAATAGATACACCTGTTCTCTCCTGCCCTCCTCCCCTCCCCAATTGTCTCACTTTGCACTCTCCCCCTTCCTGAAAATATTCTTTAGATCTTCAGTCTAACGCCCTCCCAACTGAGCTGTTTTGGCTCCGCCGTGAAAATATTCTTATTTCCTGAATAGTTCCACTTTTCCAGACCTGCCTCTCCCAAAACAGTTACTTTGGAATGGGAAATGCATTTCTAATCATAAAGATACTCAAACTGGAATAAAATATAAAAATATCCAAGTTCATAGAAATTTTATGATAACGGTAGAGGCAACTCTTAAGTTGCTTGATTTCACTGATTGGCATGTATTATTTTACATTACATGAAGGACAGATGATGCATTGTATTTTGTGGTATATTTGAGTGCATGGCTTGAAAGCTGGAGAATAATTCATCATTTGCATTCAATTCTTTAAAGGAATGTGGAAGTATAAATATTACTAAGGCCATTTGCTTTTTTGCCTAAGAAGATAAATTTTAGTTATCCAAGCCCTTACACCACACATATATTTAATAAATAATATAAAATAAATTTCACAAGTGGAAACAATTTGGTAGCAGCTGTGAATGTTTTTATATACATTTTTTAATAATTACTGCTCATACAAACTTAATAGGTAGACCAGTTCCCTCCTTCCCTCCTCCTCCCCCTGAGCCCCCTGCTACTCCTTCCCCTCACTCCCCATCCCCCAGTGTCTCCCCCCCAATTCCCAGAGACTCCTTTATTGTGTATGCCTAACTCTCCTCTGGGTCCTCCTCTCTGATGACGTACAAGGACCCAGTGGCATTTCCCTGAACGCTTTCTCGTGTTCTCCTTAAGCATAGGAACACTACTGTGGCTGTCACCCCCTTGCCTTCAAGGATCTTGGTGCCTTTACCAGATGCTAGACTTTGTGAGGTCAATAGTGTGTTGGACATTGCACAGGGAATGCAAAGTCCTATTATGATTGCTTTGGCCCTAACTAGTGTGGAGAATCTTGCAAATCATTGCTCCTCCCATCCTTTTGCTCTTACAGTCTTACCGCCCCCTCTTCTGCAAATGTCCCTGAGCTTCAGGATGGGGAGAAATTAGGCTGGCTTAGTTCTATGTGGTTGATATAGAGTCTCTGAAGTTCTATACAACAAGCCCACAGCAAGGATTATGCTCAATGGGGAACAATTGGAAGCATTCCCACTTCAATCAGGAACTAGACAAGGCTATCCACTCTCACCACTTCTATTCAATATTGTAGTTGACGTCTTAGCTGAAGCCATAAGACAAGAAAGGGACATAAGAGGGATTTAAATAGGCAAGAAAGAAGTCAAGCTATCCCTATTTGCAGATGACATGATCTTATACCTGAGGGATCCCAAAAACTCCACCAGGAAGCTTCTGGAACTAATTGAGAAGTTCAGCAGGGTGGCAGGATACATAATAAATGTGCAAAAATCAGAGGCCTTCCTATATGCCCAGAATGAAAGAAGTGAAAAAGCCTTGAGAGAAACCCATTTACTATAGCCCCTAAAAAAATGAAATACCTTGGTATAAACCTAACCAAGGAGGTAAAAGACCCTTACAATGAAAACTTCAAAACCATCAAGAAAGAAATAGCAGAAGACACCAGAAGGTGGAAAGACCTCCCATGTTCCTGCATTGGCAGAATCAACATTGTAAAAATGACCATCCTACCAAAGGCAATATACAAATTCAATGCTATACCAATTAAAATCCCAAAGCAATTCTTTAAAGAAGTTGACCAAACAATCTCAAAGTTCATATGGAGGCACAAAAGACCCAGGATAGCAAAGACAATCCTGAGTAACAAAAACAATGCTGGAGGTATTACCATACCGAACCTTAGTCTATATTAGAAATCCGTAGTTATAAAAACAGCCTGGTACTGGCTCCAAAATAGACACACAGATCAATGGATAAGGGTTGAAGACCCAGATATAAGCCCACAAAAATACAGCCATTTGATCTTTGACAAAGGGGCCCAAAGAGTCCAATGGAAAAAGAACAGCATCTCCAACAAATGGTGCTGGCAAAACTGGATCTCCACATGCAGAAGATTAAAGCTGGACCCGTACTTGTCACCATGTACAAGACTTAATTCCAAATGGATCAAGGACCTTGATATCAGGCCAGAGACTATAAAAACCATCGTTGAAAGGATAGGGAACTCCCTCGAGCTGATTGGGCTAGGCCAACATTTCCTAAACAGACATCCCATGGCACAGTCACTGCTACCAACTCTGAACAGTTGGGACCTTGTGAAATTAAAGAGCTTCTGTTCAGATAAAGAGATTGTAACACGAGCTCAAAGACAACCCAGAAAATGGGAGAAAATCTTCACTAACCACACATCTGATAGAGCTCTGCTGTCCAGAGTGCACAAAGAACTTAGAAAACTAAACACCAAGGAAACCAATGGCCCAATTAAAAAATGGGCCCTGGAACTTAAAAGAAACTTTACCAGGGATGAAATTAAAATGTCTAACAAGTATCTTAAGAAATGCTCCACTTCCTTAGCCATCAGGGAAATGCAAATCAAAACTTTCCTGAGATATCATCTCACCCTGGTCAGGATGGCAAAAATCCACAATACAAACAACAACAAATGCTGGAGAGGATGTGGAGAGAGGGGAACTCTCTCTCCTACATTGCTGGTGGGAATGCAGGCTCATACAGCCACTCTGGCAAGCCGTCTGGCGATTCTTAAAGAAATTAAAGATTGAAATGCCATATGACCCTGCTATTCCAGTTTTGGAAATAACCCCCCACACAGCAGAGGTTCACTTCGATAGCACAAGAACAACCATGTTCATAGCAGCACTGTTTACAATACCAAAGTCATGGAATCAACCCAAATGTCCAACAGTTGACAAGTGGATAAGGAAACTGTGGTTCATCTATACAATGGAGTACTACTCAGCCATCAAAAATGATGAATTACTGGAATTTCCTGGAAATGGATGTCATTAGAAACAATTATATTAAGTGAAGTATCCCAAACCCAGAAAATTAAGTGCCGTATGTACTCCCTAATAGGTGGCTCCTAGTACCAAACCCACCCAGCCCACATTGAGACACTCAAAGATAAACCTATGTAATACAGTAATTGCAAGGAGTATGAACAGGAGGGATGGTGTAGGAGGGCCACACCAGACACAAGGAGAGAGAGGACCATGTTATAGCAGAGAAAATAGGCCTCTATCAAGGAATGCAAGTAAGTAATGTGACACCTGGTCAAGTGCTTGCTTCTTTTCTTGTAAATTTAAGTTTTTTCAATAATAGTTTTTGTTTTACAAATAAGAAAATTGAAACAAGACAGATGAACTATATTGGTGCTGTACACAGATTGATAGATTGATAAGGAGCTGAAGTTAAGTTCAAGAAGATTCAGTGAAACCTGGGGGACTCCAAACTCATGTTGTTCAGAAGTGTCTTTTCAGCATCCTGGGAATTCTTTTATTAGAATATACTCAGTTTGCTGAGTTCATACAGAGTCCACACAGGATTAATTATAAACACAAATCAAAGCATATGGGAATGACCCCATTATAGTCAGTAGATAACCAGACTTTCTCAAGGTTGAAAAAAATGCCAGGGTTCCCTGACATGTGCTATGAAGCACACAGGGAAATGCAAGGACTGTTGTCATGCTGTTGCCAGCATTCTGAGAACAGATCGGCATTTCCTGTGTTCTAGTCAGGGATTAAGGAGCCTATGTTCCAGTCAGAGACTAAGGAAGTCTGTTAACTTTCCAAACACAATGCCTTTGTCCTTGAGAGACAAGGCGCGAGACTATTGAAATATTACTAACTCACTAAGGTATGGACTGACCTATATAGCACTGAGGAGAATATAATTAGTTGCTATTTGAATGTTGGCTATCCAGTGTTTCTAATGAATGTTGATTTTTATCTTTTTTATCATTCACTGTATATTCTTGACATAGGTAGTGCTTCCAGGTAACTAAGTACCAAAGTCTTTTTCTGTGTTTTTATTTCAAAAATGTGAATTTAAATTTATCCTCACCAAATTTCACAAGGATTATATCATGTAATCATGTGTTTATGGAAAATTAAAGCTCTATTGTCGTATAATACTGATTAATCATCTTAAGTTTTGATCAAGTCTTAATTTCATTTAGTGAGCACAGTAAGAGGTATTTTAATGTCTGATTGTTAAAGTACTCATAAGTATTGTCTTCGTTTTTGTTTTGTGGCTGTGATAAAATTCTCAGACTAAAGCAACTTAAGGTAGAAATGAGTTTATTTTAGCTGAGAGAGAGACAGGGAGAGAGAAACACAGAGACAAACAGAGTCCAGTATACATAGCAGGTAGGGAAGGGCACCAGGAACATGAGGCCAGCTCTTCTCATGCATTCTTCGGGGTTAGTATTAGAAGGAGCAAGAAATGGACCAGGGTCTAAAATCTTGAGGCCAGTATTCAACTTTTTACTTCCTCCAATAGGTCTGCAAGTCCTAAAGGTTGGATAAATTTCCCAAATAATGCCATAAGCTGGAGACAAAGTGTTCAAGTACCTGAGTTTGTGAGGGAAATTTTACATTCAAAACCAAAAGTAGTTGGTGACAGTTCCATCAATCCCAGGAACTACATTGAATGTTTTATTACATCTATATTTATATATTTCATAATGGTTAAAGACATTAGGAAAACAATTTTGATTATTAATAAGTCTTATTTTATCCAGGTTCATACTTAGAATCTTCTCATTTTGAGAGCATAATTTGCATAATAAAGACTACAGTTGCAAAGCTATTAATAAGAGAGCAGACACTAAAATTTAGGTCTCCCATGGGGATATTCAATAGGGATTGAAATTTATTTTGTTCTAATGCAAGCTGAAGAGATAACAGCAGATGTTGATCAAAAGTGATTTATGAAAGCACATTCTAAGAAGAAATTATACAGGAAAAATGCTCAGAAGTGGCACAGTTCACAGTATTGTTTATAAATTAATCATATTTCATGTAGTTAAAATTTAGCATGATTTTATTTCACAATGGTTTTCTTTACCATTTTTAATCTTAACTTATGTATGCTCTTGGATTTTTATTAATTTTAATGCGAATTTTGTTATTTTTAGAAGTCATAGGGAATATGTCATTCTGTCAGTGAATAGCGTTAACAAAAAAATTCTCAATATTACTGTTGCAACATTTCTTGCAGAAAGGCAAGTAAGCATAAAACAAACATAACATTTTCCTAAACCATTCCAAATGTTAAATTCAGTCATCTTTTCCTCTTTATTCCCCATATGCCACCTGATTTATTTGTAAGACATGTATTCTGCTGTTATATTTACATGTTTCTTTATTCTTTTCTTTTTTTCTCTGGCATATTGTGGCCTTGCTAAACTCTATTATAATTATTCAAAATATGTTACATTCTTTTACATATACTTCTAGCCCCAAAATTTTCTAAAAACCCCCATCTACATTGTAGACAACATAGTAAATCTTTAGGATTAAATACCACCCTAAAGACTTATTTCATCTCAGTTAATCAACACAACAACCCTTTGTGACAGGACATTATTTTACTGTTTTATTGAGAAGGAAATTGAATCTCATCAATATAAACTGCTTACTCAAAATCATAAATACATTGTACTTGGTTGCTAAGACTGCCATATTTTAATTAACATGAACTTAGTGGTTTAAAATAGCAGAAATATATTCTTTTATGGTTTTGAGGACCAAAAGTTTAAGGTCATGGTATCATTTGGGAGACTCTCTGAGACCCTTGAGAGAGGGCTTTGAGGATCTCTCCTTCCTTGACTTTCTTATCTCATCCAGGTTCCATAGCTTTTGGAATTCTTTGAATTGTGGACTTAATCCTCAACACTTACTCAAATCTTTCCACAGCCTTTTCATTGCTACTACTGACTTTCTTTTATAATTAAGACACTTATCATGTGATCAAGAGACTATCCTAATCCAAGATTGTATGAATTTGAGATGCTTAATTTAATTGCATCTGCAAAGATCCTTTCCTAGGAAAGGTCAATTTGCAGGCTCTGGTTTTAATTATCTTTTGGAGAGTCTCTAATTCAACCAATTATGTACATATATATGAAAACATAGAGACTATAATTTGACCCTAGATCTTCATACTCTAAATGGTACTTAATTTATTCTAGGCTCCAAAAGTTGTTTATTACAATGAATAGAACATTGTGCCATCATTTTCACCCATGTAGATATAGTAAAATTAATTATGAGCAGGTCAGAGAAATTTATATTGCAAATTTTCCATCTTATTTTCTACCCTGCTCATATTTATTCATAACAAGTATAGACATTGTGCTAGTAAATTAACTATATAAGAAATGGATGTTATTTAATTCTTACAACAATGAAGTTGATGTGTACTTTTCTAAATTTACAGATAGAGACACTGAGTTGCATTTCTAAGGTCACAAATTGGTAAATTGGAATGATTAAATTTGTACAGGACAAGGCAACTGCAAATTTTACTTTCATATGTCTGAATTTATTTATTCATTTCCTATTGAATACCATCACTAAGGAAGATCATGATGTACTAGACCCTTATGCAACATGATTGTGATAATTATAGAATAACTACAGTAAGGATCCAATTAAAAGTGGTATTTCTTTGAAATATTCTTTATAATTTGATATAGTGAGGTGCTTTTAATAGTTACATGCTTTTTAACGAAATGATGTTAACATAACTGATAAGATGGCTCAGTGGGTATAGGGTTTGCTCTGGAACTGCATGAGGACCTGAGTTTGAATATCTAGCACCCACTTAAAAAGTGGGTGTGGCAGCATGTGTCTGTAGTTTCATTTTAGAAGAATGGGGGGATGGTGCAAATGGGTGACTTCTGTGCCTTCCTGGCCATGTCATCTAGTTAACTAATGAGGTACAGTATAGCTTTTCTCAACAACAGCAACAAAAAAGGTATAGAGTGATAAAAACAACTGGAGCAAAGCTCTATGGCCACCATCTAAGGATGTGCGTGGTGTGCTTGTATGTAGTCCCTGCACATATTATATCTTGTTTCTTTACATCAGCTTTTAAAACAGTTTTTTATCAGTTTTAAAAACATTTCTTTATTTGGAAATATAGAATCTTTGAGATTTAAAAATGTATAAATCAGATTTGTTTGCAAAACTACATTTAAGATTCAAAGACCTAAACTTAGTCATAAAAATAGTTTGATCACTAGCAACATCTAGAAAAAGTTGAATTCTGTAATATGTGGATTCATTATCTTTTAAAAAATTAAGAGTATTCTATTACCAACCATCCCCCTCCCAGTTCTTCCTATTTAACTACTATTAAATTTGTTGTACTTCATCTCAACTTTGTTTTAGTATTTTACACATATATAATTCTGTTGATCAAGGACTCATGTGTACTGCAAATGATGCTTTGCATTGTTCCATTCTGCCATCTTTTTTTTTAATTTCCACCCATACAAACTTAACAGGTACACTGGTCCCTTCCCTCCCTCCACCCCCTTGCCCCCCTGTGCCCCCTCCCCCTTCACTTCCCATCCCCCAGTGCCTCCCCCTCCCATCTCCGCAGCATCCTTTAATGAGCATGCCAAACTCTCCTCTGGGTCTCCTCTCCAATGAGGTGCAAGGACCCAGTGGCATTTCTCAGAACCCTTTCCTGTGTTCCCTTTAAGCATACGAACACTACTGTGGCTGTCAATCCCTTGCCTCCAAGGATCCTAGTGCCTTTAGCAAACTGCCATCTTTTTTCTTATTTAGTGCTTTTTTGTCTCTTAGTCTCATCTTCTACTCCACACTTCAAAGATTATTGTTAGAGCCATTTTGTATCTGTTTATCTTGTTTCACAAATTCCTGAGGATGCTCAATCCTGATTACTTAAGTTCTGCTATAGAGCTATATCATTATAGTCAAAGCCCATCTTTTTTTAACTCATAATACCACATACACATCTGGCTTTGACACCTCTCCGGGACTACTTGTGTGCAACTCTAGCTCCATATCTCTTTGTACCCTTACTTGTTTCCAACCAATATTCATGCTTAGTCACTTAGAAGCTATGTGATTCTAACTAATAATTGTTTGAATATTTTTGTATTTATATAAGATTGATGTAAATTTCTGACATAATCACTTATCCCACAACAACAGTCTATGTTACAGCCTTTAGTCTTTCCATGTCCACTCCAACTCTGTCTCCACTCTACATTACAGCTAGGGTATTCTCTAAAATAAAGTTTATACAGACACCACTTTTCTACTTAGAAACCATTCAGGAGTTTTTCATCTGCTCAGAATAAAATCTAACATTTACTGTGGAATTTATTACCAGGTTTTGATTGGTCTCCGTTTCTTTTCTTTTGTTTTTTTTTTCGTTTTAATTTTAAACATACCTGTGGGGTTCTGTGACCTGCACACTTACCTCACAATCCTGATGATATATGTACCAGAGTAGGATCAGCAAGAATTGAATAAGGCTGGGTCAAAAGTGGATCTTGGAAAAGCTGAAACCAAATCAAGTTTATTATGGAACCTAATCCCTTATGTACCATGAAACAGGGGGATGACATTGCGCAGATAGATGACATCACATACATTGCAACTTAGACTACAGCCATGGGCAAGGTCAACAATAGTGGGGCCACTACCACCAACACAGCCCTGCCCATCCTTAGACTTGCTAATATGCCCTAATGCCTCACTCATTGTGAAGAAAGAACAGCCTGCTGATAGGTCGGGAGCATGGTAATGCAATTACAATGATAAAGTTTTGTGTCCATCATTTAGATTTGCTAATTAATGTCTAAATGGTTTCCAATGAACAGGAAGAAATATGTAGAAAACACCTCTAATCTTGATCCCAATTCCAGAACAGGACAAGATCCATCCCTGCCCCTTGAGGGAAAATCAACAGGAGTCAGCCTTCAACTATCGCTGGCATAGGAGGTACATTGTAACTGAGACTGCAAGGAATGCCCTTGGCATCTATCTTCAAGAAACGGAGATCTTGAGTTTGAGTGTTCCTTATATGTACAGAACAGTTTTTTTTTAACTTGTGGGAATATCCATGCAATTATTTCTGTTCAATGAAGTGATCTTGTTGTCCTCCCTATAAATAACGTCTTTCAAGACATCTCATGTATGGGCTCAAATATCAGTAATCTTCATGAGATCCTTGGTTTAGGTTCTGTGCCTTGATTGTGTTGTCTTGCAGAATCATGCATTTATGTTTGTACTCTGCTCTTTGTTCTCTCAAAGTAATACTACCATACGGTTGGCTGACGAAGTCAGAAACATCTGTTCTGTCAGTTTGTTTCTACCATTGAGTGTAACCATCGTCTTAGAATATGAGAGACTTAGTCAATAAATGGTAAGAATTTCTTTGCTTAGTCTTTTTTAATAGCATCTACTTAGTTTGCCTTTTCATTATTTATCCTTTTGTATTGTTGAACATTAGAGCCATGGCCTTGCACATGCTTGCATGAGTTCTTTACCACTCAACTATATCCGTGGTATCAGCATGTATAGAATTTTAAATGTGTTCTTTGTATGAGACTTAGTGAATGAGTTTTCTAAAATGAATTTTTTATTGTTTTATAAATGAAAAATGTAAAGAATTAAAACCACTGCAACATTTTACCCTCCACTTTCCTTTTCTATACTGCAAAGCAAGGAACAATCAAAGAAAACTTATATTATTTCTGAATGACAATATTACTTAATATACTTCCCATCATCTGCAGATATAGCCATAGTTCATTATTTTTAAGAAGTGGCTACTCATCTTATTCTGTCATTGTATTTCCCTTGATAATGTAATACTCTTTACAATGGACTTTTCATAGAAAGACATTGGTAATACCTGTTATATACATTGTCTTCAATATTTGTCTAATTTCTAATATAATTGGATTGTATTTTTTCTATTACCAGATAATGGTCTTTGACAATATAGGTAAATTAGAGGACCCAATTGGTTTTGCCAGTAGTATTCATTATCTTATATATGATTACATAGCCTTTTAATTTTCCTGTTTCTCAAGTAAGTGTGCCCTTCAATCCTTTATTATAAAAGTACCTCATTTTCCTTACGAGTATAATAATTTCTCATTGCTCTTTTGATTCTCTGGTTTTCATATAGCTTTGAAAAGATGAGATGACTAAGATGACTACTATAGTAGTGCAGCTAAGATAAAAAGATATTATTGATTCAGAAATTGGGCATTATACTATGTGTGTCCTATTTCTGGCCTCTTTTAATATGGTTTAATACCTCAATCCATTTTTATTGCCTCTAGGTAGTGAACAAATGTCTTCATTGAATTGCTCAAAGAGACACATATATCTTATTCCTGAGAAAATTACATTTAGTTCAGAGCTCATCAATGTGTATGGGTAATTTGAATTTCTTTTTAGTGTGGTTTGCCTTTCTGTGTTTTAAATGGGTTTTTAAAATCAATTTTGTGCTTTTTAATTATTGTATATTATTGTGTCTTTTTAGAATTCAACCTTTTTCCCTTATCTCAACAAAAGTGGAATATTATTTTTTTCCTGAAAATTTTAAAACTTCCTATTCTTTTTTGGATCATTAAAACAAGTCTTGAATCAAAGACACTGGGTTCTGGATCTTAGAGTTAGCCATGCTAATTAACCTCTTTGCTTCCTGAGAATTTGAAACTTATTTCCACTCAATTTCTAACACTTGTTTTTAATGACTTTGGTCATCCCCAGGTGGGTGGAGATCCCTGAGCAAATCATTCTGCAATTGTATTGCTTCACTTTTTTATTCATTTGTAATTCTGTGAAAGGGTAGCTCCCAGGAGCTAAGTGTGAAGAAGATCTTGTTTATAGGTCCCCTTATCTCCCAAGGTCTCTTCCAGTCTCATTTTTTTTGAACCAGTGCTTTTCAGTTTTTAGAAGACATAGAGAATCACCTGGATAGCATGTTGAAAGAAATATTTGTAGTCTGCCCTTTTTTATTGCATCAGAATCAGCATTATTTGGTCTACTCTCTTTACTTTAAAAAGTAAAAACAAAACTTGATGTCTAAACATTTATTCAAAGTATATGTAAGACTCGAAGATCAAAATTTCTTGTTAAAATGCAGAATATCAGGCTATCGGGACATGGAATCAGAATCTGAATTTTGACAGTCCTTTCGGATGAATAATCGCCCATTAACACTTGAGAAATACTCCATGGGTCACACACTAAGAAATTGCAATGGATGAAAACAATTACTTAGGTCATTCTGTAGCACAAGTTGTAAAACTTATTTCTTTCTTAATTCTGTCCCTTAATTCTTTCTTAACTCTGTGTGTATCAATTTATCTAAATCAAGGTCTTAGAGGTGTGTCTGATTTCTACTGGATACTGAACTGTATACTAGACAAAAATAACAATTTATCACTTGAGACATTATGTTTAACTATCTGTTATTACTTTGTTAAAAGATTAGAATAGATATTAGTATCCTGGCTCCTCTTCTAATGTGGAATCTATACATTGTAGCTTTTAACACAGTGGGAAAGGTAAAGGACCACAGTGCTTTTATTTCTTATAATAATCTGACTGCTATGAATTTGTCTTCCTTTTTGTATAATTTTTATATTATGAGATTTTACTGGACAGTTCTAATTACCACCTATTATTTTATATTTTACATAGGTCTCTGACTTTCATTTTTCACTAACTTTTTATGTTGCAAGTGTATAAAGTGGCTGTATTTCTTTCATAATGTTCTTTCAATATTTGATGATAATTTTCATTATCCTTTTTAAAACTACTCAATGTATTTATCTTGACTTTTCTCAACTTGTAAATCTCACAGTGATACTATAACATACAAAGGACCTCTGTAAAGCCTATACCCCTGCTCATACTGTGATTCAAATTTGTACTGTGTATTTTTGTGAGTATCTCATTAGATTCCATTAACTTTAGGATTATATATTCCGAGATACTGACTTATAATGCAATTAATTTGGATTATGTCTTCCTAATTTTGTATGCACAGAGATCTTTTTAGAGAATTTGTTTCTAGGAAATCATGCTTGCTTAGTTTCATTCCTTAGGAAGCTATTTTACAAATATGCTTAATTTTGTTAAATTTCTTTTGACCTCTTTGTGGAATTTCACTTTTAATATAAATCTCACTATGGTGAAGGAGGGATTTCAATTTTCCAACTTTTTTATATTTCTCTCTGTCATTTATCAATGGCAGTTGAACCTGCAAGTATTTCAGGATTTACTCCAGGATCTACTGAAGTCATCCGGCTATGTATTTTATAAATTCTTCAAGTAATTCCTACTGAAATGTTATGAACTCTGAAAGCCTTAATTTATGCTTTCAAAAAAACCAGATTGAGTCATATAATCAACTTGTTTTGCTATAAAATTAAATTATACAAATTCTGTGTATCCTAGAGAATGAAAAAAAAATAGCTTCTGTGAATTATACAGACACTGGATCTAGGGTAATATCTAAGCAACACATTTTCTCTCATCAGAATTTTACTATCCAGAATAATAGGTCAAATTAAAAATCTAAAAAATATACAAAATTAAGGTTTGTAAGTTGCTCAGGATCTGATTTGATTAAAGGTTAAGGCTATATGCTCTCCTAATCTACAGTTATTTATGTTTAATAATATTTGTTACGTTCAATTTCTAGTCACAGTTATTCAGGAGATTCCTGAGGTAGAAAAACTGACTGATATGACTTCCTTATTCATGTTAAATTTCTAAGCAACAAGCAATCAGTCCCTTTTTCTAATAATATATCAGCATTTTTGGTTTATTTTTTCTAAAAGTTTCTGCTAAAGGAATTTCTCCTTTATAAATCCTATTTATTTTCCAGACAGCTATTCAATCACTAATGAGAAATCCCCAGACCACTAATGTGAGATTTATCAATTTCTGTTAAAGATTATCAGAATGAACCTCTAGGAAATTCATTTGTGGGGCTGAAGTGATGGCTCAGGGGATAAGCCTCTGCCTTATTCACAGAAGCACCTGAATTCAGATTCCAGATGCAATGTAAAAATGCCAGGCAGAATTGGCAAAGGCCTGTACTTCTGACCCTGAAATGTGAAGCCTGGTATACGTATACCTCAGAGTAAAGCAAAAAGGAAATTGAGCAATCCAGGATGACTCCTAAAGTCACCCTTGGATCGCCACGGAGACACACAGTGCTCTCTGTTACACACAGGCATGTGGACATACAAACACAGACACGTGCATGCATGACAAAAGTAAATTAAAAATTCATTTGCATAAGCTGCAATGGGCCTTCCAGGAAAACAAATGATGATCATGAAACACTGGGACTATGGAACTCAGAAGAGTAGGTAAAAAAAGATGCCCTCAATTCTTTCCAGGAGTGTTATAGTGCATGGGATATATGGGTTCTGCAATGGGGCACTTTTTAAGATGTCAGCTGAAAGACTAGATGTGAAGAGTCAGGTTCAATGTTTTGTGCTTCAGTCAAGGAGCTCAGACATGCTTTCCATGTTCTGAGCCTCATAATGTTCTGAAAGAAGCCACATAATGAAATGTTCTCCAGTCTTGGTAACGAATATCTATATAATATTACTGCTATCAAATATTATACTTTTTTTCTTGCTCACTATGTTTCAAGTATAGTGACTTCTGTTGCCTTACTCTAGCTGTTAGATCCAGTACATGGATGACTAAGTCCTCCATATCTTACAGTGCTTGCACCTTAAAGAGGCTTTTCTTTGTCAATCAGTATCATCTAGGAACTGTGTTAACCTATAATTTTTTCATAGTGTTCATGTATAGTTTACTAGCATATTTCCTTGTATTATTCACTTTTTTCATCACTGTCCATTAGTACTTAAGGTATGTGAAATCGTTTTGGTCCCACAAAAAAGCAAATCCCTAAGCGAAGATAAATAATGTCACATATAAAATATAAAACGGATCCTAGCTTTCCATCATCTCAGTGTGATTTTCCTGTTGATAGGGGTCTTCTTTGTAGTGATTAGGAACCTAGACACACTGCTGCTTGCAGCCTTGACTTTCCCTAGGAACTGGGATTCTACCATTGAAGTCCTCGGTGATACTGCTTGGGTTCAGAAATAGTTACTGCACAACAGTTTTTAATTGCCTGAAGTCGTCTAAAAAAAAAGGTTATACTGTTGTGAACTCTAAATTGTGTAGAAGAACAAGTGTGATTTATATCATGAAGAGTCTGTAGAATAATAAGAAAGTCAATGCTTAGCTCAGTGTCTTAGGAACTCAAAGCCTCTTAGGAAAATTGTGCTAGCTACCAAAAATGAATGCAAATGCAATCAACATCTAAAATTAATTCGTGTTTCTTTCTCTGCAGTCAAATTGGAGTGAGAAATACACACACACACACACACACACACACACACACACACAAGCACACATACGAGAGAAAGAGAGAGAGAGAGGCTCAGTTGAAAATCGAGATGGTAGGAAAATTACAATTTTATTCTTTTGTTATTTGTAAAAAGAGAGAATTGGCAAAACTCTGATATTTTCATAGATAAATTTCAGCTTGTGAATTCTAGCACTATGGTTAAAGGGGAATTTTTATCATTTTAATCCAATAATAGTGTGCAATTAACTTAATATACTTAGTGGTTGTAACGATTGTGATGACATCAATTTGCAACTTATAAAAAATTTAAAATATATGCTATTTATTTAATTTTTTGTCAAAAAATTGGCATTGTGGTCTCTTTCATTTAAAATACTTTTCTGTTTTGTTTGTTTGTTTTTGATGAACATGTAGAGTAACAGGTTTCATTGTGTATCTTCATGCATAATTTGCTCTTGTTGACCTCTCCATTCTGAATAGCTGCCATCCCTCTCATCTTCTCACTCAAGAAATTACTTCCTGCTTTCTTGTTTCATGTGTGTCCTATACTCCTTCCTCAAAACCCTTTCTGCAACTTTCTGAATGTATCTTTGGTCAAGCAAAACAAAGTAGAAGGGACTTCTTTAGGATACAAGTCATCATCAGACACATAGCCAATTTTGCTTTCTTAAAATTAAGAAAATAATTCAGAAGAAGTGATATTGAGTGTTGGAAGACATGTGATAATAGAATATTCTATTCTGTATCATTGCATTGCCAGGGAGGAAGCAGAATGGAATATTTCTTGAAGGGATGACAGAAATGGCTTGTTTGTTAAGATGTGCTCATACCAAGTTGAGTCTAGTTGAATTTGTTTATGTTGATTAAACAATAAATAATCATGGAGTTGATGAACATTTAAACATTTGTGGTATTAAAATATTGTATGTTTGACACAATACAGCAAGCATTGAGGGTTTCCGATTTTATTTACCAGGTTCTCCTTCATAGCCAGAAAATTGCCTGTTAAGGACTTGAAACACATCCAGAAAAATGAAAAAGTAAACTAATTAATGAGTGAACATTTTCTTTTTCAAATTTAATTTTAATTATTTAACAGACATTGTATACATAGTCTTCCTCAATATCAAATTTCTTATTGAATGAAAATCATACAAAATTATAATTTTCTATGTATAATTTTTAGTTTTATTTTATCAAAATGTCAATTATATGCAATAAAATTCATTTAGGTAATACAATTTCATAATTTTTGACCAATGCAAATGCCCACTCACTTCTAAATCAAGATATATAACTTTTTCATGAAGTTGTCTATTCTGAATGTAGTTACAGGAAACTTGATACCATGTTTATTATCACTATATATTGTTATTATATCATCAAACAATATGTACTATTTGTGATGGGTTTGAGGGTTTTTTTGCTACATTATTGCACTTATCAAGCTATTTTTTATTGTAAAGTTTACTTTTCTACTACATAAATTTCTTATAATTTGTCTGTTTCTATTAATAAACTTTTAAGGGTCTGGGGAGATGTTTCAGTGATTAAAGACTTTGCCTTGAAATCAAAAGGATCCATGTTCAGATTCCCAGATCCCACTTAAAAATGCTGGGTAGAAATGGTGAAGGCTTGTAATTCTTGCTTTGTAGGGCAGATCTTGGGAAGTCCCAGAGCACAGGAATCAGATAGAAGATAATCAAAGATAATTCCTGATTGACAATTATTTATGTGCAATTAGATAGAGAGATAGGTAGATAGATAGATAGAGAGATAGAGAGAGAGAGAGAGAGAGAGAGAGAGAGATAGATAGATAGATAGTTCTTAGGTTATTTGAGTTTGGTAATCTTTGAATTAGATATTTTTTACATGTAAATATTTTTAAGTCTTCATAATTGAAATGTTATTGCTGTGTCATGTTGTATATATATTATATATCTATAAAATGTACAAATAAAAATATTTTTGGAGGAGGATGTTCCATTTTTATATACTTATCAGTGATATATGAGAATTTTTGTTCTACATCTTACAATATACTCTTAGTTCTTTTAGCTCTACAAAAGGGGACAAATTCCTGTGTCATTTTTCATCTTTCCATCTTGCCCGAGACAGAGTCTTCTCACTGTTGCTGCATAGTCAAGCTGATGGCCCTTGAACATCAAGAGATTCTCAAATCTATGCTTCCATGTCCCAAAGGTGTGGTGGGGGAGTCATAGCTTGTTGTGGATCCTTTTAATGTTGGAAGAATATTTTCTACTATTGTGCATTACTGAATTGTTGCCCCCCTAACATTGTAATGATGAAGAAATATTACGTTTGTTTTATGCTGTTATCCAGTTCTCTAGAATTCATTTATTTTTCACTGTATGTTTTTTTCTGTCTGGGATTTCATTGAATATTTCATATTGTTGTGCCTTCAAAGTTACTAATCTTTTCTTCTATAGCATGTTTGTGCTTATCCTGATTAGAATGTCTTAAGTTCAATTATCTGTAGGTTGACATTTTTGCATTTTATCAGGTAAATAGTATTTCCTGATGTTAATCCATAAATATGTCAACATATTATTTTTCTCTACTGATCAATGTACATTCCCTGGGACTCAGGTTTAAGTACTCTAAAGCAGGATGAATTGTAAATTATGGTTGTTACAGTAAAAAATGGCAGGAAATACATGTTATGATAACCAAATCACCTTCTTAGGAAATATGTATTTTTCTTATAATTGTTGTTTTAATCCCCAGCTTCACGATGTCACATAAAGAGGAACTTTTACTTGGATGATGCAAATGTGTCCATTAACCTTTTCTAACTGGCATTTTACCAAGTATTTAATTTTATAATTAAAAATTTCTATTTCATGCTAAAACATCTAAATTTTCTTTAAAATGTAACATTAGATTTTAGATATTCCCATTTAACACAGAGTGTAAATCTCCTTTGTAGACATAAGATCCCATTCTTGCAGCACAGATGCAAGAAATTAACTTTTTATTTGCTATCAAATTTGCTGAGAATTTCTAGTTGAGAATCCTATGGAGGAACTATTTTTTATTTTAAAATAAAAATAGAAAAATAAAAGTCTATTGATTATTAAAGTGTTTTCTGACTTGCCTTTTATATTTTTCATTATGTTTGTTTTTATCTTGGATTCCTTGAAATACTTAGACATGTTTTCGTAGTCAAACTTATCATCCCAGATATTTGGACCTATTTACACTTCATTTTTCTACTGCTAGAGTTTCTCTCCTTGGTCCTCCTGCCTCAGCCTCATGAGAGGTATATCTGGTCTCACATATTCATTTGCATGGATTAATTTTTTAGCACAGGACACAATTTTTCTGCTTTATTTACTTGCACAATATTTTTTGTTTAATTATGAAAAGGTCGATTATCATTTTTTTAAATCTCTGATACTGCTTTATTTTTCAAAGAATATGTAGGTTTATTCTGCCAAACTGGTTTGATTGCTTTTTAAAATATTTATTTTTCTAGATAATGCTTATGAGGAAGTCAGAGGAAAATGTTCAGAAATAATTTCTCTCCTTCTATCATGAGCATTCCAGGTTTTAACTTAGCACATAGAGTTTGTCAATGAGCACCTTTACCCACTAAACCATCTTGCCAATTCTGTTTGATTATTTTAAAGAAAATTTGAGGGTTTCAGGGATAAGGAAAGCATTTATTCTCAGGTGTTTTTTTTCCATGTATTGAGATACAACTTTTCTCAATTTTAACGAAGTTCCACTTGTTGATACATACATCTGGACTTTGAGTTGTATGTCCTTAAACTCCTCTTGACCCTGTATGAACTCAGTGTTACTCAGACTGTAACGTCCTTGCATTTTTTCTTTCCAGCTGGCTTTTAAAGGAGTTGTATCATATGCATGTATAATTTGCAATTTAGACAGTTTCAAGGGACACTTGTAAAACCTCAGAGCTCTCTCCCTCCATGGCTCTCAAGTACTCACTATCTTCATTTCAAGCTTCCCCAGAGTCCTGAGTTATTCTGTCAGTATTCTCAGCTCAGTTCTCTCAGTCTTCAGTTGGTTCCCTGTTCTTGGCACCAAGTCCATTACTGACTCCAGACAAAAACACAGGTGATAACCTGGTTCAGTTGGGTTGCTCCCTTTTTTTAAGCAGCTATTGTATTTTGTCTCCTCTCCAAATGATTTTGTGTTTTTCCTCTTTTTTGTTTATTCAGCAGGAGTAGTGTAGCACAGTGGTAATTTTCTTAAACTTATCAAAATCTAGTCACACAGAACTCTTGAGAAGTTTATTAAGTTTTACATATGTCTCTGTCACAAATCAAAAGTCAACTTTGTAATTCCTTTTTATTTTTTCTGTAGTATATATGCCTGAATCATTGGTATCAAAGTTTCTGTGTTGTTTTTAGGCTTTCAGGAGTTTAAATATGAGCACTGTATTGCAAAGGTAAAAGATTTATAGATGCACTGGTGTTAAAAAATGTCATCTCTGAGTAACTTATTCTACCTCTTGAAATAGCTGCCAGTGATGATGCTTTTACTCAATTTTTCAGGTTTGTTTTTATTGCAATTGCATTTTTTGTGAAAAACAGTAGAAATAATATTTTAAGTGATAGCAAATTATATTCAATTTTAAAAAGACCATATGAAGTTACAGATTAGCTTAATATTCATGATTGAGCTCTTCAAAGCATATCATAGCACAATTAGTAAAAAACGTTTGGATGTTCCAAATGCCTGTCTCTCTGTAAATCACGTCTTCAAAGACTCACTCATACAATTTAGAAAGAAATTTTACTGTGATTTTTGGAGAATATGAAAGAAGATCTCTGGTGAAATATAATTTGTTTTAATTTGTTAAATGATTCATTTTTATTGTGTGCATATGATATATTAAGACAAGTTTACTATGTGCAAATCAATTGATTATTTCACTTAGCTTGAAGGTACTAACATTTAAACTTTAAAAGGGCTGGACAGGAATATGGACAACCAATGTAGAGCAGGAAATTACTGCGTGAAGAGTTGTTAACCTGCTTCATCTCTGAAGCCAGTGGTTGTTTGCAGAAAAGTTTTTAATACAGAACTTGGAGGTGTTGATAAAAAGATCCTCAAAGTATGTCATTAGGAAGATTCTCAGAATACTACTCTTTTAAAGAGAAAGTTGCTGTCGGACCTTGCTATAAGGCCACAGTTATTTCACTACTTCCATTCAAAATTTATGCATTAAATTCCTTGAGTTCCAAAAGAACAAGCTGCTTTATATAACATTGTTAATCTATACAACACGAGATTCCAGGTATCAATGATATAAACAGAAAGCAGTTAAGAACCCAAAGAAAATCAAGCAGGAGCTCCCTCTCTGTGGAAGTAAAGAATTCTAACACCAAATCAATCTTGTACATCAATTAATATTAAGCATTTTGTTTCCAGTACTCAGTATAAAAATTATAATTATTAAATTTATTCTATGTTATGAAGTTCGAGCAACCAGCTGAAAAAGCATACTAATAATGTGAAGGACTTCACTAAAAAATCCTTTTTTAATGTAATTTTTAAATTTTTTTTCTACTTTTATAAGCATGTTGAGTATTCATCCTAGCTCCCCTTCCATTATCTCCTTTCCCTTCTCCGTTCCCTGCCACTCATCTGATTCTATGCTTCTATCGATTTTAGGGTTCACTCTGGCTTATCTTCTCGTGTGGAGTTCAGGCATCCATAATATAACAAGTTACCTCTCTTCAGGCCACCCCACTGATACGTGCATTTCCCATCACTCATCAGCTTTGGACCCAAATCTTTCCACTGTGAGTTCTCATTCTATATGTACAACAGCTGCCTACAGAGCAGTTTGACTGTACTGTCTTCCTACCTATATGCTTATTGACTGTATTCCCTATTAATCTATTTCCTTTCCTTTTTTTAGGTTCTTGTTGTAGTTTACAGTAACAGGGATGGGTACTATTCTGACAACTGGGTTTTGAGTTCAATCAGAAAGCTGTTGGATATCTTCTTGGTACTCATGCCACTGTTTCACTGGGGGTCACCCATTGCCTTGTTGATTTATATTTTAACTTACAGATCTCTTACCATTGATAGGGCTTATGATTATTTCTCTCTCCCAGCAGCTTCTATAATATTCCTTAGTACTGTGAAAGATAGCTAGCAGGGAGAAATTCCTCAGACCATTTCCACTTGATACGTTTTGCCCATGTGCTGTGATACATTCATATTGCATCTTCAGGAATAGGGTCTTACTGACAGTTTTTGGAGAGCAATCAAGATGAATATTTTAAAAGGTATTTTTGAATTGATAGCCTGACTTTTCACATTCCCTTTTGAAGTGCAATTGAAGTTTGCATATGGAAAATTCTTTAAGTGAACTTCAGTTCATTATTTTTTTACTTTGTCATTGCATTTCAAATCTGAAATATCAAATCTTTAAATATAGTATTTGGTGTAAATTATGTATTAAACAAATTTATAACATAGGCATATTTCTAATGAATTTGTGATTCTACTCAACATTTCAATCCTTTACCAGAAAAATGAACTAAATTGAAGTAGATGGTTGCTATCACTTCACAGTTGTATTCATCTTTTGATGCCTAAATTATGTCTCTGGATTTTTTATATATTTTTTATTATTATTTCAGCTCATACAAACTTAATAGGTACACCAGTACCCTCCCTCCCTCCTCCTCCCCCCAAAACCCCTGCTCCCCCTCCACTCTCCCCTCCTTCCCCATCCTCCAGTGCCTCCCTCCCCAGTTCCCAGAGAGTCCTTTCTTGTGCATGCCTGACTCTCCTCTGGGCCCTCTTCTCTGAAGACATACAAGGACCCAGTGGCATTTCCCTGAACCCTTTCCCGTGTTCCCCTTAAGCACAGGAACACTGCTGTGGCTACCAATCCCTTGCCTCCAAGGATCTTGGTGCCTTTAGCAGATGCTAGACTTCGTGAGGTCAATAGTGTGTTGGACATTGCGCAGGGCATGCAAAGTCCAATTATGATTGCTTCAGCCCTAACTTGTGTGGAGTATCTTGCAAATCATTGCTCCTCCCATCCTTTTGCTCTTACACTCTTACCGCCCCCTCTTCCGCAAATGTCCCTGAGCTTCAGGATGGGGAGAGATTAGTCTGGCCTAGTTCTAGGTGGTTGATATAGAGTCTCTGAAGTTCTGGATTGTGGTTTGTTGATTTTCTTTTGCAGTTTTGCTGCTCCTGCAATGCCCTTCACTCCATCCTGCTGGGCACTGTATGTCACCCCCTGGCCAGAGACAAAAAACTGTTAAACTGGAGTCTTATTATAACAGCACATTCAAGGGTAGATGTAATAAAAGTAGGAAAACTCAGTGAGGGAGGGGTCAATCACCCAATTGCAAAATGGTTACTTTTTTTCTGCCAGACTATATGCCCTTCCCTTCTGGTGAGATCATACCCCCTTAGTTGTAAATGATCAGGAACGAACGTCTGTGAACTTAACCAGGTGTCACATTGCAGTCCTTGATGAAGGCCTATTTTCTCTACTGTAACATGGTCACTTCTCTCCTTGTTTCTGGTGTGGCCCTCCAACCCCATCCCTCCTGTTCATAATCCTTGCAATTACTGTAGGTAATACATAGATTTACCTATGAGTGTCTCAAGGTGGGCTGGGTGGGTTTGGTATTAGGAGCCACATATTAGGGAGTACATACAGCGCTTAATTTTCTGGGTTTGAGATACTTCACTTAATATAATTGTTTCTAATGACATCCATTTCCATCAAATTCCAGTAATTCATCCTTTTTGATAGTGAGTAGTACTCCATTATATAGATGTACCACAGTTTCCTTATCCACTCATCAACTGTTGGACATTTGGGTTGATTCCATGACTTTGGTATTGTAAACAGTACTGCTATGAACATAGTCGTGCTTGTGCTATCGAGGTGAACCTCTACTGTATGGGGGGTTATTCCCAAAAGTGGAATCGCAAGGTCATATGGCATTTCAATCTTTAATTTCTTTAAGAATCTCCAGATGGCTCGCCAGAGTGGCTGTATGAGCCTGCATTCCCACCAGCAATGTAGCAAAGTTCCCCTCCCTCCACGTCCTCTGCAGCATTTGTTGTTGTTTGTATTGTGGATTTTTGCCATCCTGACCAGGGTGAGATGATATCTCAGGGAAGTTTTGATTTGCATTTCCCTGATGGCTTAGGAAGTGGAGCATTTTTAAAGTTATTTGTTAGACATTTTAATTTCATCCCTGGTAAAGTTTCTTTTAAGTTCCAGGGCCCATTTTTTAATTGGGCCATTGGTTTCCGTGGTGTTTAGTTTTCTAAGTTCTTTGTGCACTCTGGACAGCAGAACTCTATCAGATGTGTGGTTAGTGAAGATTTTCTACCATTCTGTGGGTTGCCTTTGAGCTCATGTTACAATCTCTTTATCTGAACAGAAGCTCTTTAATCTCACAAGATCCCAACTGTTGAGAGTTGGTAGCAGTGACTGTGCCATTGGATGTCTCTTTAGGAAATGTTGGCCTAGCCCAATCAGCTCGAGGGAGTTCCCTATCCTTTCAACTATAGTTTTTTATAGTCTCTGGCCTGATATCAAGGTCCTTGATCCATTTGAAATTAAGCCTTGTACATGGTGACAAGTACGGGTCCAGCTTTAATCTTCTGCATGTGGAGATCCAGTTTTGCCAGCACCATTTGTTGGAGATGCTGTTCTTTTTCCATTGGATTCTTTGGGCCCCTTTGTCAAAAAGCAAAGGCTGTAATTTTGTGGGCTTATATCTGGGTCTTCAGTCCTTATCCATTGATCTGTGTGTCTATTTTGGAGCCAGTACCAGGCTGTCTTTATAACTATGGATTTGTAGTATAGACTTAGGTTTGGTATGGTAATACCTCCAGCAGTGTTTTTGTTACTCAGGATTGTCTTTGCTATCCTGGGTCTTTTGTGCCTCCATATGAACTTTGAGATTTTTTGGTCAACTTCTTTAAAGAATTGCTTTAGGATTTTAATTGGTATAGCATTGAATCTGTATATTGCCTTTGGTAGGATGGTCATTTTTACGATTGTTGATTCTGCCAATCCAGGAGCATGGGAGGTTTTTCCACCTTCTGGTGTCTTCTGCTATTTCTTTCTTTGGGGTTTTAAAGTTTTCATTGTAAAGGTCTTTTACCTCCTTGGTTAAGTTTATACCAAGGTATTTCATTTTTTTAGGGGCTATAGTAAATGGGATTGTTTTTCTCAAGGCTTTTTCACTTCTTTCATTCTGGGCATATAGGAAGGCCTCTGATTTTTGCATATTTATTTTGTATCCTGCCACCTGGCTGAACTTCTCAATTAGTTCCAGGAGCTTCCTGGTGGAGTTTTTGGGATCACTTAGGTATAAGATCATGTCATCTGCAAATAGGGATAACTTGACTTCTTCCTTGCCGATTTGAATCCCTCTTATGTCCCTTTCTTGTCTTATGGCTTCAGCTAAGACTTCAAGTACAATATTGAATAGAAGTGGTGAGAGTGGATAGCCTTGTCTAGTTCCTGATCGAAGTGGGAATGCTTCCAATTGTTCCCCATTGAGCATAATCCTTGCTGTGGACTTGTTGTATACAGCTTTTATTATATTGATGAAGGTTCCTTCCATTCCTACTGTCTCTAGCGGTTTGATCATAAAAGGCTGTTGGATCTTGTCAAAAGCTTTTTCTGCATCTATCGAGAGTATCATGTGGTCATGGACTTTGGACTGGTTTACATGATGAATTACATTTATTGATTTGCGTATGTTGAACCAACCTTGTGTGCCGGGAATGAAGCCCACTTGGTCCCCGTGAATGATCTTTTTAATATGTTTTTGAATCCTATTTGCTAAGACTTTTTGAGAATCTTTACGTCTGTGTTCATCAAAGAGATCGGCTTATAGTTTTCTTTTTTAAGTGTATCTTTATTAGGTTTTGGTATTAAAACGATATTAGCTTCATAGAAGGGATTTGGTAGTGTTCCTTCCTTTGATATTTGATGGAAGAGTTTACAGAGTACTGCTGTTATTAACTCCTTAAATGTCTGGTAGAACTCTGTACTGAATCCATCTGGTCCAGGACATTTTTTGGTTGGAAGATTTGAGATTACTTCTTCAATTTCCTCATATGTTATAGGACTATTTAAATAATTCACAACTTCTTGATTCAATTTAGGTAAGTTGTGTTTACTTAGAAATTCATCCATCTCTTTTGTGTTGTCAAACTTTACAGAGGGGCTGGAGAGGTGGCTCAGGGGTTAAGCCTCCGCCTTGCAGGCAGAAGGTCCTGAGTTCGATTCCCAGATCCCAAGTATAGACGCCAGGCAGAAGTGGGGGGTGGCCTGTGCTTCTGGTCCTGGTAGGGCGGAGCCTCTGAATCCTGGGCAGAAGGAGGTGGAGGCGTCCATGGGGGTTCCCTAATTCGTCCATGGTTCTACGCATACACACACACATGCACACAGACAAACACACATGCGCACACGCACATGTGCACAGTTGAATAAATAATAATAAATTTAAAAAAGGTTTAAAAAAACTTCAGAGTATAATTTTTTGAAATATGGTGTTATAATTCTCTGGATTTCTTGGGTATCAGTTGTGATAACTTCATGTTCATTTCTAATTTTGTTAATTTGGGTTTTCTCTCTCTTACTTTTGGCTAATTTAGCTAGGTGTGTATCAATCTTATTGATTTTTTTCAAAGAACCAGCTTTTTGACTGGTTGATTTTTTCTATCGTTTTCTTAATCTCGATTTCAGATATTTCTCCCCTTATTTTGCTAATCTCCTCTCTTCTACTGCTTTTGGGATCAGATTGCTCTAGTGTCTCTAAAGCTTTAAGCTGCATTGTTAAGTTGTTTATTTCTGATGTTTCCATTTTTTTGATGTAGGCATTAAGAGCTATGAACTTACCTCTTAGAACAGCTTTCATTGTGTCCCAGAGATTTTGGTAAGTTGTATTTTCATTATCGTTCACTTTCAGGAAATCTTGAATTTCCTTTTTAATTTCTTCCTGAATCCAGTTCTCATTCAGCATCATAGTATTAAGTTTCCAGGAGTTAGTGTTTTTTCTCTTGTTTGTTGTGTTGTGGATGTCCAACTTTAGGCCATGGTGGTCTGACAGGGCACAGGTTAGAATTTCAACTTTTTTGTATATGTGTAGATTCGTTTTGTGGCCCAATATGTGATCTATTTTGGAGAAAGTTCCGTGTTCTGCTGAGAAAAATGTGTATTCTTTGGTACGTGGGTGAAAAGTTCAATAGAGATCTGTAAGGTCCATTTCTTTCAGGATTTGATTACATTCTAAAGTGTCTCTGTTAAGCTTTTGACCTGTTGACCTATCTCATGTTGAGAGGGCGGTGTTGAAGTCCCCAAGAATTATCATTTGGGGGTTTATTTCTTGCTTTAGACGCTGTAGGGTTTTCTTAATGAATGTGGAAGGGGCCCCTATTGGGTGCATATATGTTCAGTATTGTGAAGTCTTCCTGGTGAATTGTACCTGTGACTAAAATGTAGTATCCATCTGTGTCTCTTATAATTTTCTTTGGTTTGAAGTCCACTTTGTCTGATAACATAATGGCTACCCCTGCCTGTTTTCTGCTTCCATTAGCTTGTAGAATTGTTGACCAGCCTTTTATTTTTAGAGTGTGCCTATCTTTTTTGGTGAGATGGGTTTCCTGCAGGCAGCAGATTGATGGATTGTGATTTTTAATCCAAGTTTGTAATCTGTGTCTCTTAATTGGTGAGTTAATTCCATTAACATTTAGTGTTATAATGGAGAAACTAGTTTTAATTCCAGACATTTATTATGTTTAGTAGTTTTTATAAATATATTGCGTCACTTTCAATGGTGTTATACTTGCCTTCTGTTCTGGATATGCCTGTTTTTTTCTTCACGCTTGAGTATCATTTCTAGCATTTTTTGAAGGCCTGGTTTGGTGGACATGTATCCCTTCAAGTTGTCTTTGTGCTGGAAGATTTTTCTTTCTCCCTCGATCATGACTGATAGTTTTGCAGGGTAAATCAGCCTGGGTAGAAATTTTTGCTCATTTAATACTTGAAGTATGTCTCTCCAAGCTCTTCTTGCTTTTACTGTTTCGACTGAGAAGTCATTTGTTATTTTAATAGGTTTACCTTTAAAAGTGACTTGTTTTTTCTCCCTTGAAGCTCTCAGCACCAATTCTTTATCTTGTATGTGGAGTGTTTTGACTATGATTTGCTGTGGCGAGCTTCTGTTTTGTTCATATCTGTTTGGGGTGCGGAATGCCTCTTGTATATGTATGGGCCTCTCTTTTTTTAGATGAGGAAAGTTTTCCTTGATGATCGTTTGAAAAATTTCCTCAGGGGTGGTATTTTGAGATTCTTGCTCTGGAATTCCATGAATATGCATGTTAGGCTTCTTCAGGGTGTCCCATATCTCCTAAATATTTCTCTCAAGTATCTTTTTGGCTTTAACAACCTCTTCCATTGAGCTGGTTAATACTCCCACTTTATGTTCAAGGTTTGAAATTCTGTTTTCTGCTTGTTAGTTCTGTTGATAAGACTCTCTGTGGAGTTCTGGGTTGAAGATAACTTACTTGTCTTTTAGCTCAATTTTAACTCTGCTTGAGTCTGCTTTAACTGCTCTATGCCAGTTTTTGATTCTTGCACTGTTTTTCTTAACTCCTCCATGTATCTGTTGTGTTCCTCTTCAAAGCGCTTGATTCGATTATTTAATTCCTCCCAGATTTCCTCTTTCATAGTATTGAACATGGTAATGATTATATTTTGAAATTCGTTATCCTGGGTCAGGCTTTCTTGGCCATTTTCCGTGGGTTTGTTCTGGTTGGAGTCTAACATTATGGGATTAATTCCTTCAGTGGGAGATTTGTTTACTTGAGTGTTGTTTCTCATGGATTTGCACTTTGACTTTGGCATCGTCATTTTAACTCTTAAGATCTTTTTTCAATTTCTGTGCGTTTTTCAATAAACTGAATTATTTGGCCTGGGGTTTTGGTAGTAGGCGGAGACGGAGCTTACCTAGGTCATGGTGAGGCCAGGCTGGAACCTGTGCGTTCTACGCGGGGCGGCGGAGTGGGGGAAGAGAGGATGAGGCGTTGGCGGGTGCTATTTAACCTGGGGGACCTGGGGGCGGGTCCCGGGCGCAGAGGGGATGTCCTCCTCTTCCCAGGCCTTGAGCGGTGGCACAGGCTGGATGGTGGGAGGAGCTGAGTTCCTTGGGCGGCCTGGGGTTCTGGGGGTGGGCGGGGATGGAGCTTACCTAGGTTGGGCAGTGAGGCCAGGCTGGACGGTGCGCGCGTCGCGGCGGCGGAGTGGAGGGAAGGTGTCTCTAGATTTTGTATTTGCTCATTTGTCAGTTCAAGGTAATGACCCAGAAAAGGGGAATACATGTGTAGGTTTTGGGATTTATTTTAGCACTAGCAATAACTCTAATTACTTGAAATTGGACAATCTACTATGCATTCAGTTGGATTTCAATCTTTTAAATTAATGAATTGAATTAGTCAATTTCATAAATTTCCTTAATCCCTAAACTTGATGCTGACTGGTCCCAGTGTGATTAGTCATTCGTTATTTGCCAAAACAAAATGAGTAATCCTCTAAAGGTCAAGCAGACTATTCAGAAGGCCACACTCATGGAATTCAGGTGTTGCAGCTACTCTGCACTGTTTCTGATAAATCTACCATCCAACAGCTTAAAAGGGAACAATAAGATTTATTCTGGATTATGATAGTCTGGTTGTAGTTCATTCCTTATCCTACTTGGAAGGATAGCACACACCATCACCAACAAGCCTCATAAATGTCTGAGAGGATTTTCCTCGCTTGTCAGACCATCATGTCTGTACAAATATATAGAAGGATGTCCATTTCCTCAATCATTTCTCTGTATTTTATTCACCTATTCAGTTCCCAATCCCACCTACCATGATTTGGGCCTTCACTATCAATTACAGTTATACAGTCTTCTGCAGTCTCCATTGTAGTATTAACTACTTATTCTCTGCAAATGTGTCCAGAGTTAGAACTCTTAACCATTAAATTGACACCTGTATCTAACTAAATATGACATAGGAGGAAATGATACATCAGCCACATTCTTTTTGAGAAAACACATATTTTCTTAAATTAAGGTCATTCTTATAGGAAATACAGTTGTTTAATTATCAGCTTTATATTCACTCTCCCTACAAGTAATAGAGTATTTTTCTTTCCTGTAAGTTCCTAAAACACTGATTAAATTTTGCAACAGATCCCTGATATAGAAATGTCACAATCACTTTTTTCTGAAATATAGTCTTTTCCAGAACACAAGTCTAAAACTTTGTTGTCAAATCAAGGTTCATTCTTTAATATTTGAAGTCAGGTATTGAAAAACTACTGGGTATATAGAGAAGAATTATAAGAGTTTAATCTTTATTTTATATCGATTAAAAATATGACAAAGTCTTAAAAATCTTCAAGTATTCTAAGCTGATGAAGTTGTAAATCTATATGCCTTGTCGTACTACTGACTTAAGGGTACTCCAAAAGCCACTATGAGAGACTTGATTTATATGCTTATTGTGGATTTTTTTTATTTTTAATCTTTTTATTTATTCAATTGTGTGTGTGTGTGTGTGTGTGTGTGTGTATGTGTGTGCGTGTGTGTGTAGAGCCACAGGTGAATTCGGGAACCACCATGGACCACCTCCACTTCCTCCTTTGTTTATTCTGCCCTGGGATTGATTCACAGGCTCTGCCCTACCAGGACCAGAAACACAGGCGGCCCCGGCTTCCACCCAGTGTCTATACATGGGGTTTAGGATCTGAACTCAGGACCCTTTGCCTGCAAGGCAGAGGCTTAACCCCTGAGCCACCGCTCCAACCCCCCCCCCCCCGCTTATTGTGCATTTCTATACAATATAAAGATGGTTTGCATATTTAATAGATGATTCCTTTCTTTCTCTTTTTCTTAATGTAAGTATGCTATTGTGTTGTAAGTAATGTCCTCTTTTATTTTTCTGTGACATCTAATTTTTGGTCTGTTTATCTAAAGATAAGTTACTTTCACTTATCAATATACTTTCCTATTGCTAAGATGATATTATTTAAAATGATGTACATGTTCTGTAAATCCTTTCTTGTTTGTCTGTTAGTCTCAATCTAACTTTGGGAGACACTCTTCCAAATTGTGGTTTTTCACACTATTTCCTCTTATTTAAAGCTTTCAGCAACCTTCCTTCAGAATCCATCCGTTTCTTCACACATCATCTTAATCCTGTATGTCGTCTTTCTTTGGCATATAAATTGCAACATCTAGACCCAACCCCTTGTCCTGTCCCTTTAAGCATAAATTCTCTTTTAGTACCCATATTACCACATTTCTTCTTCTATATAATTTTTTAATTTCAGCCAACTGTGTATTACATGCTGACTAGAAAAGCCATAAGGTCATTTGTCCTTAGTCAGAATGTCCTCTCCATGTGCTTGTATTACCCTTCTTATCTCTGTAATGTAGGTGTTCTCATTACAGCATTTTTACAGAATGACATAAAAAATAGAAATTCACAATAAAGAATTGAAATATTGAATTATGCTGTACTGTCTTAAAAGTCTTCCCTTTCAATTAGTCTACTAAAGGATTGTTTCATCCCTTCTCTGTCTCCTTTTTGCTTCATCTTCTGGTTTTCTTTTCTTCCTCACCTTTTCTCTTCTCTTGTGTTTTCTGGGTCTGAGTTCTCCGTTAGGTTATATTCTAACTGGAATATGTGGTGTGGCATTTTCTTGCATGTGCCGCCTTTGGATATACAGTCCGCTTCCTGAGCTGGTAAATCCTTTCTTGTGTTCATGCTTCTGTGCTAGCATGTGCAGGGCTGTCTGAATCTGCTCTGATGTTCCTGTCCTCTGCCACATACCTCACTATGACCAAGACCCTTCAATGTCTGAGTGTTTTTTATTTAATTTTTCTCCTTCATTACCCTTTATCCCTGTCTTTCTCTTTTCCCTCCCTCCATCCTTCCTTTTACTCTTAAGATTTTCTTTCCTTCAGTTCTTTTTATATCAAGGGCTATTTAGTAGTTCTTCCATAAGTCACTTGAAATCTAAGCATCTCTGTATACTTGCCTCTGTATTTCTTCACACAGCTATCTCAAATTCTACTTTACTGTCACCTGAAATTCTAAGGAGCTTTATGGACCTCAATGCCTTTCAGGGAAAGCAGGCAGGAGAAAGACACTGATCTTTCGTACTCTGGATTCTCATGCATCTAAAAGACAGAGCCTTCTCCATCACCTTCTAAATCTTTCTTACAGTAATAGAAATAGGTTTCTTCTCTATCTTTTTTGTACTTTGGGAATGCTGCAAGTATCATTTTAGCTCTGTATTTAAAAAAGGACTCTTTTATTAGTTTAATTGACTTAAAACTTTTGAAAGTGAATATCTTAATATATTTTTATTTGAGGTTCCAGTTTCTTTTGTTGTACCAAAGTTCTACAAATAACTGGGTCATTCATAAGGTTAGAGGAAAGTGTGGAGTAGTTATATCTATGAAATTGTCATGACATCACTTACATTTGACATCATATTAGAATAAAAAACTAACACTGATTAAACTGAACTAAGAGAGAGTAAAAATAGTAAAGAAAACTTGTGTGAATGTCATAAGATAAATATCAGAAAAGCTTTTTTTATTATAAATAGATGTCACATAGCAGCAAACTTATTTGGGAAAATATTGTTCAATATCCTTAAAAAAACAGGGCATGTAAGGAACACAAAGAGGGTCAATTACTAAGTCCCTGTTACTAATTGCAATTTTATCCATAAAATGAATCATATTTACTAATTTACCATAATATGTTGTCTGCCAAAAGAGAATGGTATCTTTCTTTCCACTAAAGGTCAATGATTTCAACTACATCATGCAGTTCTTAGGTGTATATTCAGTTTATTTACACTTGATCTTAGCCAAAAGGCCGAGAAGCAGTATTATTCAGTTTATTTAAAACTGCTCATATTTCACAGAGTCTAAACCTGCAATTACATCAGAGCATTTAATCTTTTATACGAATCAATTGAATACTTGTGTGGACCTCCCTCATTTCTAAATGACTGTCTCTTTTATTCGTGGTTTGTTTCTGATGAAGCTCTTAGCAGACAGTTTTTATCTTGATGTTTTTATAGTTTCTTAATTATTCACTGTCATTTTTAAAAGGATGCTTCAGGAGCACTTGAGTATTTACATACTCTTTGTCACCTTGCTTAACTTTGCATGTCTTATAGAAGGGTCTTGATAATTATTGTAATAGAACTTGAGAGAAGTTATGTCAGCCTGCACATACCATTAGTGCATTAATGTGTCAAAATAGCAGTGAATGACACAGTTCGAGGCCGTCTTAAAAGCTCCTAATGGCAGTGCAACTCTAAGGAATTGATTTGTAAGCAATACTAAAGCTATAAAACTTTCCCTGTGATATATAGTTTCAGAAAGCTTGCTCTGTTATTCACCTTATTTTTAGTAGATGAGTAATAGCTATTTGAATAAGTGAGCAATCTATGAAGACAGCTTAGTTGATGTTCTCTTTGCTAAAGTAGCAATAGAGGCTTCAATAGAAAAACTAACAAGGTACCACCTGCATATTAGAGTTAATTTAGTTGTTAACACTTAAGCTGCACTTTAATCATGGATTGAGTCTTTTAAGTTATTGTTTTGTGGTTAATAGAAATGCATTTGGTAATGCAGTTTGTCAGACTAATAGCTTTTTGACATCTAGACTTATTTAAAAGAAAAATATTTGTAAAGAGAAATAAGCTCTATAAGTAATGATCCATGAAAAATGATTAATAAATTCAAATATAGTTATATGTATTGGTTTTAAAAACTGAAAATATTTTAAAAGTAAGACTATAGAAAGTTCAATGTTTAAATGACCTGACACACTTGAAACTGAAATATGACATTTTGTATCGCTCTCTGTGCAGCAGGGCAGAGTCTCATGATACTGTTTATGCTGGGGTCCAAGATGTCAATGCCTCTCTTAAGGAATACCACCATTCAGAGCCATCTTGATTCCACCATAGCTTTGTAGACTGAATTCAATGTCTTCAGAAATCCTCTTAAACAATTGTGTGACCATTCAGCACAATGCATATGAATTTAATAGAAGGCATTTTCTTTTTTTACTTTCCCTAGATGGGCAGAAAGGTTTGTAGTGAGTTAGAGGTTGTCTTAGATGATCTTTAAAAAACTGTATTTATGTTATCTTAGTTAATTTCTACATTCTCGTGGCAAAATAGCTAACAAAAGCAATTTAGAGAAGAAAGGATTTATTTGGATTCTCAATCCCACATTTAGGGTAAGATTCTTATCACAATTATTCTAGTCTAAAAATTCCCTCACAGATATGCCCAGATAAGTCTCTTTGGTGACTTTAATACTGTCACCTGTCAGGATAATAGTATTAATAATCACACAAGTGAAAATCAATGTCAAAAACAAACTAACTAAAACAGCATAATGTGGCACTATAGATTCAGGGAGGCCCTAGCCCAGGCTCAGGGCTTCGGACAAGCCTGGAACATACAGACATGCCCTGACATGTCCCAATGCAGGCGGAAGGATAAACAACCAATGGGAGCGGCCATCTAACCTGCCCCTGCAGTGGACACTTAGTAAACAGTTAAATGATTGGTGGCTGCCCTCCCCCGCCCCCCCCCCCGTAGCGGAAGGATGGCAACACCTGATTGGACCTCTGATCTTATATAAGCTCAAACACGTTCTTAAATAAATTAAATCTGCAGCGGACTCATCCACTGCTTCTTCTCACCTGATTCCTAGGGTCTGGGTGGTGACCCCACGCCAGCTGGCCCCCTCACCTGGTGAGCTCTGAGACTCCCACGTTTCCCCCTCCTTTACCCGGCTGGCCCGTCGGGGATTCAGCAACATCATTATGTGATACACTGCATATTGTTACTGACGTTCATATTTTTGCATAAAATGAATTCATAAGATTAGGCTATTTTCTGAAGTTTCTTTCAGCACTATTATTTGTAACTGTGATTTGGTCTGAGTTCCTCACCGAAGATAATACAGATATAAAAAATAAAAGTTTCTGAAAAAAATTTATTTTCAGTGGAGCCAGAAACACTCAGTGGAAAATAAGTGCTCTTGGGGTCTAGCACTTTTCTCTACTGGAATTTCATTCCATTCTTAGGAATAAAGAAGATGGGGCATCAGGAACTGAAGAACAAAAGTATTTTAAAATTTCCAGAGCAGACATGGAGACATTGGAGCAGCAAATGCCTTACCAAATATAATTTAAATCATATCAAACCCTTCTATTAAAGTTTTTCTAGCTATTCATGCCCTTGGTCTTCATGGCTTTCATGAAGTTTAAATTCTAGTGAGTTTTCAAGCAATTTCTTCAGTCAGGCTCACAATCCTCTATTTCAAAATAAGAATGATGTTAAGAAATAACAGTATTTTAGATTTAATGATAACAAATTATACATCTGTGCATTATTTGTTTGCATAAAGGAAATAAAAGATAATTTTCTAATATATTCTAACAGGTTAAATTCATAGGAAATCTTATAGTCAATATTGCATAACTTAGAGGTGAGGACAAATTATGGCACAGTTGCCAAATTTTTTTTCAAAATCACCTTAGAATTTCTAATTCAAATTTTAATGATATTGTCATATTGTAAATTGTCACAGGTGCTCTTCTCTCTGCTGCTGTGAGACACTTCCTCATACTGAGGCAGAAAGGAAGAAACGGAAATTTATCTGACTTATAGTTGCAGAGTAAAGTATGATGGAAATGGCATGAGGTAAAAGCTGGAGGTGGCTCAGGTCACCACAAAGATCACTGAGGCCAAGAAAACAAGAGACAAACTTAAAATGAAACAAGGAGGGGCTACCCAACCTCGAGGCCCACCCCCAACAAAGCATTCATGATTTTCCCCTGGGTCCTATGTCCCCCCTCCCAAAGGTTCTTTATCTAGTTTACAGAAACAGGAATATGTTTTTCCCTGACAAGCGGGTCTTAAATCTGACCAGAAAATTTTGTTATTCAGGCCACTGTTACACAGATGGTCACTTTTGCCGTAATTGTTATTGAATTTATAGATTTCATAGATTCATGAGACTTTCAATTGTCTTTCTTCCCCAGTAGCTTCCATAGTACCCTCTTGTACTTTGTAAACTATCCAGTAAGGAGGAAGCTTCCAGATAAGTTCCAACTGGTGATCTTTATCCATATTCTGTGATCCACACATTTGTGGCATCTTCAGGGTCTTACTGTCAGTTTTTGGGGGCCAACACCCTATACCAATGGTAAAAGTCTACACTGTTTGGAAGGCTTTTGAGACCTCTTTGACCACCATCTCACCAGAAAGTGTCATATGCTTATTACTTCTAGTAATGTTTATATGTTTGTGGGGTCTAGGTTGAGCATCTCAAGGTATTATTTGTTTAGTTATATTTTCCTTTCTCTGTATATGTTTCTCTGTATTGTTCTTTTTTTTATATTTTGTTTAAAAACTTTTTACTGTGCTGTCCCCAAATGGTTGTACATATATGTATGTATGTATGTATGTATCTATGTATGTATGTGTATCCTCAAATTTGGAAAACCAGAAAGGTAAGGGACTTGCTTGTAATATGTTAAGTGTACATACATAATGTGTACGTACAGATTTTCTCAAGTCATGATTTATAGATATGCAAATTTCTACAAGTAAGTTTTTTATATTGGAAGTGATCTGCAACAAAACAAAGCAGATTTGTAGCTCACTTAATTATAACTATATATCTTCCTAATGCTTACTATTATTCACTTATACAAAGATCATGTTCCATGTAAGTTTTTGATTTTGTTCAAAAGTCTGGATATTCTACATGTGGCCTGATTATTGAGACTTGGCTGAAAACACAGTTTATACTGCTTTAGTCCTGCCATTTATTTAATTATAGCTAATTATTCTACTTGTTTTCTGTAATACTGCTGCATTTTGATCTGTTAGTTCTCAGAAAGTATTAACAGCAAGTGAGGAACTTTAAAATTTGCCATGATTTTAAAATGTCTTTTATGACTATTAGCAGATGTATGTCTCTAGTCTGTGTACACAATTTATTTATATATTCCTGGGTCATTTAAGTCACAAAGGAACTAAGAATTGTTTTATTTTCAGACTGTTACTATTTGATCATTTGAATCTTACAGACTTTTATACCATGTAATATTTCTTTCCTCAAAAATCTTCTAAGTCAATGTAGTCACAAATTATTATATTTTCTTATATGTATATTTATATTTGTGCATATGTATGTGTGCACCTACATGTGTGCTCTAGCATGTTTGTGGAGATAGAGGACAATCTTCAAGTGTTGTTTCTGTTTCCACCTTGTTTGAATATGAGTCTCTTCACCTCTGTCATGTAAGCGGGCCTGGTTGGCCCACAGGTTCTTGAGTATCTTGGATTTATACTTCACATTTCCTGTTGGTACACAAAAATTACAGGTTCTTACACATATAGAATCTGAGAATATAAGTATGTACTCTTATTGTTTTTTTAATTTCTCCCTTCTATCTTAAGATTTATCCTTGAGATTTGAAAATACATTCTTGGCCTGTTTGATTAAAGTGAGCATTTTTCCCTCCCACATTTTATTTTTTTCCTAATCATACAAGTTCAATAGGTACCCCTGTCCTCTCCCCCCCCACTCCCCAGTCCTCAACCCTTGCACTCTCCCCTCTCCTCCCCTTCCTTTCACGACCCCTTTCCTTTCCCCTTTCTCAGTGCCTCCCCCTTCCTCCCTCCCATCCCGTGGAGCATCCTTTTGTATGAACACCAAACCTTTTGAGTCCTCCACCTTATTGAGGGTTCTTCCATACTCAGAGGTATAGCCTGGGGCTCCTTCTTTGGTTCCCTTTAGCATGGAAACTTTACTATGAGTGTTTAATCCCTTGCCTCTAAGAATCCTACTTCCTGAAACCTTCTCCCCTGGGATCCATGCTAGACTTTGGGGGGGGGAACATTGTTGTGTCAGCCATTGTGCAGGTCAGGCAAAGTCCAGTCCTGGCTGCTGCAGCCCTAACTTGTGTGGAATATCTTGCATACCATTGGTCCTCCCCATCTTTAGGCTCTTACAGTCTTGCTCCCCCCTCTTCTGCAAAGTTTCCCTGAGCTTTAGGATGGGGAGAGTTTTAGCTGATCTGGTTTTAAGTGAATTATGTAGGGTCTTGCCTGTTCTGAATTACAGTTTATTGTTTTTGGTTTTGCTTGTCCTGCACTGCCCTTGGCTGTATCCTGATTGGCATGGAAGATCATCTCCTAACCAAACAAAAAAGACTGTTTAAACTAAGATCTTACTTAACATAAGAGGAGACTTAAAGATATGTAGAATAGGAATAGGACACAGCAGTGATGAGGAGGGTTGCAGGGGGTGGTGATGTCTTATTTGCCTTATGATTACTATCTGCCAGTCCCTTTATCCTCCCTGATTGTAGAGATCAAACCTGTTCAGTCCCAGGTGACCAAGAAAGGGAAGTGAGAGTGAGCTGCACCAGATGTCTCACTATAAAGTGAGCATTTTCCAAACATTGATAAACAAGCAAACACATTGGCATAATTTAGTTTTGTACTTTTCATATTATTGTTTTACATTCTTCTGCTTTCCATGTTTTTTGTCCATAAGATACAAGTGGTGCTATTCTTATAACTATCAGCATTTTTTGAATCTTCTTTTAGAAATATTTAAAATGGGGCTGGAGAGATGGCTCTGGGGTTAAGATTCTGTCTCTCAAGCAGAAGGTCCTGAGTTTGAATCCCCAGGTCCCTCATAAAAATGCCAGTTAGAAACAGTGGTGGCCTTCACTTCCTGCCCTGGTGGGCAGAGCCTGGGAAATCCCAGAGTTAAGCAAGGAGGTAGAAATAATCCAGGACAATTCCTGAAGTCACCCTTGGTCCTTCACATGATCACACAATGCCCTCTGATACACACACACACACACACACACACACACACACACAAACACACACACAAATGGACAAAAATATAAAGATACATATGTGTCTTTCATAAAGGCTTGGAAGCATTAGGTTGTATCTTACAATTCCCTGTGACTCTTTTTCCTCTACTGATGCTCTATTGTGTTCATTTCATGTTCATTTCAGAACAGAAAAAAATGCTTACTTTTTTTTGCTTGCATTTTTAATGAAATTTACCACTTCTGATAACAAAAGATAATTTACAAATTCAAAAAAAAAGTGTGTGTGTGTGTGTGTGTGTGTGTGTGTGTGTGTGTGTGTGTGTGTATCCCTGTGGAGGACCAAGGGTGACTTCAGAAATCATCTTGAATTAATTCTACCTATTTTTTACTTTGCTCTGGGATTTCCCAGACTCTGCTCAACAGGATTGGAAGCACAGGCCTCCACTGGTTCCATTTGGAGTTTTGATGTGCTCTGGATCTGGGACCTGGGATCTGAGCTAAAAACTTCTGCCTGTGAGATAGAATCTTAACCACTGAGTTATCTCTCCACCCCTTAATGGATACCTTTAATGTCACTTTTCATACTGGTCTTATGTAGTTTACTCAGCTTTGTCATTTTTTCCATCTGGAATCATTTTTCCTTCAGCTTGAAAAGTTTCCTGTAATATCCTTGTTTAGCAGCTACTTATTTCATCTGCTAACTTGGTCTCTATTTTTTTTTTGGTCTGAAAATATTTTTACCGTAACCATTGAAAAGTGTTTCACTCTATTAAAATCTGCAGTGTTCCATTGTTTAGAAGGTCCTTGAAGCCTTTCACCTCTCAGTGCTGACTTGCTCTCCATACTGACTTGGGATGTCTGTTAAATCATCCCTCAGTTTTATTGTTACTGCTTTCATGATTCCTTTCAATCTCTTGGTTTCTTTTTTTTTAAATTCTTTTAGGCTTTCATATACAAATAGAATTAATCTATGTTTTCCTCCCTTACTAGCCTGCCCACACCTTCCATGCTGCTACTCTCATTCTCTTACTCTGCAGTCTCCCTCTAGCTCTCTCTTTCCCCTGCATGTGTGAGTCATCGGTTCTTCTCCAGGACACCTGCACTGGAAATGCCCAGCCACAGGAGCTTAACCTAGAAGGCATCATTTGTAGTCTTCATTTAATTTATATTTGGAATTCGTGAGCCTCTAGAATATGTGGATTGATACCTTTATATTCCAGAAAATTTGGGGTTTCTGTCTGTTCAAAGATGTCTTCTACTGGAATCTATTCTCTCCTCTAGAAAGCTTACTTAAAACTGTGCTATTATTTTTCCCCTTAGACACTCCTTTTGTTCACAAATCCCATGAATTATATTTTGTTCTTTCCATTGTTCTCTTTCTGTGCTTTATTTTGTGATATTTTTGTGACCATTTTCCTAGTTCACTAAACCTGCTCCTTCTGTATTTCACTGCTAGCTTCATCAACTGAGTGTTGTGTTTCAGATACTTTATTTCCTAAAATGATAAATGTCTATTTGATATTTATTTGTGGATTCTAATTCCTTGTAGAAGATTTAAATTTTTCAGCTTGATTGTAAACAGCGTATTGATCTTGGCTGTTTTAGTGTTCTTCTTGGGTAACTCTGACATCTGGGTCATTTGTTCATGTACTTCTCTTGCTTACTTCATGTCTTGATTGATGGTCATATTTTCCTGATTCTTTGCATGACTAGTAACTTCTGATTGTATGTCAAATCATGCGTATAAAACAATTGTAAAAGCTTCTGTTCTATAATTTATCTGACATGGGGAGGACTTCCCATGAGACCCTTATCATTGTCCCCCAATCTAGGAAACTTCAGGGTCAGGTTTATGCTCCAACTTTAGTACAACAATTCATTCTAGTTTATCTCTATAACTCAGACATGCCTTTTGTGAGCTTCTGAATGAAAATCTTAGAATTCTTTGTCTGTGTTGCCTAAACACTGGAGTTTTAGCACAAATATGTTTATATGATGGGATTCTTTCACACAGCAAGACATCATCAGTTTCATTCTGTTTTTCAATCCTGTTTTTTATTATTGAACATTTTAACCGCACAAATCTGACTCATGGATAACTGAATGTTCTTATGACTTCTCTAGTTTCCTAACAATCACACTGGATCCATGCACACTGCCTAATACTCCTCTGCTTTTCCTTAGTTAGGCAGAGTTCCTTTGTGTAATGATCTCTAGTTTGCAGAACATTCACAGGAATGTCCCTAAAAACAATCAGTTTTGATTATCGGATCAGTTAGCAGAATCGAATTTGTCTAACCATACAGTCAGCTTTCCAATATTTAAGAAATAACCAACTATTTGAAATGATCAGTTTTCTAAAAAAGTCACCTTCAGGGCTTCTGTGACTGCATTTTACTAGCTTACCTACCTGTTACACAGTAGTGGTTTGTGCTCATCTTTAATATTAGGCTTCATTCATTTGATTAAAAAGCCATTGTTAAGGCAAAGGGAATAATTGGAATTTAATCTTCCATTCTATTCTATGTAGTGTCTATGATCCCAACAGAGGTTATTATTTGAAAAAATTACATGACTCATTGCAAAGATCTATAATTCACTCTTCAATAGAGTTGTATAAATTGTCAAAATATATTTTACCTTGATAAAGGTGTATACAACCTATTATGATAGCAATGACTCATCTATCTCTTTTTTTGTAGTACATAATTGAATGCTCTGTGTGTTTAGTAGGTACTTGAGGATATACGGAATCGATTTTCCTAAATTTTTTAGTTATCGCTGATAATCAGTTGAATGATACTGTTACCTGAAGTGCATAGATATTCTGTTCTTTACAATTCTGAGGAAGTAACTTCTGTTTTTCCTCTACAAAGTGGTGAATCTCTTCTATTTAAAGTATGACAAAATTGTGGAAAACATTGTAAGACCATTATATATTTGTTTGGTCCTAAATATATAAATTAAAAGTTCAGATTTACCTTCATGTGTGTTCTATGAGTAGCTATCTAATGTCAACACCTAAAATTACATTTTTTATATTGTAATCCACATATGCTAATTAAGCTATTTCTTCATCACATTTATCTTTCCTATTTGTATCTTCTCTGTGATGTGTTGAACAATGTGTTAATGAGATTTCACTGTTCTTTGCAGTTGATTTTAAAGCAAGACACTACTACAATTTCTTATATTTTTTCTATCTAATTAAATTTAGAATGTCAAATCTTGTTTTTATAGATTGGATAGCTAAAGTTGGTAATGATGAAGTTCATCTTTATAAGTTAAAGGAACTTTTGCTGCATTTTATTAGTTTGTTTCTAAAACTTGTCAAAATTTTTCATGAGTTAGAATTATTTGGTAGCTGTTCTTAGATTCATGTTCCTTATGTAGTAATGCTAAATTAACTTTATTTTGCTGAAACTTACTTGATAATTTAACTAATAAAATCTCTTTAATAGTCCTTTAGTAAGTACTAAAAGACTGGCTAATTAGATATCATTTGTAATGACATTATTACAAATATGTCAGATATAAGGTTCCATACACAGTCTAAGAACCTTCTTTCTTTTCCCTTTCAAAAAATCCATTTAATTGTGATATAAACAATTTGTTAATGGCCTATAAGATATGGTTCTAAATTTCAAATGAGAAGAATATAGATGTTTTTGAAATGCAGAGTACATCAGGTTGTAGTCTAAATTTGTACTTCTGTGTTTGTTCTAAGAGTATGTCAAAATATTGTCACATGTTTTATTCAAATCCTCCAGAGAAGATAGACAGCATCTTAGAAGAGTTTTTGGTATTTCTGTTTTCTGTGTATAGTTTTTATGCTTTTCATTCCTTATGCTCATGGCCAGTTATGCAGGTATTTTAAACTATTAAGTGAAATGGTAGCATTTATTTACCTTTGTTTTTTATAAATACCATTAAGTATGGACCATTGATTTCATCTTCCATGACAACATGTACATACACACACAAAAAAAACTCTAATAAAAAGTTGCAAACAGCTCTGAAGTGTCTTAGCAACTTTTGCTACAACAATATTCTCATCTCATGTGGTCTCTCATACTTCTTAGTACTGCAGCAATATCTCGATGTTTCTGAAAAATGGTTAAATGGTATTTGGGGAAGATACTCACACTGTAAAGAATGAGAGTTCTGGGTTCCCCATTGAAACCAAGAATATGATAAGCCTGTAGGCATAGGAACAATCAGCATGTCCTACCTGTTAAGATTATTCTAGAATGTTGGAATTGTGCTTGATCTATGTTGTTTAAACATTAAACAGCTAAAACATGTAGTAGGAAATGTCAATTTAATTATATTCAGTTTGGAAGAACATTATGCAAACTTTATAAAGGAAATCAAAAAAGTATGGCATTGTAAAAATTCCTTTTGGTAAAAATGACATGTAACTTAAACATTTGTTCACTACAAAGTGTCCTAATATTGTGGCTCACTCTTATAAAGGAACGCATCATGGATTTTGTGAGATGATATTCTGGTGTGTCTGAATGTTGTTGTGAAAGTCACAACCAAATAGTTCGGTAAAGCAAGGGATTTTATTCTGGCTTACCATTATTCGGTTACATTTCATACCAATATCAGGAGCCGGGGACACTTAGCACACCATATTCACAGTGCTTCTGAGAAAAGGAAAAATCTTCACTTGTAAGACCAGCATGTTTGGTCACATATGCTGAAGAATGCCAACTTTCTTAGCAGATCCCTCCATCTCATCCACCTTCCCAGGGATTAGTTCTTACTGTGGACTGGGCCTTCTCCATCAATTAGATGATCTTATGTAGGCTTCCTCAAGGCATAACTCACAACTACGCACAGAGATCCAGCTTTGAATTGTCAGATTGACGTCTATATCAAACTATGGCAGATGATCATTTTTTTTCTATTGTCTGTTGCATTTTCATGCATATATGGGTACATGTTTATTTATATATGCATGTGGAAGCCCAAAGTTGATATCAGGAGGGCATATTTGTTTTACTTTATGGAACTGGGGAGATGACTCAAGGGTTAAACCTTTGCCTCACAAACAAAAGAACCCAAATTGGAGTCTTAGATCCCACATTAAAATGCCACACAGAAATGTAAAGGCCTGAACTTACTGCCCTAGAAAGTGGAACCTGGGAAATCCCAGAGAAAAGCAATAAGGAGATAGAGCAATACAATATAATTTCTCAATTCATTCTTGGGAATCCACAGGCACACACAGTATCCTCTTCTAAACCCATACATACACCCCACACGTACAAATCCATGCTTACACATGAAAAAATAATTCATAATGCATTTGTACATTACATTTTCATGTTTTAATTCACAATATTGTTCAAAAGACAACAAGTTCCATTTATTTTGACAACATGCTATAAATTCTACGCAGATCTTATTAGATAAATGAAATGGGAAATAAACTGCTTTAAAGAGTGTAATACCAAGTTAATATTTGTTGATTTTTATAACATTTTTAAAAAGTCATTTATTAATGATTTACCATATGTTTTTGCTTAATGCATGGTTACTTTTTCTCAAAAATTTACATGATGTTCATAGATGTAGAAGAAACATTCTATCTTTTTAAATAATTCCTTCCTCCCTCCCTCTCTTCCTCCCTCCCTCTCTTCCTCCCTACCTCTCTTCCTCCCTCCCTCTCTTCCTCTCTTCCTCCCTCCCTTCCTCCCTTCTTCCATCTTCCTTCCTTCCTTCCTTCCTTCTTCCTTCCTTCCTTCCTTCCTTCCTTCCTTCCTTCCTTCCTTCCTTTCTTCCTTCCTTCCTTTCTTCCTTCTTTCCGTTTTTCTTTCTCTTTCTCTCTTCTTCTTTTCTCTTTTCCTTTCTTCCTTGATACATTGCTTTTTGGTTTCATATATCTAGGGACCTTTTTCCTTGCAACAATTGGGAGGATGCACTTTTAGGTAGATATCTTTTTCATTGTAGTTATCATGTAGTTCAGTTATGGTAAAGTCACTAAATTTAGTTATTTGCTTAAGTTGGTTTGAATTTTATTTCTTTTTTGTAATAACAAACAAAATTCATAAATTGTGGTCATTTGTGTTTATGTTACTATTTAGAAAGTAATTGGAAGTGAAATTACTGGGTCAGTAGATATGAAATTTAAAATATTGGTAAATATAACCAAATTATTTTATATAAATCCTTTACAGTTCTTTTTTAATTTTGCCAATCCTAATCACCCACAAATATTAATTCACTAGAGTTTTGCAAATATATGGAGCTAAATGTAACATCTTATTTATTTGAAATAAACCTCTATTTACATGTTAATATTTTGTATGTCTTCTGGGAATGAATTTTTATAGACCTCCCTCAGTTTTCTGTTTTTTTTCAAATTTACCCTTGGGCTTTATTTACATATTTTATTTTAAGTCCTTTGTTGCTATGCAAATCGTAACTATTTTCTTCCTGTAGCTTCTCTTCAGTTACTCTTATTGTCTCATGGTGGTTTCAATCATTTTGTTGGACAATGCTCAAGTTATTTTTTCAAACTGTCAAAAATTATGACCTAAGATTGTTTTGTATCTGCAAATTATTGAAGTTGTTATGTTGGTTTGCAATGTGGTTTTAAATTTAATCAGTTTTCATTGATTGTTTTTAAGTATTAGTTTCTGGTTTGGAAATGTAGTATTCAGCTTCTACCACCATGTAATGAAATAATTGGGACAATAGTCTTTTCTTTTTACTTAGAAATATGAATTTTATAAGAACTCAGGGCCTTGCATCCATGAGAATCTTAGTTTAGCTTTAAAGTGGAAAGCATTAGAACAGAAAGATAGCTTAAATGAAATGGTATAGAGAGGTAGCCTTCATGGGCAGCATGTCAGAAGATGCAAAATCTTACAGAGAAAAGATGTTTATTTTAGCTTTTGGTATTGGAGATTCGGTTCACGATTCATACTGCCAATGCTTTGGGACTCAGGAGAAGCAACCTATCATGGTGTGGATCACATGAAGGGCCAAGGTTCCATGGTGCCCCTAGAAGTTGATGCAACAACCATCACAGGCCCATCCTACAAAGGTTCTACCACCACCTATATGACTACCTTGGAGCACAGAACTTGGAACTGAGAGGACTATCTATATTCAAACACAAATCTTGAGGACAAAAAGCTCTCTTATTTAATCTCGATTTCTACTTGTTATTAAACCTTCACAGCTAAATCTTATGGATAATTGTTTTGCTCTATCTCATTCCTGGCATTTTCTATGAGCATGTATATGTATATTAAAGTATAAAGGTGCCATATATTAAGCCATTACACTTCCTCGAAATGCTTTCTTACAGTCTCTTAACATCCAAATACTGTGTAAGTGTTAAATGTTTTAATAGATAACATTTAATTTAGTCATAGCCCAACCATTTTGTAAAACTCCATCTTTGTTGGAAATTGATGGTCGTCAAAATTGATAACATAAATTTACAATATTCATTATGGAAACTAAAGTAATTTGTCTTTTCAGATTTCTGCCCTCTCCACCCTATTGCCCTTAGTAGTGGTTGATATTGAGAAATGTCTATCACATATGTGATACTCTTTCACTACCTATGTTCTATTTCCCTGACAACCCCTGTGCATCCTCTGATGGGTCCAAAAAGACAGGATGTATTTATGATTTCTGCAGCTCCTTGCTCCTTCCGTACTTCTTTGCTAATATTTCTATCCCAGTTTGTAAGCAAGTGAAACTCTGTTTTTTTACCACTATCTGGAACACATCCTTCACAGGTTTTAGTCTCTACTTGTGCTGTCTTAACTTACTGATTCCTTATCTGCCTTTCATCCCACTGACTTTGCAAATGATATATTTGTAAGTGCATTTATGTTAATGTGTACTTTTAGAAGATCCTGTGAAATTTCAGATTAGATTTGTGCATTTTTCCTGTTATTTCTAAATGTTTCTGTACTGTGTACACTCTAAAATACTGTTAGGTAGACACAGTTTAATGTATTTTAGATTTGTTCATTTACTATTTCACAATGAAGTAACATAAATTTCTACTCAGTGCCAGGTGCCTTCAATGTTGACTGATGTTAATATTGTCATTTCTTCTTTTTATACCATTTATCTTGTTTTTAGGCAGGACTTTTCCATTTATCCATGTTTGCAGACTTATTCTCTCAATTTCTCAACCTCCTGAGTGTTGGCATTTTTACAAGCACATACTACCACAACTAGCCTTTTATAAAAAAAAACTTTATTTATAAATCTATTTATTTATTTATTGTGTGTGTGTGTGTGTGTGTGTGTGTGTGTGTGTGTGTGTCTATCAAAGAGAACCATGTATCCTTGTGGGGATGATCAAGGATAAATTTGGATATCATCCTGTATTTCTATTACCTCCTTTTTGCTTTACTCTGTCATTTCCCAGGCTCCACCCACCAGGGTCAGAAGTAAAGGCTGTTACGGTTCTACCTAGCTAGTTTTACATGGGACCTGCGATCCAAACTCAGGACCTTACACTTTTGAGGCAGTGTTTTAACGCCTGAGCCATCTTTCAGGCTCTTTTACTTTTTAAATCTCTTTATTCTTTATTTATTTTTATTTTTTTATTATTATTTATTCAACTGTGCGCATGTGCGCGTGTATGTGCGCGCGCGCGTGTGTGTGTGTGTGTGTGTGTGTGTGTGTGTGTGTGTGTGTGTGTCTATGTATGTGTAGAACCATGGACGAATTCGCGAACCACCATGGACGCCTCCACCTCCTTCTGCCCCCGGATTCACAGGCTCCGCCCTACCAGGACCAGAAGCGCAGGCCGCCCCCGCTTCCGCCTGGCGTCTATACGTGGGATCTGGGATCCGAACTCAGGACCTTCCGCCTGCAAGGCGGAGGCTTAACCCTTGAGCTACCTCTCCAGACCTATTCTTTATTTTTTGAGGTGCTTATTTTTAAATATGAAGTTAAATGTTTTAGATGAGACACTTCATTGATCTAAGATTACCTTATATATTTTAGATGTTCAAGCTTAGTAAGGCACCTATTCTTTAAATTATTCATGCACTAGACTTCAAGGACACAATATCTTGAGTATGTTTGGTCATCTTGTGAGGAGGCAAATGCTGCTCTGAAGAGTATTGCACAAGATATTAATGTTCACTTCCATGAATTTTAAATAATCATATTACTAAACTAATCTAAGGTGACGTATAGTGAGTAAGGTAATAATATTCTAATATGTATTGGGAGGAAGATACCCAGACATATAAGTTAATTACATAAATATCTGTCAGAGGTTCTGTGCTTTATTTGGAAATTTTATGTCATTATCTTTGGTGAATAATGCTACTTTTAAAATTCATCCAATAGTCTTTTCTTCTTATTTGACTAAATTTCTTTTTTTATTATTAATTTATTTTTCTGCTCATACAAATGTAATAAGTACCCCTGTCTTCTCCCTCCCTCCACCCCTCCCTAGACCTCCCTGCTTTGTCCCCCCTTTTCCCCTTCCTTTCACCCCTCCCTCCCTTTCTCCCAGCGCCCTGTCCCCCCATCAGGATCCCTGAAGCATCCTTCAATGTGTATATCAAATTTTCCTCTGGGTCTTCCTCTCTGATGAGGTGTAAGGACTCAGTGGCATTTCCTAGAACTCTTTCTTGTGTTCCCCTTAAGTATAGGAATACTATTGTGACTGTTAATACCTAGCTTCTAAGGATCCTAGTGCCTTTAGTCCATGCTAGACTTTGAGGGGTCAATGATATGTTGGTCATTGCGCAGATCATGCAGAGTCCTATTATAATTGTTTCAGCCCTAACTTTTGTGGAGTATCTTGCATATAATGACTTCTCCCATCCTTGTGCTCTTACAATCTTACCGCCCCCCTCTTCTGCAAATTTCCCTGAGCTTCAGGATGGGGAGAGATTAGGCAGGCCTGATTCCAGGCGGTTGATATAGAGTTTCTGATGTTCTGAATTATGGTTTGTTGATTTTTTTTTCAGTTTTGCTGCTCCTGCAATGCCCTTGGCTCCATCCTGATAGGTATTGGATATCACCCCCTGGCCAGAGATAAAAACCTGTTAAACTAGAGTGTTATTGTAAGGATAGATTCAAAGGTAGATGGAATAAGAGTAGGAGACTATGGTGAGGGTTGGGTCAGTCTCCCACTGCAAAATGGTTACCCTCTATCTGCCAGACTACATGAGCTCCCCTTCTGGTAAGATCATACCCCATCAGTTGCAAGTGACCAGGAAGGACAGTCTGTGAGCTTAACCAGATGTCTCATTTCTTACTTGCAGTCCTTGATGGTGGCATATTATCTCATCTGTAGCATGATCCACTCTCTCCTTGTTTCTGTCGGGGCCCTCCTTCGCCTTCTCTCCTGTTTATAATCTTTGCAATTACTGTAGATATTACAGAGATTTATCTTTGAGTGTGTCTCTAAGTGGGTTTGGTACTAGTATCTACCTATAAGGGAATATGTATGGTGCTTAACTTTCTGTGTCTGGGATACTTCACTCAATATAATTGTTTCTAATTCCATCTGTTTCCCAGCAAATTCCATTAATTCGTCATTTTTAATGGCTGAGTAGTATTCCACTGTATAAATGTACCACATTTCCCTTATCCACTCAACAACTGTTGGACATTTGGGTTGATTCCATGACTTTGCTATTTTACACAGTGCTGCTATGAACATGGTCGTGCTTGTGCTATCAAGGTGAATTTTTGCTGTATGGGGGGTTATTCCCAAAAGTGGAATAGCTGGGTCACATGGGATTTCAATCTTTAACTTCTTTAAGAATTGTCAGACGGCTCACCAGAGTGGTTGTATGAGCCTGCATTCACACCAGCAATGTAGGAAAGTTCCCCTCTCTCCAGGATTTGGTGTTGTTTATATTGTGGATTTTTGCCATCCTGATATCTCAGGGAGGTTTTGATTTGCATTTCCCTGATGGCTAAGGATGTGGAGCATTTTTTAAGATATTTGTTAGACATTTTAATTTCATCCCTGATGAAAGTTCCAGGGCCCATTATTTTAAAATTTTTTATTACTATTATTATTTATTCAACTGTGTGTGTGTGTGTGTGTGTGTGTGTGTGTGTGTGTGTGTGTATCTGTTTATGTGTAGAACCACGGATGATTAGTGAACCATCATGGATGCTTCCACCTCCTTCTGCTCCGGGAATCACAGGCTCCGCCCTACCAGGACCAGAAGCGCAGCCCCCCCCTTCCGCCTGGCATCTATATGTGGGATCTGGGATCTGAACTCAGAACCTTCTGCCTGCAAGGTGGAGGCTTAACCCTTGAGTCACTTCTTCAGCCCCCAGGGCCCATTTTTTAATTGGGCCATTTGTTTCCTTGGTGTTTAGTTTTCTAAGTTCTTTGTGCACTCTGGATAATAGAGCTCTATCAGATACATGGTTAGTGAAGATTTTCTCCCATTCTGTGGATTGCCTTTATGCTTGAGTTACAATCTCTTTATCTGAACAGAAGCTCTTTAATTTCATAAGATCCCATTTGTTGAGTGTTGTTTGTATTGACTGCACTATTGGATTTCCCATTAGGAACTGTTGGCCTAATCCAATCAGCTCCAGGGAGTTCCCTACCCTTTCAACTATGGTTTTTATAGTCTCTGGCCTTATATTGAGGTCCTTGGTCCATTTGGAAGTAAGTCTTGTATATGGTAACAATTACGGGTCCAGTTTTAATCTTATGCATGTGGAGATCCAGTTTTGCCAGCACCATTTGTTGATGATACTGCTCTTTTCCATTGGATTTTTGGGGCCCCTTTGTCAAAGACCAAATGGCTGTAATTTTATGGGCTTATATCTGGGTCTTCAAACCTTATCCATTGATCTGTGTGTCTATTTTGGAGTACTGTGTCTATTTTGGAGTACCAGGCTATTTTTATAACTATAGATTTGTAGTATAGACTAAGGTTAGGTATGGTGATACCTCCAGCAGTGTTTTTGTTAACTCAGGATTGTTTTTGCTATTCTGGGTCTTTTGTGCCTCCATATGAATGTTGAGACTGTTTGGTCAACTTCTTTAAATAATTGCTTTGGGATTTTGATTTTTATAGCATTGACTCTGTATATTTCCTTTGGTGGGACGGCCATTTTTATGATATCGATTCTACCAATTCAGGAACTTGGCAGGTCTTTCCACCTTCTAGTGTCTTCTGTGATTTCTTTCTTTAGGGTTTTAAAGTTTTCATTGTAAAGGTCATTTTCTTCCTTCCTTTGGTTTATACCAAGGTATTTTTTTAGGGGCTATAGTAAATGGGAATGCTTGTCTCAGGGCTTTTTCACTTCTTTCATTCTGTGCATATAGGAAGGCCACTGATTTTTGTAATCTACTTTGTATTCTGCTACTCTGCTGAACTTCTATATTAGTTCCAGGAGTTTCCTGGTTGAGTTTTTGGGATCACTCAGGTATAAAATCATGTCATCAGCAAACAGAGATAAATTGACTTCTTCCTTGCCGATTTGAATCCCATTTATGTCCCTTTCTTGTCTTATGGCTTCAGTTAAGACTTCAAGTACAATACTGAAGAAAAGTGGTGAAAGTGGACAGCCTTGTCTAGTTCCTGATCAAAGTGGGTTTTTCCCCATTGAGTATAATAATCCTTGCTGTGGGCTTGTTGTATACAGCTTTTATTATATTGATAAAGGTTCCTTCCATTCCTACTGTCTCTAGCGTTTTGATCATAAAAGGCTGTTGGATCTTGTCAAAAGCTTTTTCTGCATCTATCAAGAGTATCATGTGGTCTTTTATTTTAGATTGGTTTATATGGTGAATTACGTTTATTGATTTGCGTATGTTGAACCAATCTTGTGTGCTTGGGATAAAGCCTACTTGATCCCTGTGAATGATCTTTTTGATATGTTTTTGAATCCGATTTGCTAGGACTTTGTTGAGAATTTTTGCATCTGTGTTCATCAAAGAGATTGGCTTATCAATTTCTTTTTTATGTATATCTTTATTAGGTTTTGTGATTAGTACGATATTGCTCCGTATAAAGAATCTGGTAGTGTTTCTTCCTTTGCTATTTGATGGAACAGTTTAAGGAGTATTGGTGTTATTAGTTCCTTAAATGTCTGGTAGAACTCTGTGCTGAATCCAGGACATTTCTTGGTGGGAAGATTAGAGATTACTTCATTGATTTCCTCTTATGTTACAGAACTATTTAAATAATTCAGAACTTCCTGATTCAATATCGGTAAGTTGTACTTACTTAGGATCCATTTCTTTTGTGTTGTCAAATTTCACAGAGTATAAGTTTTTGAAATATGACATTATAATACTCTGATTTTCTTGGGCATCCATAGTGATAACTCCATTTTCATTTCTAATTTTATTAATTTTTGTTTTTCTCTCTTGCTTTTGGTTAATTTAGCTAGGGGTGTATCAATCTTATTGATTTTTTTCAAAGAACCAGCTTTTTGACTGATTTATTCTCTGTATCTTTTTCCTAATCTCAAATTCAGATATTTCTCCCCTGATTTTGCTAATCTCCTCTCTTCTACTGCTTTGGGGATCAGATTGCTCTAGTGTCTCTAAAGCTTTAAGCTGCATTTTTAAGTTATTTAATTCTGATGTTTCCACTTTTTTGATGTAGGCATTAAGAGCTATGAACTTACCTCTTAGGACAGCTTTCATTGTGTCCCAAAGATTTTGATAAGTTTTGTTTTCATTATCGTTTGCTTTCAGGAAATCTTGAATTTCTTTTTTAATTTCTTCCTGAATCCAGTTCTCATTCAGCATCATAGTGTTAAGTTTCCAGAAGTTAGTGTATTTTCTGTTGTTTATTGTGTTGTGGATGTCAAGCTTTAGAGCATGGTGGTCTGATAGGGTTCAGGCTGTAATTTCAACTTTCCTGTGTATGTGGAGGTTCGTTTTGTGGCCCAATATGTGAATTATTTTGGAGACTGTTCCATGTGGTGCTGAGAAAAATGTGTATTCTTTGGTTCGTGGTTGAAAAGTTCAATAGAGATCTGTAAGGTCCATTTCTTTAAGGGTTTGGTTGAGTTCCAAAGTGTCTCTGTTAAGATTTTGGCCTGTTGATCTTTCCCATTTTGAGAGGGCAGTGTTGAAATCTCCAGGAATTATTGTTTGGGGGTTAATTTCTCACTTTAGACACTGTAGGGTTTGCTTAATGAATGTGGAGGTGCCCGTATTAGGTGCATATATGTTCAGTATTGTGAAGTCTTCCTGGTGAATTGTACCTGTACTAAAATGTAGTATCCATCTGTGTCTCTTTTGATTTTTTTTTGGTTTGAAGTCCACTTTGTCCAAAAGCATAATGGCTACCCCTGCTTGTTTCCTGGTTACATTAGCTTGCAGAATTTTGGAACAGCCTTTTATTTTCAGGATGTATCTATCTGTTATGGTGAGATGAGTTTCCTGAAGGCAGCAGATTGATGGACTGTGGTTTTAATCCCAGTTGTAATCTGTGTCTCTTGATTGATGAGTTAATTCCATTGACATTTAATGTTAGAATGGAGAAATTATTTTTAATTCTGGACATTTTTTATGTTTAGTGGCTTTTGTACGCATATTGTTTGACATTTAGGTTTTGGTGGTATTATACTTCCCTTCTGTCCTCCTGGTACGCTTGTTTTTTTCTTCAAGTTTGTGTATCATTTCTAGCATTTATTGAAGGCCTGGTTTGGTAGACATGTAAGCATTCAAGTTGTTTTTGTGCTGGAAAACTTCTTTCTCCCTTGATCATGACAGATAGTTTTGCCAGGTATATCAGTCTGGGTTGTCATTTTTGCTCATTTAGTACTTCAAGTACATCTCTCCAAGCTCTTCTTGGTTTACTGTTTCCATTGAGAAGTCATTTGGTATTTTAATAGGCTTACCTTTAAAAGTGATTTTTTTTTCCCTTGAAGGTCTCATCACCTTTTCTTTGTCTTGAAGGTGGAGTGTTTTAACTATCATTTGCCATGGCGATTTTCTATTTTGATCATATCTGTTTGGGGTATTGAATGCCTCTTGGATTAAGTTGGGCCTCTCATTCTTTAATTGAGGGAAGTTTTCATTTATGATAATTTGAAAAATTTCCTCAGCTGTGGTATTTTGGGATTCTTGCTCTGGTATTCCATGAATGTGCATGTTAGGCTTCTTCAGGGTATCCCATATCTCTTGAATGTTCCTCTCAGGTATCTTTTTGGCTTTAAGAACCTCTTCCATTGAGTTGGTTAATTTTCCAACTTTGTCTTTAAGACCTGAAATTCTATTTTCTGCTTCATTAGTTCTGCTGATAAGAGTCTCTGTTGAGTTTTGGGTTGAAGATAACTTGTCTTTTAGTTCGATTTTAAACTCTGCCTGAGACTGTTTTAACTGCTCTATGTCTATTTTTGTTTCTTGAACTGTTTTTCTCAAACAGTTGTGTTCTTTTTCAAAGTGTTTTATGTGGTTGTTTAACTCCTCCTGGATTTCCTCTTTCATAGTATTAATCATGGCAATGATCATACTTTGTAAATCATTATCTTGGATCTGGCTTTCTTGGCTATTATCTGTGAATTTGTTCTGGTTGGAACCCATCATTATGGGGTTAATTCTTTCGGTGGGAGATTTGTCTTCTTGGGTTTTGTTTCTCATGGATCTGCACTTTGACTTGGGCGTTGTTGTTTTGTTTTTTAGGACCTTTCAGTTTCTGTGTGTGTGTTTTTTTTATGTATTCAATTGTGTGCGTGTGTGTGCATGTGTGTGTAGAACCACGGACGAATTCGGTAACCACCATGGACGCCTCCACCTCCTCCTTGTTTACTGTGCCCCAGGATTCACAGGCTCCGCCCTACCAGGACCTGGAGTTGTATATGTTTTGGGGATGGCTTTATGGAAAAGTTAATCTACAGTGATTAATACTAGAAAGGAACAGTAAGGTGAAAAAAAAGGAGGTTTACTTATCTTTGGGCTGGATGTGGAGAATCTCTCCCATGTGATAGGACAATTTTAGAGGACTTCAGAAGTATGACCTTTGTCCCTTAGAACTTTGCTTGGGTTTTCTTTGAATTCTGTTGAATTCTGAGTAGTAGTGTGTCCTCCGTGGACCATGAGTGAGGGTCCCTGGAGGGTTGGAGGGGCAGAGGGGCTGATGGTGATGGCAGACCTCTTCACCTGGGACCTGGGACTTGGCTTAGTGGCCCACCCAGGCTCCAGGGATGGAGGACCCAGAGCAAGTCCTATCCTGGTCTGGCAGGCAGGCGGACAAAAAGAAAAAAGGGACTGGAACAAACCGAGGCAGCCTGGGTGTTGCCTGGGATGGGGATGGAGGACCTACAGAGAGCGAGTCCCATCTGGGGCGGGAGGAACCCGACTAAATTTCTTATAATTTTGTCTTTCCTGTAGTCAGGTTGAAGTGATAATAACAGTAAAGATAATCACTATGGAGAAAGTAGGCTGTTAATTCTAGGCTTTTTGACTCATTTATTGTAATTGTCAATCTTCCCATGTCTGTCAGGTGTGATTAACAAGTAAAGATATATTTAGAAGATTATAATGTTTTCTCTCAGTTACCTACTTGATGAGATCTAGAATTACTTGAGAGAAGGCTTTCTTTGAATATCTGTGAGAGATTATTTTAATGGTATTCATTCATATGGCAGACTCATCTTAATTGTGGACAAGAACATTCCCAAGGCAGGACATTCTGTATAAGAAATGGAGCTGAGCAGCTGGCATCCATGCATGTGTTTTTTGCTTTCTGTGTTAAATGAGATGTGACCAGCTCTTTTAAACTCTTGCCATTGTGATTTGTCTGTCATGATAGATTGGAACCTGGAATTATATGCCCTCGCCCTCTCTCTCTCTCTCTCTCTCTCTCTCTCTCTCTGTCTCTGTCTCTCTCACACACATACAGTGACATGTGTCCTCCAATAGTCCCCACAGTACTACTATATTTTTTAAAATATAGTATTACCTTCACTAAATTTACTGTTGTCCAGTATTTGAATCTGAGCTACTGAATCACAGAAATTTAGTTTTCTAATACACAAAGTATAGAAATGAACAGAATCATATTAATCATACCCAGAAGCCTGATATATATAGAAACATTGTCTATATATATATAATGCCAATGACAACTTTTCAGAAAAGCTAAAATTACTAAAGGTACTAACTAAAGGCAGGTGCAGGGGAAGCCTGATTTTAATCAAGGTGCTAGTTTATAAATTCACAATGAAAAATACAAATATGAAGGGAACTAAACACTTTAGTCTTCTAATAAACACATTTTCTCCCTAGGCCCAGTGCAAGAAACTACATTATAATTGAAGGGTAGTTTGCTGAGCATGTAATCAGAATAAAGCAAAACCAAATTACTTGTTGATTTGAAGTTTGATGGCCTTAGGTAGAGATGCTTATCAAAGACAACAAAAGTCCCATTCATTCTTGAGTTCTCATTGCTTAGAAATGCCAGGATTTACAAAAGACCATTGAATTAATGAAAGCTTAAAAAGTATCCTGTAATAACATATGATGAAGTTATTTTATTACCAGCAATAGTTATGAGTAAAAAAGTTTTCTCTGTAAAAATCAATAGGTTGTTTTATACCTGGACAGAATAGTCTAATAATCTCATACACTCTCAGGCTGAGGCAGTAGCATCAGAGTACAGGATCAGCCTGAGTTACAGGGTCAGTTTAAATTAAGGACAGCCTAGACAATTTCCTTAGACTTTGTTTCAAAAATAAAGCAAACACACAGAGACCCTCAAGCACAGGTTTTCAATTTTAAATGAATTAGTGTCAAAATGAACATAAATATCCATTATACAAAGACTATATACTTAATAAACAATTGTTAAATCTAGTGGTGTGTGTGTGTCATGTCTACTGCACAATGAAGATACCAGTTACAATACAGTAAGGCCTCCAGGTTGCAAAATGCAGTAGTATTGATACGTGGCTAATACCATTTTTCTTTTTCTTTTTTTTATATTTTTGATTGTACAAGTGGTGTGTATGTATGAGCATACATATGTAGATGCATATTTACACATATGTGGACTAATGTGTAGGTGTGCAGGTTTTTATTGGGTTCTTGGGATCTAAACTCTGGTCCTAATGGTTTCACTTTGTCCACCTGGCCATCTCCCCAGTATCAATATTGCGTCTCCAGAAGAAGAATTATTAGAAATATAACGTAGGTCATTCAAATTATGAAAAATTGACACAACATATTCTGAAAGTATATATTCTCAAGAAATGAGCATGGAGACAATGTAAGATGTGTCATTTATTATATATTCATAAAACAAGTTCACTGAGAATTCAGGACATTCATATTGTACAGATGAGCTTACTTTTATCACCCTATATCCTTTGGTATCAAAATTCTTCTTTTTATTATTTCTATTCTTTGACAGCATCTTAGATGAATGCAATGAATTTAAGGCATATTCACCCACACTTTACTTAATCCCATTCTCAACCAGTTATCCTTCTACTTTGATGTCATTTTGAATGTGTGTTCCACTGAGATTTCCTCCAGTTGCCTGTTTTGACATGTCTTTGAGGATCTACTCAAGTGTGGAAATATTATCAGTGGGTATAATACTAGAGAAATTTGTTCTTCCCAAACCAGAATTAACATTCAATAGTCCCTTACTGAGATGATGTATCCTTTTAGGTCTTCTGCCTTACAAATTGAAGTGTCCATAAGCCAAATCATTTGCAGTTCATGGTTTCTTGCTGTAGGCCTGTTTGAAAGCATTTATTTTCTAGGCAGACATTATTTTTTGTTCTTTGATATATTTATTAAAATACTCAGTGTAGAATTTCATGTGTAGAAGATACTGACTTGTAGAATGTATCCCCACCCTCAAGCGTTTACATTCTTACAGTATTCTTCTGTGATATCTTTCTGAACCTTGGAGTAGGGGGTCCATTAAGATGCCCTATTTTGGACAAAACAGTCCACAGTTACTTATTCACTGCTTTTAGTCAGTTGTTCTCAGTACTAAACACTTTTCATTTGATGGATGATTCTTGGTCAGGGGTTGAGAGATGTTCTAAAGGTTCATGTCATGGCCAACTATTAATCTTCTTAGTAACTAATATACCTAAAAATTGCTAGTGAAAATATGTCATTTCAATTTAGTCTTTAGGATGAGAAAAGCTTTTTGTGTGTGTTTGCATAAGTTGGTTTCCACCTTCAATTGTAGCTGAGGATAGCCCTTTTGCCTCCATGTCCCAAGCGCCCCACCATTATTGGCATTAAGCTAAGTTTCTTCAGATGGATGATATATTCATGTCATTTGAGGGTACCCATAACATTTTCTGCTTGAGGCAACTGGGCTTATTTACGATATACGACTTTTGACAAAGTGTGAAAAACCAAAAGAAATAATCCAACTTTAGACCCTTTTCTTATGTTTTCATAATCTTATATTATGGTTTTGGCCTCTGGTTTTCAGTACCTTTAGACCTGACAGTGCATAGATCATAGAGGCTAAAAATGCTTCCTTAAGTGTTTGCATTGTTCAAGCAAGTCCAAACTGTAGCAGGCTTGACAGACTAATCAGACAGAAAAAGAGAGAGGCAGTGGACCTGGAAACAGAGTCCTGAGTAGGTCTTAGGTTATTAGCTGTCTCTACATTAATTACACCATCCAGATCATTAATAGGAAATTGCCTCTAGAATAGACTACCATTGTTTGCTATTGCTTCAGACTTCTACTTTTGGTGAGTTTTATTTTAAATGCTGAGCTTATATTGCCTAAAATATTGTCAACACTTTTCTTGATTAGTTCTAAAAAACAAAATATATCATATTTCAGGTATGTCACCCAGTAGTTGCTGAGATAGAAGTTTTTATTGATTTTAAGCATGCAACTCTTTGTAAGACAGTGTTATTCTTTACTTATAATGCCAACGTCATTTTTATGCATGTGTATTTTAAAAGTTCCATAGGAAATTCCACATTATTTCATTATTAATGTGACATGTGATTTTGGTCATTGATTTCCTATTTTCAAATGTCTTTATAAGTGTACAAAATAGAACATTCAGAAATTAAGATTTAGATATTAGAAAGTTTGCCAAATTTTATCTTTTTCTACTGAATATAGAAATTGCTTATGTAAAAACTGACCTGGAATTTCAAAAGCATGAGTCTTCCTTCTCATTTTTCTTCCATGAGCACAATTAAAGTTCTTTTCATTTACCAATGGAAATTTTTTCCCTACATTCTTTCTCAGCCTGAAAATTCAGTAAAATTTATTTAAATCTAGAAATGTAATTTTAATGTCAAAATTTAAATTCATTGAGCCAAGTATAAGCTGTAGACCAAGTTTATCTACAGGTAGCAGTAATCTTGAAGCTGACATTCCTTTCCTGTATAGTCTACATTGTAACATACTTAAGAAAATGAACAAAAATAGAGGAGGAAATACATAATTGTGAATGCTTTGGAAATGCTTATGTATGCTACAAACTCTGGAAAATTGTACATCTGTTATTGCCATATGTGGAGTGGCTTATTTAGATGTTGCTTGTGTTTAAATGTAGGAAAGTGTTTATGTTATAATACAAAGATTAGAAACCAATTATAAATTGATTATAAATCTTAATTATATATGCATATTAATTATATAATATGCATATTAAAATTTAAGGTGATTATACATAAAACAGATTATACATATTAAAACATTTTAAAGGAATACACCAAATGATCCACAGTAGTTATGATTAAGTGTAATATTTTGGAAAATAGTTTCTGTTCCTTCTGTCTTTCCAATTGTTTTCAAATAGATTTATTTAAAATAAGCATTATTTAAAATATGCAGTCCATTCATTAAAACCATATATAAAATTAATTATATTGAACAAAATAATTAAGATCTATCTCTTCAGATTGTTTAACTATGTTTGTGCTACAAATGTTTCCATGATGTCAGGTTTAAAGATTATCCAATCAGGTTACAGAAATTATAATGTTTTGACCATAGATAGGTGAGCTGAAATGAATCATTCCTGCCTATCACTGCAGGTATTCAATTAATAATTTTTAAAATTAGGTTTAATAAAATTTTATAGCACTAATGAGGATGCTCCTGAGGGTAAAGGCACTTGATACCCCAAGCCTGACGAAATGACCTCAATTATGGGAGCCATGTGAAGCATATTGAGAGAACACATTGCACAAAGTTGTCCTCTGACCTCCACACGTGTGCTCTGGCATGCATGCACCTGTACTCACACACAAGCACCACACACAAATGAATGAATAAATTTGAAAATATTATAGTATCAAACACAATTGTATAACACTTCGAGTAGTCCTCTGAGTAAAAACATAGCATATTAAGAATTGTATGCATAGGAATATTTGCTTCATCTAAAAGTGAAAATAAACTAATAGAATTAAGTGTAACAACCTTTCTGGACTTAGAAAACTAATAGATCTAGGTTTTGAGCTTAGTGGAGGTAAGAAATCCTATCACATTACACTAAATGAGAAAACAGGTGAAAGAAACATTTTTAGCTTTGTATTTCATCCTACCATCCATTCAGCAACTCTGCTTCATAATTTAAAGTTGTGTATGTTGTGTTTAAAAATTTTCTGTGGCAGTTGCTATTGTTACTTTGTCAAGATTTATATTAACAATTTCCTAATTTATTTTGGCTCCTTATCAATAGTAGTGTGTTCATTGAGATTTTTAATTTTGAGTTTTTTAATCATATTTCGCCTGTCTTGTTTTCAGTACTAAATGATTTGGTTTCTGGTTATCCAAGAACTCATGGTTCTTCAGTGAACAATTTCAATGATGTGAAGCCTGGCCCTTTGCCTTTGTATTGTTGAGAAATCTCCATCTTCTTTAATGTTTGTCCCTCAGAAACGTGACAAGGGTTACTGTGCTCTAGCAGTGAAAGTTGATGTTAGATGTGCTAGAATTTTTCTTTTTAAGTTATTCTATTTGCCTGCATTCCTGAAGAATTCATTATCATGAATAAAGGCTAATTAGAATAAAGGCTAATTAGAACTTGTATAATTTCTGAATGTTCCACTAAAGTTCTTTCTATCCTATGACCTACTCACACTCTTTTCCCCCTCCTTTCCCTCAACCCCTTTCTTCCCTCCCTTCTCTCACTTCGTTTCCTTCCCCCTTTCTTCCGTCACTTACTCTCCTCCCTCCCTTCCTGCTTTCCCTTCTCTCCCTTCATCAATCCATCCCACTTCCTCCCAACTTCCTGTTTGTGTGCTTCTATGGGTCCCAGGATTCCCTCTGGATCACCTGTTGTAGAGGAGGTTCATGCCTCCATAAACTAGCAAGGATCTCAGGAGAAATATTTACATTCTGTATTTTTATTAGCTTTTTTCTTACCTCTAAACTTTTTGCTGTCATATTTTCTTTATGTAGAACATATATATGATATTTTGGTTTACATTTTTCAATGAGTGGTGTTTTTCAGGCTTCTCATGTATGCGTTCCAACATCATGTACTTGAATATCCTTGACAGATTTTTCTATCCTTTAGGATGTTTTTCTCTGCATTATCACAATTAAAAGGTAAGAATTTTGAGGGCCACAGTTTGCAGGAACTTCTCTCTAGCAGTGAATTGCAGCAGGTCTTCCTTGTATATCTCCTCAGAAAAGTTTCTTCCCACAGTGTTTTTATTCTGTGCTTCCAGAAGCACACAAACATGTTCTTGTAAGTCTCGCTTTTGCAAGTACTTATGTTTCCATTTATTGTAAACTTCTTCCAAATGTTTTTATGCTTTCCCTAACTCCTCTTATTTTCCCTTCAGCTCGGGTAGGTTTCAACTTTCTGCAATACAGAGAAAACTCTTCCACATGGCCCTCCTTGATTGTCTTGTGCCTAGCTTCAGCAGTCAGCCCTCATTTCTCCTCTTCTATGATCATCCACAGTATTTAATGTAGCACTTTACATTCCTCCTTACTTGACACTGCTGTTACTCCCAAACCATTTTACATTGCTGAACAACCACTTTCAATCTTCTTTTCTGATTCCTTCTCATCTTAAGCTGAAGTGCCTTACTGAAATTGAAGACTTTCTTCCCATTTTCTTTTATGTAAATCTCAGGTGGCAACTTAAATGTCGACAAGGTCCCATGTTACAACTGTGGTTTAGAGCTCTTCATGAAACACTAATGTCAGACTCCACTAGGAAGTACAATAGGTATTTTAAAATGTAAAACAAATATATAAAAATCATACTTCTTAAAAAATACTCCATGAAAATCATACTCTTGCTCTGCATAAGTTCTGCTCTCTTGTGTTCTTCCTTGACACAACAAGAAGATGACCCTTTTAGTTTTCAAGGAACAATGTTGCTGACAAATTTGATTCATTTCTATCCCATCATCATAAAGTCAGACAACATATTAACTCTATCCTCTAGACATATTCAGATTTCACTATCTTTTTTTGTAACTCCAACTGCTTTCCATTGCTGTCTGGCTTTCTTGCTTCTATACTTGTTTCTACTACTGCTATTCTCATTCCCATAGAAAAGCTTGTTCCAATTAAAATACACGTGTTGAACATTATGTCATGGCAACTAATGTGAATAATTATTGCATGTTAATTATATTTTAAGTGTAAGTTAGAGGAAGTCTCTTCTTAACTCAAGACTCTCGATCTTTGCTTCTCATTTCATTGAAAAGTTAAAATATTTATAGGCATATCATGCATTTGCAACATTTTCACTTCCGGCTCTAGCCCACTTCCTTTTTCATCTCATTTTTTAAAACCTTCATTCACCTAGCTCACTCCGTGGAATTGGCACTATCTCCTTCCATGGGCTCTTTTCTTCATCCCTGCCTTTGTACCAGCAGGAATCTCCTCTTCTGCCTATCTACGTAGGTCTTTCTGTCACATCCTTCCAGTCTTTACACCAGGGACCCCTTCTCCCTTTAACTTTCTTCATGCCAATCATTTTGTTCTTGCAAGCTGTGGACTTATTTCATTGCTGTTCTTTTACCTTTATTTTGTTCAATATTTTTTAAATATTTATTTACTTTTTCACTCATATAAGCTTGATAGGTATTCCATTCCCCTCCCTCCCTCCCCCCTTTCTCCCTTCCTTTCTCCCCTCCCTTTCTCCCATTGCCCCCCCCCCCATCCCTAGAGCATCTTTTAGTGTGCATATCAAACTTCTCTCTGGGTCCTCCTCTCTGATGAGGTATAAGGACTCAGTAGCATTGTCTAGTGTACGTTTTGTGTTGCCCTTTAGTATGGGAACACTATTGTGCTGTTAATTCTTTGCCTTCAAGTATCCTAGTGCCTGTGATCCATGCTAGACTTTGGGGGGTCAATGATATGTTGGTCATTGTGCAGGTCATGCAAAGTCCTATTATGATTACTTTGACCCTAACTTCTGTGGAGTATCTTGCAATTCGTAACTCCTCCCCATCTTTAGGCTTTTACAATCTTACCGCTCCCTCTTATGCAAATTTCCCTGAGCTTTAGGATGGGGAGAGATAGGCTGGCCTGGTTTCAGGTGGTTGATATAAAGTCTCTGATGTTCTGAATTATGGTTTGTTGATTTTTTTTTCAGTTTTGCTGTTCCTGTACTGCTCTTGGCTACATCCTAATGGGTATTGGATGTCACCCCCTGGCCAGAGATAAAAGGCTGTTAAAATAGAGTCTTATTATGAGAGTAGATCAAATAAAGAAGGAATAAAAGTAGGAGACCCAGGTAAGTGGGGAGGTCAGTCTCCTATTTGCAAAATCTTCTATCTGACAGACTTATTCCCTCCCTTTCTGGTGAGATCACACCCCAACAGTTGCAAGAGACTAAGAAGGAAAGTTTGTGAGCATAACTAGATATCTCGTTATATACTTGCAGAGTTTGATGGTGGCCTATTTTCTCCGCTGTAGCATAATCCCCTCTCTTGCCATTGCTGGCGGGGCCCTCCTTCCCCTTCCCTTTCACCTATAATCTTTGCAATTACTGTAGGTATTACAGAGATCCATCTTTGAGTGTGTCTCTAAGTGGATTTGGCATTAGAATCCACCTATTAGGGAAAACATATGGTGCATCATTTTCTGTGTCTGGGATAATTCACTCAATATAATATTTTCTAATTCCATCCATTTCCTGGCAAGTTTCATTAATTCATCATTTTTGATGGCTGATTAGTATTCCATTATATAAATGTACCACATTTTCCTTATCTACTTGTCAGCTGTTGGGCATTTGGGTTGATTCCATGACTTTGCTATTGTAAACAGTGCTGCTGTGAATATGGTTGTTCTTATGCTATCAAGGTGAATTTTTGCTGCATGGGAGATTATTCCCAAAAGTTGAATAGCAGGGTCATATGGCATGTCAATCGTTAACTTTTTAAGAATCTCTAGACTGATCTCTAGAGTGGTTGTATAAGCGTGCATTCCCACCAGCAGTGTAGGAGAGTTCCCTTCTCACCACATCCTCTCCAGCATTTGGTGGTGTTTGTATTGTGGATTTTTGCCATCCTGACCAGGGTGAGAAGATATCTCAGGGAAGTTTTTCTGTGCATTTCCTTGATGGATAAGGGTGCAGAGCATTTTTTAAGATAATTGTTAGGAAGGAGAGTTTGTGAGCATAACTAGACATCTCATTATATACTTGCAGAGTTTGATGGTGGCCCACTTTTTTTATTTCCACTCATACAAACTTAACAGGTACACCGGTCTCCTCACTCCCTCCAACCTCCCACCACCCTGTGCCCCCTCCCCTCCCCTTCCCTCTTTATACCCCAGTGCCTCCCCCTCCCATCCCCAGAGAATCCTTTAGTGTACATGCCAAACTCTCCTCTGGGTCCTTCTCTCCGATGAGGTGCAGGGATCCAGTGGCATTTCCTAGAACCCTTTCCTGTGTTCCCCTTAAGCATAGGAACACTACTGTGGCTGTCAATCCCTTGCCTCCAAGGATCCTAGTCCAAGGCCCATTTTTTAATTGGGCCATTTGTTTCCTTGGTGTTTAGTTTTCTAAGTTCTTTGTGCACTCTGGATAATAGAGCTCTATCAGATATGTGGTTAGTGAAGATTTTCTCCCATTCTGTGGGTTGCCTTTGTGCTCTTGTTGCAATTTCTTTATCTGAACAGAACCTCTTTAATTTCATAAGATCCCATCTGTTGAGTGTTGATTGTAGGGACTGCTATTGGATTTCTGTTTAAGAACTGTTGGCCTAGTCCAATCAGCTCCAGGGAGTTCCCTGCCCTTTCAACTAAGGTTTTTATAGTCTCTGGCCTTATATTGAGGTCCTTGATCCATTTGGAATTAAGTCTTATACATGGTGACAAACATTGGTCAAGTTTTAATCTTCTGCATGTGAACAACCAGTTTTGCCAGCACCATTTGTTGAAGATGCTGTTTTTTCTTTTTCCATTGCATTTTTTGGGCCCCTCTGTCAAAGACCAAATGGCTGTAATTGTGTGAGCTTATATCTGGGTCTTCAATCCTTATCCATTGGTCTGCGTGCCTATTTTGGAACAGTACCAGGCTGTTTTTATAACTATAGAATTATAGTATAGATTAAGGTTTGGTACATTGATACCTTCAGCAGTGTTTTTGTTACTCAGGATTGTTTTTGCTATCATGGGTCTTTTGTGCTTCCATATGAATTTTGAGATTTTGAGATTTCGTCAATTTCTTTAAAGAATCACTTTGGGGTTTTGATTGGTATAGCATTGAATCTGTATATTTCCCTTGGTAGGATGGTCATTTTTATGATATTGATTCTGCCAATCCAGGAACAAGGGAGGACTTTCCACCCTCTGGTGTCTTCTGCAATTTCTTTCTTTACGGTTTTAAAGTTTTCACTTTAAAGGTCTCTTACTTCCTTGGTTAGATTTATACCAAAATATTTCATTTTTTTAGGGACTATAATAAATGGGATTGTTTCTCTCAGGGCTTTTTCACTTCTTTCATTCTGGGCATATAGGAAGGCCACTGATTTTTGTTTGTTTACTTTGTTCCTGCCACTCTGCTAAACTGTGTTAGTTCCAGGAGCTTCCTGGTGGAGTTTTGGGGATTGCTCAGGTATAATATCATGTCATCTGCAAATAGAGATAATTTGACTTCTTCCTTGCCGTTTTGAATCCCTTTTATCTCCCTTTTTTGTCTTATGGCTTCGGCTAAGACTTCAACTACAATATTGAATAGAAGTGGTGAGAGTGTACAGCCTTGTCTAGTTCCTGATCAAAGTGGGAATGCTTCAAGTTTTTCCCCATTGAGTAATATCCTTGCTGTTGGTTTGTTGTATACAGCTTTTATTATATTGATAAAAGTTCCTTCCATTCTAACTGTTTCTAGAGTTTTGATCATAAAGGGCTGTTGGATCTTGTCAAAAGCTTTTTCTGCATCTATTGAGAGTATCATGTGGTCTTGGATTTTGGAGTGGTTTATATGGTGAATTGCATTTATTGATTTGCATATGTTGAACTAACCTTGTGTGCCTGGGATAAAGCCTACTTGATTTCCATAGATAATCTTTTTTTTTTTATTAAAAATTTAATTATACATTTTAAAATTTTTTACCAGTTCCCTCCTTCCCCCCTTCTCCCCCTCCCCTTCCCCCAGTGCCTCCCCCCCAATTCCCAGAGACTCCTTTATTGTGTACGCCTAACTCTCCACTGGGTCCTCCTCTCCGATGACATATAAGGACCCAGTGGCATTTCCATAAGCCCTTTCTCTTGTTCCCCTTAAGCATAAGATCACTACTATGGCTGTCAATCCCTTGCCTCCAGGGGTCCTGGTGCCCTTAACAGATGCTAGACTTTATGAGGGCAACAGTGCGCTGGACATTGCGCAGGGCATGCAAAGTCCCATTATGATTGCTTTGGCCCCAACTATTGTTGAGAATCTTGCAAATCGTTGCTCCTCCCATCCTTTTGCTCTTACAATCTTACCGCCCCCTCTTCTGCAAATGTCCCTGAGCTCCAGGATGGGGAGAGATTAGGCTGTCCTAGTTCTATGTGATTGATATAGAGTCTCTGAAGTTCTGGATTGTGGTTTGTTGATTTTCTTTTGCAGTTTTGCTGCTCCTGCAATGCCCTTCACTCCATTCTGCTGGGCACTGTATGTCACCCCCTGGCCAGAGACAAAAAGCTGTTAAACTGGAGTCTTGTTGTAATAGCACATTCAAGGGTAGATGTAATAAGTAGGAAACCTCACTGAGGGAGGGGTCCATCACCCATTTGCAAAATGATTACTTTTTATCTGCTAGACTATATGCCCTCCCCTTCTGGTGAGAACAGGAAAGAACGTCTGTGAACTTAACCAGGTTTCTCATTACTTACTTGCAGACCTTGATGGAGGCCTATTTTCTCTGCTGTAACATGGTCTCCTCTCTCCTTTTTTCTGGTGTGGCCCTCCTAACCCATCTCTCTTGTTCATAATCCTTGCAATTACTGTGTTACATAGGTTTACTTTTGAGTGTCTCAAAATCTTTTTGATATGTTTTTGAATCCAATTTGCTAAGACTTTGTTGAGGATCTTTGCATCTGTGTTCATTGAAGAGATTGGCCTATAGTGTTCTTTTTTAAGTGTATCTTTATTAGGTTTTGGCATTAAGATGATATTAACTTCATAGAAAGAATTTGGTAGTGCTCCTTCCTTTGCCATTTGATGAAACAACTTAAGGGTTATTTATGTTATTTATTCCTTGAATGTCTGGTAGAATTCTGCTGAATCCCTCTGGTCCAGCACAGTTTTGGTGGGAAGATTTGAGATTGCTTTATCGATTTCCTCATATGTTATAGGATTATTAAAATAAATAAAAACTTCCTGATTCAATTTATATAAGTTGTGCTTACTTAGGAATTCATCCACTTCTTTTGTGTTGTCAATCTTCACGGAGTATAGGTTTTTGAAATATGACGTTATAATACTCTGAATTTCTTGGGTATCTCTAGTAATAACTCCATTTTCTTTTCTAATTTTGTTAAACTGGGTTTTCTGTCTCCTGCATTTGGTAATTTACCTCGGGGTGTATCTATCTTACTGATTTTTTTCAAAGAACCGGCGTTTCGACTGGTTGATTCTCTGTATCATTTTCCTAATCACAATTTTGGATATTTCTCCCCTGATTTTGCTAATCTCCTCTCTTCAACTGCTTTTGGGATTGGATTGCTCTAATGTCTCTAAAGCTTTAAGCAACATTGTTACTTATTTGTGATGTTTCCATTTTTTTGATGTAGGCATTAAGAGCTATGAACTTACCTCTTAGGACAGCTTTCATTGTGTCCCAAAGATTTTGATAAGTTTTGTTTTCATTATCGTTTGCTTTCAGGAAATCTTGAATTTCCTTTTTAATTTCTTCTTGAATCCAGTTCTCATTCAGCATCATATTGTTAAGTTTCCAGGAGTTAGTGTATTTTCTCTTGTTTGTTGTGTTGTGGATGTCCAGCTTTAGGCCGTGGTGGTCTGATAGAGACAAGTTAGAATTTCAACTTTTTTGTATATGTGTAGATTCGTTTTGTGGCCCAATATGTGATCTATTTTGGAGAAAGTTCCGTGTGCTGCTGAGAAAAATGTGTATTCTTTTGTGCTGAGTGAAAAGTTTGATAGAGATCTGTAAGGTCCATTTCTTTCAGGGTTTGATTAAGTTCCAAAGTGTCTCTGTTAAGCTTTTATCCTGTTGATCTATCCCATGTTGAGAGGGCGGTGTTGAAGTCCCCAAGAATTATCGTTTGGGGGTTGATTTCTCACTTTAGATGATGTAGGGTTTGCTTAATGAATGTGTAGGAGTCCCTATTAGGTGTGTAGATGTTCAGTATTGAGATGTCTTCCTGGTGAATTGTGCCTGTGACTAAAATGTAATATCCATTTGTGTGTCTTATGATGTTTTTTAGTTTGAAGTCCACTTTGTCCAATAGCATATTGGCGACCCCTGCCTGTTTCCTGGTTCCATTAGCTTGCAGAATTTTTGACCAGCTTTTTATTTTTAGGATGTGCCTATCTTTTGTGGTGAGATGAGTTTCCTGAAGGCAGCAGATTGATGAGTTGTGGTTTTTAATCCAAGTTTGTAATCTGTGTCTCTTGATCATTGCATTAATTCCATTGACATTTAATGTTATAATGGAGAAATTACTTTTAATTCCGGACATTTTTTATGTTTAGTGGCTTGAGTATCATTTCTATCATTTCTAGCATTTTTTGAAGGCCTGGTTTGGTAGACATGTAAGCATTCAAGTTTTCTTTATGCTGGAAACCTTTTCTTTCTCCCTCCATCATGATAGATAGTTTTGCTGGGTATATCAGCTTGGGTTGACATTTTTGCTCGTTTAATACTTGAAGTATGTCTCTCCAAGCTCTTCTTGGTTTAACTGTTTCCATTGAGAAGTCATTTGTTATTTTGATAGGTTTATCTTTAAAACTGAATTGTTTTTTTTCCCTTGAATCTCTCACCACCTTTTCTTTGTCTTGAATGTGGAGAGTTTTAACTCTTCTTTGCCGTGGCGAGTTCTATTTTGTTCATATCTGTTTGGGGTGTGGAATGCCTCTTGTATTTGGATGGTCTTCTCATTCTTTAGATGAGGGAAGTTTTCATTCATAATTTGAAAAATTTCCTCAGGTGTGGTATTATGGGATTCTTGCTCTGGTATTCCATGAATGTGCATGTTAGGCTTCTTTAGGGTGTCCTTTAACTCTTGAATATTCCTCTCAAGTATCTTTTTGGCTTAACCAAACTCTTCCATTGAGCTGGTTAATACTTTTACTTTGTCTTCAAGATCTGAAATTCTATTTTCTGCTTCATTGGTTCTGCTGATATGACTCTCTGTTGAGTTCTGTGTTGACGGTAACTTGTCTTTTAGTTCAATTTTAAACTCTTCCTGAGTCTGTTTTAACTGCTCTACACCTATTTTTGTTTCTTGTACCGTTTTTCTCAACTCCAAGTGTCTGTTGTGTCCCTGTTCAAAGTGGTAGATGTGGTTATTTAACTCCTCCTGTAGTTCCTCTTTCATAGTATTGATCATGGAAATGATCATACTTTGAAAGTTGTTATCTTCGGCCTGGCTTTCTTGGCTATTTTCTGTGAATTTGTTCTGGTTAGAATCTATCATTATGGGATTAATTCTTTTGGTAGGGGATTCGTCTTCTTGGGTTTTTGTTTCCCATTTGACTTGGGCATTGTTGTTTTGTCTCTTAAGACCTGTCAGTTTCTGTGTGTCTTTGACTGAACTGATTGAATTTGTATTCCTATTCTTGGGCAATTACTACTACTGTTTGCATTGGAGTTTGGTACATTTGTCTGTTGTTATTGTTATTTCCTAGATGTTGCTATTAGACTGTTTGTATATCCATTAAGTCAGGTTTAGTAGACAGGGTGAGTATTAGTATGGTAGTACACTTTTAGGATTTAGTACCTTGGTGATATGTGAGGGTGAGTGGTATAATCCTTGAAGTTGTATATGTTTTGGGGGTGGCTGTATGTAAAAGTTAATCTACAGTGATTAATAATTGAAAGGAACATGATGGTAAAAATGGGGCTTTTACTTATCTTTGGGCTGGCTGCGAAGAGTGTCTCCCATGTGATCAATGATTTTAGGGGACTTCAGATTTATGGCCTTTGCTCCCTATAGCTTTGCTTGAATTTCCTGTGGACTCTGTTGAAAAATTTGAAAAATTCTGAGAAGCAGCCTGTCCTCCCTGCACTGACAGCCAGTGTCCTGGGTAGACCCGAGGGGCAGAGATGCTGATGGCGATGGCAGAGCTCTTCACCTGGGTTCTGGGGTGTGGCTCACCCAAGCTCTGGGCAGCCTATGTGTTGCTCAGGCTGGCTGTTGGGGGGAGCTGGGATGAGTGGGTGCACTTGGAGAAGCTGGGATGAGTGGGTGCAGTTACCTAGGAAGAAGGTCTTCAAGGGAGAGTCCTGTCCAGGGCAGTGGGAGGGGAAGAGGGGCTGATGGGATAGGATGACTTTTCCTGAGCCCTTTGGAGTGACCCTCCCAAGCTCCTGACACCTGGATGTTGCTCAGGCTCACTGTTGGGGGGAGCTGGGAAGAGCTCGTCCACCTCGGGGCTGGTGGAACTTACCTGGGAAGGAGATCCAGGAGCTTCTTGTCTAGGGTGGTGGGAGGGGCAGAGTATTTTGTTAAATATTAATGGGGGAAGATATTCAATCTTGTCTTCCTTCTGTCTTTGCAAGAATTACATGTAATTTTCATTTTAAAAAGTGAAATATTTTAAACAAATATTCTGTTCTACTGATATATTTTTTTCAGGTCAAACTGTCAATGATTTTGTGCAAGTTTCAAATTTATCATAATATATTGTTAATATTTTGAAACCAGACAGATTACAGTATAAATACTAGTATTATATATAATCACTAAAAGTCTTCTCAAATGCCAAGACCAGTGTTTATGCAGAAAGTTTTCTTAACCTGAAATAGTATTATAGAAGTTGAGAAACAAGGGCTTTGTTAAAATACTTGTAATATTTACATGAAAGTGACACATATCATAAAAAGTACTTTAACCACTTGGCAATGTTTTGCTTTATAACAGTGTCCTCTAGTATTTGTAACTGGTCAGTATGGTTTGTGTCAGAAATGAAAACTGAGGTATTGTTCCACATTCTGATAAACCTAGAACAGTCTTAGAAGGTCTGGATTAGTCCTTTCCTGAGTTAGTTCACTGTATTAAACATATAGTCTAGTAACAAAACCCCATTTTCAGGAAAGAGATTGGGTACTGGTAGATCCTGATTTATGACTATCGCTCACCAGCAATGGCTGCTTGAAGCTACGGCCTCGTCAGTCTCCATTAAAATGTGATAAGTCTCAACAACAGTAAACAACAAAGCAACAAAAATAGGGGATAAGTAAAACAAGAATAACAACAATTAGGAATCAGAATATGAGCATGATATGAAAATCCTTGACTAATTTATCGAGTTTAATTTCTTGTTCATATTTCCCTGATATTTTTAAATCAGACATTTTACTTAATAACTATGCCATGTTCCTCTAAGGATTTAGTAACAGTAAGACAAAGGAATATGACACAGATGCGGTGTTATTGCTAATATTACTGTTTTTTTAAATTTTCTAGTAGTGTAACAATCTTTTGACTGTGGTTGCTAAGGTATTACATTGTATTCAATGTAAGGTAATTCATATTGGTTTAACAGGAAAAGATTGTCATTTAAATAGATTTTAAACTCAAGAAGTATACATGCTCTGCAGATTGGATGATTTACTATGCATGCATGTGTGTATAGGCATGTGTGTATGTGTGTGTGTGTGTGTGTGAGAGAGAGAGAGAGAGAGAGAGAGAAAGAGAGAGAGAGAGAGATAGATGTGTGTTTGTTCTTTTATGTATCTCTGTGTGGAGATTCAGGTATATGCTGACTATACCCCACATGTGGAAATCAGAAGATAGCCTTGGGGTACAGGTCCTTCCTTATTTTGCTTAAGACAGGATGCTCTCCTATGCGAATCAGAATAGCTGCCATATACCTTTCTGGAGACTCTAGGCTCCCTGCCTCCCACTTCCTGCAAGACTGCTGGAGTTTTAGATGCTTTCACTACTGTGTCTGCCTTTTTCTTGGTTTCTGGGGCTCCAGGTTACACAGCAGATGCTTGAGTCTCTGAGCTCTCTCTCCATGGACCAAGTAGAAATTTTTCTTAGTAGATGGTTCTTCAAGTATTGAAAAATAATATAGAAAGAATGGCATAACTGAAATGTACTACATATCTTATTATCTTAGCTCTTAATTACATTTTATTCATGTACCTTAATAATAAGTAAATTTACATATACTAAGTTCTTGCTCCTTTATGTAGTATAATGAAATGACTGACAATGATGACATATTAAAGGATGTGTTTATGAACAGTTGTGGACAGTTCCTAACTACTTTATTCAGTTGGCCAGTAGTCAGAAATACGTATGGTGCCTGAATATGTCATTTTTGTTTTGAATTCTACTATCCTTGAGAAGAAATTGAAACAAGTACAATATCCAGCCCGTTCCTCTTGTATAACTCCTCTCAAATCATACTTCTTTCACTATGTATAAAATGGATGTATGAGCTTCTCCTGTTTAAAAGAATCATGGAAGTAAACATGAAACATTCAATTGTTTTTCTTAGCATTTTAATATGATTATCTTTCTTTCACTTTTGTGGAATCATGGGCTTTTGTATAAAGTATTGAAACAGAAAATCAAACAACAACTGAGGAATATTTGGTAGAGGAAATGGATACCTCCATGGTGGGTCTCACCTTTTAGGAATGTGAGACAGTAACCAAAGGTGTATTTGCAGGAGATTATTGGATAAGAGGAATGATTCGCTTTCTGCTGGGAGACATATTCTGCTCTGTGGGAACTTCCTTCTGCTTTAGGATGCTTCTGAGTGAGCACGTGGAACTGTAGTAGTGCCACAGAAGCATAGGGGCCATTGCCTAGTTCTTTCCAACAGAAGATGATTTTATTTTACAGACCTAATTTTTTCTGGCTACCATCTAAATTATGCAATCTATTTCACTTGGGGGCCATGGCATGCAGTAATTCTCCCCTTCAAGCTTTTCATGAAGCAAAGCTTACATTTTTTTTTCTAGCAGCAGGAAACATTTGACTGAAAAGCAAATCACAATCTTTTGTGACTGGAAACATGCTGTGTAATTCTGAGTTCAGCATGTGTCTGGGGTGTGTGTGTAATAATTTTTCCCGCAGGCAGCTGTGTTTTGTTTGTGTAGAGATACAAAAGACATTCTGTTCAAAGTAAAAACTTTACCTTGATCTAGGCAAGGATTTACAGTTGTTAAAATCAAACTGAAAGTTGCAAATTATTTTTGTTACTTTTTTTTCAATATGTTTCTATGGAAAATACTTCTTTCCTTATATGTAGGCAGTTCTTTGCAGATATTTTCAGGATTAAGTCAATAATATAGGCATAGAAAATGGTGCTAATAAAGAACATTGGCCTGATAACCATACTTGTCACTCTGATTTGTCAGCAAATGAATGCATATACATGAGTATGTGTCTGGTATAAACACATGTATGTATTTTATGTGTTCCTGGTATGTGAAGATCACCAGAACTCAGAGCCAAGTCATCCAGCACACACATCCCAACTATCATAGTGAAAGTCAGGTAAAAACAATTGCAAACATCTAGGTTCCTCTGGAAAACAGCTACTTATTGATGCCAATTAGCTCAGTAAAATAAATCTCTTTGCCATTTTTAAAACCATTCTCCTTGGATGGAATTCAATGGAAACTTGTATAATTTCTTTTAGCTACTTATTTTTGCAAAATTTGCCCCCATTATTACTTTTTGTATGATTTGTCAAAATAATCTGCTTTACTGCTGAGACTGAATTCATTTTAAATATTGAAAATTAGTATCATCAGTCTGGAGAGATGGCTCAGGAGTTAAGACTTTGTCTCGCAATCAAGATGGTCCTGAGTTCAGATCCCAGGTCCCATGTAAAACTGCCAAGCAGAAATGGTGGCAGCCTGCACTTCTGGCCCTGGTGGGCAGAGCCTAGGAAATCACAGAGCAAAGTAAGAAGGAGATAGAAGCAATCCAGGTTGATTCCTGACGTCACCCTTGGTCCTTCACAGGGATACACGGTACCCTCTGATTCTCACACACACACACACACACACACACACACACACACACACACACACTAAAATTTTTTAAAAAATCTTTTCAAAAGAAAGTAATGTTATCTACATCGCTGCCATTTTTGAGATCCAATTATTTTTCAGTTTGTACTGTATAGCATATTACTTCTTTTTAGTATTCTATTTTGCTTATTATTAACAGTCTACTATAATTTAAATCTTTTGTTTCTAAGCACATGATGGTGGACAAAAACATATTTAATGTTTTTACAAGTACATAGATTGCATAACTGATTTCTATAGTAGAATCCCAGAAAAAGGAAGACAGGTTTATGAATCTTCATTCATTTACCAACTTGACTTCAAGAAATATTTTACTTTTTTAGACCTAAACCCTCTTCCTATATTATTTGGGGTTGAAAAATGGCAACTCTGAGTTTCGTTGCTGTTTTCAATCTTTGATAGTCTCATTGAACATGCAATTAATTAGTGTTCTTAATTGTTTCCATGATTAATACTGTGGTTCAGTATTTTTTAAGCAATTTACTATCCTTGTATTTATAATTCTATGAATTGCTTGTAAAAGATTGGTCTCACATGATTCCTTTGAAGTGTTTCTGTTCTTCATTGACATTTGAATGATATCCTCTTACAGAGATTGACACTTGGTCTACTTAATACCATTTACATTTTACTGAATACAGTGTTGATACACAGCAAAAGCCAATTTTTTAAATGTTATTTTCTGTGCTGTCTCAATGATCACCTAAAGCATAACAGTTTCTTAACAGAGTTGTTAATAATGACCTAAGAGATTAGCATATTCTTGAAAGCAGCCATGTCTGAATCTAGTTCTGGTTATGCCTCTTAGTTTAGTGACTTAAGAAAGACTCCAAATTTCTCCAGACATGAAGAAGTGGACCCATAATAATAGTAAGTATGTGAGAGAGTTTTGATAAAGACACTATTGTTGCTAGGCAAGGTAATACAGCCCTATAATCCCACTGCTTCAGTAGCTGACATAGAAGAATCAGAAGTTGAAGACAAGACTAAAGTAGTGAGTGCGAAATCATATAAGCGACAGAGAAATACACTGTCTTAAAACAATGTGATAAAAATGCACACATGAAAAAATATGATGACATGTGACAACGTCTTAAAAATGTTGACCATGACATAAACACAGAATGAATAACAGCTATGAATAATAACCAAACAAGTAACAGTTGAACTTTCCTTAGTAATTACTGAAATGACTCTCCCCTTTGTTAATTATATTTTCTTTTCTAGATTCTTATTTTTAATTTTATTAAAATATATTCATGTGTTTTAATCATACTACATACTCTCCCATCCCATTCTATCCCACCCCACTCATTCTCCCCTCTAAGTTACTTTCCCTCCCTCTCTCATGTCTTCTTGACTATGAATTGTACTGGGTCTCACCTAGGATGTCCTCAGCAAGTAGTGCCTAAGCACCTGTCTGGGAGTGAATGGTCTACTAGTAGATAAACCATAAGGTATAAGAGACCCTTCTTTCTCCTATCCAGCATCAGTCCCATACATTCTCTCAGGGAAATCTCAGATCTAATGGGCTCCTCCCTTTTCTAGCTAAGGTTGAGGTCTAATGGGAGTAGATATTGGTAGCATTGAGTTCTCAAGTACAACAGCCTTGACATAAGCAGAGGCTTCTATCTGTTACTACCTTGATCATATTCTAGTTCTTACATTCTTACTGTCCCCCTTCAGCAGTTTTCCATGGGCTTTGAGTTGGGGGTTGTTTAGATATCTTGGTTTTACTGAGATATCCACAGTAGCTTTTCTTTATATTTTGACCAGTTATAGTTATCTGTATTACACATTTTTCATTTCATAGTGTCATAGTTAAGCACAGGTGTCAACTTGACTCTTGAGGGTTTGAGCTCTGGGCACAGATGTAGAGAGTTGATAGTTGAGTTAAGCCCAGAGCAAACCTGAAGGAGATTGTCTGGCTGCTGGGGAAGACCCAGCCCATGGTGGGTGGGATTAGGCCCTGGATAAATCACAGAGACCTGGTTGAGAGAGTTGGCATCCTTCTGTATACTTGGCCAGACATGCTGGTCTGGCAAGTAAGGATTGTCCATCTCTCAGCCATTATAGTGGCCAGTTCCCTCGGCCCTGGTGTTGGTGCATGCTCTCCTGTCAAGCTGGACTATGAACTGTAACCAGACTGTCGTAAGAAAGTAAACTCCTTGTTCCCTTAAGCTGTGTTCTGGTCATTTATCAGCAACCATGCAGGCGGACTGCAACAGAATTTGGTACCCAGGAAGTGGGGTGTTGCTGATAAATCTGACTATGTGGATTTTGTGGCTTTTGAATGGTTCTGCTGGAAAAAGTTGGAAATTCTTGAAAATTTTCACTTTGTGTATTTACAAATACTGTTCTTCAGCGTTTAGTGGGCCAATTGCTGAGAGACATTGTTTGGGCCCAATTTGTGATGAGGGAAACAAGGACTCTAGTAAAACTGAATATAAGGACGATGGACTGGTTTGCTTGACAGAGGAGAGCTGTGTTGGCAGCCTTGGAGGTTTGGATGTGCAAAGGGCAGGCAGCAGAATATCTCCTGCTGTTGGACAAATGAATATCAGTGAAGGAAAACCTAGTGACTTGCACTGAGACGGTGGAGGACGTGGAAACCACCGTATGGCAAGTTCGTGGTTTGGAAGCTCAGATTCCTTCAGGGGCCGAAAGCCCAAGTTAAAGCTGTTTCTTGCCCTTTGCAAGTTTGGTTGCCTAGAAGAGAGGCTTTTCCAGCGTCAGCGAATTGAAGTTGGTGCAGGTGTGGCTCCAGTGGACTAAGCTGCGTTTCAACCTCGCTTAGGAATCTGGCAGCGTCCCTCAGGTGATACTGGTTTTCGTGTACTACTGAAGGGTTCATGGAGAAGCAGCAGAAGCTTGGCACCAAGTGGCAGGTGTAGAGTCCTGCAAGAGATGTTGAAGCTTAAAGCTGCAGAGGAGAACCCAGAGTTGTGTTTGAGATGCCAGAACTGTGGGACTGCTGCTGAGAACAACTGGGAGTAGAGATTCAGCCTGGTTCAGAGGAACTTTGCTCTTACAACTTCGAGCTACAAATAGGGACTGGGAATGCCTCGAATCTTTGAGCCGCCTTGACTATGTGATGAGCAACAGAAGATGGACACTGAAATACAGGATGCGGTGATTTGCTGGACTTTGTTCTTTTTAATGTTTTCTTATTAAGATCCTTCTGTTTTAATGTTTTATCTGTTTTAAAGTATTTAATTTATTCTGATTTAAGAGTTTTAAGGTTAAGAAACTTTGAACTTTTAAAATATTGGAACTGAAGTTTTAATGAAAGAACATTTTAAATTTGTCCATGGAATGTATTTATATTTTAACATCTGTGGGGACAAGGAAAGGTTACAGTTTAAAAGTGCTATTGTTTTTGTGTCAAGTTGACAAGGGGTGGGATGTCATAGTTAAGCACAGGTGTCAACTTGACTCTTGAGGGTTTGAGCTCTGGGCACAGGTGTAGAGAGTTGATAGTTGAGTTAAGCCCAGAGCAAACCTGAAGGAGATTGTCTGGCTGCTGGGGAAGACCCAGCCCATGGTGGGTGGGATTAGGCCCTGGATAAATCACAGAGACCTGGTTGAGAGAGTTGGCATCCTTCTGTATACTTGGCCAGACATGCTGGTCTGGCAAGTAAGGATTGTCCATCTCTCAGCCATTATAGTGGCCAGTTCCCTCGGCCCTGGTGTTGGTGCATGCTCTCCTGTCAAGCTGGACTATGAACTGTAACCAGACTGTCGTAAGAAAGTAAACTCCTTGTTCCCTTAAGCTGTGTTCTGGTCATTTATCAGCAACCATGCAGGCGGACTGCAACACATAGGGATTCTTCTTGGTTGAGTGCTGAGTATGTCTTTGATCTATGGATATAATGGTAAGTGGTTAGATGTTTAGCTTAATGTTTAGATGGTGGCATATCAAAACTGAGAGATTTATTCCCTCCTGGGGCCTATGATCTGCCTATCCTCAGTATTTGACTTGGTCTACTATACCAGGCATGTGTTGTTCTCTTCTATGAAACGGACCTCATTACCAGTAAGAATTAAATTGGTCACCCCTCTATCTTAAAGTTCTATTTTACTACTGGGCTCCTCTTGACAGAGCTGTCATTACTGCCTTTAGTATTCATAGGTGGGCAAGAGCTTTGACTGTCCTGCCTAGAAGCCTTCAGCATGCCTTCTGGTGCTGTGGGGATAGTCAACATGGAAGATGCTTCCCTCTCCATTTCAGCTTTTTCCCCATATCCCACTATCATGCATATGGTGTTTTTAAAACTACTTTGATAATCCATATTACCCCCATATCATTTCTTTTATTTTAATTTTTACATTTATCTGTCTATCTTATGAGTGTGCTTGTGCGAGGTGTTGTGTGTATGAAAGTCAGAGGACAACTTGGAAGATTCTTTCCTTTGAGCATGTGGATTTGGGGTATTGATCAGAGTTGCTAGACTTGGGGGCTATTGCCTTTCAATTAAGCCATCTTCAATAGAATAAAATATACTAATTCTTAGTATCTACTCAATAATGCTCTTAACAATGAGATATTGCTATTTGAAATTATAACACTATATATAGTATTATAAAGTAAATTCAGAAAGAGTAGCTGATTTGATAGAAAATAGTGGAGAAAATTTGTATACATTGTTTTAAAATTCATATTTAATTAATAATCTCTCTGGGAGGATCTAATTTTTCCCTAAAAGTGAAACAATTGCAGCAACAACCAAACACTAAACCAATGATCTCCAAAGATTTATGTTATAGAAATGGCTGAAACATGGCATTGGTAAGCATTTCAGAAGCGATTGTTAATTATTTTATCAACAGTGGACATAATTTGTTAATTATTTTATCAACAGTGGACATAATTTAGGATTGAGGGTGCCAGTATAAGTTTGTGATATATACACATCTTATATCAGATCCTCATATTTAGTTATGATTGCTGAATAGTGCTGTCATATGGTATAGCATTTTATGTAACAACAAATATTGCTTTTGTTACCTTGTAAATTCAGACTCCCAGTGCCTGCTCTTTGACCGTAAGTACTCAACCCTATGTCACTCAGAGAGTCTTTACTCCTCTTCAAGCATTAGCTTGATGTTTGACATCATCTATATCATGTGTGAGTGAGCTTTCTCAGGACTGTATCTCATGTATGGCTCCTGACTGTACTTTAGCTATTAATCCAAAGACTTTCATACTAAACACAATTTTTCTGCCTTACTGTAATCCAACATGAGAGACAAACAAGATAATCTCAGTAGGCACACATAGGGGCAGATGAGAAGAAGCATGCAAATTACACAGGGTCATGATGATTCTAAAATTCAGCTAAAGTAAATATTATTAATTCTTTGATTAGGTCATTCCTATTACTCTTTTTTTGAACTTTTTTCCTGTGTGATTAGGGCCTCTTTCTTATTCTTCACTCTAATCCATTGAGTGAGTCTTCATGGTCTAAAATAAAAGCATTTATGTGAAATTCAAAACTTTTCTCAGTGTACGATCTTCTTGACAAAAAGTGGAATCAAATTTTTTTGTAGTTTCAAAATATCTATTTCTCCCAACATATGTATGGACGTATGTGGAAATGTTCTTAGATTTGAACTCAGTGATATTGGTGATATGCCTTTGCATGGAGCATGATTATACAGCTTGATTCTCCTCTACTGAAAGCCTACACAATGTTATTGTATGGAATTCTGTGTGTCATCTGTTTACTTACTCGACCATCATTATAAATATGTGCACGCTATGTCATTGTATGTTGCTGTCATTGTCATCATATCACTCAGTAACAGAATTCTCCAATTTCATTATAGTATTACAGGACCAGTGTCACATATTAAGACCACTGTGTTTACCAATATAGTGTTTATGGGAAGGACATACTCATTGAGATAGGTTTGTTGAAATTCATGAAGAAAATTGTCTGCTACATTTTAAAATAGTAGATTTACATCTCAGCAAAGTGAGGTCCACATCCCTTCAGAACTGGAATAAATCAGGAGGATGATAACCCCAAGTGTCTTGTGGAAAGTAATTAGAAAAAAATTGCAAGGTAGTGAATCAGAAAATGAATATAAAAGGAATCTTCCAAGTCAATTGAGGTCATATTAACCATATTTTCTTTCTCTGTGCATGCATTTTTCCTACCTTTATACTTGATTTTAGGACCTTTAATTGGGTACATTTTGAAATTGACTTGTGTTCAACAAAAAGGAAAATTGATACTAGAAGGGAGAAAAGAAATCCAAGCTTTTCAAAGGTGGCTGTTTAGTTGTGCTAAAGGTAAGGGAGACAGTAAAGAGTTAGAACACAATGGGTTTATTTTCAGAGTTTACATTGTATATGTCACCTACACACACACACACACACACACACACACACACACACACACACACACACAATACTACTTCATGTGAATAATATTTTATAATTGTGAACAGGTTTGTATTAAGCAAGTAAAGTTACAGGAATAGTAGCATGAATACTGTACTGGATTTTCAAAGCATTTTTCTTGTTGTGTCTGTAGTATAATTTCCTAGTGGGAGTTTGCAGGTGGAAGCTAAGGCTGGCTGTCATGTAGGGAGCAGTCGAGATAAACAGTAAATGAAGTGGTCAAAGGTAAGCAATATGATTGCAATTAGGTACAAAGGAGGATGATTCATATTTTTAGTGGCTGGAGAGAAGTTAATAATAATAAATGAAAGAACTCGGGCTATGCCTTTAGTAAGCTGTCGATAACACTTTGTAATAACAATTTGTTGTCGATAACAATTTGTAATGATGGTCAGAAAGATACAGCATGCTTATATTTATCAATCAGTAATCAGTTTTGATTTTTACACATTTCCTAAATGATGTTATTAGCTGTCTGCCGAAATCTGCTACATCTTCTAGACCAACATCTGTAGGAAAAGAAAGCATCCCTTTGAAGTCTTGGGTTTCCTATTATTAGGTCCTGGCTATCTAAGCTACTTGAAACAGATTTACCTCACTTCTTACAGAGTGAAATAAGGCACCTATCTTCTCTGTAAACCTCTACACTGACATTTTCAGTTTCTGGTCTTCTGTAGGTTAATACTGACATGCATGTTGGTCTGTCTCTCTCACTGTTTGTTTTCATCCCATTACCTAGAAGGTTTTAGCCATGGGGGAGACATGTTCCATGTTAGTCATGCCAGTTGTTATAAGTCATTAAAGCTCTGCTTTCTCATTCAGGTGACTGTTGTGTCTTCTGTTTGTCTGTTTTTCTTTCTGTATGTGCGCACCGTAGGATAGCATCTCAGACTATAGCCAGTTTCAGACTACAAACAATTAGACCTTTTTTTCTAATGCTTATATTATTTCTGTGACCAAATGACTGAATTTTAGTAGTCAGACATGGATAAAATGATATCTTTCATTTCTGGGCCTCACTCTTTAGTGATGTGTTGTTCTCTCTGTTCAGCTGAGCTTTACAGAGTGGTCTCTGAAGTTATAGCAAAAAGTAGATTTCTAGATGGTCCAGGTTTCTTAAAGACTGCTCACCTATCTGCACCTTCATTCCTCCCATCTTGCTGCTCTGAAACATTGGTTCTATGCTTTTATTAAACTAGGTCTACACATCTTTTTGTTCATTTGTTATAGCATTTTAAGTCAATACTTTATTTGCATAGTGGAGTAGTTATGTGCTCAGATTCTGGAAGCACACAGACTGAAGACAAGTAAATGATTAGTTATTTGATCCTTAACAACATATTCAGTAATTATGTGCCTAGTTTGCCTCATATGTGAACTGGAGTAACTAATAGGGCTTTTTTCAGGATCGAATTAATACATATATTTCAGGTACCAGTACTTATCACAAAGTACCTACAGCACCTTGCTGTTGTTCCTATTATATATTTGCTATTTGCTATTATTCTCACAATTGGTCTCAAAATTAATCTCTGGATAAATGTAAGTTTAAATCAGGCATTCCATAATGTTAAATCCACAATTTGATTACTTATTATGATAAATGCAAAGTATAATTCAATAGGTATTAAGAACATGTCACAACTTTAGTATTACAGCTTTTCCATTTACAGAAAAAGGAAAAGGAGGAAGAAATGGAATTATATTCTTTTCTCAATAAGTAATGATAGTAATTTCAAATGATGAGTACATATGTTTTTCAAATGATGAGTACATATTATATTATTAAAAAGGTTGTTTATATGTTTAGGGATGTGTATGTGTGTATGTGTGTGTGTGTGCGTGTGTGTGTACATGCGCGTGCATGTGCACACACACATGTGGAGGCCCAAGGGTTATTTTATGAATTGTCTTAGATTTCTATACCTCCTTAATGCTTTACTCTGGGGTTTCTCAAGCTCTACCTTTATGATCCAAAGTACATGTGGCTACTATTTCTACCTGGCATTTTTATGTGTGATTTGAAATTCATACACAGGTTCTTTTACTTGTGAGGCAATGATTTAATCCCTTAGCCATCTCTCCAGCTCCCAACTTTTTCTAATTGTGAAATATACTATAACCAAACAAATTAAAGTACTTTTTGTCATCTTTTAGTGTTAATAAATTTACTACAAATCACCCCACTTTATCATACAACTGGTTTTTATATAAAAATAGTTCACAAGATTTAATTTTATATACAATTAATAGACTAGTGGAGTTGTTTTTACATTTGTTTTATTTATCATGTATCTTCAGGTGATAAGCCATAGGCATACTATGGTGTGTATGTGCTGATCAAAAGACAACATTGTGGATTAGGATCCATTTTTCCACCATGTATATTCTGGGATCAAACGCACATTGTTAGGCTTTGTAGAAAATCCTTTTACATACTAAGCTGCAAATATTTAAAGACCTGAAACATATGTAACACAAGCATAATATAATAGAATTAATTCTATCTATTATTATATTTGTTTGAATAAAAGTATAAATAGTCCTATTGTTTCATATAGCACTGAAAAGAAAACAATATTTGAAATCAATTAAATGTGTTCTTCGCTGAGTTTATTCTTTTAGTATACAATATTATAGTCAGCTTAACATATTTTAATCTATGGAGGTATTTTTAACTTTTAAATTTTTAAGTATTTCTCAATATTTTTTGGAGATTGACTATTAACTATTTAACCCAGACTGGCCTTGACCTTGTGATTCTTTTGCTCCTTCTGCTAAGGCTACTGAGATTGTAAACGAGTCACTAGGCTCACCTCTTGCTTTATGTTTTAAATAGATCCTAATGCAAATATAAAAGTTCAGGCAGTTACATATTTACCCAAAAATCATATCATAGAGTATTTTGGTCTTGTCTTGACACTGTTTCCTTAACTGGACCTCTCATTTATAGCACCTACTGTTCTGTTTTCTGGAATTCAGTTTCATTCTCTAGGAAGCAGTATCAGATCTGTCATGTTAAGTAGACTTTTTTCAATTACTATGTTGAAAAATCTTTCACTTATTGTGATGATTTTCAGATGTATCTTTGTCTTATCACAGTTTGTATTTATTGATCAGCATTGATACAACACTACATAACTGTAGATTATTACTTTAATTTATTCAGCAATTTGCTTACATTTTTAGACTGTTACAGCCAAAAGACCTTGACTATTTGATCATAACTCTCTATATGTTCATGTAATCTCCTTTCCAGTCACTAAGTCAGAGTAGATTGGGTGAGCTCATCTTGTATCTCACAAAAAATTTGAAAACATTTTCTACCAAAAACTATCCACAATAGAAATATGTGAGAATAGAACTCTCTTTGTCATCAGTACTGGATTTTGCCCTTATTAGTAAGTATATGATATGATCTTAATCTGTATTTCTTTTGTGGTTAATGATATTCAACAAGTGATACATATTCTGTGAACTGTTTCTGCCATGTTGTTATTCAATTGTTAGAATCTCTTAGATAATATGGTTATAATTTAATAGGATATATTTCTTGAATATTTTCTTCCAAGTGGTGACTCACATTTTATCATCTTTATGACTTCTTTTAAAAAGACAATTTAAAAGTTTTGACAAAACCAAAATTATCAATTTCTTATGGTATGTTACAGAGATTTTTGGAAATTACTAAGAAAGGTTTGCTTTGCAAATGGATACAAACATTTCTTTTGAAGAAATTTTATAGGCTTGGACTTAGGAGTAATTTCGAATTTAGTTTTTTTTTTCTTTTTTTAATTTGGTGTAGCACGGAGAAAGTAGATCTTTATCAAAGAGGATATAAATATTTTTGAAACACTATTTACTAAAAAAAGTATTCTCTGTTGAATAACCTTAATATTTCCATGGGAAGTCATCATTCTGTTTGTGTTGCTGAGCTCTGTTGGGCTCTACTAATTACTAGCCTATGCTTACACAAAAATCCAACACTTTTGATTATTGTTATACTTACAGAGACATCTAGGCTCAGGTAATAGATGTCAAAAATTATTCTTTTGTGCACAACTGTCATAGCTATTTAGATAAGGATTTCTATATTAATATTTGAATCAGTTTGTCAATTTGTAGATGAAGTTTGCTGATATTCTGTTTGATTAATCTGTAGTGTTTGATAGAACTAACATTATATCTTCCAATTCAATTTTCATCCTAAATATTTATTAAGGATTTAAAAGGTTTTTGCATTTATGTATAATGTTTTTCAATATGCAATTCTTACATTTCTTTAAATTTATTTCATTTTTAAATATTTTATACTATGATCAATTATATTCTTTTTAATTCAAATATTTGTTGACTTGAAGTTTAAAAACATGGATTTTTGTGTATTGACTTTTCACCTAGTGATACTGATATTAATTTTAAGGTCTTATTTGTCCCTATAGGCTTTCATTTGTATCTGTGAAGAAAGATAGTTTTGTTTCTTCTTTTCCAATTTCCATGCCTATTTTTTCTTGTTTTATCATAGTGACTATAAAGCCAGTGCTGCATAAAATAGATACTAGCACAGACATCCTTCTGAATCTCTTTGAATAAGTATATCATTTTAAAGTCTTTCAGAGATGGAATTTGTCAGGTTGAAAAACATCCTTTCTATGCAGTTAGTTGAAAAATAATTCCATAAATATCTGCTCAAATTTGTCAAATGCATTAAGACTTTAAATTTCTTTTTTAACCTACAGTATGATAAATTACATAAATTAATTTTCAAATATTAACCTATCTCTTCTCTCCAGGAAAAACCTTATTAATCATAATATGCTACCATTTGTATAAGATTTTGCTGTGTTTAAAAATTCATCAAAAATAGACGAGTATATAATTCTCTTTTACTGTGGCAATTCATTCTGTTTAGTTATTTTGTATTTGCTAACCTTGTAAATTGAGTCTTACCTCCTTTACTTTTCAAAAAAAATTGGGTAGATTAGTGATCTTATCTCCTTAAATACATGATAAAATTTATCACAGAGACCATCTGGTTCTATTAATGAGAAATTCTTAGGTATTCAGCATCTTTTAATAGATACAGGTGCTTTGTATTATTTCATTCTTCTTAAATAAGATTTCATGTTTTGTATCTTACTTATAAAAATTGTATATATTAGATTAATTTTTAAATGTACTTGCTGATAAAATTCTCTTATTTCTCTGATATTTTTAGGTCTGAACTGATGCCTTTTTGATCTTTTCTTCTTTTGCTTTATTAATTTTACATTTTATTCATCATTGATCAGCTTGAATTTCAGGTTTTTCAGTTTTACTGGTCTTCACTTACTTTAATTTGTAAATGTTTTATTATAGGAATGTTTCCTTAGACCTATGTTAATTTATTCAATTTCCTGTTTCTACAAGCTAATGCTTTTATTAAATATAGAAAAATATGTCCACTGTTCATCATAATGGCTGACATGTCCAGTACTCATTATAAAGGCTGAAATGACCCACTTCTGCACAACCAGCCACCAACACTGAGGCAGTATCATCACCTCACATCTACTAATTATATTAAGTGCACATTTCATGGTGTGCAGTCTATGAGTTTTGACAAATATACAACAAACTGTATCAGCCATTATAGACTATGTAGAAAGCATTCCTTGACAATGAATCTTTTGTGTCTACCTATTCATATCTCCTTACTGCCTGGCCTTTGACAACCACTCTCTTTCTTCTGTCTTCCTAATTTGCTCTTGTTGGAATGTAGTATAGGTTGAATCATATGTATCCTAAAATGCTTGCTAATTTTTCAGTTTTCCACTATTTAGGATGGGGTGGCATCTTCTAATGCTCTTATTAAATATTTCTTTCTTAATACTTATGTAATGTTCTCAAATATCAACCTTCCTGGGATTTTTCCAGATGAATATTCTGGAAATATCTAATGTAAAAAGTCAAAAGAAGCAAAAGTACTTTTTATTTATCATTAGGATTGAATTGCATTATAAAAAGTTTGTTCTAGACCATGTGCACAGTTGAAAAAATAATGTTACTCAGGTAGATCAATAAGCACTTGAAAAATGTTTTCTTCAAACTTTACTGGTATTGTATCTACAATATTAAATTTCAACTGAGATGAACCTTTCCTTCAAATATTAGTTTTCACTTTGCCCAACAGTAAAATACTGTCTTAAAACAAAATTTTTATAAGAAGCCAAATAAAATAAACAGATAAAAGTGCAATTTTTGCTGGAAAAAAACTGTATGCTGATCAGAATGCTCCTTTATTTCAACTCATCTACCCAAGATCTTCCCTCAAGCACACTCTCAGAATCTGTTTATCTCCAGAGCAGCTGCTTTAGTATTTCACTGTGGATGAAATGTCTCCTTATGACTGACTTACTTCAGTGGCTCAAATTGTTCTGAGACTTTTTGAAAAATTGCAAAATAATTGGCCTAATATTATCCTAAAATGTATGTTAAACTCTTACTTGTATTGCTCTGAAGAGACTGTGGTCAGGAAACATTTACACAGGTTAAGTGCTATCCACATTTACCTGTGTGGTAATATCTTACACATGGTAAAATAGTATGTAACAGTACATAAAGATAGCCTGTGTATCATAAATCATGTATATTAAGAATTACAAGTACAATAGTACATACTTAAAATACTTAAGAAAAGATATATACTATCATTATTCTTTGCAAAACAATGGATTTTTCTCCCAGAGAATATTTGTTGAAAAACTTTTGAACAAAAATTACAACCCAGAAAAGCAAATAGAACTCTGATGTCTATCAGCTCTGCTTTAAAGTCTTTAGCTCTCTCATTAAGAGGATCCACATTTATTTTCTAATCTTACTGCTTCTTATTTTATTACTAATTCTCCATCTCCTTAGGAAGAAGAATGGAAACGAGCATCAATATTATTTTAAATTTTACTTTTGTAATTTTTTTAATTTTGTAAATTTTACTTTTGTAAAATTTTTATTTTATAAAATTAAAATGTATTATTTTATGAACATAAAGCATTCACAGTCTTAGCTCATTGAATATAATGGTTTCATTAGGATCTGATGTTATAGTAGGGCATTTTTATCTACATATAAATTCCTAATCTCTAAGTAATCATAGCTTCTAGAAATGTGTGCTGTTAAAAAAAAAGCTTTTGGAATTATAAATTCTTTTCAATACTGATGATTTTAAATTCATTCTGGTCATTTGCACACTATGCCCTGAAAAGAACAAAATGTATTTGGTTGTGTTTTCTTTCTTTGCTTTCCTGGCATAGAGATATGTACATATGTACTTCAGCTTGTGTCTGTGTCTTTCCATGACACTGTACAGATTAAATTTTTCAGAACATTGACATCATTGGTGACTTTGACTTTATTCTCCTTATCAGTAGTAAATCAGAACTCTGCATTGTTCTAGAATGAAATGTATGACTGCTGTTGTTTTCTTGTCTTAATTCTTCCACAGAGACATGTCATGTAAGAATGTCTAGAACCAACAATGTCTCATCTTTACTAATCTGCTCTACTCTGCTTTTTCTGCTGGTGACTCATACCAGCATCCTACTAGTTATTTTTGGTTCCTTCCTCGTTATTGCTGTGATATTTCATTGGACAAATCAATGTTTCTGTCACGTCTATCCCCAACATTTTCTTCTAGCTGTTAGAAATCATCACATTCAATATTGCTTCATTTCCTGTTTTAGCTCATTTTATTCTGAAAAAAGTTATTTCAAGTACAAATCCTTTTTCAAAATTAAAAAATTTGGTTTATTTTGTTCTTGTTTAGCTCTATAAGTGTGTTTGATGCATTCTATTTATTCTGTGATCCCCTTTTATCTCTTCCATCTCAGACTACCCATCCCTCTTTCATACAAATACTTGTTGCACATTCATTGGTTGTTTTCTTTTGTGTCCCTATGACGTTGTCCATGACCATCTATGTAACTATTGTTCAGGACAATCCTTGGAGCCTCATAGGCTCGCCAATGATATAAAATTGGAGACAATGCCTCTTTCTATACCAGAATCTATGATCAGCCAATACTTCAATAGGGTTGATCAGAGTCCCAGGATCTCTTCTCTCTTTGATTGCTAACTACTGAAAACATAAGTCTTGTGCAGGCCTCATGTTTACAACCATCACTGTTGTTAAGTGATTAAAATGGATGAATCATGTCTAGAAGATGACATTCTGTAGCTTGTCTTCTAACTCTTGCATTCTAGTTACCCACTCTTCTGCAAGGTTCCCTGATATTAGAGAAGGTGATACAAATGTCTTTTTTTCTGATTGATCTCTCTACTTTTATTTCGACTCAGTGTCTTGAGTACCATGAAACACCATTTTTACCACTTTTAGAAGCAATAGGAAACTTCTCTGATAAAGACTGAAAGTAGTATTTGTCTATGTATGTAGATGTATATGTTGTTTATTTAAAGAGATACACCTTTAAAAGTTCTTTAATTTCAAACATTAGCATACATGTGAAAGTTTTACATAATCTAATAGTGTTGTTATTGTAGAAAATTGCCCTATTTTGAGGCAATTAACTATTGGCCTTTTTTTTTTTCTTGAGACAAAAGTAGTATAGGCTGGCTTCATGTGACCTAGGATGTCCTTGAGCTTTCTATGTAGAGGAGGATGTCCTTGAACATTTGATCTTCTTCTCTCCATGTGCTAGGATTACAGACATGTGACATCATACCCAGTTTATGTGTTGCCAATGATCAGACTCAGGGTCCTTGTGGATGTTAGCCATCTAGTTTATATTCCCATCCCAAGTGACTATTTCATAGTCCTTTGCACTTTAAAATGATGTTTCCTTAAGGTAAAAAAAAGCTTCAAGATGCATAGGAATATTTTCAGTCTTTGTTAAATACTTTTTGACCCATATGTTGCTGTTTCTCTTCATGACATTGATAAATACACAACCAAACAAATTAAGAGGGGAGGTCCCAGGTGAAGTGTGCTGCCATCACCATCAGCCCCTCTGCCACTTCCGTCTGCCCATCGGGGATGCTTGTACTCCAGGGAGGACACCCTGCTTCTTAGAATTCAGCAATGTCCAAAGAAAACTCAAGCAAAGCTCTAGGGACAAAGGCCATACATCTGAAGTCCTCTAAAATCATCCTATCACATGGGAGAGATTCTTCACATCCAGCCCAAAGATAAGTAAACCCCTTTTTACCATCCTGCTCTTTCAGTTATTAATCACTATATATTAACTTTTCCATATAGCCACCCCCCAAAACATATACAACTCCAGACACTATACCACTCATATATCACCAAGGCACTAAATCATAAAAGTGCACTACCATACTAATATTCACCCCCTGTCTACTAAACCTGACTTAATTGATGTACTAAAAGTTTAGTAACCTCATCTAGGAAATAACAATAACACCAGACAAACATACCCAACTCCAAGGCAAACACTAGTAATAATTGCATGAGAGTAGTAATACCAACTAAATCAGTTCAGTCAAAAACACACAGAAACTGAAAGGTCTTAAGAGACAAAACAACAATGCCCAAGTCAAAGTACAGATCCATGAGAAACAAAACCCAAGAAAACAAATCTCACTCCAAAAGAATTAACCCCATGATAGATTCCAACCAGAACAAATTCACAGAAAATAACAAGAAAGCCAGGCTCAAGGTACCAACTTTCAAAGCATGACCATTTCCAACAGACACTTGGAGGAGTTGAGAAAAACAGTTCAAGAAACAAAAAACAGCATAGCACAGTTAAAGCAGTCTCAAGCAGAGTTTAAAATCGAACTAAAAGACAAGTTATCTTCAACCCAGAACTCAATAGAGAGTCTTATTAGAAGAACTAATGAAGCAGAAAATAGAATTACAGATCTTGAAAACAAAGTGAAAGAACTACCCAGCTCAATGGAAGAGGTTGTTAAAGCCAAAAAGATACTTGAGAGAAATATTCGAGAGTTATGGGACCCTGAAGAAGCCTAACATGTGCATTCATAGAATATCAGAACAAGAATCTCCAAATACCACAGGTGTGGAAAATTTCCAAAATATCATAAAGGAGAACTGTCCTCATCTAAAGAATGAGAGGCCCATCCAAATACAAGAGGCATTCCACACCCAAACAGATATGACCAAAATAGAACTCGCCACAGCAAATAATAGTTAAAACACTTCATAATCAAGACAAAGAAAAGGTGCTGAGATCTTAAAGGGAAAAAAAGCCAATTACTTTAAAGGTAAACCTATTAAAATAAAAAATGACTTTTCAATGGAAGCAGTAAAAGCAAGAAGAGCTTGGAGAGACTTACTTCAAGTATTGAATGAGCAAAAATGTCAACTCAGGCTGATATAGCTGGCAAACCTATCCATCATGATGGCGGGAGAAAGAAAAGTTTTCCAACACAAAACTTGAAGGCTTACGTGTTTTCCAAACCAGGCCTTCAAAAAATGCTAGAAATGATACTCAAGCTTGAGGGAGAAAACAAGCATATCCAGGAGGACAGAAGGGAAGTATAATACCACCAAAACTAAATAATACACTTACAAAAGCCACTAAACATAAAAAATGTCCAGAATTAAAAATAATTTCTCCATTATAACATTAAATGTCAATGGAATTAACTCACCAATCAAGAGAGACAGATTACGAACTTGGATTAAAAATGACAACTCATCAATCTCCTGCCTTCAGGAAACTCATCTCACCACAAAAGATAGGCACATTCTAAAAATAAAAGGCTGGTGAAAAATTCTGTGAGCTAATGGAACCAGGAAACCGGCAGGGGTAGCTATTATGCTATCAGGCAAAGTGAACTTCAAACCAAAAAAAAAAAAAAAAAAAAAAAAAAAAAAAAAGAGAGAGAGAGACCTGACGAATACTACATTTTAGTCACAGGTACAATTCACCAGGAAGACTTCACAATACTGAACATATATGCACCTAATACGGGCTCCTCAACATTCATTAAGCAAGCTCTACAGAGTTTAAAGTGAGAAATCAACAGCCAAATGATAATTCTTGGGGATTTCAACACTGCCCTCTCAACATGAGATAGATTAACAGGTCAAAAACTTAACAGAGACACATTGGAACTTAATCAAACTCTTACTGAAACCTTACAGATCTCTATCGAACTTTACATCCAAAGAACACACATTATTCTCAGCACCACATGGAACTTTCTCCAAAATAGACCACATATTGGGCCACAACATGAATCTCTACCTATACAGGAAAGTTGAAATTCTAGCCTGTACCTTTATCAGACCAACATGGTCTAAAACTTGACATCCACAACACAACAAACAACAGAAAATACACCAACTCCTGGAAATTTAACACTATGATCCTGAATGAGAATTGGATTCAGAAAGAAATTACAAAGGAAATTCAAGATTCCCTGAAAGCGAACGATAATGAAAACACAATTTATCAAAATCTTTGGGACACTATGAAAGCTGTCCTAAGAGGTAAATTCATAGCTCTTAATTTCTATATAAAAAAGTGGAAACATCACAAATAACTTAACAATGCAGCTTAAAGCTTTAGAAACACAAGAGCAATCTGATCCCAAAAGCAGTAGAAGAGAGGAGATTAACAAAATAAGGGGAGAATATCTGAAATTGAGATGAGGAAAACAATACAGAGAATCAACCAGTCAAAAAGCTGTTTTTTTTAACATTTTTTATTATTATTTCCGCTCATACAAACTTAATAGGTAAACCAGTTCCCTCCCCCCCTCCTTCTCCCCCCGAACCCTTTGCTCCCCCTCCCTCCCTCCCCATCTCTCAGTGCCTCCCCCCCAATTCCCAGAGAGTCCTTTATTGTGTATGCCTAACTCTCCTCTTGGTCCTCCTCTCCGATGACGTACAAGGACCCAGTGGCATTTCCCTGAACCCTTTCTTGTGTTCCCCTTAAGCATAGGAACACTACTGTGGCCATCAATCCCTTACCTCCAAGGATCTTAGTGCCTTTAGCCGATGTTAGACTTTGTGAGGTCAATAATGTGATGGACATGGCGCAGGGCATGCAAAGTCCTATTATGATTGCTTCAGCCCTATCTAGTGTGGAGACTCTTCAAATCATTGCTCCCCCATCCTTTTGCTCTTACAATCTTACCGCTCCCTCTTCCGCAAATGTCCCTGAGCTTCAGGATGGGGGGAGATTAGGCTGGTTTAGTTCTATGTGGATGATATAGAGTCTCTGAAGTTCTGGATTGTGGTTTGTTGATTTTCTTTTGCAGTTTTGTTGCTCCTGCAATGCCCTTCACTCCATCCTGATGGGCACTGTATGTCACCCCCTGGTCAGAGACAAAAAACTGTTAAACTGGGGTCTTGTTATAATAGCACATTCAAGAAAAAAGCTGTTTTAAAAAATATGATTGATACATCCTTAGCTAAATTAACCAAAAGCAAGAGAGAGAAAACCCAAATTTACAAAATTAGAAATGAAAATGGAGTTATCACTACTAATATCCATAAAATTCAGAGAAATTATTGTCATATTTCAAAAATCTATACTCCATGAAGTTTGACAACACAAAAGAAATGGATGGACTTACCTAAATTGAATCAGGAAGTTCTGAATTATTTAAATAGTCTTATAACATATGAGGAAATCGATGAAGTAATCTCAAATCTTCCCACCAAAAAATGTCCTGGACCAGAGGGATTCAGCACAGATTCTACCAGACATTTAAGGAACAAATAATACCAATATTCCTCAAACTGTTCCATCAAATAGCAATGAAAGGAACACCACCAAATTATTTCTAAGAATCTAATATCCTACAAATCCCAAAACCTAATAAATATACTTTAAAAAGAAAACTATAGGCCAATGTCTTTGATGAACACAGATACAAAGATTCTCAACAAAGTCTTAGCAAATTGGATACAAAAACATCAAAAAATCATTCATGGTGATCAAGTACACTTTATCCCAGGCATACAAGGTTAGTTTAACATACGCAAATCAATAAATGTAATTCACCATATAAACCAGTTCAAAATTCAAGACCACATGATACTCTCGGTGGATGCAGAAAAAGCTTTTGAGAAGATCCAAGAGCCTTTTACGATCAAAACCCTAGAGATAGTTGAAGTGGAAGGAACCTTTATCAATATAATAAAAGCTGTATACAACAAGCCAACAAGCAAGGATTATACTCAATGGGGAAAAACTTGAAGCATTCCCACCTCAATCAGGAACTAGACATGGCTGTCCACAAAGCAATTCCCAAAGCAATTCTTTAAAGAGGTTGATCATACAATGTCAAAATTCATATGGTGGTACAAAAGACCGAGGATAGCAAAAACAATCCTGAGTAACAAAAACACTGCTGGAGGTATTACCATACCAAACCTTAATCTATATTACAGTTCTATAGTTATAAAAACAGCCTGGTACTGGCTCCAAAATAGACACATAGATCAATGGATAACGGTTGAAGACCCAGGATGCTACAGCAGAGAATACAGGCTACCATCAAATACTGCAAGTAAGTAATGAGTCATCTGGTTAAGCTCACAGACTTTCCTTCCTGGTCACTTGCAACTGATGGGGTTTGTTCTCAACAGAAAGGGAGGACATAAAGTCTTGCAGATAGAAGGTAATCATCCTGCAAATAGGATACTGACCCCCCCCCCATCACGGTCTCCTACTCTTATTCCATCTACCTTTTTATCTACTCTTATAATAAGACTCTATTTTAACAGCCTTTTCTCTCTGACTAGGAGGTGACATCCAATACCCATCAGGATGAAGCCAAGGGCAGTGCAGAAACAGCCAAACTGGAAGAAGAAGAAGAAAAAAAGAATAAAACAGCATAATTCAAAACATCAGAGGCTCTCCAGTAATCACCAGGAACCAGGCCTACCTAATCTCTCCCTATCCCAAAGCTCAGGGAAATTTGCTGAAGAGGGGGTGGTAAGAATGTAAGAGCCTAAAGATTGGGAGGAGCAATGATATGCAAGATATTCCACACAAGTGAGGGCCAAAGTAATCCTAACAGGCCTTTGCATGACCTGCACAATGACCAACATATCATTAACTCCTAAAGTCTATCATGGATCACAGGCACTAAGATCTTTAGAGGCAACGGATTAACAGCCACAATAGTGTTCCTATACTAAAGGGGAACACAAAAAAGAGCTATAGGCAATGCTACTGAGTCCTTACACCTCATCAGAGAGGAGAACCCAGAGGGAAGTTTGACATGTACACTAAAGGATGCTCCAGGAATGTGGGTGGGGGGGCATTAGACGAAAGGAAGGGAGGGGGGAAAGGAAGGGAAAAAGGGAGGAGGGAGCAAGACGATTCAGGCAGGAATGGAGGGAGGGAGGGAGGTACCTATCAAGTTTGTATGAGTGGAAAAATTAAAAAAAAATACCATATGATCCTGTTATTCCACTTTTGGAAATAATCTCCCATACACCAAAAATTCACCTGAATAGCACAAGCACAACCATGTGCATAGCAGCACTGTTTACAATAGCAAAGTCACGGAATCCACCCAAATGCCATACAGTTTACGAGTGGATAAGGAAAATGTGGTACATTTATACAATGGAATACTACTTGGCCATCAAAAATGGTGAATTAATGAAGTTTTCTGGGAAATGGATGGAATTAGAAAAAATTATATTGAATGAAGTATCCCAAACACTGAAAATTCAGCGCCGTATATACTCCTAATAGGTAGATCCTAGTACCAAACCCACTTAGTGACACACTCAAAGATAAATCTCTGTAATACCTACAGTAATTGCAAAGATTATAAACAGGAGGGAAGGGCAAGGAGGGCCCCGCCAGAAACAAGGAGAGAGGATCATGCTATAGCAGAGGCCACCATCAAGGACAGCAAATAAATAATGAGTTATCTGGTTATGCTCACAGACTTTCCTTCCTAGTCACTTGCAATTGACGGGGTTTGATTTCACCAGACAGGGAGGGCATAGAGTCTGACAGATAGAAGCTAACCATCCTGCTAATGGGAAATTGACAAACCCCCCTTCACCACGGTCTCTTACTCTTATTCCATCTACCTCTGAATCTACTCTTATAATAGGACTCTATTATAAGACTCTGCCTTTTATCTTCAGCTAGGAGGTGACATCAGGATGGAGCCAAGGGCAGTGCAGGAACAGCAAAGCTGACAATGGCAACAAACCATAATTCAGAACATCAGAGATTCTACATTAACCACCTGGAACCATACCAGCCATATCTCTCCCCATCCTAAAGCTCAGGGAAATTTGCAGAAGAGAGGGCAGTTAGACTGTCATAGCCTAAAGATGGGAGGAGCAACGATATGCAAGATACTCCACACAAGTTAGGGCCGACGTAATCATAATAGGACTTTGCATGACCTGCACAATGACCAACATATCATTAACCCCTAAAGTCTATCATGGATCACAGGCACTAAGATCTTTAGAGGCAACGGATTAACAGGCACAATAGTGTTCCTATACTAAAGGGGAACACAAGAAAGAGCTCTAGACATGCTACTGAGTCCTTACACCTCATCAGAGAGGAGGACCCAGAGGAAAGTTTGACATGCACAGTGAAGAATCCTCTAGGAATTGGGGAGAGGGGGCACTGGGAGAAAGGGAGAGAGGAAGGTAAAGGAAGAGGAAAAGGGGGGAGGGAGCAAGGTGATTTAGGGAGGGTTGGAGGGAGGGAGGGGAATGGGGTACCTATCAATTTTGTATAAGTTGAAAAGAAGTACACTATAAATAAAAACAAATTAAGAGAAGAGACTTATTCTTGCTTAAGATTCTTTTTTATGCTTCATCATCATGGCAGAAGAGTTCATCCTAACACCTGGAGCCAAGGGAAGTTGCCACACCATATGCCTGGGAATGATTGAGGGGGGGCAAACTTTCTCTCCTGCCAGAATGCTTGCATGGCAATGTGACAAATTTTACAAAACTACTGAATCATCCTTGTCTGACTTATCTCCTTTCTCAGGGAATGATTTCTACCACCATGGACTGGGCTTCCCACATCAATTAGAATATCTCCCACAAGTTATTTTCATATTTGCCTTCTCCACTAATTAATTCTTTGCATATTACAGATGTACCCAAAGCCTCAGTCTTCAATTGTCAGGTTGATATCTGTATCTAACTGGAACACCAAATTTCCTAGAAAAGTGGAAGCTAATCCAGTTGTTTATATCTCATGACACATTGAAATACTAAATTTCTTTGCCTAAGAGAAAGAAATGACTCAGTTGAACTAGGAAAGATTTGCTGCTTTGTGGTGTTACAAGATGGAGGGAAATCTTACAGAAAGTTAGGGATTGTGTTTATAGCAGCTGGTTTCAGAAAATATGTTTGAAATGTTTGTTATAATCTTAAGGATCAAGGATCCCAGAAGAGAACATTAGGTGTAGTGGCTACACATTGGTATGAAACACTAAAGAAGACTGATGTTTCTAGCAAACACCACATTCTAGGTGACATCAGTTATAATGACTGAAAATGTAAGTTCTCATTAGCAGACACTGCAAAAGTTGAGAGTTTTCCTTTTTCCTTGTGACTGATGCAAAAAGACCTATTCTTGACTGATTAAAAATTAAAATGTAACTTTGGATTTTAATCCAAAGTTATCACCTTCCATTTTTTTCTCAAATTAATAAAGTTAACATACAATTAAAATGTCACAAATTTTTCAAGAAACCATGAAGTAAAAGAAAAATTAGATAAACAGTTTGTCTGCTAACTAATATCTTAGAGCTCTATAAAAACCTTGAGTAAAAGTGTTTTTCACTCTTCATAAAAGGATATGACAGTATTCTTTATTATAAGTTAGTCACAGAATATAATATTCTAGATGATATGTGATAAATTCAGGTAAACATTTTTGTACCCCCTTTCTCTATATTTTTACTTTTGCAGATAACTTAATATTTTAAATAGATTAGAAATGCTGCCATCTACAGTATTTCTCACAGATGATTTGGAAATGCCTTACTTTGCAGCAAATCCATTCTTGTAGCAGTATACATCTTTAAAGAAATTGCTAGTGCATTTTAATAATGCCATCGGTCATGTTTTCATTCAAACTATAGGATGGCTTTTATTTCATCTGGATTTCCTGGCAAAGTTCCTTGCTCACAATCTAATTATTTTGCATTAGTCTGTCAGAGTTCACATATGCCTCCAGAACCAGTCAACAAAAGTCTAAACTTTTTAACCTGTTAGTCTGCCTTTCATGTTTTCTCCAGTTCCATTTCTAATATAATCAGTTAGCAGACTGGTCTTCTTTTAATAGGTTCTATAAATCTATTATTAATATACTTTGTGGTTCATATATCATGAATACTGTATGAATATAAAATGCATTCATGAACTCAGTATACACGTAATTTATTTTAAACTTGAAACTTTTTTTGAGGTATCAAACTGGACATTGGGTTTTACATCTGCTTTTAATAATGAAAGATGATACTTTTGTTTTTGGAAGTGTAAATAAAAGAAGAAAAGCATTTGTTCATGGGAATGCATAATTCAGAATTCATTTGCTTTTTATTCAACTTCAAATACTGAAATCAAGTAAAATTGTACACTTTCGATAGTTTAGGAAATAAAAATATTATTGCCATGAAAACCAAAAACAATTATAAAGTGCTGACTGTAATTGTTGAATCTGGCTAATCTCCACCTGTAACAATGTGAAACTTTTGTCTGGTTAAGTCTTCTCCAGAAGATGGAGTTAATTCATTGGCCCTGTAGTGCTCATGACCTTTGTCATATACTGGAAATAACTAAGTTATTTTCTACTGCTCAACTATAGTATTTCGTTTGAATGCTATGAACTTTTAAAAATGTCACTAAAATGTTAACTATTTTTTCCTTTACACTTTTTGTGGATCTTGACTACACTAGCATTGGTACAAAAAATATATAGGAAATATCTTTCACAGAGTCTAAAACTATTTTTATACTTAAAGATAATCATATTTCATACTTAAATGCATGGTTTATTATATCCGAGAAGATATTGGTAAAGATCACCCATTTTATTTTTATATTAATTAACTTGACATGTTTATTTTAGTTATCTCATTTTGTTCCTACGTTTTTTATTCTATTTCCATTTGGGATGAAATCATTGAATTCCAGGCAGACTATTTATGTTTACAAATACAAATGGAAGAATGACCCAAAATTTAGTAAAAGTAAGCAATCTAAAAAGTTAAAACTCATCTATGAAAATAATATCTCAGAAAGAAATACAACAACATTATTAGTACTATCACAGATGAGCAGCAGACAACATATTTTTTAATGTTAACCAAACACTTTCTAAGAACTTCTCATCCTCAGTCCCACTTAAAAATTATTATGATCCAGTGTGTAGCTCTAAGTACATAGTGTACACCAGATAACATATCCTTCTAATCCACTCCAGTAAAAGCTGAACTGTGAAACTACTCCATTACTAATTATTGTAATAACTTTTCCTGTTACTGTAATACAGTACTCCAATATAGCAACTTCAGTAAGAAAAGGTTTATTCTGGTTCACAAATCAAGGTTCATCTTAGTGGGCAACTCAAGGCAGAGGGATCTTGAAGAAGTTGGTTTCAGGAAGTCCATGAATAGGAAGAAGAAAACAATGGAAGCTAGTGCTCAGCTGACTTTCTCCATTTATACAGTCTTGAATCTTAAGCTTTAAATGTGAGTAAATAATGAAAAAATATAGGACTCCTAAGTGTGAATATTAGAAACAAAGAAGTAAAAGTGTAGTCATTTTCTATTGGTATTTTATGAATTTTAAATGTTTCCAATATTATAAAAATGGAGAACATAACTCAGTTTCAATCAAAATGAGTGAATAGTATGGTTAGCAATAAATGAGTAGAAAAAAATTGAAATTTCATCTTAATTATGTACAAATATGAAATAATAGAAAAATCTGATACTTGCTGATCTGATCATTATAAATATTACTGCCAAAATTTAAAGATGACCTAAATAAGTGGGAAAATATGCACTGGTTGGCTCTCAATATCTTAAGAATATGAATGTAAACTTTCTTTGATAGTTAAATATAGTCTCAGTATTTTCTGTGTCAGAAAACTGACGTTCTGATTTCAAAATCCATGTGGATATTCATACAGAACTCTACAACCTCTTTTGGGGAGATGGCTCAGTTGTTAAAGTCCTTGCCTTCCAAGCAAAAAGGACTGATTACACAGATTACACATACAAATACTTAAGGGTATGTGGTAGCCTACCTGTAATTGTTGCCCTAGAAGGTGGAGCTGAGCATCTCCAGAACAAGGTATCTAGCCAGATTATTCCTACAGAAATGAGGTGGAAGAGGGATCTATGATGATGTCCAATATTACTCTTGGACTTCCATAGGTACACACACTCAAATGCACTCCTGTACATATACCTGCCTACACACACACACACACACACACACACACACACACACACACACAGACCCCATGACATACATAGAAGAAAAATAATTCTTTATAGAAACACAATTGATACCCTGTAAAGAATGATTTAGTCACTTGTTGATTAATGATGAAGTATATTCCATGGTTTTGCACAATATTTGTGCACCTCTACTTGTGAAGTATCATATTGATTTCATTGTCATTCTAGTGATTTGAAAGTATAAACTAACAAATGACCATATTATATAGTAAGACTGACAGGAAAAAATAAAATCACTGTTTTTCAATACTTGGAGAGTATTGATTAGACTAGATGATTAAAAGGTCCCCAAATAGTCCAGTACAAGAAGTTTGACAAAACTCTGGATGAAAAATAAAATTGAAGCTGTTCAACATAGAAGTTGACATTGTTTTGGCTTGAAAGATCAGCATGTAACATACATGAGGCCCTTCTTTTAATCACATGGTATTTGACTTAATAGAGAACTTCTGTTTCTAAAGAACGTTGAATTAGAACCACGGAAGCCAAAGAATTCAGTGCTTTAAGTTTAGAAAAGAAATTTCATTTGAGATTACATTTTTGTCTCAGTATTATTTCCAAAAGATTTCAAACCTTATCCAAATTGTACACCATACATACATATGCTACAAGAATCATTATTGTGAAATTATGTTTTGTATAACCATGAGGATACATATGATAATATTTTGCTTCTAAATTCTTCAGAATTTATCACCTAATGATGACAATACTATTTTCTGCAATCACAAAAACTGATCAAATTCAGAATATTTTCCATTATTACAATACTATTTAGTATAAACATTATTCTAATTTTCCTATCAATATCTCACATGTGGAATCATGAATTGCATGCAGTTCATCATCATGTTCCTTTAATTTAGGACAGGTCCTCAATTCTTCCCTTTCCAAACAGTGGATTTTAAGACTACTTGATTTTTCTTATCTTCAACATTCTATATTCTAACACATATTTCTAATCAATATTACAAAAACAGGTCCTATCCTCTCATTTTCTTTTCTGACAGCAAACAATGTCATAATGAATTCTCAAGTACTTCTTGCTGTATTTTGAAAGGCATTCATCATACTTCAGAAAAAAATGTAGTTTTACCAAGCATATGAATAAAATCCCTTTAAACTAGACTGTTTTAACCACATAGTTTACAATACTATATTTTGCAACACATGGTGAACATATACCATATTATTTACAATTCTACAGAAAACTATAAACAATAGCAAATTAGACTATATTCTACCTTATTTCATTAAGAATTTGAGCCAGAAATGTGGGTTTTAACAATGAATCGATTTTGCCTACATTGTAATTATTATTTCAAGCACTGTCATCATAATTTCAATGAAATAACATATATAAATTGCTCTTTTGTTCAGATTAATTTCAAATCAGTTTTGCTAGCTATAGAACACAAAATGGAAAAAAACTAAGTGAACATTAGGCTACTTACTCTTTGGTGCAGAAATGTACTTTGAAATACTTTTGCATTCTGAACGCTACAGTCTGAATATGATTTCAATACAGCTGAAATACACTTAGGACTCATCTCACATTCATTCATATCTTTAAGCAGAAAATGCTTAGAATACAAATCAATTGCTTTTATCTCTCTAGTATGCTAAGCATTTTACTTCTGTCATTTGCATAGTATATAAGAGGAGGTGAATGGTTAATTTGATGTTTTTGCATAGTTAAGAATTTAGATTATGTGCTTTCATCTGTATCACCCTGGTTTTTCCCATCATGTCATAATTTTTAGCATTTGCCTTTTTTGTCACTGCTATATCTTCATCACAGTTAAGTCATGAATCTGGTTTCTCTTGGTTTCCTATGAATGTAACCCAAAACCTACCATGTTACTCCGCTGCATTGTGTTTTTTTTTTTTTAATCAAAAGTTAGTTGGCTGTGTTTGTGTATGTCTGTCTTTTTAGGCTTTGTGGTCTAGTCTATTGCTCTGTTAGTTATATTTCATTAAATTAATTGCTTTCATAATCTAGTTGAGTCTTGAAACACTGGAGTGTACATATCTTTGATATTGACAGCAGCCATGTTTTAGAGACATATGCTCTGACTTTCTAAAATCATTATGACAGCATTCTACTATTTCCTTCTTATGACTGTTATTAGAAATGTTCAAAACTGTTTCTTGGAACTTTGTAATATGAAAAATGTTAGCTCTTTTTGTAAAAATCAGGATACTTTCCTAACAAAATCCTAGATATGTATTTTTTTCTACTTACTCTACAAGCACTTTTAAACATTAAAACATTTAAATTTGTAAGAACTAATAATATCCGGACAATATACAGTCCTTTACATCTTACAACTACCAATTGATCATTTAAACAGTTGTGTTCTTTGGAAATATCCTTTTCTTGTTGACTGTCATGTGCTAAATGTCTATTTATTTTAAGCCTAAAGCTATTTTTTCCATTGATTTCATCACTTGCTCTGCAGATTGAGCCACAGTGATCAAGTATTATAGAGCTATTTTCTTATTGTCTGTGTGTGTGTGTGTGTGTGTGTGTGTGTGTGTGTGTGTGTGTGTGTATTCCACCTAAATCTTTCTAAGGTGGACTTTCAATATTAAGTGGATTTAGAATTAGGAGCCTTTGCAGAAGGGTATAGAACTTACCTGCCTTGTTAGTGATCTCAAGAAGAAAGTCATTTTTGCCTGTACTATAGATGAAATCTGACAGGTCAGCTGATTCTATTTCCCTGTATCCAAACTCAGACATGCTAGCATCTCAGGTTGATGCTGGTACTGGGATAGATACTGCTCACTAAGATTACTTCTAAGATGGTCTGGAATGCCATGCCAACATTGAAATCTGGGGCATCTCAATGCTGTGTTGTCTCTAGTTTTTCACTCCCAATTTTCCTACTCATTTTATTTCCTGATAATAACTAAATTTCAGCATTTTGAAATGAATATATTTGCTCAGAGGTTGGGAATAGGAGAGGCAGGAATTCTTCTGTAATTGTCCCCTTAGTACAGTGCTATCCTTTTACCTGCAGCAGTGTTTCTTATAGAATTCAGCACATTAGTAGTTTCCTTCAATTGCACTTTATTTTTAATTTCATAACTTTATATATTTCTGAATTTACCTTCTGAGAGAATTCCTTTTGAATAATGCCAATGTCTCTAAGTACATTGTGTTGTTACTTTTCAATCCTCATGCTATTGGAATCCATCATTTTAATGAATCCTAATGATATGCTAGAGGAAGCTGTTGCAATGATGCCTCAGTGGTTTTACACATTGCTTGACTCCCAGTTAGATCAAACTTAGCATGTTACGTTTCTCTCACCAGAAGACTAAGAATTTAGTTTTGAGTAATTTGACCAATTTGGGGAACACTAAAGAAAATCAAAATAGTGATAGAGATATAAGAGCTTAGATATTAGCTTGTTAAGCTTTGCCAGTACACACTCCTTTCATCCTCTTAGGAGTCCTGCAACATGTACATCACTCAATCATCCTTATCTTCCAAACGTGAAAAGCAGAACACAGATGCTTCAGATGTTCCTTAAAAATTCACAGAAACAGGTGGCAGAAGTTTTAATTACTTATCTCACTGCTGTGGCAAAGTACCTGGCAAGAGGCAAACTTGAAGGAGAAAGGACACTTAATGACTCATGATTCCAGGATGCAATCTATCATTGTGTGGAAATAACAGTGGCAGAAACTTGAAGTATCTAGTCACATACATGGTCAAGAAACAATGGAAATGATTGCTTAGTCACTTTCTCTACTTTTATATATTTCCAGACCACTTGCCCATGGATGGTCTTGCCTACCATAAAAATGAATCTTCACATATCAATAGGCAATCATGATAACCTTTCTCAGGCAAACTTAGAGGCCCTTCTAGATGAATCTAGAAAGTGTTAGGCTGATATCTGAGATTAACTGTTACAACAGGGCTAGGTCTCCAACTAATAAAAAATTCATTTTGCTACATAGTAAGTTATATTTGTATCTTAAAACTAAAGGAAACTTCTTATTCTTTGGCTGACTTAATTTATCCAGAAAGCTACTATAAGGTAGATAGCATTGACTATATTTGAAAAGATGAAATCAAAGTTCAGAAATCTGTATAGATAGCCAAAGGGTATTGTTAATTTTTCCTTTATACAGAGCACATTTTCAGATTAGCCATGGAAAATTATGAATCTGAAAATGTGTTATCCTCAACAGTGTGTGGAAACTACTCAATTGATCTTCAGTTTCATAAAACCTCTTGTATGGTTTTTCACATAGGGAAGAGCATGTGAATAAAAGAGGAATGTTGACAGGCCTGTGTTAAGATTTTGTTAGACTTGATATGCTTTAAACATGCTAACACATATAATCCTTGCATGGTACAACAAACTTGTTTTCTAAATGTGTCACAAATAAATAGTGGTTAGTTGAAAATTTCGTTCATTTTAGTCATAGAGTTGAAGAGTTGTTCATTAATTTTAGTCATTATTGCTTGTAGAGTTGTTTCAAATTCTTGTTTTTCTCATGTGTTCATTTGTATGCCGACTAAGGCGGTAACGTAAATAGGGTTCATCAAGAGTTTATATAATCATAATAAAATATTTTGGGGCAGATTTACATAACAATATTTTGGAGGGTTAAACATGAAGGAAAACACGTATAAAATTAGTGTCAGATTAGTGTCAGGCCTGTGAGAGGACTCAGTGGGTTATATATATATATATATCCCTAAAATTCACATGGTAACAAGAGATAGCTGACTTCCAGAAAATTAGTATCTACTTTAAAGAAAAATTTATAGGAAAAAATGATAAAATTTCACTGTCTGCATCTATGAGGCTGTCAAAGATGAAAAAAATATATACAAGCATACATAAAAGGTTTTTTTTAAAAAAAACTTGTATTTTTCACCAAAGATTTTGCTTTATGTGTGTGCATGTGTGTGTGTGCGTGTGTGTGTGTATAAGCATATTTTGGTATGGATCATGACTAATAACTTCTTTTTATTTTTATTAGTAATTTTCTTTGACAGTTTTATGCATGTAAATAATGCAGTATGATTGCTTGTACATCTGTCTTTGAACCTTAAGGGGGTATGAAACAATATGGACATTTGTTTAGAGATAAGTACATAATTATTGCTTATTGTCAGCAACTTGTACACTTGTGGATCTTTAAATTTACCTCAATTACTTGCAAAAAGCAGCTTCTTTGTTTAAGTCTGGAAGTAGCCTTTGCCTCTGGGTATAAACATATATTTTGAAAGGCAGTTTGGTACTAATCAGAGCTAATGTATTCCTGTTTACTATGAAAAGTCCTACACGGTCATAGGATTTTCACTGATAGTAGGAATGAATTGTTTCTTTTCTTTTTTTTTTTTTTAATGACCAGGACATTCATTATTTATTGATTTGTTCAGATACTAAGATTTAATCTGCTTAATAACAATAATTTAAGTTTCTAGGTTTGCATATATTTTCTTTTTTTTATTTTAATACATTTTTTATTATTATTTCAGCTCATACAAACTTAATAGGTACACCAGTTCCCTCCCTCCCTCCTCCTCCCCCCGAACCCCCTGCTCTCTCTCCCCTCACCCCTCTCGCCACATCCCCCCCCCCCCGTGCCTCCGCCCCAATACCCAGAGTCTTTTCTTGTGCATGCCTGACTCTCCTCTGGGCCCTCCTCTCCAATGATGTACAAGGACCCAGTGGCATTTCTCTGAACCCTTTCCTGTGTTCCCCTTAAGCATAGGAACACTACTGTGGCTGTCAATCCCTTGCCTCCAAGGATCTTGGTGCCTTTAGCAGATGCTAGACTTTGTGAGGTCAATAGTGTGTTGGACATTGCGCCTGGTATGCAATATTCAACTATGATTGCTTCGGCCCTAACTTGTGTGGAGTATCTTGCAAATCATTGCTCCTCCCATCCTTTTGCTCTTACACTCTTACCACCCCCTCTTCCGCAAATGTCCCTGAGCTTCAGGATGGGGAGAGATTAGTCTGGCCTAGTTCTAGGTGGTTGATATAGAGTCTCTGAAGTTCTGGATAGTGGTTTGTTGACTTTCTTTTGCAGTTTTGTTGCTCCTGTAATGCCCTTCACTCCATCGTGATGGGCTCTGTATATCACCCCCTGGCCAGAAACAGAAAGCTGTTAAACTAGAGTCTTATTATAAGAGCACATTCAAGGGTAGATGTAATACTTATAACCAAAAGTGGAATCACAGGGTCATATGGCATTAGGCAATGGGAGGGGTCAATCACCCATTTGCAAAATGGTTACTTTTTAATCTGCCAGACTATATGCCCTTCCCTTCTGGTGAGTTCATACCCCCTTAGTTGTAAATGATCAGGAACGAATTGTGAACTTAACTAGGTGTCACATTACTTTCTTGCAGTCCTTGATGGAGGCCTATTTTCTCTACTGTAACATGGTCACTTCTCTCCTTGTTTCTGGTGTGGCCCTCCAACCCCATCCCTCCTGTTCATAATGCTTGCAATTACTGTAGGTAATACATAGATTTACCTATGAGTGTCTCAAGATGGGCTAGGTGGGTTTGGTACTAGGAGCCACCTATTAGGGAGTACATACGGCGCTTAATTTTCTGGGTCTGGGATACTTCACTTAATATAATTGTTTCTAATGACATCCATTTCCCGGCAAATTCCAGTAATTCATCATTTTTGATGGCTGGGTAGTACTCCATTGTATAGATGTACCACAGTTTCCTTATCCACTCGTCAACTGTTGGACATTTGGGTTGATTCCATGTCTTTGGTATTGTAAACAGTGCTGCTATGAACATGGTCATGCTTGTGCTATCGAGGTGAACCTCTGCTGTATGGGGGGTTATACCCAAAAGTGGAATCGCAGGGTCATATGGCATTTCAATCTTTAATTTCATTAAGAATCTCCAGACGGCTTGCCAGAGTGGCTGTATGAGCCTGCACTCCCACCAGCAATGTAGGAGAGTTCCCCTCTCTTCACATCCTCTCCAGCATTTGTTGTTGTTTGTGTCGTTGATTTTTGCCATCCTGACTGGGGTGAGATGATATCTCAGGGAAGTTTTGATTTGCATTTCCCTGATGGCTAAAGAAGTGGAGCATTTTTTTTAATAATACATTTTTTATTATTATTTCAGCTCATACAAACTTAATGGGTACACCAGTTCCTCCCTCCCTACTCCTTCCCCCGTAACCCCTGCTCCTCCTCCCCACCCAACTCCCTTCCCATCCCTCTGTGCCTCCCGCCCCAATTCCCAGAGAGTCCTTTCTTGTGCATGTCTGATTTTCCTCTGGGCCCTCCTCTCCGATGATGTACAAGGACCCAGTGGCCTTTCCCTGAACCTTTTCCCGTGTTCCCCTTAGGTATAGGAATACTGCTGTGGCTGCCAATCCCTTGCCTCCAAAGATCTTGGTGCCTTTAGCAGATGCTAGACTTTGTGGGGTCAATAGTGTGTTGGACAATGCGCAGGGCATGTAAAGTCCAATTATGATTGCTTCAGCCCTAACTTGTATGGAGTATCTTACATATCATCGCCCCTCCCATCCTTTTGCTCTTAAACTCTTACCGCCCCCTCTTCCGCAAATTTCCCTGAGCTTCAGGATGGGGAGAGTTTAAGCTGGCCTAGTTCTAGATAGTTGATATAGAGTCTCTGAAGTTCTGGATTGTGGTTGTTGGTTTTCTTTTTCAGTTTTGCTGCTCCTGCAATGCCCTTCACTCCATCCTGGTGGGCATTGTATGTTACCCCCTGGCCAGAGACAAAAAGCTAGAGTCTTGTGATAAAACCACATTCAAAGATAGATGTAATAAAAGTGGGAAACTACAGTGAGGGAGGGGTCTATCACCAATATGCACAATGGTTACTTTTTATCTGCCAGACTATATGCCCTCCTCTTCTGGTGGGATCACACCCCCTCAGTAGTAAATGATCAGGAACAAAGTCTGTGAACTTAATCAGATGTCTCATTACTTATTTGAGTCCTTGATGGAGGCCTATTTTCTCTGCTGTAACATGGTCCCTTCTCTCCTTGTTTCTGGTGTGGCCCTCCTACCCCATCCCTCCTGTTCATAATCCTTGCAATTACTGTCTCTAGGTGGGCTGGGTGCGTTTGGTACTAGGAGCCACCTATTAGGGAGTACATACGGCGCTTAATTTTCTGGGTCTGGGATACTTCACTTAATATAATTGTTTCTAATGACATCCATTTCCCGGCAAATTCCAGTAATTCATCATTTTTGATAGCTGAATAGTACTCCATTGTATAGATGTAAAGAAGTGGAGCATTTTTTAAGATGTTTGTTAGACATTTTAATTTCATCCCTGGTAAAATTTCTTTTAAGTTCCAGGACCCATTTTTTAATTGGGTCATTGGTTTCCTTGATGTTTAGTTTTCTAAGTTCTTTGTGCACTCTGGACAGTAGAGCTCTATCAGATATGTGGTTAGTGAAGATTTTCTCCCATTCTGTGGGTTGCCTTTGAGCTCGTGTTACAATCTCTTTATATGAACAGAAGCTCTTTAATTTCACAAGATCCCAACTGTTGAGAGTTGGTACAAGTGACTGTGCCATTGGATGTCTGTTTAGGAACTGTTGGCCTAGCCCAATCAGCTCGAGGGAGTTCCGTATCCTTTCAACTATGGTTTTTATAGTCTCTGGCCTTATATCAAAGTCCTTGATCCATTTGGAATTAAGTCTTGTACATGGTGACAAGTATGGGTCCAGCTTGAATCTTCTGCATGTGGAGATCCAGTTTTGCCAGCACCATTTGTTGAAGATGCTTTTCTTTTTCCATTGGATTCTTTGGGCCCCTTTGTCAAAGACCAAATGGCTGTAATTTTGTGGGCTTACATCTGGGTCTTCAATCCTTATCCATTGATCTGTGTGTCTATTTTGGAGCCAGTACCAGGCTGTTTTTATAACTATGGATTTGTAATATAGACTAAGGTTCGGTATGGTAATACCTCCAGCAGTGTTTTTGTTACTCAGGATTGTCTTTGCTATGCTGGGTCTTTTGTGCCTCCATATGAATTTTGAGATTGTTTGGTCAACTTCTTTAAAGAATTGCTTTGGGATTTTAATTGGTATGGCATTGAATTTGTATATTGCCTTTGGTAGGATGGTCATTTTTACGATGTTGATTCTGCCAATCCAGGAACATGGGAGGTCTTTCCACCTTCTGGTGTCTTCTGCAATTTCTTTCTTCAGGGTTTTAAAGTTTTCATTGTAAAGGTCTTTTACCTCCTTGGTTAGGTTTATGCCAAGGTATTTCATTTCTTTAGGGGCTATAGTAAATCGGACGGTTTCTCTCAAGGCTTTTTCACTTCTTTCATTCTGGGCATATAGGAAGGCATCCCATTTTTGCACATTTATTTTGTATCCTGCCACCTGGCTGAACTTCTCAATTAGTTCCAGGAGCTTCCTGGTGGAGTTTTTGGGATCACTCAGGTATAAGATCATGTCATCTGCAAATAGGGATAACTTGACTTCTTCCTTGCCGATTTGAATCCCTCTTATGTCCCTTTCTTGTCTTATGGCTTCAGCTAAGACGTCAAGTACAATATTGAATAGAAGTGGTGAGAGTGGACAGCCTTGTCTAGTTCCTGATCGAAGTGGGAATGCTTCCAATTGTTCCCCATTGAGCATCATCCTTGCTGTGGGCTTGTTGTATACAGCTTTTATTATATTGATAAAGATTCCTTCCATTCCTACTGTCTCTAGAATTTTGATCATAAAAGGCTGTTGGATCTTGTCAAAAGCTTTTTCTGCATCTATCGAGAGTATCATGTGATCTTGGACTTTGGACTGGTTTACATGATGAATTACATTTATTGATTTGCGTATGTTGAACCAACCTTGTGTGCCGGGGATGAAGCCTACTTGGTCCCCGTGAATGATCTTTTTAATATGTTTTTGAATCCGATTTGCTAAAACTTTGTTGAGAATCTTTGCGTCTGTGTTCATCAGAGAGATCGGCATATAGTTTTTTTTTTTTTTTTAAGTGAGTGTTTATTAGGTTTTCGGATTAAAACGATATTAGCTTCATAGAAGGAATTTGGTAGTGTTCCTTCCTTTGCTATTTGATGGAACAGTTTAAGGAGTATTGGTATTATTAACTTCTTAAATGTCTGGTAGAACTCTGTGCTGAATCCATCCAGGACATTTTTTGGTGGGAAGATTCAAGATTACTTCCTCAATTTCCTTATATGTTATAGGACTATTTAAATAATAAATAGTCCTGATTCAATTTAGGTAAGTTGTGTTTACTTAGAAATTCAACCATCTCTTTTGTGTTGTCAAACTTCACAGGTATGTTTTTGAAATATGATGTTATAATTCTCTGGATTTCTTGGGTATCAGTAGTGATAACTCCATGTTCATTTCTGATTTTGTTAATTTGGGTTTTCTCTCTCCTGCTTTTGGTTAGTTTAGCTAGGGGTGTATCAATCTTATTGATTTTTGCAAAAACCAGCTTTTTGGCTGGTTGATTTTTTTCTATCCTTTTCTTAATCTCGATTTCAGATATTTCTCCCCTTATTTTGCTAATCTCCTATCTTCTACTACTTTTGGGATCAGATTGCTCTAGTTTCTCTAAAGCTTTAAGCTGCATTGTTAAGTTGTTTATTTCTGATGTTTCCATTTTTTTGATGTAGGCATTAAGAGCTATGAACTTACCTCTTAGAACAGCTTTCATTGTGTCCCAGAGATTTTGGTAAGTTGTATTTTCATTATCATTCACTTGCAGGAAATCTTGAATTTCCTTTTTAATTTCTTCCTGAATCCAGTTCTCATTCAGCATCGAATTGTTAAGTTTCCAGGAATTAGTGTATTTTCTCTTGCTTGATGTGTTGTGCATGTCCAGCTTTAGGCCGTGGTGGTCTGATAGGGCACAGGTTAGAATTTCAACTTTTTTGTATATGTGTAGATTCGTTTTGTGGCCCAATATGTGATCTATTTTGGAGAAAGTTCCGTGTGCTGCTGAGAAAAATGTGTATTCTTTGGTGTGTGGGTGAAAAGTTCGATAGAGATCTGTAAGGTCCATTTCTTTCAGGGTTTGATTAAGTTCCAAAGTGTCTCTGTTAAGCTTTTGACCTGTTGATCTATCCCATGTTGAGAGGGTGGTGTTGAAGTCCCCAAGAATTATCATTTGGGGGTTGATTTCTTGCTTTAGGCTCTGTAGGGTTTTCTTAATGAATGTGGAGGGGCCCGTATTGGGTGCATATATGTTCAGTATTGTGAAGTCTTCCTGATGAATTGTACCTGTGACTAAAATGTAGTATCCATCCGTGTCTCTTATAATTTTCTTTGGTTTGAAGTCCACTTTGTCTGATAGCATAATGGCTACCCCTGCCTGTTTTCTGCTTCCATTTGCTTGTAGAATTGTTTTATTTTTAGAGCATGCCTATCTTTTGTGGTGAGATGGGTTTCCTGCTGGCAGCAGATTGATGGATTGTGATTTTTAATCCAAATTTGTAATCTGTGTCTCTTGATCGGTGAGTTAGTTCCATTAACATTTAGTGTTATAATGGAGAAACTAGTTTTAATTCCAGACATTTATTATGTTTAGTAGTTTTTATAAGTATATTGTGTCGCGTTCAATGGTGTTATATTTGCCTTCTGTTCTCCTGGATATGCCTGTTTTTTTCTTCACGCTTGAGTATCATTTCTAGCATTTTTTGAAGGCCTGGTTTGGTGGACATGTATCCCTTCAAGTTGTCTTTGTGCTGGAAGATTTTTCTTTCTCCCTCGATCATGACTGATAGTTTTGCAGGGTAAATCAGCCTGGGTTGACATTTTTGCTCATTCAATACTTGAAGTATGTCTCTCCAAGCTCTTCTTGCTTTTACTGTTTCGACTGAGAAGTCATTTGTTATTTTAATAGGTTTACCTTTAAAAGTGACTTGTTTTTTCTCCCTTGAAGCTCTCAGCAACAGTTCTTTATCTTGAATGTGGAGTGTTTTAACTATTATTTGCCGTGGCATGCTTCTGTTTCGGTCATATCTGTTTGGGGTGTGGAATGCCTCTTGATGGGCCTCTCTTTTTTTACATGAGTAAAGTTTTCCTTGATGATCGTTTGAAAAATTTCCTCAGGGGTGGTATTTTGAGATTTTTACTCTGGTATTCCATGAATACACATGTTATGCTTCTTCAGGGTGTCCCATATCTCTTGGATATTTCTCTCAAGTATCTTTTTGGCTTTAACAACCTCTTCCATTGAGCTGGTTAGTACTCCCACTTTATCCTCAAGGTCTGAAATTCTGTTTTCTGCTTCGTTAATTCTGTTGATAAGACTCTCTGTGGAGTTCTGGGTTGAAGATAACTTGTCTTGTAGCTCAGTTTTAAACTCTGCTTGAGTCTGTTTTATCTGCTCTATGCCAGTTTTTGTTTCTTGCACTGTTTTTCTCACCTCCTCCAAGTGTCTGTTGTGTTCCTCTTCAAAGCGATTGATTCGATTATGTAATTCCTCCCGGATTTCCTCTTTCATAGTATTGAACATGGTAATGATCATATTTTGAAAGTCTTTATCTTGGGTGAGGCTTTCTTGGCCTTTTTCCACGGGTTTGTTCTGGTTGGAGTCTAACATTATGGGATTAATTTCTTCAGTGGGAAATTTGTTTACTTGAGTGTTGCTTCTCATGGATTTGCACTTTGACTTTGGCATTGTCGTTTTAACTCTTAAGATCTTTCAATTTCACTAAACTGAATTATTTGGCCTGGTGTTCTGGTGGTGGGCAGGGATAGAGCTTACCTAGGTCGTGGGTGAGGCCTGGCTGGACCGCGTGTGCGTCCCGACCGGGGAGCGGGGTGGGGTAAAGGGAGAATGAATTGTTTCTTGTATGGCCACCTCAAATCCTATCAGAAAACATTTAGTGTCCCCCATAACTGTTAAGCTACTATTGCACTTGCAAGAACATCTTTTCTGGTAGCCAATGCCATAGGTCAAAGAATTCAAAATTCCCCTAGAAGCCTGCATAACATCCTCTTTGTGAAAGCTAATCACAAGCGAAGTTGTAGCTCTGTTATTTTCTCTATCTTTACTCTGGGTCTTATGGAGTATTCAGCACTCAGGACTTGTCCACTAGTTCTGGTGGGTAACCAAGTAAAATGGTGAAAGCCTGTATCCTTGTGGGGGAACTAGAATCTCATGGACTAATTACTTCTGTGAACAAGTCCCATATCTGTCACTGTAGCCTTTCCTTAGTTTCTCATTACTTCCAGGACTGGCATTATTTAGCCATGCAGCATATCTGTTTTCAAATTCTTTTTACTGTTTTTGGTATTTCTTCTTTTGAGAAATCTCTGTTTAATTCCCTCACATATTTTTATTTGTTTGTTTTTTTGGAGTTGGTTATTTTTGTTACTTATATATTCTAGATGTTAATCTATGGGCAGCTCTTTACTCAATGCAGGTTCCTGTATACAGAAACTTTTTAGTTTCTTGAGATTCCATTTATCCATTGTTGTTTTTAATTTCTACCTATGCCTGTAGGTTGAAGGGTAATCCGTATTGCTTCATGTTGAAGCTTCAGAGTATCACACCTTATAATGAGATGTCTTATACATTACAATTTGAGTTTTATTTAGGATGAGATTTAGGAATCTGTTCTTTTCCACATTGCGATCTACATTTCCGATATCATTTGTTGAAGAAACTGCACCTTTTCATTCATTCATTCATATATATATATATATATATATATATATATATATATATATATTCCTTTTTCAAGATTAGATAGCTGTAGTGGATGCATATCTGAGCCCTCTGTTCTACACCATTGGTTTATGTGTCTATTTAGTGCCAGCAACATGCTGATTTTTTTAATTACTGTGGTTCTGAAGTGAACCTTGAAGTCAGGTATGGTGATGCATCTACAGAATCATGTTTTTATAGGAGACACTTTGGCTAGCTTGGTCTTTTGTTCTCCCATATTTTTTTATGTCTATGAAGAGTAGCCCTGAAATTTTAAATCTATAGATTGTTTAAGGTAGAATTACCATTTTTCACAATATTAATCTTTCTATCCATGAGTATGGGAAGCATTCCATTTTCTAGTGTCTTTTTCAATTTCTGTCTTCAATGTCTTAAAACATTCATTGTAGGTCATTTATTGATTTGGTTAGTATACTGGTTTCTTTTTACTATTGATGTGAGACAAGACCCAAACTTAAATAATTGGGAGTGAAAGGGGGCGATTTATTCAGCTTACAGTTCCAGAGGGAAGATATAGTCCTTTATGTCAGAAAAGGCATGACTCTGGTGGCAGAAGCTGGAGAAGGTATAAGTCATTGCAAACATCACAGAAGATGAGAGCTGTTGCTCCAACCTTAAGAGAAAACTCACTTATTCAAGCAGAACAGGGCTAACCAACCTCAAAGCCCACCCTCTCTGACTCTTTTCTTCCAGCAAGATTCTACCTCCTAAAAGTTGAACCTCTCAAATATTGGCATCAGCTGAGGATTTAAACACATGAGCACATGGGGGACAACTCACATTTCAAACCATTATACTCCTCCCCTGACTTCCACAGGTTCATTGTCATCTCATTGTGCAAACCAAACTCAGTACAACTTTAAAAGTCCTCATAGACTACATCAGTAATCCCAACACAGTCCAAAAGTCCAAAGACCATAGCCTTCTATAAAATTAAAAGACAAGTTACATACTTGAAACACACAATGGCACAGAGTAAACATTCCCATTCTGAAAGGAAGAAATGGGGCATAACTGGGAAAGATCAATCTATAACAAGACCAAAGAGCAGCAAGGTAAACTCCAAATTCTGCAGGTCCAAATCCAGGAAATGAGCTTCTTGTTGAAATCATCTCAGTTCTAAAGGACTTTGGTTCCAACTCTCCATCAAAGCTGCCAGTATCATACATCATTATCTTAGGCTCAATCCTCCCACAGTGCACACCTTTCCTCGACAGATGTCTCACATTGGCTCTGGCATCTTTAACATCTTTACATCTCAATGGTAAACCAGGCTTTAACTCCATAGCACAAATTACCCATCTTGGGCCTCTAAACTGCAAGTTTCTACCACATATGACATGGTTTCCACCATTCTCTGAAACCTTGGAGAAGAGATTCATGACTCCTCTCTCTTGCAACTTTGATACCTTTAAAAACAACCATGTGGCTAACTTTGTCAAGTTCTGTTATAGCCTTCAGGAGGAGATTGACTCCTTGGATTCACAATTGTTTCAGCTTCTCAGTGCTGACTATATGCAAAACCTCTCTTGGGCCTTTACTTTAAAGAAACAGGTAATTCTCTTGGAATTCTGAACTTCAGCTCTTCTTTCCAAAAGAATATTCACTCATATAGGTGAAAATCTTCCCTGGGAATCTTCCCCTCAAGGTGCAGCCTCTCCTATTATCCAAATTGATTCACTAATGGAATTTATCTCTTTAACAAAAGCCACTATTTTGTTCTCTGACTCTTCCTGGTTCAACTCTTTTAAGTTTGCCATTGCATTTTACATCAACAAATCTCACAATTTTCATTTCCTTCTTCCTGATTCTTTGTTCTTTTTTCTCATAACTCGGAACAAGAGCACTAAAAAGTAACCATGCCACATTGTCAAGACTATATTGCCTTGAAATTTCCTCTACCAAACCCTCGAATTTATTAACTTCAGGCAATTTTGCTTTCAGGATGAAAGTAAAACTTGATCAAGCTCTCTGCCAACACATTACTACAGTTGTGTCTTGTCAAGTTCCCAACACAGTCTCTGTTCTTCTCTACAAGTTGGATTTCCACTGTCTGTGTTGCTCATGCCATTACTCTTTTCCGTGCTCTCACAAGATTGGCCTTTTTGACCCCATCTTAAGGCACAAATGTCTTCCCAGTGCAAAGTCCCAAAATTCCATATTTCTTTGAACAAAGATTTCCCAAAGGCTTGAAACATCACAATGCAAGATACTCCACACAAGTTAGGGCTGAAGCAATCATAATTGGACTTTCTGTGCCCTGCACATTGTCCAATATACTATTGACCCCACAAAGTCTAGCATTTGCTAAAGGCACTAGGATCCTTGGAGGCAAGGGATTGACAGCCACAGTAGTGTTCCTATGCTTAACGGGAATACAGGAAAGGTTTCTGGGAAATGCCACTGGGTCCTTGCACATCTCAGAGAGGAGGACCCAGAGGAGAGTTTGGCATGCACATTAAAGGACGCTCCAGGGATGGGAGGGGGAGGAACTGGGGGATGGGGGTGGGACGGGGAGGTGGGGGGGTTGGAGGGAGAGAGGGGACCAGTGTACCTGCTAAGTTTGTATGAGTGGAAATAATAAAAATAAATTTAAAAAAAGAAAGACACATCACAGCAATGGCCATACTTCTCTACTGGGTACCAACTTTTCTCAGCCTCACAAATCCTTTATTTTCTACTTTCAGATCCTCTTTGTATCATACCAACAATCCACTTCTCTGGTATCAGTTTCTCTCAACTTCAAAATACTTCACACTCTGGTACCAGAAAACCTAATCTCATAGTCTTACCTAACTTCTTAGTACACTTTCTGTACAAGTTATTCTTTATGTACCTTTGAGACAACACCCAAATTCAAGCAATGGAAGAAAGGGTGATTTATTTAGTTTGTAGTTCCTTGGGGGAAATACAATCCTTTATGACAGAGACAAGGCTCTGACAGCAGAAGCTTAAGAATGTCGAAGTCACTATAGACATCATGGAAACTGAGAGCTGCTACTCCAAGATCAAGAGAATCAAGCAGAGCAGGGTTAACCAACCTTAAGGCTGATCACTGTGAGTGTCTTTATAGAAGCATTCCAGCAATGTTCCTATAAAGGTGCCATAACCCCAAATACAAACAGCAAGTCAGTACAATTCAATACATGAGCCTTTGGTAGCCAACTCACATTTTAAGCCATGACAGTTAGGTTTGTCCTGAAATACTTTATATATTTGTTTTATCTATTTATTTATTTATTTATTTATTTATTTATTTATTTATTTATTTATTTATTTATGCATTTCTATAACTATTGAGAATGAGATTGTGACACTGAGTTCCTTTTTTAGATACTTGTCTTTCACATATTGAAAAACAATAGATTTTTGTGTGTTGATTCTATAACCTTTTATCTGTCTGAAAGTGTTTATCAGTGCTGATAATTTTTGGTGTAATTTTAGGGTTCTTAGTGTATTATATTAGTGTATATATTATAGTGATACTTTGACTACTTCTTTTGGTGTTTTATCTATTTTTCTTGTCTTGTTGCTATAGCTAAGACAGTGAGCTGTATACTGAAGAGGAGCATGGAGAGTAGATAACCTTCTCTTGTTCCTAGTCTTGGAAAAATACTTTGAGTTCTTCATTTGGCATTCTCCTTCTATCCCTAACCTCTTTATAACCTTTATTATGAAAGAATGTTGTATTTTCTCAAAGTCCTTCTACATATGACTAATAACCTTTTTACATTTTAAAGCACATTTAGATATTAACCCTAGGAGCTTAAACCTGTATGATATTAAGGAATGATGTTAGCAAGTTAGTTTATATTAATGAACCTCATTATTCATTTATATAAAGTAATTTTTCAGTGTATATGGATGATATAATTATGCTGTTCTTTTGTTTGAATCTTTACAGCTTAGTCCATTCTTTAAACATTCTGTCCTGAAGAGAACATTTAATATCACTCTGCCAGATTCAGCTCTGAGTAAAAAGGAGAATACTTCCATGGAACGAAAAACCAGGCCAAAATACTCAGAACTGTCAAGAAATTTGTACAAGCTTCTTGGTGAGTATGCCTAACCTCATGGCCATCTTGTGGTTCACATACATCCACAATCCATGAGTTAATTGTAATATACAGTCCCTTAGTTGGATCAATATTTTTTGTGTGTGTGATTATAGTGTAATGATTAGTTATGTTTGTAACTCTGAGATGTAATTAAAAATGATAGTGGAGGATCATCCCCATGCTTTGCAAGTAAGTATTATGTTTCCTTTTTTTTAAAATACTGAGACAGAAAAGTCACATCCCTGAAAAATACTACCCTTTAGTCAGATATGTTGGGCTTTTTTTATGTTACAAAATTTTGGCTAAATTTTGCAATTTGTCAATTTTGGACAAATGATGAATATTCTCATACAAAGAGTTAATAAATAGTGAACTGTGAATTAACACCAAATATATGATATCAACTATGGTAATGGTTTAGTTTGGGATGTTTATGAGGTGGTACAAGTCCTGAGTGGTTTCATGATGCTTTACATGGAAGATTACATTTGTTTCAGTTCGTATACTATTAAATGATTATATAATTCCTAGATAACTATTTTAAGCAGTTATTTATGAAGTTTAATATTTGCTATATCAGAGTTGGAGGAACACACCAAATTCATATTCTGTTCCTGCTGTCATTGTATTCGTGTCACAGCCAAGAGTCTTTGATGTTAACAATGATAGCCATAATTCACAGTAGATTATGGATCACATGAAATATGACCATTCTAAATTGACCATGCTCTCTCTATATATAATATGCATCAGATATTGACTATATAGTTTTATAATAAAAGGAATAAAATATCTATGTAATATTTTAATATATGCATTGAAATATTCCCATATTGAATGAATGAAAAGGTCTATTACTAATTTGTTTCTATTTTATTACAATAGTAATTAGAAAATATAAAATTACTTTGTGGCGTAAATTATCTTTCTGCTGGTCAGTGATGATTTAAGTTAGATTTTCCATAGTTTAAACTCATCAGTGTTTTCTTTGGAAAACAGTCATTATTGCATTATATTCTTCGGAAAATATTTTTTGCTAGATAAAAAATTCCAGGTTGGCATATATTTTTTCAGAGTATTACAAATAACAATGCATTACATGATGTCACCCATACTTTCTAATAAGTTATTTTTCCTTTGAAGATGATGTCTTTTATCTGACTGTTTTCTTGGCTTCTCTTTATTCAACAATGCAAACACACACACACACACACACACACACACACACACACACACACTCACACACACTCTCACACACAAACTATTTCTAGGTGCCCCTACCTTCAACTTCTCCTTCAATGTGCTCATCATTGTTAGTGGTCTTAATTACATAGACCAATATCTTTTTCTGTCTTGGAAATTTCTTGACTATTATCTTTCAGATATTGTCTTTTTAATATTCATTCTAATCCTATTTTGAAAATGTGGTTATGAACAATGAAACATATCTCACATAGCCCTCTGTTTATTATAGGTACCCATTCTTTGTATTTTACTCTTTTTTTCTCCATTTTGGCAGCTCTACAGTTTAAACCACTCAATCCCTAGTATGCTATGCAAATGCCCTACCAATGAAATATTGTAAAAAATGTATTTCATTCAGTATGTTTATATAACATCTTGCAGCTCTTTGATCCCCTTTCTGTCTCATCTGGAGTTACATACCTCTATTGGATTCATAATATAATATATTTTAAATTATAATATTTCTATTTGAATATTATTTTAAATACCTCTATTTAAAGAACATTTTGTAAGGCAATTGAATTTCATATATTTAAAAATTTATAATATGAACCCTAACTCTGCTTTATCTTTGTCTGCACTTAATATTTCCTGCCTAATGTCTTAACTTTTGATTTTTTACTGTATTTCACAACATGCTTACTAAGTTGGACCAAATGGATATTGTTTATGAAAAATTATAGAGGCAGCATGCTACGTGGCCTCATATTATCTTGTCCCCAGACAGGATATCCTTTTGTAAGGATTTTTCAAGACATTGACGTCTGCTTTCCCATTTTTCTCAGTAGTTATAAAATCCTTACCACTCATGGTCCTAGTTTGTAACCATTTCATCATCCTAAAGGAATCAGTGATATTTATCACTCCCCAATTATTTTCCTCTTCCTGAGAAGCTGTCAGAACCTTTGTTTGGCTGTCCAAATATTTAGTTGCCATTTTTAGTGCTACTTGATGCCAGGTTTCATCCATGTTCTTCCATTCTCTTGCCATTTGGGGCTCTTCAAGTTCTGTTTTCCTGAACTTGAACTACAGATTTTATCTGCATTGACACCTGAGAGTGCAACATAGCACTTCAGTTTCTGTCTCCTTGATGATTGTCTTCCTGGCTTTGGATCTTGAGCTGCTGAGGCACACAAAGGTCCTAAGTGTTGTCTCTTTGTCCTCTGCAGGTTCTTGGCCCTCAAGGCCTAGATATCCTTGTTGCCTCCTTCACTTACACAGTAGATGGTCCAGAATCAACTCGTGCCATACCAGAAATTCTTTTCTTAATGCATATTTGAGTTGTTTCATTTTCATGTCTGAAACATACCTTAAATTCTATATGTCTGGACATATATGAGTAAAACAAAGTATGTATTCTCTAGACATAATGTCTCCTGACACATGCTTATTTACTTATCATGATGAAAGTGCACATCCTCATTAAGAAAATATTTGTTAATTAAATTTGCCAGTATATTGCTATTGTCGCTTATTATAGCATTAGCAAAAGAATATGTTATATGTGGCTGCTAATATTTTTACAGTTGTATGAAAACAAGTGCTTCAACAACAAATTGATCTTCCATACTTGCTCATCCATATCAAAGCTCTTTGTGAAAGAAGGCCTCATATGGCAATGCCTCCTGTTCAGTTTTATCATTACAGATGTACAAATCTTTCCATGCCATCTTTTCTGCACATACTCATTTATGTCATTGACATTCAAGTTTCTTAAAAAACTGCCATGTTTCTATTCAAGATTACTTTGATTGTCAGAAAATATTGGGTCACTTGGAGTCTCTCTCCTTTAATTGATCTTTCATAATGACAAACTTTCTTCACAATTAGGGAGAAACTCAATGCTTGGCTAAGTCACTGTAATAATTCTAAAGAAATATGAGTGAGCTAACATGTCTAAATGGGTGAAACTAGCTAAAGGCATGTCTGCATGAGCAGTGTGGTGTGACCAGAAGTTGGAAACAATCACCATTTAAATGGGAGAGTCACATCAGATAACCAGGGTAATATCACCCAAAATAACACTTCAGACTTTTCATATTTACCTGAGGCATGTGGTAATCAACTGTGCCCATGCACACAAGAACCAAAACTATTTTTTCCATATGAGGTCTCACATACATGAAACATAGTGAAAAAATAATGATTACAAGAATGAATGATATCTAGCATGTGTTACAAGTATATTATACAAATACTTTATTGAAAAGGTCCTTCATAACTAAAATAATTGGAAAATTCCTTCATTCCTGAAACAATTGGCCATGGTAAAAATGAGTATCTTAAGTTATGTTGTGAAATCTTTAATTGCTTATTTGTGCTTATTTCTTTTTGTTCATCCAGTTCCTCTTATGAGATACATACTGCTACAGTACAATCCCCATTCTACAGTAAATATAATGTACATTCTAACATGCATTTTTAATTATCTCAAGTCTCCAACACACACATTAGGGCAATCCAGAAGCCAAGCTGGTGGAATAATAAGAACTACTTGAAAACAGTTAATTTGGTCGTTAGAAAAATTTATGAAATTTATTCCAGAAATAGAGAAAAGTTTAATATTTGACTGAGCTTTTATTGGAACCCTTTTTATTTGGAACAATAAGAGGCAATCAGAAAGAATATTTTGGCTCAGGTAGAAACTCTTGCAGTAGAGATACCACTTACTGAAACAGTTTTTTTTCCCCTGCAGATTTATACCGAATGTAATAGCCATTAATGTAAAGGTAAGCTGACTGTTCTCTCACAAGAAAGTACTTCCAGTTTGATGATGTCCTCCATCAGCTGCTCAAAGAACTTAATTTCTGTCCTTATCTCTGTTCCAATAATACATTTATTTCCCTTTCTCCATCAATATTTCCTAATACAAAAGCATTATGAATCTGTCTATTCCACTGTTTCTAAACCTAGACTACTGATGCTTCAATGTGAAACAAAATGCTAAAAATAAAGACATCTGATAAAAAAGGCCTTCTTTTTTTACTTTGAATTTTTTTTCTCACATCAGAGAATGCAGTTGTGCCTTAAATACCAGGCATGCTGGAACAAAGCAAATTATCTAAAATAAATAAATAAATAAATAAAATCATCAAGTAAAATTATTTGGTTTAATTTTATTTTATGTACATAAGAGAGAACAAAAATAGTGAATCAATTGTGGTTTATATATTTAAGGAGATGTTTTCCTTTATTATTTTCTTTGAAAACAATATGTGACTTTACAGGGCAAATTATGGCCATTAAGTTCATGGTATAGCATGTAATAGTTAAATGAGAATATAAACATTGCTGTACGTTCAAACACTGTCATTTTAGTGTATTGGAAAATTCATACTCTATTAGTCATATATCAGTGACATATTGTGTGTACTGTATCATTGATCAATTGTTACCCTACCATCCCATGGAAAAACAGGACCTATTCCTCCTCTTCACTTTGTATTCTTTTGAGTGCTTTTCTGTCCCTTCTATCCTTGTGTTTCTTACTCTATGAACACTGTACTATTCCATGCTTCTAGGAGTTTCATTTACTATGTGAAAACTAGACTACGTGAGACTAAGAACACATTTTATTTTTGCTTCTGTGTCTGTCTTATTGTACTTAACATACAGTGGATCCATGTTGCTCTAGTAAGAATTCATTCTTTTAGAGGATGAATAATATGCCACTGTGTACATATACCATGTTTTCTTTATCTGCTCACCCACAAATAGGCATCTAGGTCAATTTCTTATTTTATCTACTGTTGAAGCTACTCTTTCTGCTGCTGTGAGCCATTACTCAAACTCAAGCAATTTAAAAGGAGATTTTATTGGCTTACAGTTCCAAAGGGGAAATACAGTCCATTATGGTGGAAAAGACATGACACACGACCGAAGCTGAAGGTGACTTAGGTCACTGAAGACATCATCATGAAGGCTGGGAGAGTAAACTGCAGATGGCAAGAACAGACTATTCAGGAAAGCAAGGCAGGACTAGCCAACCCGAAGGCCAGCCTCTTGTGACATGTTTTTCTCTGGCAAGGCTCCACCTCCCAAAGGTTCCATGATAGCTAAGGAAGCTGGGCCTATGAGGAACAACTCAATCATACTGTTACAGCTACTATGAATATAGTACAGCAATAAACACTGGACTACAAGTGTTTTGGGGAATGTGATTTCTCCTTCATTAGCTCAATAACTATTTGAAATTGCTGGGTCATATGGATGGTCTAATTCTAGTTTTTGAAGAATATCTATCCTTAATATGTAGATTAATCCTAGTTTACACATTGTACTTTTTGCTTTTGATGATTGACATTCTAGATGGTCTGAAATGTATAATCTCATCATTTTTATTCATTTCTCCAAAGATTAGAAAGGTTGAACATTTAAAAATTTATTTGTTGGGGCTGTGAAGGTGGCTCAGGAGTTAAGCCTCTGCCTTGTAGGTGGAGGGTCCTGAGTTCAGATCCTAGACCCCACGTATAGATGCCAGGGGGAAGCACAGGCGGCCTGCATTTCTGGTCCTGGTAGGGCGGAGACTGTGAATCCTGAGTCAGAGTAAACAAGGAGGAGGTAGAGGCATCCATGGTGGTTCCTGAATTCGTCCATGGTTCTACACATACACACACACACACACACACACACACACACACACACACACACACACACAAAATGTATGTACACACATATGTACACGCACAATTGAATAAATGATAATTTAAAATAAAATTTATTTGTTGATTATCATGTCCTTTTTTGAGAAGTGTTTATTAAGATCATTACTTGTTTTTAGTTGGATTATTGCTTTTAGGTGTACAGCTTTTTTAACTTTCTTTCTTATTCTAGACAGCAATTCCTGTTGTTGGATGAATAACCTGCAATTTTTTTCTCTGACACTACAGCTTCTCCCTTAATTCTGTTGTCTATTTTCTCCACTAAAATTTATCATTTTAATATAATCCCATTTATGTATTTACACTTTTGTACTTGCAATTGTGGTGTTAGAGTTTTTTTAATTAATTTATTTTTTCCCACTCATACACACTTGATAGATTCCCAATTCCCCTCCCTCCCTTTCACCCCTCCCAGGACCTCCTTGCTCCCTCCTCCGTTTTCCCCTTCCTTTCACCCCCCTCCTTCCCTTTCTCCCAGTGAAATGATAACTCAGGGAGGTTTTGATTTGCATTTCCCTGATGGCTAAGGATGCGGAGCATTTTTTAAGATATTTGTTAGACATTTCAATGTAGTCTCTGGAAGAGTTTTTTTTTGAGTTCCAAGGCCCATTTTTTAATTGGGCCATTTGTTTCCTTGGTGTTTAGTTCTCTAAGTTCTTTGTGCACACTGGATAATAGAGCTCTATCAGATATGTGGTTAGTGAAGATTTTCTACCATTCTGTGGGTTATCTTTGTGCTCCAGTTACAATCTCTTTATCTGAGCAGAAGATAAGATCCCATCTGTTGAGTGTTGGTTGTAGTGACTGTGCTGTTGGATTCCCTTTAGGAACTGTGATCCTAGTCCAGTCAGCTTAAGGGAGTTCCCTACCTTTTCAACTAAGGTTTTTATAGTCTCTGACCTTATATTGAGTTCCTTAATCAATATGGAATTAAGTCTTGTACATGGTGACAAGTACGGGTCCAGCTTTAATCTTCTGCATGTGGAGATCCAGTTTTGCCGGCACCATTTGTTGAAGATGCTGTTCTTTTTCCAATGGATTTTTTGGGCCCCTTTGTCAAAGATCAAATGGCTGTAACTGTGTGGGCTTATATTTGGGTCTTCAACCCTTATCCATTGATCTGTGTGTCTATTTTGGAGCCATAACTATGGATATGTAGTATAGACTAAGGTTTGGTATGGTTATACCTTCAGCAGTTTTTTTGTTACCCAGTATTGTTTTTGCTATCCTGAGTCTTACATGCTTCCATATGAATTTTGGTCAATTTCTTTATAAAGAATTGCTTGGAGGTTTTAATTGGTATGCATTGAATCTGTATATTGCCTTTGGTAGGATGGTCATTTTTATGATATTGATTCTGCCAATCCAGAAACATGGGAGATCTTTCCACCTTCTGGTGCCTTCTGTAATTTCTTTCCTTAGGGTTTTAAATTTTTAATTGTAAAGGTCTCTTACTTCCATGGTTAGGTGTTTACCAAGGTATTTCATTTTTTAGGGGCTATAGTAAATGGGATTGTTTCTCTGAGGGTTTTTTCACTTCTTTCATCCTGGTCATAGGGGAAAGCCACTAATTTTTATACGTTTATTTTGTACCCTGCCACCCTGCTGAACTTCTATATTCGTTCCAGGAGTTCCCTGGTGGTTTTTTGGATCATTCAGGTATATGATCATGTCATCTGCAAATAGGGATAGCTTGACTTCTTCCTTGTCGATTTAAATCCCTCTTATGTCCCTTTCTTGTCTTATGGGTCCTGCTAAGACTTCAAGTACAATATTGAATAGAAGTGGTAAGAGTGCACAGTCTTGTCTAGTTTCTGATAGAAGCCGAAATGCTTCAAGTTTTTCCCCATTAAATATAATCCTTGCTGTTGGCTTGTTGTATATAGCTTTTATTATATTGATAAAGGTTCCTTCCATTCCAACTGTCTTTAGGGTTTTAATCATAAAAGGCTGTTGGATCTTGTCAAAAGCTTTTTCTGCATCTATTGAGATCATCATGTGGTCTTGGATTTTGTATTGGTTTATATGGTGAATTACATTTATTGATTTGCATATGTTGAACCAACCTTGTGTGCTGGGGATAAAACCTACTTGATCACCGTGAATGATTTTTTGATGTTTTTGAATCCGATTTGCTAACACTTTGTTGAGAATCTTTGCATCTGTGTTCATCGAAGAGATTGGCCTATAGTTTTCTTTTTTAAGTGTATCTTTATTAGGTTTTGGGATTAAGACGATACTAGCTTCATAGAAGGAATTTGACAGTTTTTCTTCCTTTACAATTTAATGGATCAGTTTAAGGAGTAGTGGTTTTAGTTGTTCCTCAAATGTCTGGTAAAAATCTGTGTTGAATCCATCTGGTTTGACATTTTTTGGTGGGAATATTAAAGATTGCTTCATCGATTTCCTCATATGTCATAGTACTATAAATAATTCAAAACTTTCTGATTCAGTTTAGCTAAGTTGTGCTTACTTAAGAATTCATTTCTTTTGTGTTATCAAATTTCACAGAATACAAGTTTGTGGAATATGATCTTATAAATTCTGTGAATTTCTTGGCTATCTATAGTGATAACTCCTTTTCATTTCTAATTTTGTTAAATTGGATTTTCTCTCTCTTGCTTTTGGTTAATTTTGCTAGGGGTGTATCAATTTTATTGATTTTTTTCAAAGAACCACTTTTTTGACTGGTTGATTCTCTGTATCGTTTTCCTTATCTCAATTTTGGATATTTCTCCCCTGATTTTGCTAATCTCCTGTCTTCTACTGCTTTTGGGATCAGCTTGCTCTTGTGTCTCTAAAGCTTTAAGTTGCAATGTCAAGTTATTTATGATATTTCTATTTTTTTGTTTTTGTAGGCATTAAGGACAGCTTTCATTGTGTCCCAAAGATTTTGATAAATTGTATTTTCATTATCGTTTGCTTCCAGGAAATCTTGAATTTCCTTTATAATTTCTTTTTGTATCCAATTCTTATTCAGCATCATAGCATTTAGTTTCCAGGAGTTAGTGTATTTTCTGTTGTTTGTTGTGTTGTGGATGTCAAGCTTTAGACCATGGTGGTCTGATAGGGTACAGGCTACAATTTCAACTTTCCTGTATATGTGCAGATTCATTTTGTGGCCCATTATGGAGAAAGTTCCATGTGCTGCTGAGAAAAATGTGTGTTCTTTGGTGTGTGGATGAAAAGTTTGATAGAAAATCTGTAAGGTTTCAGTAAGAGTTTGATTAAGTTTCAATGTATCTCTGTTAAATTTTTGACCTGTTGGGGCTGGAGAAGTGGCTCAGGGGTTAAGCCGCCGCCTTGCAGGTAGAAGATCCTGAGTTTGGATCCTAGACCCCACGTACAGACGCCAGGCAGAAGCAGGGGCGACCTGTTTCTGGTCCTGGTAGGGCAGAGCCCGTGAATCCCAGGGCAGAGTAAACAAGGAGGAGGTGGAGGTGGTTCCCAAATTCGTCCATGGTTCTACACACACACACACACACACATACATATACACACATATACACACACACACATACGCACACAATTGATTAAATAATAAATAATAAAAAAATTTAAAAAAATTTGACCTGTTGATCTATCCCATGTTGAGAGGGTGGTGTTGAAATCCCCAAGAACTATGTATGGTTTAGGGGTTGATTTCTTGCTTTAGACGCTGTAGCATTTTCTTAATGAATGTGGAGGAGCCCGAATTAGGTGCATATGTGTTCAGTATTATGAAGTCTTCCTGGTGAATTGTACCTGAAACTAAAATGTAGTATCCATCTGTGTCCCTATGATTTTTTTTTGGTTTGAAATCCACTTTGCCTGATAGCATAATGACTACCCCTGCCTGTTTCCTGGTTCCATTAGCTTGCAGAATTTTGGACCAGCCTTTTATTTTTAGGATGTGCCTATCTTTTATAGTGAGATGAGTTTCCTGAATGCAGCAGATTGATGGATTGTGGTTTGTAATCTGTCTTTCTTGTTGGTGAGTTAATTCCATTAACATTTAATGTTATAATGGAGAAATTATTTTTAATTCCGGACATTTTTTATGTTTAGTGGCTTTTGTAAATGTATTTTTTGGCTTTTAGGTTTTGGTGGTATTATACTTCCCTTCTGTCCTCCTGGATATGCTTGTTCTTTTCTTCAATCTGGAGTATCGTTTCTAGCATTTTTTGAAGCCCTGGTTTGGTAGACATGTAAGACTTCAAGTTGTCTTTGTGCTGGAAAGTTTTTCTTTCCCCCTCCATCATGACAGATAGTTTTCCCGGGTATATCAGCCTGGGTTGACATTTTTGCTCATTCAATACTTGAAGTATGTCTCTCCAAGCTCTTCTTGCTTTTACTGTTTCCATTGAAAAGTCATTTGTTATTTTAATTGGTTTACCTTTAAAAGTGACTTGTTTTTTCTCCCTTGAAGCTCTCAGCACCAGTTCTTTATCTTGAATGTGGAGTGCTTTGACTATTATTTGCCATGGCGAGTTTCTATTTTGGTTATATCTGTTTTGGGTGCAAAATGCCTCTTGTGTTTGGATGGGCCTCTCTTTCTTTATATGAGGAAAGTTCTCCTTTGTGATAATTTGGAAATTTTTCTCAGGTGTGGTATTTTGGGATTTTTGTTCTGGTATTCCATGAATGTGTATGTTAGGCTTCTTCAGGGTGTCCTATAACTCCTGAATATTTCTCTCAAGTATCTTTTTGGCTTAAACCACCTCTTCCATTGAGCTGGTTAATTCTTCCACTTTGTCTTCAAGATCTGAAATTCTATTTTCTGCTTCGTTAGTTCTCCTAATTAGACTCTCAGTTGATTTCTGGGTTGAAGATAACTTGTCTTTTAGTTCAATTTTAAACTATGCTTGAGATTATTTTAACTGCTCTATGCCTATTTTTGTTTCTTGAACTGTTTTTCTCAACTCCTCCAAGTGTCTGTTGTGTTCCTGTTCAAAGTGGTTGATATGGTTATTTAACTTCTCCCAGATTTCCTCTTTCATAGTATTGATCATGATAATGATCATGGTTTGAAAGTCATTATCTTGGATCTAGCTTTTTTGCTATGTTCTATGAATTTGTTCTGGTTGGAATCTATCAATATGGGGTTAATTCTTTCAGTGGGAGATTCGTTTTCTTTTGTTTCTCATGGATTTGCCTTTTGAGTTGGGCATTGTTGTTTTATCGCTTAAGACCTTCTTTCAGTTTCTGCATGTTTTTGACTGAACTGAATTAGTTGGTATCACTACTCTGGAGAAGTTATTACTAGTGTTTGCCTTGGAGTTGTGTACGCTTGTCTGTTGTTATTGTTATTTCCTATATGAGGCTATTAGACTGTTAGTACATCAATTAAGTCAGATTTAGTGGACTGGGATTGAATATTAGTATGGTAATATACTTTTATGATTTGTACCTTGGTGATATGTGAGGTTGAGTGATATAGTCCCTCAAGTTGTATATGTTTTGGGGGTGGCTATATGGAAAAATTGCTCTACAGTAACTAATAATTGAAAGGAATAGGATGGTAAAAATGGGGTTTACTTATCTTTGGGCTGGATGTGAAGAATCACTCCCATATGACAGGATGATTTTAGAGGACTTCAGATGTGTGGCCTTTGTCCCCTAGAGCTTTGCTTGGTTTTTCTTTGACCTCTGTTGAATTCTGATAAGCAGTGTGTCTTCCCTGGACCATGAGCGTCTGGCGGATGGAAAGGGCAGAGGTGCTGGTGATGGTGCAGTTAACCTGGGGACATTGGGTGTGGCCTAGTGGCCTTCCCTGGCCTGGAGCAGGCTGGGTACTGCTCTGACTGGATGGTGGGAGGAGCTGGGACAAGCGGTTGACCTGGGGCCTGGGGTGGGCTGGCTGGGGGGTTTACCTGGGGAGCAGTGTGTCCTCCCTGGACCATGAGTGTCCCAGGCGGGTGGAAAGGGTGGTGTTAGAGGTTTTTTTAAAGATAATTATTAAAGGAGAAAGAGTCACAGAAAAAGATTGCAAATTATTTATCCAACAACAGGAAGGGTACATCTGAAACAAAAAGTATCAAGTGTGAACTGGGATGCAAATAAGTGGGACTTTCATGCACTATCGATGAGAAGATAAAATAAGTCAATCACAGGGGGTAGTCTTTAGATATGTTGGTCCAACCCTGCTTTTAAAGTTTATTCTTGCTTGCCCTGCCTTTCCTATTACAACTGTGGCCTAAACCATTCTTACTGCTTCTAGGTCCAAGCCATGCCTTTTGCTATGAGATTCCTGCCTTAATGGACTCTACCTCCCCTCTGGAGGTATTGAAAGGAAGGCAAATGCAACAATCCTCAAGATGATTGAACTAGTTCTTGTAGGTTGAATGTAGATGGTACTTGGGCTGTCTGATATATATGGTTCTGGAGTTATAGGATGTATGAGAGAATTAATTGTTTCTTGGTTCCCAGGGACAAGGTTAGGTGATTTCATGATATTTTGTACAACCAGCTAATAACACATGGCATGGACACATGTGAGACCATCCCAAGTTGCCACCTGCTATGTTGAGGTTAGGATGTTTCCAATTTCCAAGTGAACATTCTCAATGAAGCTAGACTTTGTCATTGGCAAGTACAGTACCATGGCTCTGTACTAGATTTAAACATCTTTCTGGTCTCCACGAGGCGAGTGTTAGTGAAACTCAGGCTTTGGGGTATAGCAGTTGATTTTTCGAAAGCTGCAGTATACTGAGTAAGGTATGCATTCAGCCCAAGGTTCCTGCTGTCCTCTGGCTCCAGTTCACATTTCTAACAGGAGATGGCACTGGAAGTAGCTTTTGTAGCAATGTAGGCTTTTTTGGTAGAGGGACATTAAGTGTGTACTTTTTTCTAAACAAAAGATGTTGAGACACAAGTTCCCTCAGAATGGATGGATTTTGAGTACCAGGGAATTATTTAGCATCTAGAGCTGATTATCTGCTGCTATGGTAGGGGCTGTCAGCACTTTCCCGCTTGCTTTCATGACGGCAGTGTTGGACGCTGCATGCCAGAAGATGGGACTATTGTAGCTTTTGTTCTTTCCTTTATATTTACCTTCTAACTTTCTTATCTTTTTAGGGGTTGCTGTCAGTTCAGTTCATTCAGTCTAATGGAAAAGTAAATATTCATTGATGACTTGTCCTATTTTATTATTATTATTAATGACTCATCTTATATACATTAATGGAGATGTTTCACAAATTTTCTTTAATCAGAATACATTGGAAGATTTCCACAGTATTTGAGTCTTTTAAAATTATGTCAAGTTTATATTTTTTATACAAGCCATTTTTTGTCACTAACTTTTATCAAAAATTCAAAAGGTCAATGCTCCTCTAGAAACTAGTCAATTATGCAATTTTAAACTATGAGTGATTTGTTTTACAAATCAAATTAGTACTGGACCAGCTACACTAAAGTTGGAAAACAATATTTGAAATTACATTGGCCAAAATGGCAACTATAGGCAATCTGAACAATGATTCACCACAACAAACCAGGGTGAGAGAGGAAAAAGTACATTTTGAAAAGAATAATCAAGAAAGACTTCTGCAAAGCATAAAGGAAATGACATGTATGACAACATATAATGTATGTAAGATGAATCATTAATAATTATGGAAATAAAATAGGATAAGTCATCAATGAATATTTACTCTTCCATTAGACTGAATGAACTAAGTCAATTTTAGAAAATAGCTCAAAACTAGTGGGTAATGGAGACCAGAGGGTGATGTCATGTACTAATTATGGAATCCTAATCAAGTTACCTAATCCCCTAGGTATCTCTTCTTTGGCCAGAAAATGAATTACTTGTTGTGGTACATATTGGACTCTCAAATATAGTGGCTACTTGACAATCCAATTTCCCAACAACTTACACCTTGTTTGTGTAGACTATGATATGGGAAAAGGCTCCAGAGTCAGCATTCCCTCCAGGTGCCTAAGCAGTGTGGTTAGGCTCCAGTTGCATGATTCTCAAGGCTTTTCTCATTCCTTTGTATTTATTTCAGAAGTTACCTGTTCCTCAGTTATGTGAACTATGTAAAATATAATTATTTTTTAGAAAATTTAGATAATCTAGAACATTTGAAATACATCTCACAAGTTACTACATCTTTACTATAATTCTTTAAAAATTTTAATACCCAAGCTAGTAAATGAATTTTATTGTTTTTTTCTTATTTATTTTCCTGCTTATCATATTATGCATACTATAAAGTTTGTAAAAATAAAAATATTAAAATTCTGACTGGGAAAGCAAGTTTCTACTCATTCTTTAATATACAATCATTTGAATAAATAATTCTTGTGTATAATCTTATTTTTTTAAATTCTAGATAATAACTACTTGGAAAAGCATGCATGCTCTACTACCATAACAGAATAATAGAACCCTTTTATCTCCTGAAGACAAATGGGAATAAATGAATGTTTATTTTGAGTAATTATTTGAATATTTTGGGTGGCGGAGAAATTATTTTTACAACGCTTGTCTCTTTATGCACTATTAAAATAACATTTTGGAGTAAATATCCAAGGTATAAGCAGAAAATGTAGAGTTAAATACAAGAATTGTATGAATGCATATGTCTGTGTATACATCTTCGGAAAGATATATATAAAATTTAAATAAGAGCAAATAACATGGTAGGCTCCTAAGAAATTCTGCATCAAATTCAGTGTGAATAAAGTATAAGGTCTTGGAAAATACAGCTTAACTTGAATTGACTATAAAATGTAAAAGAAAATTGGTTATAGAGATGGTAATTGACTTGCAATGATTCCATTTACCACAATTTATGGACAGGTCCATCTAAAGTATTAAGTACATTTTGAGCCTGAGGTACTTTTAACTTTATTTATTTATTGGGATTTATTGGGATGTAACTCTATTGAAAAACAATATCCAGCATGTTTACAATCTTTAAAAGATTAGAAATCGTATTTGTTCAATTCATGAAATATAAGTTTATAGAAAATGAAGCACGGGGGTACACCTGAAACAAAAAATACCAAGGTGAACTAGGATGCAAATAAAAACCAAGAAAAAAACAATTCTCAGTACAGAGTTAATGTAGCTTCATGCATTTTAGCCCCTCACAAAGGAAAAATGATGAATTGAGAGTTTAGCTTTTTGTCAGGTGTGCTTTCATGTGGGTTTCTTCAGACCAGGATTTTAGTCCAGACCTGAAAAGCATAAAAATAAAACCCATCACTAAAAAAGTAAAGAAATGATTCATCAAATAATAGCACCTACAATAGTTACATGGAAATAGTATGTAATAAAAATATTAATTTAATTTTCTTAAATAATTCCAAGTGCATCTACACTGTATTCTTAACTGTTTTGACGTCAATTAACGTAAAAATGAGATTTTTGTCTTTTACTAAGATTTGGACCACAGTTCTCAGGAACACAATGTTTTAACCATTTTCTGAGAGTTTATGATGCAGAACATAGTAAGTGATTCAAATTAGAAAAGTTGAAATGGATGGAGAGTCACACCAACTTTTACAAAAATTGTGTGATGTAAGCTGGCCAACTGCTTTGTTGGCTCCAATGTCAACAAAACTAAAACAAATTAATGCCATTCCAGCCAGGTCTTTCATACCTAGCATTTTCAATTACATTAAACTATAGCTATAGTAAAATGACCAGCTGCAGTCTTTCTTTTGCAAGTAGTTTCATGAAGTGTGTATATTTTCTGTTTTTAAAGGGAAAGTTACGTGAATTGATTTTGTTAGTAAAACTTTATGACTATGGAAATTTTATTATCTTCTTATGGTGTACATTGATTCTTATTAACCAAATAATTTTCTCTTTCCATTTGAAATCATTTACAGACATATTTTAATTACAGTAAATGAGAATTTATGTCATACCACAATTTTAAGTTTAGCCCATAGAAAAGGCATTTAGTTAATGATGCACTACTTTTCTCTTGTAAGCAATTTAAGGGAGAAAAAGTTTTATTATTTGACTTATAGTTCCAGGGAGGATAGAATCCATTATGGAAGGAAGCACATTGCAGAAGGATAGAAGGAGAAGCTGAAATCTCAGTCCTTATAATAGCCAACAGGAGGTAGATTAAGAGGAAAAAGCAGAGTTATCACACTGTAAGGTTTGCCTCTTTGGATGTGCTTTCTCCAACAAGCCTCTAGATCTGAAGGTTTCCTAACCTTTTCAAAAAAGGACACCAACTGGGAATGAGGTATGAAAACACATGAAACTGTGGGTGATGATTCCCATTCAAAACATGATAGATATCAAAAAAATTTTATTAGATATCAACTAAAAATGATAGAAAACAGCATGGTAGATATAGGACATGTATCCAATAAAACTAGTGAAAATTTTATTGAAACGTTTCATTTAGGTAAATCAGATATGCATATGCAATGGTTTGCATATCATGATTTTATATTTGTAAAGTATATTTTGCTGATAAACTAGGATCCTTTTACCTTGTTGCCATCACAATTTCTCTAAATTCAAATAATAAGATATTTTCACAGATATATGTGCAGAGTTTTATCTAGTCTTCATAGGATTTAAATATGTCAAGTCTTGTAGCAGAATTATTGATTTTATTTATTGAGAGAGAGAGCGAGAGAGAGAGAGAGAGAGTGTTGCATCCAAGGGTGACTTCAGGAATCATCCTGGATTGCTTCTGCCTACTTTTTGCTTTGCTCTGGGATGTCCCAGGGTCTGCTCACCAGGGCCAGAAGTGTAGGCCACCATCATTTCTGCCTGACATTTTTACATGGGACCTGGGATCCAAACTCAGGACCTTCTCTTGCGAGACAAAGTCTTAATCTCTGAGCCATCTCTCCATCTCAGCAGAATTATTTTTAAAAGGAAGGTTGGGTATTCCAAATATACAAATAATTTAGACTTAATATTCTAAATTTCTTCAGGACTGAGTAGTTATATGTTATCAGTTATATGTAGTTGTATGTTATCAATAGGATTGTGAGGGATACTACACATAAGCTAGTATTCTTAGAGTGATTTATACTTGTGCAGCTTCTTAATCTGTTTTTTTTTTTTAGGTCTTTTTCTTTTTTTTTTTATAACATTTTTATTATTATTTCCGCTCATACAAACTTAATAGGTAGACCAGTTCCCTTCCCCCTCCTCCTCCCCCCGAACCCCCTGCTCCCCCTCCCTCCCTCCCCATCTCCCAGTACTTCCCCCCCCAATTCCCAAAGAGTCCTTTATTGCGTATGCCTAACTCTCCTCTTGGTCCTCGTTTCTGATGACGTAAAAGGACCCAGTGGCATTTCCCTGAACCCTTTCTCGTGTTCCCCTTAAGCATAGGAACACTACTGTGGCCATCAATCCCTTGCCTCCGAGGATCTTGGTACTTTTAGCCAATGTTAGACTTTGTGAGGTCAGTAGTGTGACGGACATGGGGCAGGGCATGCAAAGTCCTATTATGATTGCTTCAGTCCTATCTAGTGTGGAGACTCTTCAAATCATTGCTCCCCCCATCCTTTTGCTCTTACAATCTTACCGCCCCCTCTTCCGCAGATATCCCTGAGCTTCAGGATGGGGGGAGATTAGGCTGGCTTAGTTCTATGTGGATGATATAGAGTCTCTGAAGTTCTGGATTGTGGTTTGTTGATTTTCTTTTGCAGTTTTGCTGCCCTGCTATGTCCTTCCCTCCATCCTGATGGGCACTGTATGTCACCCCCTGGTCAGAGACAAAAAACTGTTAAACTGGAGTCTTGTTATAATAGCACATTCAAGGATAGATGTAATAAAAGCAGGAAACCTCGGTGAGGGAGGGATCAGTCATCCATTTGCAAAATGATCTCTTTTCATCTGCCAGATTATATGCCCTCTCCTTCTGGTGAGATCATACCCCCTCAGTTGTACATGATCAGGAACGAATGTCTGTGAACTTAACCAGGTGTCACATTACTTACTTGCATTCCTTGGAGGTCGATTTTTTCTGCTGTAACATGTTCCCCTCTCTCCTTGTGTCTGGTGTGGCTCTCCAACCCCATCCCTCCTGTTCACAATCCTTGCAATTACCATATTACATAGATTTACTCTTGAGTGTCTCAATGTGGGCTGGGTGAGTTTGGTACTAGGAGCCACCTATTAGGGAGTATATACGGCGCTTAACTTTCTGGGATTGGGATACTTCACTTAATATAATTGTTTCTAATGACATCCATTTCCCAGCAAACTCCAGTAATTCATCATTTTTGATGGCTGAGTAGTACTCCATTGCATAGATGTACCACAGTTTCCTTATCCACTCGTCAACTGTTGGACATTTAGGTCGATTCCATGACTTTGCTATTGTAAACAGTGCTGCTATGAACATAGTTGTGCTGGTGCTATCGAGGCGAACCTCTGCTGCATGGGGGGTTATTCCCAAAAGTGGAATAGCAGGGTCATATGGCATTTCAATCTTTAATTTCTTTAAGAATCTCCTTTAAACAACAGCTAGGTAAGTAAATCTAAAACAGGTTTAACTATTCCATTTTGAAGAAGAATGATAATGTCTTGCATTCTGGTTATAAGGGTACTCAGAGCAAACTTTAAGCACAAGAAAGATTATTTTCCCAGCTTCTCCTTGTAGAGACATTATTCTAACCCTGACTTTTTGCATCTCGATATTTTTTCTTAAGTGGATAAATAATGGAATCTTTCATTTCTAAACAACAAGGGATCCAGCTAATTCAATGTTAAGAAAGATAGCCCATTCTTTACCCAGTGATAAAAATGGTTCAATTTCCTTTTAACAAAAATTGTTATCCTTTCTTTTATAATTAGCAGTATCAACCCACCAAATTTCAATAAATAAAGACTTTGCAAGAATTTACTGACTTCATTGTAAAACCCCCATTGACGAAAACCAAAGAGCAGTATTCTTTGGTTTTCAACTGCAGAATGAACTGCATTGCACCTGTATACTTGGTGTTTTTTAAACACAGTACTATAAACTTTCAAATTCAAACCTCAATGTAACTTCATATATATCTTAAAATGATTTCCTTGGAAAAGGAAAACAAAATTTTTTATAAAAATAAATTCTGTTCATATTAGACTGAAAAGAAATAAGAAAATTTATTACATCTACCTTTGAATATACTCATAACAAGACTCTAATTTAACAGGTTTTTATCTCTGGTCAGGGGGTGACATCCAATACCCATCAGGGTGGAGCCAAGAGCATTGCAGGAGCAGCAAAAGTGAAAAAAAAATCAACAAACCATAATCCAGAACATCAGAGACTCTATATCAATCACCTGGAACTAGGCCAGCCTAATCTCTCCCCATCCTGAAGCTCAGGGAAATTTGTAGAAGAGGGGGCAGTAAGACTGTAAGAGCACGAGGATGGGAGGAGCAATGATATGCAAGATACTCCACAAGTTAGGGCCGAAGCAATCATAATTAGACTTTGCATGCCCTGTGCAATGTCCAACACACTGTTGACCCCACAAAGTCTAGCATTTGCTAAAGGCACTAGGATCCTGGGAGGCAAGGGATTGACAGCCACAGTAGTGTTCCTATGCTTAACAGGAACACAGGAAAGGGTTCTGGGAAATGCCACTGGGTCCTTGCATCTCATCGGAGAGGAGGACCCAGAGGAGAGTTTGGCATGCTCATTAAAGGATGCTCCGGGGAAGGGAGGGGGAGGCACTGGGGGATGGGGGAGAAGGGGGAGGGGAAGGGGACACAGGGGGATAGGGGGTTGGAGGGAGTGGGGACTGGTGTACCTGTTAAGTTTGTATGAATCGAAATTAAAAAAAATAAAATAAAATAAAATAAATTGAGGCCAATTTGCATTTCTTTTTGCTGAGGCTAACCATTGTGCTAATGTTATTAGAAGGTGGTATTAGTTATAGTATTTTTTGTTACCTGGTAAATACCCAATCAAAGTAGCACAAAGATCAGATTCTGCACTATAGTTTTGTGGTACTTATTCTCATACTTGCCAGTCACCTATAAATTTGATATGTATATGTTATGACAGTAGAAACCCAGACCTGAATGACTTCATTATAATTAGGTCATCACATTGATTCTTAACTCTTCTGCTTCTTTGAGGCAAAGAATCAATCACACTCAGAAGGACCACCACTCAGCAGTGTCTTGAAAGAACAATCAGGCTTTTTAAACACTCACAGTATAATCATTGATTTTAGAATCAATGGACATCAGTGCAGTCCCAGGTATCTGATTGGCAATAGGAAAATGGTTTCAAACTTTATGGATTTCAGGATTTCAAACTTTATGAAATAAAACAAGTAAACATTAAATAATTTGAAATCTCATCTACTCTGGCTGTGTATATTTCCAAGTTTCCTTGAAATAGAACGCTCAGTGTTCAACCTAAGAAATTTGAAGTTCAGCCTGCCAACCTGACCTTTAGCCTACTTGTCCAAGATTCCAGTTTGGATGTAAATGTTGACCTGTTTTGCAGAATTCTATCAGATATGTATCCTTTTAAGTTTATCAGCTTGGAATCTTAGTTTATAGGCTTGAATGTGAAAGTCCATGTCCAAAATGCTCGCAGTAAAGGCCCAATATTGTTTGACAACCAATATCTCAGCTAATAATGAGCTGATATTCTGTAAATTTAGGTAAGATATCATTGATGGAAATACTAAGATGCAATTTTATCTCATAATCTGTGATAAATCAGAAATTATTTTTAATTCATATAGATTTTTTAGATAAATTACACTAAAAAAATGGAAAATTCTTTGATTATTTTCTAAGCAACTCCAGACCCTTTCTGCCCATTTAATGATTTTTAACTATTCTAGTGTCAAGAATACACAAAAAGTAAAGAATATTTGTCCTTAGTCTTATGATGCAGTTTCAAAGAGTCAATGTCAGTTGTACCATGCCTTTCATTTTCATTTTATACCCATCTCTAATATTAAATATCTAAAATGCTAACATACTGTATATAAATTTGTTCCCAGCTTTCTTTGTACCTTTCATCTTTGACAGATTGCTGCTGCCAAAAATCAGCTTGGATGGGGAGCTAAAGTTCCAGGAGACATAAGAATTTGTACGCATAGCTAATATGGGTTTATTCCCATGCTTCACATGATAAACAGAGTCCTAAACCCAAGCTCCTGCCTTCTGGGATGGCCCTTACCAATGGTGGTTTGGTCTCTTGTTCGAGTCCCAGTTCCCTAACCTGTAAATCAGACATAATTGTGTTTGTCATTGCCTTTATTTCACTGGGGGATTATAAGGATTGCAAAAACCACACAGCACTTGACAATATAAAATGCCATAGTAATGGTTAAAATGAAGAATGACCTTGTTGTGCCAATGAGCAATCTATCCTAGGAAGTGAGCTAGACATCTGCGATATGAATTAACTCTCTCTAGCTGTCGAGGAAACACTTTTAGCTGAGTGCTAGAGGGCATGAAAGAATATACTATTTCAGTGTGAGGCAAAGTACTTAATGCCCTTCCCATTATGCCTCCCTGCATTTTAAAAGTTACCAAAAATTTACAAGGAAATACTTGACACTCTTAGGAAATCCTAAATACTAAATCTTTCAAATCATCTTTCTCTTAGACATAACTATTGATATAAGAAATCCCCAAGGTTTATCTCTTTAAAGTATAAACTAAAAATCTGTGTGCTTCCTCTCAGGTTCTTCCTAAAATTGCTTTCAAAGATTAGAAGCTGGAACAATATTGCATTTGTCTTTCACAGCTCATTATGTTCCTAGGGTTTGGGGGCAGGAGTTCTGGCTTGGGAAGTCTCAGCAGAGGAGGTTCAGCCATTGCCACAGTAAGTCAATTAAAGAAATGAGAGTTGGTAATAGGGAGTGAAAGAAATTTAATCACTATAGCCAGGGTGAGGGGAGGACAGGTAAAGGCATTCAGTAACGCCCAAGTTTATCTTCAGGATACTGATCTGAGCTTTCATTCAAATACAGAAAGAATGCCAGCATGAACAAAACGTATGTATAATTCAGCAGTCTTGGCGAAGAGTGTGCTCTGGTTGGTCATTATATTAAGTTTATTCTGCACAGTTGTTCAGAGAATTCCTTTTTGCTTGAGGGGAGCAATCCATTTCTCTTAAAATAGTGGCTTCTGCCCCAGGGAGCAACCTCACCATAGGGGCTAATTGCTCTCATTTGGGCGATCTGTCCCACAAGGATCTCTGTTCCATGGGGTTAATGGTTTCATTTTCATGTCATAAAGATATTTATTGATCAGTCATGCCTCCTCGAAATCCAAGGTCACTGCAGGAAAGTGTGACTCAGGAGGAAATATTCAGGAAGCAAAAACAGCCAGAAGTATGGAAGAGTGAGACTGACTCCTAAATCTCCCAGTCAGTTAGTCAGCTGTTCTTTCTCTTACACTTCTCTTTGCTTTACTGAGTTACTATCACTCTTCAGTGATACACATTCTTTAAGTTTATGACTATGCCCTAACCCTATAATTAATTTGTATTACTTTGTTGGAGCTGTCATAGCAAAGTCTTATCACTATGTGGTAACTTCTGAAAACGAAAACAGAACGCAAGTTGCCGACAATGTTGGTCCTTTCCAAGGTTTGTGATGGAAACGATATCCCATGCCTCCATCTCTCCTAGCTTCTGGTGTCCTGGCTAAACTGTGGGATTCTCAGAATTCTGCTGCAGCAGCTGATCTCTGCTTTCCATTGTGTGCTCCAGTGTCCAAACCTGTGCTTTCATAAGCCATCCAATCTGAAGAGTTAGTAGTCCATCTTACTCCAGTATGACATCTTGGCATTAAGCCAATTGACAGCATCACTTAAAATAAAGCCACATTCTGCACTACCAGAGGATAGATGTTCAGCCTATGAATTTAGGAAGAAGGTGAAACATAATTCAGTTAACTACATTTTTATTAATGTAAATATATGTAATGCCTCATTCTAGGTTGATATTTATACTCAGTGTGTTTACTGTTTTCAAACTCTTTGTGATATCATACATATCTCCAAATGGCTTTTATTTTTATGTCTTATAAATGTTTATGTTTAAAAAGTAAGCAGTATCTTACTCAATGGTGCCCCAATGCACAAGTATAGCAAAGCTGGTGTATTAGTCAGGGTTCTCTGAAGAAACAGAATCTATAGAATGTAGCATATATAAATAAGTTTATTAAAAAATAACTCAATAAAAATAGTGTCCTTCAAGGTAACTGCCTTCAGCAGCCTCTTCCTTGACTGGAATGTTCCACAAAGCCAAAAGATCCCAAGAAGGTCAAAGCCTTTTCTCCTCTGGAGGGTCCAAGATGCTGAGTTCTGACATCACAAGCAACAAGGCCTAGAGACCAGGCTCCAAAGGCAGCGGGAACAGCAACAACGTGGTGGAAAAGGTGAAGCTTCAGATCAACCAAGGACAGAGGTGGCGGCAGTACCTAAGAAGGCCAGATGTTCTAAAGGCGAACAACGTGCACTCAGAATAGACTGCACAGCAAGTCGACATAAGGGAAAAGCAAGTCCCTCCACCTTGCACCTCCTATTATCTGGTCCACCACTGGAAAGTATCACCCACTATGGGCTGGGTTCTCCACAGCAACCAGTCAAGTACCTGTAGACTTGTTCAGGAGCCATTCTAGCCATTAACCTTCCACAGCTGCCCCCAATCTGCAATTACCAAGTGACATCGAAATTCAACCATAACAGCTAGCAATTTGGATATGCCAAAGGAAAACCTAAAATGCTTTCTTTAAAGAAGATGGAAAGATGTGATGTCAGAAAGATACCATGTTATTATATTTTCTATTAAGTATGTCTTTATGATTATTATATTTTAATATTATTGGGTATAAATCTCTAGTTATGATTGGATAATAAATTAAACACTGCCATTGTTATATATGTATAGGAGAAACACAGCATATATGGTGTTAGGTGTTATCTTAGTTTTTTTTTCTGTTGCTGTGATAAATTTCCTGGCAAAAGCAGCTTAAGAGACAAAGGACCTATCTGACTCACAATTGGAAGGAACATCATTGTGTCCATCATTGTGGGAAGTGAAAGCGTCAGGTGTTTGAACCAGCTGGTTACATCACATCCACAGTTGAAGAGCAAAGAGCTTGAATGCATACACTCAGTTTTCTTTCTCCTTTTTATTCAGTACAAAACCCCAAGTTCAGGGAATGGTGCTGCCCACCTCTAATCTATTTCTGTCCATATCAGGTACAGTAATAAACATAACCCCTCACAGACATGCCCAGAGATTCATGATCTAAATAACCCTTCATGGGTGTGTGTGGATGCAAGCTTTCTAGTGTCAGGTTGATAACGGATGCCATTCATTGCAGATATGATTCATAAATAGTTATTATGAGCCACCACATAAAGCACATTATTTTTCCTTGTAGAGTTTTAAGACTAATAATCTATGAAAATAATGATGTCAAATGTTTTTTAAAAAGTCTTTGATCAGGGCAATTACTATTGTTATTTTTTTATGTTTTTTACATTTCCTAACATTAAAAGCAGCAATAATAATAAAAAAGACCTAATATCCTTGTCTCCACTCCTATCTGATAGGTGTGCTTTATGTTTTAATCTTTTTCCATTTTAAGTGCCATATGTGTGAGTGATACATGGACATGTGTATGTATATGAGCATAAGTGTGTAAGTGTGTGTGTGCATGTGTTTGAAGTGTGTGATATGTGGTTTTAGGCCTGTGGTACTATCAGAAACAATCCTTAATTACTCTTACTTTGAGCCAAATTCCTTGATAAAAATATGAGCACACCTCTAGAGTTAGTCTGGTTAACCAATTTTCCATGGGATTTCCAGTCTCTGCCTTCCATGACTGGAATTACAGATGGGCTGCCGTATCCATGTAGCTTTTGCTTGATATCTAGACATACAACCTCTGGTCACTTTCTTATGCATGTACCCGAATACTTAGTTGAGTAGTTCATTATATACTGTTTTCTCCATAGTAAAGAATGTTTTCTAGCTTTTGATAATCGTCCTCTTGAATTCTTTTTTGACAACTTCATACACATATAATTATTTTAGTCATTTTTCACCTCATGTCACCCTATCTCATTTCCCTCCCATTACTAAAACTTTTTTTCCTCCAACAAAACTCCATCCAACTTTCATGACTTTGTGTGTGTGACTTACTGCGTTTAGTAAAGGTTGCCTGCATCTGTATTTTTCTGGACACTTGGTGGAGTATGAGTGATTTATCCATGGCAGCTCCACTGAAGAAAGTGGCTCCTCTCCACACAGCCAGCATTAACCATCAATATTTCCTCAGGAAGGGATGAGGCTTCAAGAGCTCTTCTGACTTCCACAATAAAATATTAACAGACTTCATCTTATGTAGGTAAACACAGCTGTGATATGCTGATGGGGCCAGGGCTCCATCATGTCCAGAAAACTATAATAACAATCCTTCCACACTGTGGCCCTGGCATTTATGATGTTCTCTGAGCCTTGGAGGGGGGTTTGACTGAAATTCATTACATTCATGTATGAACTTTTCAAAGGATTAGAAAAGAATTTAAAAAGTATAGAAGTTATTGATAGATATGTAAAGTATTATATACTTAATTGCCAACAATATTAGATATGAAATTATGTTTTCACTACACTTTTCTCAAAAGAAAGGATTGCTTGTAAATATCCATTTTCAGAAAGCTAAAGACAAGATTCAGTCTTCTATGTCACACCCCAGTGTCTTACAGATGTTTCCCCAAGATCCTCCTTCCTTGTGGCTTCTTCAATGTTAACCTCTCAAGTGGTTTAATCACTGATGAATTTAGGGACCTTGTAATCAAACCTCATCTAAGTAGAGCTAGCACTGGAGGACCAAACCTTCAACATAGGAGCCTTTGGGGGAGTGCTTTATGTATAAAATGTAGCAAACACTCTATTGTTTTTCAAGATGTATGTTAGAAAAGGAAGTAAATAGGGTCCAGATAGTGACATTAATGCTTCTTATTCTCTGATTCAAATATTAGGACTCACATCTAAAATGTTTGTAGCAGTTCACCATTGTCTTTCAAAGAATAAATGTTACCAAATAAATCACAATGGCAAGGATGAATTTTTGAAATATAACAAAACAATTTTTCTCTAGAATAAGAAGTGAAATGCATATACTGCTTTCATTTTATAAATTAAAAATATTTTAAGATAGAAATTATTAATGGAAAGTACATGGAGCCTGTTTTATTCAATAAAGACATTTACTACCCTGGAAAATGACTGTCAGCAAAATCAAAGGAAGTACTAATCATAAAAATACTCACTAAGCTTAACCATACAGCTGTGGCTGTTTTCAGTGTTTTACAGTTTAGAAAGGGGACCAGTCTTTCATTTTGTACCTTGTTCATGTACTTGGCACATGAATAATGTTTTTCTTCCTCTGATCTGTATAATACCAGTCTCTGGCTCTGAATCATCACCTGGCTTCTGTACATGGCTCTTGTATTATTATTTTCCTTTATTATTCTTCTCCCATGCAAAGAGAAGAAGCTAGTCAGCTTAACATCTTTATCTGATCACTGATTTCTATCTGCTTAATTTTTTTTTGCCTCATGGGAAATGACATAGTTCATTTTATTCTGATTAATTTCCTGACAGATGCTGATTCTTAGTCATGAATATATAATTTGAGACAGAGTATCATATGTTCAAAGGTAACCTAGAACATGTTATTATTATTGCTGAAGGTTTCTCTCCGTTTCCTCAATGCTGGGATTTCAGGAGTGTGCACTTATCCAATTGATAAGTGTTGGAATCAGACTTAGGAACATACTCTACAAACTGAGCTTTGGTCCTAGACCTTTACAGACCATATTCAAACCTTATTGGAGAGCGGGAGAAATATCTCAATTGTCAAAGTGCTTGCTGTGTATGGAAGAAGATCTGAATTTGATGCCTAGAAGTAACATAAAAGATTCTGGCATGGTGGGTATTGCTTGCAATCCCAGCATAGGGAAGTTGGTGGCAGGTAGATCTGGAGGACTCACTAGCCAGTCAGCTTGATCACATTAATACATTGGAAGCCAGTGAGAGATATTGTCCCCACCCCCCCCAAAAAAGAAACAAAGTCGATGGTGCTGTAAGGAATGACACCCAAATTTGACCTATGGCCTCAAAACATAAGATATACACATACATACATAAACATAGACACATACATATAGAGAAAGATGGAGAGAGACAAAAGAGAGAGAGAGAGAGAGAAAGACTAACCTGATATTATGTTTAACTTTGAAATCATATATGTAGGCCACTTTTAAAGGGTGTATCTTCCTTCTTAAGAATATTCACTTTTAAAAGCTTGGAAAGTGATGGTACTGAACAGGTTTGATATCACCAATCAGGGAGGATATAAGGATTGGCAGATAGATGGTAACCATCCGGTAAATGGTACTCTGAACTCGCCCCCCCCCTACTGTGTCCTACTCCTATTCTTCCCTCTTCCTTTGAGTCTCCTTTTATATTAAGATCTTCATTTAAACAGTTTTTCATCTTTGGTTAGGAGGTGACCTTCGATACCAATCAGGATGCAGCCAAGGGTGGTGCAGGAAAAGTAAAACTGAAAAGAATAACCAACCAGAATTCAGAACACCAAAGACCTTCCATTATTCACCTGGAACCAGAACAGCCAAATCTCTCCATCCTAAAGCTTAGGGAACCTTGCAGATTTGGGGGGTGGCAAGATTGTAAGAGCCTAAAGATGGGGAGAACCAACGATTTGCAAGATATTCCACACAAGTTAGGGCTGCAGTAGCCAAGATTGGATTTTGCCTGATCTACACAATGGCTGACCTGTCAAGACCCCACAAAGTCAAGCATGGATCACAGGGGAGAACGATTCAGGCAGTAAGATCCTTAGAGGCAAAGGATTAAATAAACAGTCATAATAGAGTTCCCATACCAATGGGGAACCCAAGAAGAGGCTCCTTCCTAGGCCACTGAGTACTGAACCCTCACTAGAGTGGAGGACTTAGAGGAAGGTTTGGCATTCACATAAGGGGATGCTCCAAGGAAGGGAAGAGAGGGAGGAGGTGAAATGAAGGGGGGAAGGGAGGAGAGTACAATGGGGGATGATAGGAAGAGGGAGAGGATGGGGTACCTGTTGAGCTTGTATGATTGGGAAAAAAATAAAATGTGGGAGAAAAAAAGGTTGAAAGTGAAAAATCTTTTTCTACATAGATTTTTCTCTTGCACACGAAAAAATGTAGCAAGAGCAATCTAAAAATATGCAAAACTTGAATGTGTTACATCAATAGATTATTATAAATAAACACATTTACTCTGTGGTTTCTGTGCCTTAGGTATTATAAAGAGCAGTTTACATGCATTCCCCTAACTATTCCTTGTAACAAACATTCAGATTAAAACTACAATGCCCATTTTATAATTTATCAAGCCAAAATTTACACAAATGAAGAGATTAGTCTAGTGGAAGAGCAATACAGTGTTTAAGCTAAGCAGCTGATTCCAGATTCTGGGGATGTGTGTGGGTGGGAGGGGAGAGCTAAAGTCTTAGTTTTTTTTTTTTTAAATCCCAGTAAGAAGTGGTTCATCAGGCAGTTTCTTGTAAAAACAAAAGCGAATCTTAAATTTCAAACAGATGAATGTCAGACAGATGGAGTACTGGTTTATTGTTTTACTCTGCTTTTGGATATTTCAGACTACTGCTACAAAATTTCAGTTTGGAAGGTCAAAGTTAAGAAAAGTAGTTGAGTTAGAATTGAAGTACAAGAGGCAATTGTATTAGAAAAGATGGATGTGATATTTTTGAGTAAGGATACAGAAAAGGAATATTGCTTCTTTTCAACCTACTTTGTAAAGAGTAGATTTTGATAAACGAAATCCATATCTTTTGTTACATACATTTTTTAAATGTGTTGTAATAGCTACATGACAAGTACGCCTATGTTTTGCACCTACAGTATCCAAGGATTGTCACCTGTTTTTGACTTTTTCTTTCCTTTTTTTCATATGTACTCTCTATAACCAAGAGAACAGTATTTTGTGAGCAATGAAACCCAATATCAATATGTGTGATGGAGCAGAATCTGCTGGTTTAGTGCTCATAGATGTCCTTTGGATATTTCAGGGTGAGAGGACACTTGAGCTACCAGTCTCATCAAAGACTGCTTGCCACTACACTTGCCTCAATCAGTTCTGGTGGTCACTCCCAGAAAAATGTGTTTATTCAGTTTCACTTTGATTTCTTACCATGTCCAGGTTTTATAAAAGCTCATGGCAGCAAAGCTAATAAAAACCTTTTCTGATTAAGCCCTGGGCTCCTTCCTCTTTCTTTGGCCCAACTTATGGCAGTGAAGTCAGCTGAAGGGCTCTGTATGGCAAGGTACATCCCCAGTGACTTATGCAATGTCACTATCTTGATGATTAACCTGAATAAATCATGTTGGTATTTTCGGCAGTGATATAGCTGCCCTTTATATTCTTATCAATTTTCAGGCAAGAAGAAATTAGCTTAGTTCTTCCATTGATTGAAAATTGTACCCCACAGCAGGGGTTGGTTCTACAGATAAACAACAAATACTACAAATAACTTACCTCTTTACTTTTAATCAATAAAGTTTCTGATGATGCGTTATTCTAGGACTTGGCCTAAATCATGGTGCCTGTAGCTGTTGATTTCAAAACCTTTTAATGTAATTGGAAAAAATCTTCCCTTGTACTGGTAATAAACACTCACTAAACTGTCTGTACCTAATTGAGCTGGGGTAATTTATGGGTACTCCCTACTGTTCTTTCCCTCTTTAATCAGACAGACTGCTTTCTGTCTTTAACTGATGAAACCTCAGCCTCTACCCAGATCTGATCAAATGTCATTAGTGAATAAATCTTCATTACCCTTGACAGGTTCCAAACCTGGTCTCCATCTTGATATAATTATTGTCTCATAATTGTGCTCTTTTCAAGTTGCAAGTACCTTTTCTCCATTTCCTCCAAGGACCTGGGGTCTTAGAAAGAGTCAACTGGTTAGTGTGTAACCAAGAACAGCACCCCCTTCCGATTGTCAACAGTATGTTCCAGGGCGAGCTTTAGCTCAGTTCTTGCCTCTTTGTCAGAAGACATGTTTCCTGTGCAGAGCATCCAAACCATGGTAATCTGCTTTGTACTACTGAAATACACCAAAATACTGCTAGGAATGAAACATTCTGCCAATAATCTCTGTCCCAAAAGGAAAATTTCCTTGGGAAAAAAAATCCCCATTGACTATATTTCACATTAAGCTAACAGAGCACTTCCTTTTGGAAACTATTCTCAGAAACACTGGCAGATGACATCTATTTTGAAAGTCCTTTTACCCCACCTGATTTACTTTGCAGCAGGCCCTTATGATATCATTTAAATAATTCCTCAAAGGCATGCCACACACTAATGACTTGGGGATATGAAGTTAATAAAAGAGAAATAAATGCTGACATGCCAGAACTGGTTCAAAAGAGAAAGCAGCAATATTTGCCATGAGACTTCACTTAATTTTTTGCTAACACATGCATATGTACTATTTATCCTAGGTGCTAGTCCAAGTATTTCACAAATGTTAATCTTCAAAAACCCCCAAGAGTGTATATGTTTTGTAAATATAAACACACATCTTCAGATGAGGCAACTGAAACATGGCAAGTTCATCCTAACAAGTGATGAACAGATTTTTAAGGAGTTATACTCAGGTTTAGGAGTTATACTTTTACCTCTACACTTAACTATTTCTTTGCACAAAAGAACTTTTGAGCAGATACTGTTCTAGATTATGTGGAAAGATGGAGCAAGATGATAGCTCAGGGTATTCCGAGGTTTAGTTATAAAAATATGTCTCAGCGCTTATTCCACAGGACTCCAGTACTATAATCTGGCTGTTTGTCTTTTTCAAAGTTCAGTATTAGAAGATGAGTCTCCGGGGTCATGATATTTGGAGATGAAGGAGATTCATAAGTTGTAGAGCCTAGTGAGAAGTCCTTGGGTTGCTGGGATTGTGTCCTCTGAAGGAATCAAAGTATTTTTTCTGGGGATAATAGTTCGGTCTTATGAGATAGTTGCTTAAAAACCTGACTGTGATCCCAATCAATTTTTCTGACTTGTCATCTGACAATAGAGCCATTTTCTCACACAGTGGTACTTTCATTTCTATCTACTATGGTGATGAAGATAGAGGACTGTCGACAGAGCTGTCAGTTTGTTCCCTTTTGAGTGTGATGGTTTTGCTGGGGAGACCTGACAAAAAGGTCACGCTAAATAAAGATTTTACAGCAGACCAATGTCATGATGCATGAAAATCTAATTTGGCAAACCAGTGGGTTCATTAGGCTACTTAAAGGAGAATGAGTGATAGTTACAGAAGATTAGGGAGGACTCCCAGACAGCTCCTCGGTCAACTAAATGCTACATCACAGAAAAGCTGCAACATAGGAGCTTTCTGCTTGTCTTTATGTTTGTTTGTTTGCTTGGTTTTATTTTTTATTTATTTTCTTTTTTTTTTTTTTTTTACTAACATAGTTTACTAGATACTGCTGAGCTTATCAGAGTATCCTCCGATAGCTTAGTTGTCCAGGGAGTCTCCTGTTCCAACAGTTTAGTGCTTATATTTGTCTTAGGAAGAGTCCCTTCCCCTTGGATCTTGTTAGTTTCTGGAACTTCCTGAAACTGAAATCGTGTTTTCTTTTGAGTATCTTGGGTCTTTGCTCTGTGTGGACTATTTCAAATTACTACACAACATCCTCTGTAGGTCAGACTAAGGACAATATAAAGAATGCTATGCCAGAGGATAGATGACATACACTTGCTTACTTTTAAATCCTAGGAGTGATAAGTTACTTACATACCTTTTTCATTCATCTATAAATTTGTCTCTTTCAGACAAGTCATTAATATGCTTAGCTCTTACAGTATCATCCATAAAACTTTCCATGAATTAGAGAACTTTCTACATGCTCTCATTTGAAAATTCATAAAGCACACTAAAGTTTCTGAAAATACTTATGATAAAGAAACATGAGTGGTATAGTCTAGTATATACAGACTTATTCAGCATACCTTACAATGCTTTCTGGAAAATTAATTAAAATTTTGCAGAACTATTGTCTCCATATAAATTTCCTATGTGGACAAATCATGGAAAAGCTTTGTTTAAATTTTTAAATCTTTAAAAGGGCATTGAATTTTTTATTGCTTTTTTAAAATTTTTTAACATTTTTATTATTATTTCCGCTCATACAAACTGAATAGGTAGACCAGTTCTCTCCTCCCCTCCTCCACCCCCCCCCGAACCCCCTGCTCCCCCTCCCTCCCTCCCCATCTCCCAGTGCCTCCCCCCCAATTCCCAGAGAGTCCTTTATTGTATATGCCTAACTCTCCTCTTGGTCCTCCTCTCCGATGACGTACAAGGACCCAGTGGCATTTCCCTGAACCCTTTCTCGTGTTCTCCTTAAGCATAGGAACACTACTGTGGCTGTCAATCCCTTGCCTCCAAGGATCTTGGTGCCTTTAGCCGATGCTAGACTTTGTGAGGTCAATAGTGTGACGGACATGGCGCAGGGCATGCAAAGTCCTATTATGATTGCTTCAGCCCTAACTAGTGTGGAGAATCTTCAGATCATTGCTCCTCCCATCCTTTTGCTCTTACAATCTTACTGCCCCCTCTTCCGCAATGTCCCTGAGCTTCAGGATGGGGGGAGATTAGGCTGGCTTAGTTCTATGTGGTTGATATAGAGTCTCTGAAGTTCTGGATTGTGGTTTGTTGATTTTCTTTTGCAGTTTTGCTGCTCCTGCAATGCCCTTCACTCCATCCTGATGGGCACTGTATGTCACCCCCTGGCCAGAGACAAAAAACTGTTAAACTGGAGTCTTGTTATAACAGCACACTCAAGGGTAGATGTAAGAAAAGCAGGAAACCTCGGTGAGGGAGGGATCAGTCACCCATTTGCAAAATGATGACCTTTCATCTGCCAGACTATATGCCCTCCCCTTCTGGTGAGATCATATAATTCCTGGAAACAAATGTCATGCTGCTTTGGTTTTGATTATTTGCTTTCATGGCCTGGTTATCATAGATTTTTTTTACCTGAATATTTGAGACTGCAATACAATATATTAATGATGTTCCCAAGGGGAGCAGAACCACATGTAATTTTCCTGTTGTTACTAGATTGATTGAAGAGGGATTGCTGAGGCCAGCAGCTATGACATCTGGGATTTTGGTGATCACCTTTTACGTGTCAGACTCCTTATCTTCTAACTGAGATTTGGAAAATGCTTATTTGCACTGCCTTAAATTGTGTTTATAAAAGAGCATAAGTTTTGTTGTTGTTGTTGTTACTACAGTGTAACTCTTCATATTTCCACATGGGAAGTAACCTGTTTCTCAGCATTGTATCAATTGCTGACTCTCAGATTCTTGATTTATTTTTACTTTTTTTCTTTTGTTTTTGATAATGGTTGACTTTTCTAACACTCTATAGTATGTGGTGTGTGTGTGTGTGTGTGTGTGTGTGTGTGTGTGTGTGTACACACACATACACATATACATAATTAGTTTTCTTTAGTTTGTAGGTATTCTTAAGTAATTAAATATATTAAATATATAAAGATAAATATAGAGGTGACCTGAGTTAAATACATGCTATTGGCAAGTCTGTGATTGTTTATCTATGTAGTATAAGTTAGAATATAGCTTGCATACAAGGATTTTATGAGGATAAACCTATGTAATGTCCCAGTATGTTGTACAGTTTGTGACATCTCCCAATAACTGGGATTTACTTCTGCTATCATACCTTTAAATTTTAGTTGTATCCATTGTGCCAGAGACTGTTAAAACACAGAATGTCAAGTCAGTAGATCTAGGGCTAGACCTGAGAATTCACGTTTCTTAGTAACTTCCAAGGTTATGCTGGAATTGTCTGAGGATTATATATGGAAAATCACTATTATAAGACCAACTCAATATCTAAGAAAGTGAGGTGCCTGTTCACAACCCTGGTGACCTAGTTAAATCCCTAGAATAAACACGTGAATTGACCCCCACCCATGCAACATGACATACACGTGCATTGCTCTCTCTTTCCTCTTTGTCTTTCTCTCTCATGAATGAGTAAATCAAATTTTAAAAGACAAAGAAAATTGTTACTGCAAATTAACTGACAAACAGTCTAATTAAATCAAGTTTAATTAGAAACACTTTTCTGGAAAATATCAGATGCATACATTAGAGACATTTAAAAATCTTTTGTGCAAAGTTATCCTGAGCAGTTTGACCATCAGATCTTGAGAGCATTACAAGGTAAATAAACATATTAGCTTGTTGGAACTGGCTTGCGTTGCTTTTCATCTTTGAGCAATGTTGCATTCAAGAAAAATACTAATTAATTAATTTTCTTCACTGGTATTTTGCATCAGATTTTCTTGCTATAACATAATGAGCATATTGAGCTCATCTTCCTCATCTCAGGTTTGTCTCAATAGCATAGTTAGGATAGTTCTCTCCCAAGTGCTATCCAATGAGAAATGGACCTCATGACTCACTGGGGGTCCCTAAGTGTGCAGCCTGGCCTAAAATCATTGAGTAGTTTATTTTTCTACCTTAGAACAGATGGAAGCAGCTAGAGTAAATGATAGAAATGGAGCAGACATCATTATGTCTTCTGACTTAATATTGACCTGGGAAAAATAGGATGATTTCAAAGTTTTTCCTGATAGCTGAGAAAACCTTCTTAATTGGATATAATGTCAAAAGGTATCTATTCCCAAAAAATACCCCTACTCCCTACCATCTGCTGCTAATAGAGATTTGTCAATTAAGAATGTTAAGAATGAATTTTCATTGCTTTCTTAACCCTGAATCTGGTTCTCTTGGTGCTATTTGATGGCTTTAATTGAAGCCCACATGTGAACCACATCTTATGCTCCATTCCAACTCCTTCTTCATATGCTGAACTCATCATAAACACAGATTTTTTTGTCCTGTGGTGAATGTCTAATGCTTAATATCATGATCTTAGTCTTCTCCCTTTTCCCATAGCTACTCATCTTATTTTTCCTGAATTCTTCTGAGTGTCATGTTGAAAGCAGTTCTACATTTAATTTCCCAGAAGTGGCTTGATCTGTGTCTTTGGTAAATCTGCTGATGCATCAGACAGGCTATCCAGTCTCATCACGTCCCTTGAGTTGAACATTTTGTAGCCCTCTCCTATGGACATCAACATTGACTCAAAACTAACTTGAGAATGTTTACTTTTGGCAGGGTGATTTTGCTTCCTGTGCTTTGGGTAATGCCATTAGAGTTCAGAAAAATAAGCAGCATTATTTTGGAAGTAAGTGAAGACTCCAGCATCTCTGGCTGTGTAGGAAGATCTTGTTTGCCTTCCTTGTGCCAGACAAAGATAGTGACATTCAGATTCTGTCTTGTGTGATATATGGGGGAGAAATTCACCTCACTGCATTGAACCTGGAAAAGTACAAAATAACTGTTTTACCAAATGCATCACAAATCCATTTCCATAAGAGGATCTGTGTAGGATCCACAGAAGATTTCCTAAGTGTCTGAATTTATGAAATTTATTTATATCCAGCATCTGTTCAAAATTTTTAAGTAATTATTTTGGCAAAAGCTAGAGAAGCATATCCTGATAATTTTTCACTTTTTACATAATCCAAAAATTGCCTCAAAACGCAGGCACTTATTCTTCATGAAGTAGTTATAGGAGCAAAACCATATGTTGTTCTTTTTTAAGGAAAATTATAAGTCTATAAAAATCTAAAAGTAGTTGCCTTTAAAGTTGGTTTTAATTTCAAAACAAATAATTTAATGTGAATAACTCAACATCTAGAATGTCAATGTGTGAAACAGCTAATAGGTTCATGCATGTATTCATGTAAACAATTACAAATAGCTTTTATGTTCCCACATGAATAATCATGGTGGAGCTATAAATGGCTGTACTTCTAAAAATTATACCAAGACTTGAAGTCATTGAATGTTAGAGTTAATAATTCATAACCATCTACTTCAGTGGTTCTTAACCTTGATTATGCATCAGAGCTTTGAAGTTCAAATGTGTATACCCGAGTCCATGTTTGTGATTCTCGCTGATTGTCCCTTTTCAAAAGGAACCTGGTATGTATATTGTTAGATGTTAAATGGGTCATTCTCAATGAAACTGATCATTTCCTAAAATTGACTTAATAGGTAAAAAACAGAGAGGGGCTTCATACAAAACATTAATCTCTCTTAATTTTGGATCTTAGAAGTCCAAAAGCAAGTGATGGCAGCCAGTTTTTATAGTTCTCTATGAAACCCTTGGCAAGAATTTTTTCTTGATTACTCCTCAGTTCTATTCATTGCCGGAAATCCTTATTTCCCTGGGTTTATAGCTATTTCACTCCAACATGTCTTTGACTTAGTTGCCATGTGGCTACCTTATCTCCTCAAAAGTACAATAGTGGCTGGATTTACAGGACCAGAATGCTGTCACCAAACTTGACTATATTTCTCAAAATTTCTTTCCAAATAAGCATACATTCACGGGAACTGAGGACTAGGCATTGATCATGTGTTTTGCAGCAGTGGAACATTGACATAACTCAGCCTTCTATGGCACCTAAAATATAAACTCATGATCTAAGTTCCCTGAAATTCATGGAGATTATTGAGTTTCAAGTATACTTATTAGACAACTTGCTTTGGTTGAACCATTTAAAAATTTTTTAAATATTTATTTATTTTTATTTTCACTCATACAAACTTAACAGGTACACCGGTCCCGTCCCTCCTTCTAGCCCCCCACCCCCCTGTACTCCCCTCCCCCCTTCCCTCCCTATCCCAGTGCCTCCCCTCCCATCCCAGAGCTCCTACTGACATGCCAACTCCTTCTCCCTCCCTCCGATAGTCAAGACCAGGGCATTCCCAGAACCGTTGGTCTCTCCCCTTTCCAAGCCTCATCTTTTTTCCTGATTCTCTGAGTGTCATGTTGAAGCAGTTCCTTTAATTCCCGAAGGCTTACGTGCCTAGCATCAGACGGCTATCTCCTCTCCCTTGAGTTGAACATTTTGGCCCTCTCCCTAGACACAACTTGACTCAAACCACTGATAAGTTACGTTTGCAGGTGATGCTTCTTGCTTTGGGTAATGCCAGAGTTCAGAAAATAACAGCATATTTGGAAGAGTGAAGACCCAGTTTGGCTGGTAGGAAGATCTGTTTGCTCCTGTGCCAGACAAAGATGTGACATTCGATTCTGCTTGTTGATATAGTGGGGGGAATTCACCTCACTGCATTGAACCTGCATTGGAACATTACTGTGGCTGTCAATCCCTTGCCTCCCAGGATCCTAGTGCCTTTAGCAAAGGCTAGACTTTGTGGGGTGAATAGTGTGTTGGACATTGCGCAGGGCATGCAAAGTCCAAATGTGATTGCTTTGGCCCTAACTTGTGTGGAGTATCTTGCACATCATTACTCTCCCATCCTTGTGCTCTTACAATCTTACCACCCCCTCTTCCGCAAATTTCCCTGAGCTTCAGGTTGGGGAAAGATTAGGCTGGCTTAGTTCCAGATGGTTGATACAGAGTCTCTGATGTTCTGGACTTTGGTTTGTTGATTTATTTTTTTCGTGGTTTAACCATTAAAAATTATCCACCATTTTAAAACAGCAAATCTTCATTGTCTACAGGTTTCCAAGGGTTAGGAATCTTTTAAAAATAGTTCATTTATTTGTATATTGGAGAGACAGATATGAAGAGACAGAGGAAAAGACAGAGAGAGAGACAGAGAGAGACAGAGAGAGAGATCCATTCACCATGCGGACTGCTGGGTATCAAACTCAGGCCATCTAATTTGCAAGCAGGTACCTTACTCACTGAGCTATCTCACCAGTTTAGAGTCAGAAATCTTAAATCACCTTGGTTAGATGATGTTGTTTGTGGTTCTCTCTCTAAGCTGTCTTTGTGGTAAGACTACCACCAATGATTTCAGTAGCATTGAAGACTCCATTTCCAACCATAGTCCCCCATTGTAAGTTAAACGCAGACCTCTACTGCCCTTACAGGAATATTCCTATAAGGCAGTTAGTATTTACTGGGGCGTATGATCTGAGGTAAAAAGAAAACGAGCTATCAAGCTACAGAAGTTTGGAAAATATCTTCATAAATTTGAGTACCAAGTTTAATTTTAAAAATTAGAAAATGAATCAGCAAAGGAAATTTGTTCAGTCTGATTTCATGCATCTATCAGAAATGTTTGATGATGGCAGTTATCATTTCTCCTTTGAGACTGATAATAATGCAGATGCCAACTATGACCATAGATTCTGAAGTAATTCCATTTTTATATATTAACCATAAATTTTCAAGTCACTTAAAACATGTCCATTCAGAGGTCTCTGATCCTCAGCAATCTGGGATAAATATGCTACTGCAAGAATCTCAGTCCTTGGTGGCATTCAAAGTTTCAGTACTTCATTCATTAACTCAGAGTCTGTGATGTGCCAGGGATGTGCAGGTGATGCAGCATTATTGACAGTTATCCCTAAAGAAATTGCAGGCAGGTAAAGTGGTGACATAACAGACAGGAATTCATAGTAGATGTTGATACATGTGAATACAAAGACTGTCATAAGCTACAGAGCATCTCAACAGGAGAACCAGTAACCTAGTCTGGGAAGATAGAGAAGTGTCAATGAATAATTCTTCCAGAAGTAAATGAATACTAGTCCCCAGATTTGATTGCTAGCCAGTAGATTCTTGCTTTAAGTTTCCAAATCACAGCAACAATTTAGTGCATCCAGCTGATTGTCAGGGATGCTCCTTGCTCGTAGCCTTCTTTGGTGGTGATAAGTTAAAGACTTAATGGGAAATGTACTCAGATTATCACTTGGAGGTAAGGGTAAGTATCCAGTGCAAGTTTACCCAAATCTCAGTGGTTCACAGGAAAAAAACAAAACAAAACACTGTTGGGTCTTTCCAATTGGGTAGTATGTGTGGCTGTTTGCTCATGTTAAGTCCTTGTTTTTTCCTTCCCTTTTTCTAGGTACAACTGACTTACACATAATTCAGTGTGTTTACTACACCAATTCATAATGCAGAGAGGACTAGATAGAACTCAGATTCTAACTATTTTCACAGTAGAAAAAAATGAGAATAATGAGTATGCAGACAGCAAAAACAAAGTTTGAGAGGTAAGAAAGAGGCTGGCTCTTTCGGGAGACTGGTCTCTTTAAGCAAGATTAGAGATTAAACAGCGAGTGCAGGACGAAAGAGGAAAGAGGGGGACCAGGGTGGACAGAAGAGCCAGGGCCTAAAAAGGCCTGGAAGGAGTTCACACTTTTATTTCCCTCAGGCCAATGGAGAACTGTTGAAGGCCTTTAAGCAGGGAATTGTGTCACTGTGTGATTCACTCTCATTTAAAAAATATATTACTGGAGTGACACTGTCAAAAGTGAACTTAAAGGGGCAAGATAGGAGTCTTGGAAACCATTTAGGCAATTGTTACCATAGTGGACTGCAAAATGATGATGGCATAATTCAAGGTGCAGTGCTGGGCAGAGAAGAAAAGACAGGTCCAAGAGATTGAATAGATAGCACTTAGTGGTTAATTGGACATGAGACATGACACAGGATAATTATGTTTCAGCCCCTCTTCCTTCATTGTTCATCAAAGGACATTTTTGTAACACTGTCTGGTACTCGACTGCGTTTTATGTTTCTTCATGAAAGCATGCATTTCTCAATTATCTTGTTAAAAGCCTGAAAATGTTCATCCATTTATGTTTTTTTATTGTCAGTTCCTAAGATAGTAAAAATAAAATGTATCTTTGAGCAAACTATCACATCATTCTGTAGCACAAATCCTGAACATAATATTCAAGCATACATAAGATAAATGTGAGAAGCAATTTTCATCTATTGTGAGATAGCTTTAGGTGTTTATTTCAGTGAAACTAGGATGAAGTGAAATATAAGGAAAGAGGTATTTTAAATTATTTTCTGGTTAACCCTGAATTAACCAGGGTTATCTCTTCACATAGATATCTACTATTGAAATTTTTGTCAAAATATTTCATTGCTTTACTCAGTTATTTGAAGGAAACACAACCTACTTTTATGAGTCAAAGGTAATTTCATATACTTAAGTCATTATGATAAATATTAGTGATAAATCACCCTTCAACCCACTTCATATTTAATAATGACTTGATCCATTAAGCACACTAAAGGAAGAGTGAGATTAAGTTTCCTTAAGAAACAAGTAATGTAGCATGAAAAATAGCATAGCTTCAAGAGAGCATTTCAGATTTACCTTCTAGGCAAAATAGTGTGTGTATATGTGCGTGCGTGCGTGTGTGTGTGTGTGTGTGTGTGTGTGTGTGTGTGTGTGTTTCAAAAAAAGACTTGTGTTGCAGGTGAGAGTGGCATTTTCACTTAGGACCTAGACATGCCTGGTGTGCTCCATGGAGGTAAAGAGGTAAAGCAGATATGACCTGAGAATTAACCAACTGTAGTGTCTTTTAAACATGTTTAGCTGAGTAATTTGACACTACCCCTATTTACTCCTATTGAGGGAGAAAACCTAACTATCATTCTCAGGTTTTGGTGTAAGCTGGTAACTGCCTTTACCGATATTACATGGTTGACATGGTTGTATTGCACTGTGCAGGTATACTTTCTGCAAATTCTTTTTGCCCCTTGACTGCTTGCTTTCAGAACCGAGCTGCAAAGTGTAGAGGGATACAGGACTTTCTGACAGCCAGTATCACTATCTACATCTGATGTCAGCCCCACCCGCCAGCATCAGAGTCCAAAAGTGTAAGAGGATTTGTGTGAGAATCACTAGATACAATGAAAAGATGATTTTATCCTTCTCATGTGTAAACTTTTGGGGTGAACTATTATACAGAAATACAAATCCAAAGCAGAAGGAGCTGCAATCAGTGAAGGTATTTAAATTATTGTAAATCTTTGAGAAAGAAGCTGCCAACTTTAAGCCAAAATTGCTTGACTTCCACTTTTATTTTGAAGGTCCACTGTTGGTGCTGATTTGATAAAGACACTGAGGGTGATAATAGATGGCATAAAAGGAAAAGAGGACATGAGTACACCTGTGTTGTGAGCTCACAGTGATTTGGATCCAGTTACTGAGCATGCTCACCATCAGGATGTTTAAAGAAGATTTAATAGATTTTTTTCTAAAATTTTTGAAGCATCCTTGTATATACACTTGCACACCCAAGTATGGACCTCAATTAGAAACATGTTTTCTTAGCCCATATATCTGGCCTCTGTCAGTCTTTTATAACTACATATTAAGGAAACACTGCTGTTCTGGAACATGTTAATTTTGTACATTCCATCTATTTCTTTCTGTGGTACATAGTAAAGGGTGACCACTTTCATGGATTTCTTTAAACTTCCACAATTAAGTACTCCCATTTCTCTCTTTGTTTAAAGTGAGATGAATGAATAATACAGACAGAAAGGATTGAATGCTATCTGGAGCCAGCCCAGATGATTTTACCTGGTATCTCTCAACTATGGGAGAGCTTAATACAATGGCTATTGTTCTTACAGTAATGCTGAGAAGTTTTTATTTCAACAGCACAGTTTGTTCAGTAGAAAGGAAATACATAATTAAGACCTCTGGGAAGCAATGCACACTTGCTAGGAATTCTGTATTTGCTATATCCTTATAACAATGTTTTGTATTGATGCAACTAGGCATTCAAATACAGTGTGACTTCTATAAGCTTTGTCAGAAATGGAGAAGAGTCCATAAGGAAAAGACCCTAGAATACAAAAAAAAATTGACAGCAGGATGGAACAACAAATAATTCAAACTAATAGAGAAAGAAAGGATGCTGTGATTGGTGGTATGAAGTAGGCTTGGGAAGGCAGAGCTAATCAAATTATGAACTATTATCAAAAGAAAAATCCCTTAGCCCTTTGAGACCAACTGCTCACAATTTGCCCTCTGACCCTGAAGGGCAAGCATGAAGCTGCAAATCAGAACTCAGTTTGTCTCACAGTCTGATGCCTGAATCATTTCCATAATCACTCACAGAATTTAAGCCTAGTTTTCCAACTAGGAAATAATGCTACTGGATAAACATTATTAGTCAAGATCTCAAAATTCAATCCCTGGTATATCAAGTGAGGACCTCATCACAATTTGCACTGAAAACATTAATTTAACCATGACAATCTGAGAGTCTTCTATGAAGGAGCATCTAAGAAGTAGCAACTGAAACAGGATTTGCATATCACACATGAAAGCAGATTTTGAGTCCCTGTTGGCATAATTGAAGGGCCATGTGCAGTAGCATTTCATAGGGGAGGCAGGTAAGAAATGAAGCATGAAAATATAGTACAGAAGTCATCAAAGAGCTACTTGAAGGATCTTCTAAGATTTTAACCTAAGTAGACCTGTGGAAAGAGAGTGCTCTGCCAAATGCAGGTACTCATCTATCACATTTTGAAATATCACTTTCTTTCCTTCATTATTTAAATGTTTTATGGAGAATAAGCTGTGTAATACCTGTCAATTAAGAAAAAAGTGAAACATTGTATGGTAAAAAAGAATTACTAGAGTTCTGGAACTGTCTCTGCAATTAACATGTATACTGGGCAAACCTGTCTGGTCATTGAAATGGAGTAAAACTTCCATTTCAATATCTTTTCACCACAGCCCCCCCAATACTCTTTATTTGTCAAACACTGACTTCTTTTGAGAAGCACAAGTGTTGGTATTACTTTGATTTGATTTTTACAATGACCAAATTTATCTGGATCTGATGCCAGCCATCTTGCAGAACTTATCTCCAAGGTACTCAAGTCATTCTTTCATCTTTTTTTTTATTTCCACTCATACAAACTTAACAGGTATACTGGTCCCCCCTCCTCCCTCCAACCCTCCATTCCCCTTTGCTCCCCACCACCTCTTCACTCCCCCTCCCCTAGTGCCTCCCCCTCCCATCCCCAGAGCCTACTTTAATGAGCATGCCAAACTCTCTTCTGGGTCCTCCTCTCCGCTGAGGTGCAAGGGCCCAGGGGCATTTCCCAGAACCATTTCCTGTGTTTCCTTTAAGCATAGGAACACTACTGTGGCTGTCAATCCCTTGCCTCCCAGGATCCTAGTGCCTTTAGCAAACGCTAGACTTTGTGGAGTCAATAGTGTGTAGTACATTGCGCAGGGCATGAAAAGTTCAATTATAATTGCTTCAGCCCTAGCTTGTGTGGAGATTCTTGCATATTATCACTCCTCCCATCCTTGTGCTCTTAAAATCTTACCATCCCCTCTTCCGCAAATTTCTCTGAGCTTCAGGACAGGGAGAGATTAAGCTGGCCTACTTCCAAGTGGTTGATATAGAGTCTCTGATGTTCTGGATTATGGTTCGTAGATTTATTTTTTTCAGTTTTGCCGCTCCTACAATGCCCTTCACTCCATCCTGATGGGTATTGGATATCACCCCCTGGCCAGAGATAAAAACCTGTTAAATTAGAGTCTTATTATAAGAGTATATTCAAAGGTAGATGTAATAAAAGTAGGAAATCGCGGTGAGGGAAGGGTCAGTCACCCATTTGCAAAATGGTTTCTTTCTATCTGCCAGACTATACGCCCTCCCCTTCTGGTAAGATCACACCCCATCAGTTGTAAATGATCAGGAAGGAAAGTCTGTAAACTTAACCAGATGTTTCCGTACTTACTTGCAGTCCTTGATGGTGGCCTATTTTCTCTGCTGTAACATGGTCCCCTCTCACCTTGTTACTAGTGTATCCCTCTTTCCCCATCCTTCCTGTTCATAATCTTTGCAATTACTGTAGGCATTACAGAGATTTATCTTTGAGTGTCTCTAAGTGTGTTTGGTACTAGGAGCCACCTATTAGGGAGTACATACGGCACTTAATTTTCTGTGTCTGGGATACTTCACTCAATATGATTGTTTCTAATCCCATCCATTTCCTGGCAAATTCCAGTAATTCATTATTTTTGATGGCTGAGTGGTACTCCATTGTACCACATTTTCCTTATCCACTCATCAACTGTTGGACATTTGGGTTTATTCCATGACTTTGCTATTGTAAACAGTGCTGCTATGAACATGGTCTTGCTTATGCTATTGAGGTGAACCTTTGCTGCATGCGGGGTTATTCCCAAAAGTGGAATCACAGGATCATAAGGCATTTCAATCTTTAATTTCTTTAAGAATCTCCAGATGGCTCGCCAGAGTGGTTGTATAAGCCTGCATTCCCACCAGCAATGTAGGAGAGTTCCCCTCTCTCCACATCCTCTCCAGCATTTGTCATTGTTTGTATTGTGGATTTTTGCCATTCTGACTGGGGTGAGATGATATCTCAGGGAAGTTTTGATTTGCATTTCCCTGATGGCTAAAGATGTGGAGCATTTTTGAAGATATTTGTTAGACATTTTAATTTCATCCCTGGTAAAGTTTCTTTGAAGTTCCAGGGCCCATTTTTTAATTGGGCCATTGGTTTCCTTGGTGTTTAGTTTTCTAAGTTCTTTGTGCACTCTGGATAATAGAGGTCTATCAGATGTGTGGTTAGTGAAGATTTTCTCCCATTTGGTGGGTTGCCTTTATGCTTGAGTTACAATCTCTTTATATGAACAGAAGCTCTTTAATTTCACAAGATCCCAACTGTTGAGAGTTGGTAGCAGTGACTGTGCCATTGGATGTCTGTTTAGGAAATGTTGGCCTAGCCCAATCAGCTCGAGGGAGTTCCCTATCCTTTGAACTATGGTTTTTATAGTCTCTGGCCTGATATCAAGGTCCTTGATCCATTTGGAATTAAGTCTCGTACATGGTGACAAGTACGGGTCTGGTTTTAATCTTCTGCATGTGGAAATCCAGTTTTGTCAGCACCATTTGTTGAAGATACTGTTATTTTTCCATTGAATTTTTTGGGCCCCTTTGTCAAAGACCAAATAGCTGTAATTTTGTGGGCTTATATCTAGGTCTTCAACCCTTATCCTTTAATCTGTGTGTCTATTTTGGAGCTAATTCCAGGTGGTTTTTATAACTATGGATTTGTAGTATAAACTAAGGTTTGGTATAGAGAAACCTCCAGCAGTCTTTTTGTTACTGAAGATTGTCTTTGCTATCCTGGGTCTTTTGTGCCTCCATATGAATTTTGAGATTGTTTGGTCAACTTCTTTAAAGAATTGCTTTGGGATTTTAATTGGTATAGCATTGGATTTGTATATTGCCTTTGGTAGAATGGTCATTTTTACGATGTTGATTCTGCCAATCCAGGAACATGGGAGGTCTTTCCACCTTCTGGTGTCTTCTGCAATTTCTTTCTTGAGGGTTTTAAAGTTTTCATTGTAAAGGTCTTTTACCTCCTTGGTTAGGTTTATACCAAGATATGTCTCTTATGATTTTCTTTGGTTTGAAGTCCACTTTGTCCGACAGCATAATTGCTACCTGTGCCTGTTTCCTGGTTCTATTAGCTTGCAAAATTTTGGACCAGCTTTTCATTTTTAGGATGTACCTATCTTTTGTGGTGAGATGAGTTTCCTGAAGGCAGCAGATTGTTGGATTGTGGTTTTTAATCCAAGTTTGTAATTTGTGTCTCTTAATCAATGAGTTAATACCATTGACATTTAATGATATAATAGAGAAATTATTTTTAATTCTGGACATTTTTTATGTTTAGTGGATTTTGTAAGCGTATTGTTTGATATTTATGTTTTGGTAGTATTATACTTCCCTTCTGTCCTCCTGGATACGCATGTTCTTTTCTTGAAGCTTGAGTATCATTTCTAGTACTTTTTGAAGGCCTGGTTTTGTAGACATGGATCCCTTCAAGTTCTCTTTGTGCTGGAAAACTCTTCTTTTTCCCTCAATCATGACTGATAGTTTTGCCAGGTATATCAGTCTGGGTTGGCATTTTTGCTCATTTAATACTTTAAGTACATCTCTCCAAGCTCTTCTTGCTTTTACTGTTTCCATCGAGCAGTCATTTGTTATTCTAATAGGTTTACTTTTAAAAGTAAACTTTTTTCTCTTGAAGCTCTCAACACCTTTTCTTTGTTTTGAATGTGGAGTGTTTTGAATATTATTTGCCGTGGCGATATTCTATTTTCGTCATATCTGTTTGGAGTGTGAAATGCCTCTTGTATTTGGATAGGCCTCTCATTCTTTAGTTGTGGGAAGTTTTCATTTATGATGATTTGAAATATTTCCTCAGGTCCCACCCATCTTTCTATCTGTCACTGTATCCTGACTTTTATCGTATTTGTATTACATTGTTGAACAAGAAGAAGCTTTATGTAATTTGACTCTAGGCTTGGCAGGTATATTTATTCAGATTTCTGGGAGGTACTCTTCCAAGGATGCTCCTTAACAGGATGTGCTTCTCAGTCTGAATGCTATTATAAATTCTACTTTGTTTTCATAGCAGACATGTGCACCTTTGCTTCAAGTATATGTTATAACTGTCTGTGTCATCTCAAGTCAACAAAACAAATGCTTTCACAAAATTATTTCCCACAAACTTAATGTAACACATCAAAAAGATCTCAGGAGCAGAAAACTAGCCATGTTTCATGTATATAGGGTAATGATTTGCTTTTAATCATTTATTGAGTTACATAAATAAAATCTTTTGTGATTTTGAAAAGGAGTGGTTACAATCAGGCATATCTATTGCACTAATAATTCTATATCATTAGCACCTAGAAATATAACTCAATAGTACATACATGGCCATTTAAGATTATATATTTTATTTGGTATTATGGATAAAAACAAATTCACTATATAAACCTATAGCTTATAAGTTTATAAATTTATAAACAGTATATAAATTTATAAGCTTATATATCAGCTTATAAATGTGCAATTAAAATGGAATTTTCTTAATATATCTTTCTATTTGTAATGAATCAACAAGTGGGATTTCATGAAATTAAAAAGCTTCTGGCCAGCAAAAGACATTGTTATTTGAACAAAAAGGCAGCCTACAAAATGGGAGAAAATCTTCATTAACCACACACCTGATAGAGGACTAGTATCCAGAGTACAAAAAGATCTCAAGAAATTGAATACCAAGGAAGTAAAGAATCCAATTAAAAATGGACCTTATAACTTAGAAAATTTTCTCAGGATGAAAGAAATGCAAATGTCTAACAAATATCTTTAAAAAATATTCCACTTCCCTAGCTATTAGGGAAATACAAATTAAAACCACCTTGACATATCATCTCACCCTGGTCATAATAGCTAAAATCCAAAACACAAACAACCACAAATTCTGGTGAGGATACAGTGAGAATGAAACCTTAATACATTGCTAGTGGGAATGTAAACTTGTATAGGTTCTTTGGAGATCAGTATAGAGGTTCCTTAAAATGTTAAAAATTGAAATAGCATATGATCCAGCTCTTCTACTATTGGGAAAAGTCCCAAGAAAGCTACTTCTTACTTCAGAATCACATGTACATCCACGTTCATAGTAGCTCTATTCACAATAGGGAAGGAATGGAATCAGTTTAGATGCCCAACAATAGAAAAATGGATAATGTGGCACATATACACAATGGAATACTACTCAACAGCCAAGAATAATGAATTAATAAAGTTTGCCAGTAAATGGATGGAGTCAGAAGAAATTATACTAAGTATCCACAATATAGAAAGACAGGCTCCACATATTTTTCCTGGTAAGTATATCTGAGGGCTCAGTTCCATCATGACTCCCTTTCCTTTCATTTCCTTTGCTCTGTCTTTCAGTAGCATGCACGTGAGAAAATTTTGTCCTTTCTGCAAGCAGTCCTGCTCTTCTCAGTCAAGCTGGACCTAGTTCTCTTTCCTGCTGTCTCTTTAGTTACAGACGCCAAGTTTTAGCATCATAATGTGGTCAAGTAATGTCACCCCATGCCTATAACTCGAATCCAGTCACCAGCTTTCAGTCTTTGCCAAACAGCCAGTATGTTACATTTAGTGTCATAGTTAAGCACAGCTGTCAACTTGACTGTTGAGGGTTTGAGCTCTGGGCACAGTTGTAGAGAGTTGATGGTTGAGTTAAGCCCAGAACAAACCTGAAGGAGATTGTCTAGCTGATGAGGAAGATCCAGCCCATGGTGGGTGGGCTTAGGCCCTGGATAAATCACAGAGAGCTGGAGAGTTGGCATCCTTCTATTCACTTGGCCAGACATGCTGGTCTGGCAAGTAAGGCTTGTCTATCTCTCAGCCATTACGTGATGATGAGGTGGCCAGTTCCCTCGGCCCTGGTGATAGTGTGAGCTCTCCCGTCAAGCTGGACTAAGAACTGTAACCAGTAATTGTAAGAAAATAAACTCCTTGTTCTCTTAAGCAGTTTGATTGTCATTTATCAGCAACCATGCAGGCTGACTATAACAACTTAACATTGTCAACTCTTGCCTTGTTTAAAGCTTTTTCTTAGGCCAGACCCCTTTCTTTTTCTTTTTGGCTTTTAGGTTAATCATTTAAGTCTCTAGTGGATTCTCTCATTTCCGTCTCGTTTGATGGTAGATTTCCTCCAAATTATTGTTCTTTTCAACAGACTGTTTCCTATACTGTTTCTGTTAGTGATTTTATCCAATTCAACCTTCACCTGGAATCATCTACACAAGTCAACATGCACTTTTCTTCTGAGCACAATGTTTATCTCTATTTTATGAAGCTGCACTTTCTAAAACTGAGCTAGTCAGTGACTACCTTTTCTCCCAAACTTGGTCTTTTTGTGCAGTTTTTAAATAAAATTATTTCTGGAATCTGAAATTCTAAGATCAAGGCATTAACAGATTCAAAGTCAAATGGTTGAGGACTCTTTTCTAGCTCCTAGACGGTCTTTCTGCTATACTTTTATGTTACACAAGGAAAGAAAAGCTGTGACTCCTTTTATAATAATACCAGTGCCACTTGTAACAAGGGTTAATTACTTCCCAACAGTCCTACCTCCCAGCACTGCCACCTTGAGGGTGGAGGGTTGTGATTTTAACATATGAATTTTGGCTGGTGTTTGGCAGATGTGTATTCAAGCTGTGCTAAATACCAACTCAAGCATCTTTTAGTGATCCTTTATATGATTGAAAGCATTATAAGTCACCTAATCTTGAAGATAGAATTTTTGTATTGTCTTCAATTTCTCACCTTTTTTTGATTTGTTGCCTTAAATTAGATTATTAAACACTTTGGATTATTTAGTAAGATTATTTCAATAACTCTTCACTTGTATCTCTGACTTTCTTTCACTGCCATCTGATTCTCCTTCACACTTCAGCTGTCATGTTAAATCTTCATTTGACTCCTATTCCTTAATAAAGCTTCTCAGGAGAGTAAGGGGGAATTCCTTAAGCTTCCCCATGCCTTCTAATAGATCATCAGGTTTAACTCTTGCTTTGTAGTTGAATGCTGCCCCATTAGTTTCTGTATGTTATACTTTCTGTTTTAACCTAAGCTTCTATTACATTTGTTCTTCCAATATGCCACACTTTCTTCTGTATACCAAAAATAGACATCCATCCATGATTTGCTTGTAAAATTAATTATTATGTAGCTCTTTTCTGGGAAATGTACTTGTGGAAAACTCTTTCCTAAGACACCTACTTATTAATAACCAATCATCCTTGGGCACTTTTGTATTTATTTCTTTTTTATCATCTATCTGAGAATGACAAAAGTTATTTTTCATTATATATGTTTATAGAGAAATATGTACCTACATTTATCTTTATTATTAAAATGTGATACTATAGAATAATTAAGTAATTATAACCATAATTAAACATAAACATAAGATTTCAGAATAGTGTTGTCATTCTAATTTTTGAATATCTTGTAAAACTTAGTACAAGGGAGAAAATCAGGCACTTCTTCACACAATATTTAATGCACGAATTTCACAATTCAGAAGTCCCTTTATGGATCCTATGAGCATGTTTCAGTCACTCATTTCGCTTGTCTATACTACAGCAGCACAAGAAGGTCATTGGGCTTCACTGCTGGTTTATAAATGAGACTATCTGGCTGTTTTCATTTATCTATCTTAAGGGGAGTGATCTTAAGATGATTTTGTACAAAAACAAAGCAAATATACACTGTATCTTACAGGGATTTAGAGATTGCAAGCAATTTTTATGTAAAATGTATCGGTAGCCTGAGGCAAAATAATACAGCTAGTAGTTTGCTATGGGGATACTCCAGGCCTGCTTATCTAGCATATTGCTCCCCCCCCCCTTTTTTTAACAACCTCACTTTTCCCTACTTAGCTCTCCAAAGTGTGCAACACCTTGCAGGATTCTTCTTGAAAACCATAGTTTGAAAATTGTCATGGGTCAGCATTCTTAAAATTTCTACCCTTCACTCTATAATTATTAGTTACCTTTCCTTTCTAACAGAATAAGTAGGTTCAAGTGATTAATGACATTCTGATGTGGTAAGATTTCAGTTACTTTGGATTTGGGGTTAAAAAGTCAATTCTGGCATAAAATAGATGCCTGTTTTCTCTATCACATAGCATTTGAATAGGTACCAGTATGTGAAGAGCCAGAAGCAAGTGCATGGTTCTCCAAAAGGTTGCCCTTGCTTTGCATATTTACTACACCTTTGAAGTAGAAATCACCTCAGTTCTGGTCAGCTGCTTATGGGTTTCCCAGAACCAAAAAAAACCCCTTATGTCTTATGATTATAGGAAAAAACCAAACCTTCTGAAAATCCATACACACAGTTGCAGTTTTATTGTACAAGAAGTTATAAACTAGAACTAATCTAATAGAAGAGCTATAGCGGAGAATGGAAGAGTTTCAGTTGCACAGCTTCCATTGCCTTCAGAGAGAGTTTTATCATATCGTTATCAAAGCATAGTGTTACCTGACGACCAATAAGGTTTTATCTGCCTAAATACATTAAAAATGAAAACGTCTTGTGCTGAAAATTGACTTATAAAACATATCGAACATCATAGGCCATCCAAGTGGCCTATGTATTGGCAACACATACATCAGAAGGCCTTTTTATAATGAAATATTGAATACTTCATGTAATGCATTGAATGCTGTACTGAAATAGAAAAACAGAATTATGCTTTCATATTGTTTTAAAATTGAAATCCTACAAATTAAACTCTTATAAGTTAAAGACAGTCAGTATTTACAATTTTAGCAGTTCATCCAAGCTTTGGGGTCTACAGACTCTATTTAGGCTGTATTTCTGTAGGCTCCATTTCTGTAGGAATGATTAATTGAAATACTGGGCATATAATACAACCTTTAGAAGTCATCTGGGAAGGAGAGGGGGTCCTAGTTATATTCAATCCAGTCATACAGACCTTAAATAGTTTAGTAATTTCTCTGGAGACAGTCAGACATTCAGCAGATGTGAAAGGCTAGGGAACAATGAAGCATGAATAAGACCTGAGCTACTATTTCAGGCCTTTGAGATGGCAGGATGTGGCCATTGACAAAGATGCAGCAATACACCAGAAGCTGTATTATAGTGAACATTCAGGAAATGGAAGTCTTAGTAGCCCACTGCATGGCAGTGAGCTCTGCCAGTGGACAGGAATCATTTCTCACTTTGAGTCCCCAGATATATAGCCCTGAAACCACCTTGGTTTTGACTCGCAGGATTCAGGGCACATCTGTTAGCCAAGCTCTGCTAGTTACTTTTCCTGTTGCAGTAACAAGATAAAACGACAGTCTAGCAAACCTGTGAAAAATAGCTTACAGATGGAAGGAGGAACTTATATCCTTTAGTTTCAAGATAGAGTCCATCTTAACACAGAAGTCATGGTGACAAGAGCTTGAGGACTCTGGTCACTTTGTATCAGCTGGCATGGGTAGAGAGAGGAATGCTTATTAGGACTCAGCCACTTTCTTTTTTTTCTTTCAGTAAAGGACCACATTTTGTAGAATGCTGCCACCCACAGTTAAGATGGATCTTCCCACCTCAATTAACCTAAATTAGATAAATCCTACTAGGTAGTGACCAGAGACTTGTATCTTAGGTAGATTATAGATCCTGTCAAGTTGACAATCATTATACATAAGATGTATACTAATACAAGTATAAGCTAATTATGTTTGTGGTGTTTGTGTTGTAACGTTTGCTTATTCTTGTGACAGTGATAGATATGGTCAAATAATCTGCCAAGAAATTTTGGAATGCTTTTCAATACATCCAGCTAAAATTTTTGAATACTAATCACAATTTTGTATTAGCCATAAGAAAAACATTTCTAAACATTTCCACCTTTTCTTCCACATGATTCTTTGAAATTAAATAGTTTCTGATAGTAAATAACACAACTCCAAAATCTCTCGAAATTCAGTTATCTTTCCTTGCATATGTCTTGATTTTTTATAAAGGACATCTAAGAAATCAAGGTACAACAAAGAATAAACAAAAAAATGTGTTTTTTTTCCAAATGACTTAGCAAAATCTCATTTTAAACATTACATAACTTATGTGGAATAGTAATGACTCAGAAGAGAATGTTTAGTTTTCAGAATGGAAATGATTTAATGTGAGAAAAAGGAAATCTTTGTCTAGTTGGTATGCTAGCATTCTCAGTACTCTTTTGTTTTGAATTTGCTCCAAACCTCAAGGCCAAGACAGTTTCAGTAATCCCAGAAGTGGAGAGCAGATTGTTCAAGGATGCAGAGTATATACAAAAATGATTCAGATTTGTGAACTGAAAACAGAAATGTCTCTTCCCCTTCTGAAATATTCAGTCCTGTCTCCCTTCCATAGTATCAGGTTTGTATTTTCTTTCAAAGGACCATATTCCTATCAGCTCAAACAAGACATGTTCATCATCTCACAGTCTGAAAAGGTCATGAATCCTAGTGTGACCCCAGAAGGTCCCCAATCCAAGTTCTCACTGGACTGCACATTCACGGCTTGGCTCATCTGGAGATACTTTCAGCTTTCCTTATGGCTGTATTTACTGAAAGTTGTGACTTTTTCTCAACACTATCGTTGTGAGAAAGAGGACATTTCTTGTCTTTTCTCACATAATAGAAATAAGTCATATTCTATCCACTCTCAAGTGAAAGGTCTTCTGCAGCAGACAGGAGTTTAACAGTGTGGCTTAGTTACCACTGGAACCTGTAAACCTGTTGCATCTTTATGGTTTAGTGAGCAGATAACCAAATTTGGGTTGCTTTCAAACCATATTGATGTTTACTTGGAGTCCCTGTGACCAACATTGGCCTGGAACACTGGAGCTGACTGTTCACTCAGGTATCTGATCTGGAATTTGTTTTCAAAACTTTATTGGTTCTAAAGATTTACAATAGGAGGACACTTTACAAAAAGTTGTATAGGAAGTGAAATTCTTGAACTAAAAATAGGAATATAACATTACAGAGTATTTCATAAATGCAAAGACAGAAAAATAAAGGGACATGTGGAATTTTGCACTAGTTGATTATCAACTCTAAATTTTATTTGTATGGAAAGGGATGTAAAATGTTCTACTTATTAGTATTTTCTATGAAAATTAAATGATAGAATATATGTAACATGTTTACTAAAATGTGAGAAAGGAAAATTTCTTTTATTATAGTTTCATAAGAATTCCTTAGACGCAAGGGATTAACAGCCACAATAGTGTTCCTATACTAAAGGGGAACACAAAAAAAGAGCTCTAGGCAATGCCACTGAGTCCTTACACCTCATCAGAGAGGAGGACCCAGAGGGAAGTTTGACATGCACACTAAAGGATGCTCCAGGAATGGGGGGGGAGCACTGGGAGAAAGGGAGGGAAGGGGGGAAAGGAATGGGAAAAGGGGAGGAGGTAAGGGGATCCAGGGAGGAGTGGAGGGAGGGAGGGGAATGGGGTCCTTATCAACTTTGTATGTGTGGAAGAAATAAATAAAAAACAAATAAATAAGTAAGTAAGTAAATAAATAAATAAATAAATAAATAAATAAAAGAGTTATATATAGAAAAATGATCCATATCATGCCTATATTTATGGAATGCATATCATCCCATGGTCTGTTCCATGGATGCAGTATATATTGGGTTAAAAGATCCTATTTAATTACATCTCATTTGAATCAGTCTTTATTAGTTCATTATACTAGTTTTAGAAATTTAAAGTTTTCGTGGAGGCTGCCAGGCGCACTGGCGCCAGATCTTAGGCCACTGTCATGTACTGCATGTAAGTAGCAAGACATCTGATGCAGTTCACTCTCACGTCCCTTCCTGTTTACTTAGGACTGAATAGGTTTGATCTCCCCAGTCAGGGAGGGTATAGAGATTGGCCATTAGATGGTAAGATGGGAAACTGACCTCTCTCACTGCTTTGTCTACCTATTCTTCCATCCACTTTTGAGCCTCTTCTTATATTAAAATCTTCATTTAAACAGTTTTTTATCTTTGATTAGGAGATGACCTTGACAGCCAATCAGGAGATAGCCAAGGGCAATGCTGGAATAGCAAAACTGAAAACAACAACAAGCCATAATTCGGAACACCAAAGACCTTACAATGTTCATCTGGAATCAGACCAGCCAAATCTCTATCCATCCTAAAGCTCAGGGAACCTTGCAGAAGAGGGGGAGGCAAGATTATAAGAATTTAAAGATGGGGAAGACCAATGATATGCAAGATACTCTACAGGAGTCTGAATTGTAGCATCCAAGATATAGCCACGATGTGATTGGACCTCGACCGACTTGCACAATGGCTGACATGTCAATGACTCCCCAATGTCTAGCAAGGATCACAGGGAAGAAGGCTTCAGATAGTATGATCCTTAAAGGCCAGGGGTTAATCAGACTAATAATAGAGTTCTCATACTAGCGCTAAGCCCAAAAACGGCCCCCTAAGGTGTGCCACTGAATCTTGAACCCACACTAGTGTAGATGACTCAGAGGGAAATTCAGAGCTCACATTAACAGATGCTCTGGGAGGGAGAAGGCAGGAATCAACAAGAAAGGAGGAGAGAAAGAAAAGGGGTGGGGGGAATGGGTAGGAGGGAGAGTGAATGGGGGACAACAGGAGAGAAGAGAGGGGAGAGAGGAAAGAAGGGGGCTACCTATTGAGCTTGTATAACTAGGCAAAAAAATTAATAAATAAAAAAACTTAACGTTTACAGATTTCTCAGAAAATACCAAAATTATAGCATTTGAAATATTTCTTTCTCTTACATTGATTTGAATTTGAGTGACAATATGTTCTCATGCATATCTATTTATTTATTTTTGTGGATATTATTTTTTATTATGTTTATTTTTTCCCAATCATACAAACTTAATAGGTACCCTGGTCCCCTCCCTCCCTCCACCCCTCCCCAGTCCCCCTTGCTCCCTGCCCCCCTTTTCCTCTTCCTTTCACTCCCCTCCCTCCCTTTCTCCCAGTGCCCTACTCTTACCTCCCTCCCATTCCCAGGAGCATCCTTTTGTGCGAATGTCAAACTTCCCTACACTCTAATGAGGTGTATGGCTGCAGTGGCATTGCTCAGAGCCCTTTCTTGTGCTCCCCTTTAGTATGGGAACACTATTGTGACTGTTAATCCCTTGTCTCTAAGGATCCTAGTGCCTGTGATCCATGTTAGTCTTTGGGGGGTCCTTGACATATCAGTCATTGTGAGGTCATGCAAAGTAGGATTATGGCTACTGCAGCCCTAACTTGTGTGGAATATCTTGTGTATCATTGCTCCTCCCCATCTTTAGGCACTTACAATCTTTCTGCCCCCTCTTCCGAAAATTTCTCTGAGCTTTAGGATAGGGAAAGATTTGGCTGACCTGGTTCCGGATCTATGATGTTCTGAATTATGGTTTGTTGTTGTTTTCAGTTTTGCTGTTCCTGCACCACCCTTGGCTCCATCCTGATTGTTATTGGAGGTCACCTCCTAACCAGAGATAAAAGGCTGTTTAAATGGAGTCTTACTATAAGAGGAGATTCAAAGGTAGATGAAATAGTAATAAGAGACTGTATTGAGGAGGGGACACTACCATTTGCAGGATGGTTATAATCTGTCTGCCAGACTCTATGCACTCCCTGATTGGTGAGGTCAAACTCCCTCAGTTGCAAGTGACCAGAAAGGAAAGTGAGTGATCTTAACCAGATGTCTCACTTACTTATTTGCAATGCCTGGTGGAGACCTATTTTCTCTGCTGTAGCATGATCCCCTATCTTCTCATTTCTGGGGGAGGCCCTCCTCCTCTTTCCCTCCTGTTTATAATCTTTGCAATTACTATACATATTACAGAGATTTATCTTTGAATATGTCATTAAGTGGGTTTGGTACTGGGATCCACCTATTAGGGACTGGGTACAGCGCTTTTTTTTCTGTGTCTAGGATACGTCACTCAATATAATTTTTCTAAGTCCATTCGTTTCTCCATAAATTTCATTAATTCATCTTTTTTGATGGCTGAATAATATTCCATTGTATAAATGTACCACATTTTCCTTATGCACTCATCAACTGTTGGGCATTTGGGTTGATTTCATGACTTTGCTATTGTAAATAGTAAGACTATGTGATAGTTAAGCCTGGGTGTCAACTTGACACACCTGGTATTAAATAAGCTGGGCTGAGACCACCTCTGGAAAGGATCAACTGAGACGACTTGAAAGGATTATACACACCCCAGATCCTATCAGAACTCCAAAGCTCTCAAAGGATTCTCCCAATACTACATCATATAAAAAGGAGCCACCAAGGAGAACAGATGCCTTCTTGAAGCTGTGCTAGGAATTGTTCTTCCTTCCGGCAGCCTGGTTTCTTCGACCTTCTAGCCTTCCACTAGACTAAGACTCTCGGAGTTCTCCAGCCTTTAGCCATCACCCACTTGACTACCTAACTGAGCAGCTAGCTATTGGCAGCCATTGTTGGAACTACCTCAACTACTGGCAGCCATCGTTGGACTACCTTGGATACTGGCAGCCTTCGCTGCATTACCTTGGCCATATCTGTAAACCAACGCAATAAATTTCCTATATATATTTTAGATAGATAGATAGATAGATAGATAGATAGATTGATTGATTTATTCATTCATTCATTCTGTGAATTCCGTGACTCTAGAGAACCCTAAGTTAAGCACAGGTGTCAAATTGATTATTGAGGGTTTGAGCTCTGGGCACAGTTGTAGAGAATTGATGGTTGAGTAAAGCCCAGTGCAAACCTGAAGGACATTGTCTAGCTGATGGGGAAGACCCAGCCCATAGTGGGTGGGATTAGGCTCTGGATAAAACACAGAGAGCTGGTTGAGAGAGTTGGCATCCTTCTGTATACTTGGCCAAACATGCTAGTCTGGCAAGTAAGGATTGTCCAGCTCTCAGCCATTATACAGTGATGGTGTGGCCAGTTCCCTTGGCCTTGGTGTTGGTGCATGCTCTCCCATCAAACTGGACTGAGAACTGTAACTGGACTGTTGTAAGGAAGTAAACTCCTTGTTTCCTTAAGTTGTGTGATGGTTATTTATCAGCAACCATGCAGGCAGACTACAACAGGCTATAAAAATGGTTGTCCTTGTGTCATTGAAGTGAAGTTTTGCTTTATGGGAGATTATTCCCAGAAGTGGGATAGCAGGATCATATGGCATTTCAATCTTTAACTTTTTAAAAAATCACTAGACTGATCGTTAGAGTGGTTGTATAAGCCTGCATTCCCACCAGCAATGTAGGAGAGTTCCCGTCTCTCCACATCCTCTCCAGCATTTGGTATTGTTTGTATTGTGGATATTTGTGTTCTGACCTGATTGAGATGACATCTCAGGGAGGTTTTGATTTGCATTTCCCTGATGGCTAAGGATGTCGAGCATTTTTTAAGATATTTGTTAGACATTTTAATTTCATCTCTGGTAAAGTTTCTTTTAAGTTCCAGGGCCCATTTTTTAATTGGGCCATTGGTTTCCTTGGTGTTTAGTTTTCTAAGTTCTTTGTGCACTCTGGATAATAGAGCTCTATCAGATATGTAGTTAGTGAAGATTTTCTCCCATTCTGTTGGTTGCCTTTGAGCTCATGTTACAATCTCGTTATCTGAACAGAAGCTCTTTAATTTCACAAGATCCCAACTGTTGAGAGTTGGTAGCAGTGACTGTGCCATTGGATGTCTGTTTAGGAACTGTTGGCCTAGCCCAACATCTCGAGGGAGTTCCCTACCCTTTTACCTATGGTTTTTATAGTCTCTGGCCTTATATAGAGGTCCTTGATCCATTTGGAATTAAGTCTTGTACGTGCTGACAAGTACGGGTCCAGTTTTAATCTTCTGCATGTGGAGATCCAGTTTTGCCAGCACCATTTGTTGAAGATACTGTTATTTTTCCATTGAATTTTTTGGGCCCCTTTGTCAAAGATCAAATGGCTGTAATTTTGCGGGCTTATATCTGGGTCTTTTACCCTTATCCATTGATCTGTGTGTCTATTTTGGAGCCAGTACCAGGCTGTTTTTATAACTATGGATTTGTAATATAGACTAAGGTTTGGTATGGTGATACCTCCAGCAGTGTTTTTGTTACTCAGGATTGTCTTTGCTATCCTGGGTCTTTTGTGCCTCCATATGAATTTTGAGATTGTTTGGTCAACTTCTTTAAAGAATTGCTTTGGGATTTTAATTGGTATAGCATTGAATTTGTATATTGCCTTTGGTAGGATGGTCATTTTTATGATATTGATTCTGCCAATCCAGGAACATGGGGTTTTTTTCCACCTTCTGGTGTCTTCTGCAATTTCTTTCTTTAGGGTTTTAAAGTTTTCATTGTAAAGGTCTTTTACCTCCTTGGTTAGGTTTATACCAAGGTATTTCATTTTTTTAGGGGCTATAGTAAATGGAATTGTTTCTCTTAGGGCTTTTTCACCTTTTTCATCCTGGGCATATAGGAAGGCCACTGATTTTTGTATATTTGTTTTATAACCAGCCACCCTGCTGACCCTCTGTATTAGTTCCAGGAGCTTCCTGGTGGAGTTTTTAGGATCACTCAGGAATAAGATCATGTCATCTGCAAATAGAGATAATTTAACTTCTTCCTTGCTGATTTGAATCCCTTTTATCTCCCTTTCTTGTCTTATGGCTTCAACTAAGACTTCAAGTACAATATTGAATAGAAGTGGTGAGAGTGGACAGCCTTGTCTAGTACCTGATCGAAGTGGGCATGCTTCAAGTTTTTGCCCATTGAGTATAATTGTTGCTATTGGCTTGTTATATACAGCTTTTATTATGTTGAAAAAATTTCCTTGCATTCCCACTGTCTCTAGGGTTTTGATCATAAAAGCCTGTTGGATCTTGTCAAAAGCTTTTTCTGTATCTATGGAGAATATCATGTGGGCTTCATCTTGGATTTTAGACTGGTTTATATGGTGAATTACATTTATTCATATGCTTGGGATAAAGCCTACTTGATTACTGTGGATGATTTTTTAAATATGTTTTTGAATCTGATTTGCTAAGACTTTGTTTAGAATCTTCACATCTACATTCATCAAAGAGATTGGCCTATAGTTTTCTTTCTTACGTGTATCTTTATTAGGTTTTGGGATTAAGACGATATTAGCTTCACAGAAAGAGTTGGTAGTGTTTCTTCCTTTGCCTATTTGATGGAACAGTTTAAGGAGTATTGGTATTATTTGTTCCTTAAATGTCGGGTAGAACTCTGTGCTGAATCCACCTGGTCCAGGACATTTTTTGGTGGGAAGATTTGAAATCACTCATTGATTTTCTCATTCGTTATAGGACTGTTTAAATAATTCAAAACTTCCTGGTTCAATTTACTTAAGTTGTGCTTACTCAGGAATTCATCCATTTCTTTTGTGTTATCAAATTTCATGGAGTATAAGTTTCTAGGCTATCAGTAGTGATAACTCCATCTTCATTTCTAATTTTGTTAATTTGGGTTCTCTCTCTCTTGTGTTTGGTTAATTTAGCTAGAGGTATATCAATCTTATTGATTTTTTGAAATAAATACCTTTTTGATTGGTTGATTCTCTGTATCATTTTCCTTATCTCAATTTTAGATATTTCTCTCCTGATTTTGCTAATCTGCTCTCTTCTACTGCTTTGGGGATTGTTTTGCTCTTGTTTCTCTAAAGCATTAAGCTGTATTGTTAAGTTATTTACTTGTGATGTTTCTATTTTTTTGATATAGGCATTAAAGGCTATAAACTTAACTCTTAGGAAGGCTTTCATTCTGTCCCAGAGATTTTGATAAGTTGTATTTTCATTATCGTTCTCTTCTAGGAAATCTTGAATTTCCTTTGTGATTTCTTCCTGAACCTGATTCTCAGTCAGCAGCATAGTGTTTAGTTTCCAGGAGTTAGTGTATTTTCTGCTGTTTGTTGTGTTGTGGATGTCAAGCTTTAGACCAGGGTGGTCTGATAGGAAACAGGCTAGAATTGCAACTTTCCTATATATGTGGAGATTTGTTTTGTGGCCCAATATGTGATCTATTTTGGAGAAAATTCTGTGTGCTGCTGAGAAAAATGTTTATTCTTTGGTGCGTGGATGAAAAGTTGGATAGAGATCTATAAGGTCCATTTCAGTAAATATTTGATTAAGTTCCAATGTGTCTTTGTTAAGTTTTTGACCTGTTGATCTATCCCAAGTTGAGAAGGCAGTATTGAAATCAAGAACTATTACTTTGGGATTGATTTCTTGCTTTTAGACATTGTAGCATTTGCTTAATGAATGTGGAGGAGCCCATTAGGTGCATATATATTCAGTATTGTGAAGTCTTCCTGGTGAATTGTAGCTGTGACTCAAATGTGGTATCTATCCTTCTGTGTGTCTTATGTTTTTTTTTTTTTTTGGTTTGAACTATTTTTGCTCATTCAATACTTGCTGTACGTTTCTCTAAGTTCTTCTTCCTTTTACTATTTCCATTGAAAAATCATTTGTTATTTCAATAGGTTTACTTTTAAAAGTGACTTTTTTCACTTAATATAATTATATTAAGTGAAGTATCCCAAACCCAGAACTCCTAGTAACAAACTCACCCAGCCCACATTGAGACACTCAAAGGTAAACCTATGTAATATAGTAATTGCAAGGATTATGAACAGGAGGGATGGGGTTGGAGGGCCACACCAGACACAAGGAGAGAGGGAACCATGTTACAGCAGAGAAAATCGTCCTCCAAGGAATGCAAGTAAGTAATGTGACACCTGGTTAAGTTCACAGATGTTCGTTCCTGATCATGTATAACTGAAGGGGTATGATCTCACCAGAAGGGGAGGGCATATAGTCTGGCAGATGAAAGGTGATCGTTTTGCAAATGGGTGACTGACCCCTCCCTCACCGAGGTTTCCTGCTTTTATTACATCTACCCTTGAATGTGCTATTATAACAAGACTCCAGTTTAACAGTTTTTTGTCTCTGGCCAGGGGGTGACATACAGTGCCCATCAAGATGGAGTGAAGGGCATTGCAGGAGTAGCAAAACTGCAAAAGAAAATCAACAAACCACAATCCAGAACTTCAGAGACTCTATATCAACCACATAGAACTAAGCCAGCCTAATCTCCTCCCATCCTGAAGCTCAGGGACATTTGCGGAAGAGGGGGCGGTAAGATTGTAAGAGCAAAAGGATGGGAGGAGCAATGATATGTAAGATACTCTATACTAGTTAGGGCTGAAGCAATCATAATAGGACTTTGCATGCCCTGCACAATGTCCAACACACTATTGACCTCACAAAGTCTAGCATCGGCTAAAGGCACCAAGATCCTTGGAGGCAAGGGATTGACAGCCACAGTAGTGTTCCTATGCTTAAGGGGAACACGAGAAAGGGTTCAGGGAAATGCCACTGGTTCCTTGTACGTCATCGGAGAGGAGGACCAAGAGGAGAGTTAGGCATACACAATAAAGGACTCTCTTGGAATTGGGGGGGAGGCACTGGGAGATAGGGAGGGAGGAAAGGGGAGCAGGGGGTTCGGGGGGAAGAGGAGGGGGGAGGGAACTGGTCTACCTATTCAGTTTGTATGAGCGGAAATAATAATGAAAATGTTAAAAAATTAAAAAAAAAAGAAAAATAGAATGAACAATTTTGCAATAAAAAAGTTTGATCAAATAATGTTTTTATAATTATCCACACTTATAATTTTTCAGAATAAGTATTTTACTGATTAGAAATAATGATAGAAATATATTACATTATACACCTAAAAACAAAGGTGCTCTCATCCAATATGACCCCATAACTTCACATACAATAGATGCTAATGTGAAACTTGACTAAATTTTGCTGTACTTTTTTGTAACGGATGAAAATTCTTATTCTGTTTGCTTGTCATAACCATAGAAACTTTAAATACAGTTTTGGTATTGCAAAAAAAAAAATGACATTTTTTCCCTTGAAGCTCTCAGCACCATTTCTTTGTCTTGTATGTGGAGTGTTTTTACTATTATTTGCCATGATGATTTTCTATTTTGGTTATATCTGTTTGGGGTGTGGAATGTCTCTTGTATTTGGATGGACCTCTCTTTCTTTAGATGAGAAAAGTTCTCCTGTATGATAAATTGAAAAATTTCCTCAAGTGTGGTATTTTGGGATTCTTCTTCTGGTATTCTTTGAATGCACATGTTAGTCTTCTTCAAGGTGTCCTATAACTCTTGAATATTCCTCTCAAGTGTCTTTTTGGCTTTAACAACCTCTTCAATTGAGCTGGGTAGTTCTTTTACTTTGCCTTCAAGGTCTGAAATTCTATTTTCTGCTTCATTAGTCCTGCTGATAAGACTCTCTGTTGAGTTCTGAGTTGAAGATAACTTGTCTTTTAGTTCAATTTTAAACTCTCCTTGAGATTATTTTAACTGCTCTATGCCTATTTTTGTTTCTTCCACTGTTTTTCTCATCTCCTCCAAATGTCTGTTGTGTTCCTGTTCAAAGTGGCTGATATGGTTATTAACTCCTCCCGGATTTCCTCTTACATAGTATTGATCATGGTAAAGATCAGGCTTTGAAAATCATTATTTTGGGTATGGCTTTCTTGGCTATTTTCTGTGAGTTTGTTCTGGTTGGAATCTATCATTTTGGGGAGATTTGTAGTCTTGGTTTTTGGTTCTCATGGATTTGCACTGTGACCTGGGCATTACTGTTTTATCTCTTAAGACTTTCTTTCAGTTTCTATATGTTTTTGACTGAACTGAATTAGTTGGTATTACTATTCTTGAGCAGTTATCACTAGTGTTTGCCTTGGAGTTGGGTATGCTTGTCTGGTGTTGTTTTTATTTCTTAGATGAGGCTATTAGACTATTAAGTACATCAATTAAGTCAAGTTTAGTAGACAGGGAGTGAAGATTAGTATGGTAGTGTACTTTTTCGGTTTACTATCCTGGTGTTAAGTGAGGGTGAATGGAATAGTCTCTAAGGTTGTATGCATTTTTGGATAGCTATCTGGAAAAGTTAAACTACAGTGACTAATAATTGAAAGGAACAGGGTGGTGAAAAGGGTTTACTTATCTTTGAGCTGGATGTGAAGAATCCCTTCCATGTGATAGGATGATTTTAGAGGACTTCAGATGTATGGCATTTATCTCCTAGAGCTTTGCTTGGGTTTTCTTTGGACTCTGTTGAATTCTGAAGAGCAGAGGGTCCTCCCTGGTCCATGACCCAGGCAAAAAGGGTTGTGAGTGTAGCTGTCAAACAGATCACCTGGGACCTGGGCGTGGGCTAGGAGCCTTCCCCAGTGCCAGAGCAGACTGGCTGCTGCTCTTGTTGGCACTAGTTCGGATGAATGGGTGACTTGGGGCCTGTGGTGTGGTCTAGACACCTTACTTGAAGAGCAGTGGGTCCTCCCTGGTCCATGTCCTGGGCGGAAAAAAGGCTCTCATCCATATTTAATTGAACTCATGTATGATTATTTTTCTTTTTCATTGGTGCTCTTTAAATAATGTGTGAGATAAGATATCATGTAAGTCCTTAAATATTTCAAATCAATGGGTTTTGAAGGATGTGCTACAGCTTTGTTATACGTACTAAGTCTCATTTAGTTTCACATGAGTTGCTGAAGCACCAAACTTGGTTCTTAGTATGAGTTCATATTGTAGCTGAATTGTCTTTTCTCATTTAACAGCTACTTATGTTGCTTAGATATTTTGACTATAGATATCTTTCAGTGAGCAACTTCATAACAGCCATCTTTGTGGTCAAGGATATTTCATTTCAGTTTTGGACTTTTGTGCTTTACTTGCAAAAAACATACATAAATAAAAATGTAGATCAAAGATGATAGACAGAGGTAGGTAGATAGATTTTTATGAAAGATTCATGTTAAATCCTTTTGGAAACTCAGCAATACTAAACATTTCATATTAGGTAATATTTACTGAAGTGAATTTTTATAAATCAAAAAATTATATATTAGAATTACACAAGACATTTAATTCTTGGTTTAATTAACTGGATCTATTCTTGTCTATATACCAGCTACTTTTTTTTCTATGGTTATTTTTCTTTTTTGACTATGAAAACAAGTGTAAAATTCAGGAAAGAGATTTATATTAATAGTTCAAAGACCTAGCCTTGGGTCTCAAATTTCATAATTCATCACTTTCTGGTAATGACCAAACTCTTATGGTCATTTTTCTATCCTATACAGATGGGGCTACAAGCTTACTACCCCAGAGCAGTTAGAATGATTGTAATGATTATATCTCAGTAGTGCATTCATTGTTTCATAGTCCTAGGGCTTTATGGGTGCAGCCACCCTGGGAATAGGCAGCTAAGCTTGAGTCAACTATACTAATAGACAATTTTTTTTATTTTAACATTTTCTATGAAAAAATACGTTGCTTTTAAATTCGACTCTTTACTACATTTCATGAGCTTTGGTAAAACTGTTTTACATTCACTTCTGAATAAAATTTATGTCCTACAGAGAGGTGCTTTAGCTCAGAATTTCCTAGCATTTGGTTACTTTGTAAATACAACTTCTTTAAAAATTAAAAAATATTTTGTAAATCTGAATGGCTCTTATAGACAAAAAGAGGTAGCATGGATTAATTCTGATAAGAAAACTAATGATGTTTGATTTCTCTAATGAAAGAATATTCATAGATGAATTTTAAGAAAATCAAAAGTATGTGATAGGAAAATAAATATGAATTTACTCCCCATGTCCTAGCAGATATTATGAACAGATGGACAAAGTAAGGCTAAAGGCTTCCTTCTCCTTGTGCGATGTTTTAAACACCATCTTTTGAAAAATGCTGAGCCTTATTACTGATCATGACAAAGTAATCGAAGGGTACAAGTTAGTGACAATTTAAATTTTTCAGTTTTTTCAATAGTTATCAAGGCTATTTCTAACACCAGTGGGTATTTTAACCACCTTGATTTGACACGCAGTATGTAGGATTATCCAGGTATAGTGTGACTTACTTTTGTTTGTGAATCCACCACATTAGTCATGACTTTTCTGTTCTGACAGCCCAATGAAATAGCCAAGACTCTACTGTTTTCCAAATGTGCACATTTTCCCAGATCCCTTGTTCACCCAAGAAAACATGTGCATGTTTCCCCTTGACTGATGTTCATAAGACTTCTTTACAATTCAAGGTGATACACCTAATCATATGGGGCCATCTGGAGCATATATGACTTCAGAAGCCCTCAAATTTCTCATTCAGAATTATTCTTATGTGAGTGTGTCCCTGATGCTATTCTTATAAAATGGCTTTCTAAGGAAGCAGAATAATTTGATATATGATACAATAAATAGAACAGATAGCATAAATATAAAATGGAGAAAATTTACAAGGTGACTAAATTCTTTCAACTTTTATGCTTCTACATATATCATTATGATTCCATTCAGCTGTTCATTCTTTTAAAGTTGGTTAAGCTGCCCCATTTAAAGATTTATGTACTAGATTTCTTACAAATATGGGACATAATTGTGTGTGAATTATATTCTGAATATGGCACATCTGAATCATTGTCACATGGGCCTCAGAACTAAAATAGAAGGCCATTCGTGTTTGCCTGAGCTCACAATATATGAGAGATGGCTTTTATAAACCATGCTCAAAATTACTAGCTAATGAAATTATTGCAATATAAAGTGAAAAATCTAAACACAACTTTTTAATCTCAATTTCTGATTAACAGTCCCAGTGTATAAGTTCAACTCTGAATATACTGTATCCTTTTCAAGGGTATTTCAGCACATTTAAAATAACTGAAAGTTTAAAAGACCAATTATCATGTTTATTCTCTTATAAGATTCAAGCCTTTTATATACATTTAGCACAAGTAAAAACACATTCTTTGTGTCTTGATTCTGTTGTAAAGGCCCTTTTAGTTCATGATTCAGGTGGGACCCATGTGCTTGGGGCAGTGTGGCATCAAGGTGGATTGAAAAGACTAATACAAAGCAGCTTGGTTCTGAAGAGATTTAGACAGAGGGTAGAAAGTTGAGCAAGTAAAACAAAACTAAATGTGATTGATTTCTGCTACTCATGGAGTTTATTTGACAGGATAAATCATATCTATGCATATGAAATATTCTTAAACAACTTCTACCTTTCTCTCTATTCTTCCTTTCCCCTTCTTTCCTCTCTTTCTTCCTACTTCCATTCATCATTCCTCACTTCTCCCTTCTTCCCTCTCTTTCTCCCTTCTTTATTTCATTCCTTCTTTGCTATTTCACTCTATTCAGATATCCACTCAGACTACCATCATCATTCTGCTGGTTATTCATTCATTCATTGAACAAAGAATGATCCTGTACAAACTATGTCCCAGTCATCTCCAGTTGGCATCTGTGGTGCTGAAATGAACAAACAGGGCTGATGGAAGCTGTCCTTGCGATGCGTATATGGATGGGGTGCCAGGGATATGAATGGAATTACATAAAAAGAGAGAGACAAGTAAAGAAAGAAGGAAGATGAATGAATTTGAGTGTGCATCAAAGGTTACAATTTTTGCCAGGATAGTCAGGAAAGGGGGCATTTGAGAGGAAATCAAAGACAAGATTGAATGAGGATTAGGAGAAAGTTAGCCAGGAGTGATGAAAATGCCTTTGAAGTTGTGTGTTCAGGTAATGGCAGTAATAGCAGTACATTACAGCAGAGTGCCACAGCAGAGGTGACATCAATTAGAGAAGCAGAGTGGATGGGAGAATCTTGGAAACTATAATAAGTACATTGACTCTTGCTCTCAGTGACATGAGTCACTATGAATTTTGCACAGTGATGAGGTTTTTGATATAGGTTCTAAAAAGATCACTTGGGTCTCTGTTGAGAAGCAAATGAAGTGAGACTAAAGATCGAAATATGAGGCCATAGGTCAGTGAGACACAGGTGATAGCAGAAGCAGCAGAAGTGATTGGATTCAAAGCATAGTTTGAAGGTGGAGCCAACAAGATTTTTTATCAGAGTAGGTGAGAGTATGTGAAAGACATGAAGAAAGAGAAGACCACAGTAACTCCTACAAGTTTTACCTGAATCTGTGAGTTAGTGAACTTATTTGGAGGAACCAATACAAAAAGAAATCTAAGGTACCAGCTCTGTTCAGATGATGTATTTGAGAAGACTATGTATGAAACTAAAGTGTGTTGAAGTTAAGGAGCTATGATAAGGTAATAAGAGCATATGAAATCACTGCACGAAAAATGTCTTGTTGAATGCATGTCTTTAATTCTGTAGAATGATATATATTAAATACAAAGATAAAGATATGATGTAAGGTTGGTAAGGTCTCTGACCTAGATGAGAAGGCCAAACGAACAAGAGTCAAAGGCGACCAGAAGTTCATAGTCAAGTTCCCTGACTGATTTCGGTTTATCTTTTGGTTTCTTGAGTTCTTTGTGTCTTTTCATCTGATTGTGATGATGATGGTGATGATTATCGTAGTAGGAGGTAATACAGTCATCTTTTTTCTTTCATTTGTAAAGCTAATTTACTTTTAAAATATCATTTGTAACTAATTATAAATGGCATGTATGTTATTGATATCTTCTCTTATATATTTTCATGTTTTACTCCCTTAATGTATAGAAAGCACAGTATACAAGATTTTACTGGCATAGTAAAAATTTCCAAAGTATAAAATGATTCTACTACCATATGATAACTCAGTTTTCATTATTTCTAGAGGAGTAAAACAGAAATTCTTTTTTACTATTTTTCTACTTTTATAAGCATAGTGAGTATTCATCCCAGCTTCCTTCCCTCCCTCCTACCTCCCATTCCCTCCTTTCCCTTCACTATTTCCTCTACTCCCTCCCACCCTTTTGCCTGTTCATTCAGGGTTCACTCTGGTTTGTCTACTTCTGTGGGGGATTCAGGCCTCCGTAGTGTTACCTTTCTTCAGGCCATCCTACTGATGTGTGCATTTTCCTTCACTCATCCAGCTTTAGACACAAAGGTTTCCACTATGAGTTCTCATTCTATGAGTATAATAATAGATGGCTAAAAAGCAGTTTTATGTACTAAAACAGAGATTCTTGATTCAAATTTTGCATTTTATTAGGATATAACTCACTGCCTCATATACAAAATATTTTCAGTGTCTGTTAATTACATAAATAGATGTATGTGCTAATTTATTGTCATATGTGAAATTTGAAGAAAATATTCTAATAGTAAAATTGAAAAAACAATATTTGAATTACTCCTCATCATTCAAGAAAAGTTATATATTCATAAAAATGTAGTTAAAACAGAAAGTTAACAATAAAATGAACCCAGACCATTACTGTCCTGTTGTATTATTTTTATTTTTCAATCTATTCTAAATACTTGAAAATTAATTTTTATTATGACTTATACATAAGTAGAATTCATTTTATACAGCAATATCTTAGCTTAAAATGCTTTCTGATAACTTATAAGACTATATGAATTTTTTAAACCATTTTCTTTTAAGGATATTATGGTTATTTCAAATTTATCATTTTCAAAATATTAATGCCCAATGAATTCTTTTGTATATAATTTTATGTTCTGTTTAAACATTATTTTCTATTTACATTACTGCACTAGAGAACAAATTAGTTTGAAGTTGTTGCAAACTGTTCTAGGTCTTCAGTATCATGATCTGCATGTTATATTTTTCTTTACATAATAAGGGTCAGATTATGTAAATATATTCATAGTATTTCTTAAACAAATTTTAGTATTCTGATTTAACATTAACACTAATATGTGAATATATATTTTATGAATATTTTAACATGAATTAAATTTACATATTAATGCTGTTAAGACAAAGTGAAAATGTGGTACATTTATACAATGGAATACTACTCAGCTATCAAAAAAGATGAATTAATGAAATTTGCTGGGAAATGGATGAAATTAGAAAAAAATTATATTGAGTAAAGTATCCCAGACACAGAAAATTAAGTGCCATATGTATTCCCTAATAGGTGGATCCTAGTACCAAACCCACTTAGTGAAATATTCAAAGATAAATCTCTGTAATACCTACAGTAATTGCAAAGATTATAAACAGAGGGAAGGAGAGAGGGAAGGAGAAGGGGAGTCCCCCCAGAAATAAGGAAAGAGGGGATCATGCTACAGTAGAGAAAATAGGTCACCATCAAGTATTGCAAGTAACTAGTGAGACATCTGGTTAAGCTCACTCACTTTCCTTTCTGGTCACTTGAGGGGGTTTGATCTTACCAGTCAGAAAGGCTATAGAGTCTGGTAGATAGATGGTATCCATCTTGCAAATGGGAGACTGACCCCCCCCCCACCCTACTCCTATTCCATCTACCTTTGAATCTCCTCTTATTGTAAGATCTTCATTTAAACAGCCTTTTGTCTTTGGTTAAGAGGTGACATTCGATACCCATCAGGATGGAGCCATGGGCGGTGCAGGAATAGCAAAACTGAAAACAACAACAAACCATAATTCAGAACATCAGAGAGCCTATATTAATTACCCGGAACCAGACCAGCCAAATCTCTCCCCATCCTAAAGCTCAGGGAAATTTTTGGAAGAGGGGGCAGTAAGATTGTAAGAGCCTAAAGATGGGGAGGAGCAACGATACACAAGATACTCCACACAAGTTAGGGCTGCAGTAGCCATAATCCTACTTTGCATGACCTTGGCAATGACTGATATATCAGCGACCTCCCAAAGTCTAACATGGATCACAGACACTAGGCTCCTTAGAGTCAAGGGATTAACAATCATAATAGTGTTCCCATACTAAAGGGGAGCACGAGAAAGGCTCTGGGCAATGCCGCTGAGTCCTTACACCTCACTAGAGTGGAGGACTCAGAAGGAAGTTTGACATTCACACTAAAGGATGCTCCAGGGAATGGGAGGAGAGGAAAGGGGGGGGCACTGGGAGAAAGGGATGGAGGGGGGTGAAAGGAAGGGGAAAAGGGGGGGAGGGTAAAAGGGGGACTGGGGAGAGGTGGAAGGAGGGATGGGACCGAGGTACCTATTAAACTTGTATGATTGGGAAAAAATAAATATAATAAAAAAAGACAAAGTGATAACTAAAATACAATATGTAATGTTATCATTAAGGAATCTTGGGTAAATGACTCAATCAATTTATCAGTGGCTAGAAATTAAAAAGTATATACCTAAGACATAGCGTAGAAGAGTGGAAATACAGTTAAACTGAGTTTTGCATCACAGCCAATTACTCTCTGTTCTTGGTTGCACACTTATACAATTACATTTAGCAAACTGATGTTCAATGACTGATAGAAGAAAAGCTTCCTGCCCTGTCCTGAATAGCTTAAGTCTCGTATCTTAAGTCCCCCCTTACCTTGCCACAACTGATCTGAAAATACTCACATCCCAAATCATTCTTTCCGTCCTAAGTTTAGTGCTTTTTCTAGTGTGTCTTGATGCAAAAGCAAGGCTAGTTATGTCAATTGATATCTAAAACTAAAGTATTACTAACGATTGACAGAACCTGGTAATAAGAAAATTAAGTATTTATTCTATTATTTTTCTCCTTGGTCAATTGAACAGGATAATTTGCAATAAGCAATAAAGGGGGAGCAAGCATCTAAGTATCTAAAATGATTTAAAGGATATTTTCAAAAATTTCCCATTTTATTCTTTATTTCTAACTAGTAACTAGGTTCCATTATTATTATTTTTTATAAAGTTATAATGACAGTGTTTCCATTACTCATGCACAGAGCAAAGGAAAATTAGGAAAGGACCCGCTTGTCACCAAATTGGGGAATTGCATGCATATCAGGGATTCCTTTCCCAGTGGTGGTGTGTATAATTTCATATTTGATATTGACTGACTATGCTATAATGTGAATTTGGGGATACTGTGACTTTCTTAAATGAATTGGTTGATTTCTTCATAACATAGAGAGTATTAGAAGAAATGAAAAAACACGTGCGTCTCACTTAAACATTTTTATTTTTATACATTGGCACTTGCATACATGAATATAATAAGTTTTTATCAGTTCGACTTTACTGAGTCAATTCCCTTAAATTTACAGATATTTGTGCAACATCACTAGTGAGGAATACCCACTGGTATCAAGTCTTGGTGCTAAATAATCAATTCTTCATCAATTATCCATGAAAAGATTTTCATTTTTTAACAATTCTATGTGATTGACAGAATTCTGAAATAATCAATATATTAATATTCTGTTGCTTTTTAGAGAACATATATATATACATATATATATATAATTTATTTCTCTGAACTCACTACTCTAAGTTCTTCTGTGATAACTGATTTGTTCAGAAATTGACAAAAATATGAAAAAATTCATGATTAATAATAAATGCATAGTGGAATATTTGCTAATTATTTTGAGATTTTAGAAAAAATATGACAAATCAACATCTGCTCCTAGAAAGTTACTTGACATGGTAATAGGGAAGAAAGATACAGTTGAACAGAGAACCACAAAGCTAAATAAGACTTCAGAATGAGCATCTTTCTTTTGTTTTCTCAGGAAGAACTGTAATAAATGCCTCATAAATGATTTCACTATTCTTTCCATACCAGCCTCTAAAAAAGATGTTATTTTTAAAAACCAATAGGAGATCCATTATTTTCTTACTAATCTAATACTGAATTCCATGAAAAGCCATTTAAAAATCTCTTCATATGATCAAATACCAATTGGGCTTATCAGTTTTTCAAATTTTCTATTACTGAATTTCCGTTCTACTTACAAAATTTGCACAAACATGGACCTCTTTATGCTCTCTTCAATTTTACTCTTAAAAATACCCTAATAGTTATTTAATATGTAAATAGTCTAAACAGCTAGAAGTTAATGGTTTTATAGCCTTACTGTAATAAAAAATGTACATAAAAAGAAATTAAATATATCATATTTAATTATTCCATCATTAGTCATCAGAGTCACAGGTAATGAAATCAAGAATAGGACTCTAGAAGACAGAGTCAATCACTGTCAACTCATTTACTTTCCCTTGTAATCATGACCAATACTAAAATCCAAAAGCTCCGCTTCTTTGTTTCTGAACAATGATAAGCAAGATAAGCAAATCCTCATAATAAAATTCTCCTTCCTTCCCTCTGGAGGCTTACTTAAAAATCCTAAAGAAATGATCCTGATTGTTACCAAAAGTTCAGGTCTGGTGACAGTTCTGGAATGATCATATGGAATGAAATTTTCTCCAAATATAGGACCTGTAAGTTTTAGATGCAGAGTTTAACTTAAATTAGCTTTCCTACACACCTTGTCAAATAATTATAGGTAAAGTGTAATGTTGGAATTTGTTATTGTTGAAATGCTTATTTGACTCCCTGTTTTCATTAAGAGAGAGAAATCTTCTCAGATAATTTGAAAATGAAGGACCAGGAGATATTAGGAGAAGGCACAAGTAAGAATAGAGAATTTCATTACAAAGACTAATTTAAACAATATAATAAATATCTGGGAAAAGAGGAAAAGTAAGTCAAAAGTAAGGTTGGGAACTGAAATAAAATATATAGTAAGCTGTTACTTTTTGCAAGCTGATGATGTGTTTTGTAATAGTTTAAAAAATATGAGCTCTGTACAGAGTAATTTTAGTGGGAAAGGCCAACTTAGGAGAGATCCTCAGGTTTAAAAAGAAGTTTTTTTCTCCTTTACAGTAGTTAATCCTGCCAATAATGGGTGAACAAACTTATGAACTTTTCAAGACACCTGAGAAACTATGTAGTACCATGACAGAGAATATGCTTAACATGTTCAAGACACTGGATTCATTCCACAGTAATGCACAAAGAGATGAACTGAAGGAAGGAGGAGAGGGAAAGAGGAATTTTAAGAAACAAATAGTTTAGTTAGTTTAATTTGCCAGTCAAATATTTATATCATTGTGTAAATTGTGTCAAGAACTTCAAACTATTGCACTGAAGATTTGAGAACTGAATCTTTTGAACTCAAAAGTTAGATAACATACTTTTAAACATACATTGTATGGATACACACAAAATATAGACTCAAGGAAGAATATGGGTATATTTCCATCACTAAAGCACAGAAACTAATGTATACATCTTTAGCAAGTCAAAGTTGATTGTGGAGCACTACTTTAGAGATTTCAGTTTATGCTGGCTCAGTTGTTGCTTGAGGACTGAGGCAGCAGCGCAGACCACCCAGCTGGAGGACACGGAAATCCCACCACATACCCCATGACCAGCACACACTGAAAGAGAGCAAACCTCCATTCCAGAACCATCTTCAGGGGTATGCCCCAAATAGACCCTGATTCCTAACATTCAACCACTTTCAATAGTCTCAGAAATTAATGACCAAGACTAACATGTATGTCTTCAGGGACCAGTTCAGATCAAAACCATAGCAGAATGTAAGGCAGCTGCAACTTTTCACCCGGCAGAAGGGCTTGGGTGTAGAGGAAATGTTATAGCAATAATGTATGATTTTATTAGAGGTGAACAGGACCAAAATACACAGAATTTCACAAGATTCTAGATTTGATGTTTCATTTTCTATCTCTTCCTTTGTGATACTAATCTAGTGTTTCTTGGTCAATGAAATTATAGAAGATGACTGAAGGCATTTATGTTTTTCACTGATGAAAGTTTGAAAAGAAAAGGCAACTTTGGAAAAGCAGATCCAGCAGCTGCTGGTCACCAAGTACTGTTCAAATCAACAGCATGCCAGGGGGCCATATTGTGAGGTTTCTTTCTGAGCCCAAACAAGGGTCATTAAGAGGCTCTACTTTACATGATGAAGTTTTCTGCCACAATTATTAAATTTATAGATATACTACAACTTTACAAGTTGGCAGTGTCCAGATAAAACCATTCTAAGTTTATCTAGGTATTATGGCATATGTTTGTACTCACAGACAGATGGCAAGGTTCAAGGCAGCCTGACCTGTCAGAAATGACTGTAAGTTGAAAACTCATTTAATTCATGTAATCTACCAAATATTTTAGTGCACCAGAATTGTGACTGGCCAACACAGCACAGCAGCTCAGCATGTGAAAAACTTCATGGGAAAATGTCAACATTCAAAATCTGACATATTACCTTAGTGTTATTTCTTATTATGATGGTGAAATACCTTCGCAAAAGCAACTGAAGGGAGAAAGGGTTTATTTTGATTCACACACCAAGATTATAGTGCATCATGTAAGGGAGATAAAGGCGGCAGGAGCTTGTAGCAGTGGGTCACATCGCATCTATACTCAGAAAGGAGAAAGTGATGAATGCCTGTGCTCAGCCTGCTATCTCAGTATATCAGTCCAAGAAATGTTCTGATCCAATGGGTGGGTCTTCCCACTTCAGTTAATGTAATTGAACTAGGCATGTTTCACAGGTGATTCAAGCTGACAACAGTCATTAACCATGATATGTATGATTTCTAGTTACTCTGTCTTCTTTAAAAGTTGAGTACTAACTGTATGAAGCGGTATATTTATTTTTCAAAATCATGTAAGCATTAGCATTGAATAGCAGCCTTTAAATCTTTGATTAAATAACCAACCCATCATTGTTTATTTAGTGTGTGTGTGTGTGTGTGTATGTGTGTGTGCACGTGTGTGTGAGAGAATGAGAGAGAGAGAGAAAGAGAGAGAGAGCACTGTGTAACTCTGTGGAGGACCAAGGGTGACTTCTGGAATCATTCTGGATTGTTTCTACCTCATTATTGCTTCACTTTGGGATTTCCCAGAGTCTCCCCACCAGGGCCAGAAGTGCAGGCCACACTATTTCTGCCTGGTGTTTTTACTTGGGACCTTGGATCCGAACTCAGGACCTTCTGCTTGAAAGACAGTCTTATCCCCTGAGCCATTTGTCCAGCACCACCTCATCATTGTTAATTTAACCTTTTTATTATTTGTTCCCTTTATATGCAGCAATTTAATTAATTAGTGTGTGTGTGTGTATCTATATTTCATAGCACTTATGTCAGACAACAACTTTCAGGAGTTGGTTCCCTTCTTCTATCATGTAGGATCAAACTTAAGTCCTTTGTCTTGGTGGCAACACCATTACTGCCTGAGCCATCTCAGTTGCTTTTAATGTTCTTTTATGCTGACTAGTATTTTTAAATATCAAAATAAATTGTATATCAATTTATTCATCTTGTAATTCTCATAGCACCTCATGAGGTAAAGACAAAGACACTGTACTCAGAATATCTTAGCTGTGCTACTGTGGAAACTTTCAACACTGTCATTGACCTCTTATACTAAAAGTAAACATTTATACATTTCATGTCTATGGGTTGGCATTTTATGACACCTCTTTCATGTTACATTTCTACCCTGGCATTGTTGTTTTGTTTTGTTGATGGGAAAAGAATATTTACATGTAAGGCAATTAATTCTGTGCTATTATATTTTGACTTAAATATTGGTCTTATTTGACTTTGAGAAAAAATTGAGTTGTCCGCAGGATTCTGCAAGATTTCTATACCTTGAAGTCAGTAGTTTAGATTTTTTCAGAATTGTTAAATAAAATACTACTGGCATTGACAAGGGTTCATTCTTGAATTCTTTCTGATGGCTCTCATTCAGTTGCAAATGTATTCAAATTACAAATCATGTATTAAGAGACTACATTCCTCTTCCACAATTTTCCTGATATGAATAGTAAAGCTCATGATGGTAAAACACATTCTATTCTTTGAAGTGCTGGGAAGCCACAGACCCACTAGGGAAGAATAGCACTGTTTAGAAAATCTTACTGAGGCATCAATTTCTAGATTCAGGAATAATTATTATTTAAAAATTCTTTTGCATGAGACTGAAAAATGGATGATTGACATAAGCTTTGCGTAAGCAAAGAGATATGCATCATTCCCAGATCAGAAGTTGCATCAGTGAATTAGCGCACATAAAGGGAAGATGATTGGCCACAAGGCTCTTAAGGACTGTCTAGCCTGTTTACGATATCTAGAATGCAATTTCTATAGATATCTAAATTTTGCCTTTACTACCTTAAATCTACTGAAAAGCTTCCAGAAGTCATCCATCAGGTCCATAAAATGTATCTGTAATTTACATGTCTTCTTTTCTCTCAGATGCAGACAGCTGGAGGATACATGTCCAGCAGTTTTTCCTTGTGAGAAAGCTTGTTAGCAAACACTTTCTGTGCAGCAACTCTTCCTCTGGAAAGAGACAGCTGACTCTTATTAACAAAACTTTGCATTACAGAACAGTCAAGTAGTTCACACTTGAGGCTGCTGCAAGTGTTTTTCTCACATTCCAGACAGGTGCTCTTCCCACGGAGGCCAACTCCAAGGCATATTTATTATTTAACTAGAGAGAAGTTAGAGGGGACATGATTCTCCATTTCAGAGCACTGACTAACCTGAAAACATAGTTACCTGCTTTCAACCAAATAATGGAATGTTGCTAAACCTCCCCTTGAGCAGAGCTGAAATGGGATCTCATCCTCTTGGAAAAGAAAAAAGCAACAAATGGCTAACATGAAAACTAGCAATACAAGTAACATAGATTGAGGGGGTTTGTAGTTTGCTTTTTTTCCAAACATTTTTGGTAAGGGCATGCTAGGGGAAATGTTCTCATATGGATCTGCAATATTTTCATCAGTGAAGGAGACCGAGTGGCCACTGAGGTAGAAAAAAGGAGTGCTAGGAGAAACCAGAGATGAGGTACTTTCAGAATTACCATGGTAAGACAGAGAGTAGATGGGAGGCTGACTAAACTGGGCTAATTTGACTAATAGCCAACACAGGGCTATGGTTGTGGTCTTCAGTTGCTTGGTATCCAGCCTAGAGGGAATACTAGTTTAGTATATATCGTGAGAGGCAGATAGAGGTGCACTGGAGCTGTAGATTCCTCATTGTTTGATTTCAAATAAAGACCATGTTTCTAAGGTCTATTAAGACTCTCAAAGCACAGAGACTTAAGATATTTATCACAATATTAGTTGTAAAAAAGAAGTTTAAATTTGGGGTTGAATGATAAGGCAATGCACATATATATAGACAGGCTAAGCTACTGTTGAGGAACATGAGCTTGTAAAGTTAGCTGATATTTTTGTGTCTCACTTTTCTCACACCTAAATAAAGACAGTAATTGTACCTAACACACCTAGTATTGAAAGGTAACATCTGTTTCTGTCAACTACTGAAAAAGATACCCAGCATATACTGTTGGATATGTCAGATTTCATTACCTATAGTACTTTATGAAATATGGCTGTGTCCTATGGCTAGCAATGTGAATTTGTGTATTTGCAATCATAAGTACATAGAATTAATCTTTTACATAGACTTATATACAGCCATTTTTGGTTTATGATCTAAATAGATATTTATTGTCTGTTAATGTAATGATCTCAAGGGTGATTTAAGGAGAGACTTCATTTTCTCTTTCATATATTTCTTCAGTTAGACTTTTTTAATATGGGATATATTTAGCAATCCCTAAGAAGTACTTTTCTAAATAGAACCACAAGGTTACTTTGAATGTACAAAGAGTCTATATAGCAAAATATCTTCAAATTAAGAAAAAATTAAAATTTCTACAGGCAAATAAATTCAATGATTGTTGGTATTCTGAGAGAAGTACTTGTATAGATGCAGATATCGGAATCATATATACTTTTGTGATTTGTATATGTTTCAGTAGTTTATATTAAGTTGTCTTGAGATCAATGCAAAATTTTAATGAACATAAAGATGTTTATTTGAATAGAGGTATTCTTAAAGTAGGCTGAATAGGCAAAAATATTGGCTTACTATGTGCATAGTCAAATATTTTATCAGTACTACTCAAAACTCAGGAAATAAGTATTAGTAATCCATTTAATTTTCTTTTTTTATTTTTACATTCTTTGACACTTTTATATATAAATACAATGAATCTAAGTGTTTTAGCCCCTTCTGCCCATTCCCATACCTCCTCCTCTCCCACTAATTTCCCTTCCACTGTTCTTTATGACTTTTTGTATGTGTGCCCCAGTGGGTTTCAGGTGGGATGTCTGTACTGGCAGGTGCCTGAGCACCTGGGAGGCATAGATGATGCATCATTGGGTAAGTCCTTGTTGAAAGAAGCTCTCCTTCTCCTCTCTGGCATTAACCTTCATTAGTCTCTTAGGAAATACATTGTTTCTTAATATCTTACTTCATACATGGTAAGTGTTGATAGGCGAACGATTGTGCAGGTCTAGTGAATGTGGGCATTGCTATAATGCCAGGCAGCAGCCCTGTCATGAACAGAGGATGATGTCTTGCAACACCCTTTACACCCACTGGCTCTTCCATTCTTACTGCTCCCTCTTCAGCAAGGTTATGTGATCTTTGGTATGTACGAGGTGATTTCAATGTCCCATTTAGAGCTTAGCACTCCATGGTTGTGTACAGGTTGTGACTTTGCATTGCACTTTTTTCATTGCAAGAGAATACTTCTTGGTCAAGTGCTGATAGAGTCTCTAATCTATGAACATAGTGACAAGTGTTCAGATTTCAGTTTGCTATTAAGTACTTATAGTACTTATAGTTAATACTAAGAAGTTTGATTCCATCTAGGGCTTGTGGTGCACTTTTCATGTTATTTGGTTAAGTTTACAGTACCAAATGTGTTCCCCACTAAAAATCAGAAAGGAGTTGGTTTATCCTTGTACCTTATATTGGACCAACCTCCCCAGAGTAGTTATTATGGTAGTTTACCGTATTCATTGGTTGGAAAAGCCATTGATTGCTTTCTGTCCTGGCAGTATGCATCTTACCTTCTAGCACTGTAAAGATTGGCAGACAAGGAATAAGATTCCATATCTATAGTACACATATTTTGTGAATCTTAGTGAACAATTTTAGTTTTTCTTATGTTTTTTGATTATACTATTTTAATTTGATATACCTTCAATATGGTGAGTTTATTACATTCACATTTTTTATATTCATCCGATTTGTTTTGTGACCCATCATTTCTTTCCTGCCTTTGTTCATATATATTTCACACTTCAGTATATAATAACTATTTATATGTATGTGTACATAGGTATGATATTATAGCTCTGTGTATTACAATAGATCTCTTTAGTTTATAACACCATATATTTTCCTATTTCATTAACATAGTAAAAAATGCAACACTATCATATGTTCTTGTCAAATATTTTGTTTGTTTTCCATTTGTGTAGGTGCTTGTGTATGTGTGTATACATATATTCATTCAAGTGTGTGCTCATGAGCATGCATATGTGTAAGTTTGAGTTTGATATTGGAAATTATCCTTGATTGCTCTATCTTATTCTCCTTATTGCTCTATCTTATTGCTCCTCTATCTTATTCTTTTTAAGTCTGTAATCAAGCTCACATGCTTGCTTTAAGGATTCTGGAGTATACTTTAAATGCTGTAGGAGGCTGGCACACCCACTAGCATCTTACATGAGATCTCTGGTTCTGAAGTTTGGTTCTTTTGCTTGTGAAGCAAGTGAGCAATCTTCCTAGTTCCTCATCATCATATAGTTTACTTCTATATATGGTAACATATTGTTTGATTAAGACGATATTCTTTTAAGAACATTTAAGCACAGATTTATGTATATACATATAAATAAATATGTCTTACATTTATTTATATCATCATCCCATTCAGGTTTCTTATTTATTCCAATTTCCTCTAAATGCTGTCAGTTCTTAAGGAGTATCTCAACATGACTTATGCAGCAGGGAGGAGTTTTCTTAGTTTCTTTCTTTTTGAGGCATTTTTTTGAAGAATATCTTCACTGTGTATGAAATTCAATTGTACAGCATTTATTTTTTTATTTCAGCATTTAAAGATGTCATGTAAATATACTTGTTCTTCATTGTGTTGGGTAAGAAACCAATGACAAATGCAACTGTGTATTTTCACTGGTTGTTTCTAAGATTCTTTTTCTTTGCATTTAGATCTTACCAGTTTATGATAAAATTATCAAATTTTTCTTTGCATTTTTGCTATTTGTTTTTTGACAATTTCTTAGACTAAAATTTGGTGAGATTTAACCTTTTTAGAGAAAAATCTTATCCACAATTTCTTCCAATATTTCTTGTATCCCATTTCCTATTTTCTAACCTGTGCAATTATATCAGGAGTTTTAGGGCAGAAATCCTTGGGTCTGGAAGTCCTAGTAGTTAGGAGTGGTTGCCTATCCCAATGTGTCAACTAAAAAGAGGGAAGAAGATAAGAAATAGAGAAAAAGATTCATTTGTGACTCAAAATATATGTTTAGGGTACTGATATGAGCTTTAACTTAATAGCGGAATAAGAGGCAGCAGGACAATCTTCTCATAAGATGATTGCTCTCACTTCAAGGTACAGCCTCCTGGATATAGATAATTGCCTTCATTTGCACTGTGATCTGTCTTTTTTTAAATTTTTTTTAAATTTATTCAATTGTGCGTGTATGCATGTGTGTGCATGTGTGTATGTATATGTGGGTATGTATGTATGTGTGTGTGCGTAGAACCACGGACTAATTCGGGAACCACCATGGACGCCTCCACCTCCTCCTTGTTTACTCTACCCCGGGATTCACAGGCTCCGCCCTACCAGGACCAGAAACGCAGGCCGCCCCCGCTTCTACCTGGCGTGTATACGTGGGGTCTAGGATCCCAACTCAGGACCTTCCGCCTGCAAGGCAGAGGCCTAACCCCTGAGCCACCTGTCCAGTCCCACTGTGATCTGTCTTTAGACACTTTGCTGTTCATGGAATCTCAAGTGACCACAGCCTTAGGACAATGTCTGAAGAATCTCTGGTACCTAATAGAGACTTTGGAAAGAATGTTATAAAATTTTGATATTAAGATGACTCATTTACTCCTATCTTTGTGACTTCGCACTTGAAAGGGAAAGAAATAGGATATTTATTATTCATTTCCAGATAGATTCCTTGAACAATCATCATGTCTCCATGAAAGATAAGCTGGGAAACCAAGGTAAAGGAGTTCAGTTTAAGAGGAAGACAGTGATGAGAAGCCTCAGTTATCGGTGGGCCCAACTCTGGGCTCAATATTGTTGACCCTTTCTTCTTTTTGTGGTTTGCTCTTTGGGTAATTTCTATTGTCTGTTAATTTTATAGTGATTTACTGTTTTGTTAAGACTGATGTTAATGTCATAGAAAAAAATCTGAAAGTATCGATACTATATTTTTCATTTCTAGGTTTTCTGTTTTGTTCATTTATTTTTGAAAGTATTGACCTCTGAAAATCTCCATTTCCATGTGCAAATTGTCTTCCTTTTCCGCTAAGCATATTCCTTTTAGTTATTTTTAAGTCCTTGCCTCATAATTCTAGCCTCAGAGTCCATTTAAGTTCTATTATTTCCTCTCTTCGACAAAGGTCACAGTGCTTGTTTCTTTTCCTCTCATCATTATATTTTTAATGACAGACATTGCAGGTAAAGACCAAAGAGACCAAAGTAAATATTTGTCTCCAGAATAGAGCTGCTCTTGTTTAGTCAACCTTTAGTGATGAGGGCTAAATCATACTAATCCGTACTTGACCTCCATCTGAGTTTTCTTGCAGCTTTAAATTCCTTTAACATGGACATAGGATTTAAAACACTTGGATTAACTCACTTAAAATGTTTGCCAGTAGAAAGACTCAAGAGAAGTATTGGCAAGTGACTACAATATTTTCATTTACATCTATTTTCCAGCTTTGTTTACTGAGCAACCAGTTCTCTTTGCTCACTAGTCATGTTCCTTCAGCGTGTCTTTACCTTGAAACAGTCTTCATACTTCAGAACCTGCTGTTGTATTGTTATGAAGGGTTAGAATTTATCAGAGGGGCTTCTGTCTACTCTATGGACTTGTATCTGGCTTTTGACATACTAGAGTGCAGTCTGTAAAAGCCCAGAGTTTGTCTCTGATTTTTTCCTCATTTCTTCTCCATGGATTCTGCCTTCAAGGCTGGTGACTTGGCTCTTAGAAACAGTCTGTGTACCTTTGCAGTACCTCTCTCAGCTTTATTCCTCTGACCCCAAGCTTAGGCGTCTCCACCCTGATGAGTGTATTGGCAGTGATCACTGGCATTGATTTGGCAAGTGGGCACAGACTGTTGGTGAAACGCTACAGATTTTTGTCAGTTGTGCTAGTCTACACACTGCTGTGAAAATATATGGAAACTGGTCAAGCTTCTGCATGCCTTGCCTTCATCTCTGGAAATCTCCTCCGCTTTTCTACTTTCAATAAGGAGATATAAACAGATGCCCAAATGTGTAGAACTTCATTGAACTTGGTTTGTTTTGATTTCTGTACATTCAATTCTTTGATTTTGTTTCCTTGATTTTTGTCTGGCTATAATTTCTGAGCTTATCGTGTTCGTTTTAGTAGCTTGGATAGGATGCTTCATTGTGATATTCTACAATTCTTCTCTTTGTGATGTAACCATAAAAAACTACTGCTAATTTGAACTCTAATACTCTGGGACAAAGAAATTCACAGCCAAACTCTGAAACCTGTAAAAAAGAGGAGATGAACCATACAAATAAGTGTATTCCAATCTCCTCCTTTGTTTCATGGCATGTTCCTTTTTAATGCTAAGCATTTACTTTTATGGACTCAATTTATTTCTTCAATGTGATTCTTTGTGCTGACTTGCTCAACTGACTTGAGCTGTATTTTTAGAACTGTTTTTCTTAAGAAGATAAGCAAATATGACTTCTTGTTGATCTTAAGTCTGGGTCTGTCGTAAACCTTTTCCCAAGTCAGGTTAATTTTACCAATTAAATACTCAGTACAGTTTTTATTCATAATTATTTTGCGTATTATGCTTGAAATGAAATTTCTATGGCTATACCACATAAGCATATTGGTATAATTACGCAACATATTTCCTCAATTGCTTTTCCTTGTCTGAGCATCCTTCAATATGCATGCCAAGAATCACAAGAGAAGTGACTTGTCTGTTTCTTGTGTCAAATGTGTATGTGAGTGTGTGTGTGTGTGTGTGTGTGTGTGTGTGTGTGTGCCTATGTATAGAGTGTGAATATATAGTGTGTGTACCTGTGCATGTATTCATAGTTTTTGTGTATGTGGTAAATATATTTACATGTGGTGTGTTGGGGGGATATTGTGTGTCTGTGTGTCTGTGTGTACATGTATTCAGATCTATCCAAGCACATGTGGAGACCAGAGATTGACTTTGACTGTGTTTCTCAATATTCTTCATCTCATATGTGCATTTATATATTTGTATATGTAGGTGTATGTGCATGTGTATAGAAGAGGGCACTTGAGTGTGTATGGTCCATTTGGAAGTAATCCAATTGGTGGTGATTTGAGGGTTAACCACAGCTCTACCTCCTTATTGCTTGCTCTGAGTTTCCCAGGTTCTGTCTTTCAAGACTGGAAGTATAGACCATTGCTATTTCTGCTCAGTGTTTCTATGTGGGACCAGGATTCCAAACACCTTTTGTTTAGGAGGCAAAAGTTTACTCCCCAAGTCATCTATCCAGGACCTCCACCTTATTTTTTGAGACAGCATCTCTCCCTGAACCTATGGCTCCTAGTTTAGCTAGCAGACAGATCAGCAAGTCTCGAGTGACATTTCAGCACTGAAATAACATGTGCACACCAACACTCCAACATTTATGTGAGTAACAGGCTTCCAAGCTGTGGTCTTTGCCCATGTTCAGTTAAGTATTTTACCCATTTCAACAAACCCAATATTTGGTTTCTTTAAATTTTTCTGTGATGCTTTCTTATTTTCCATAAAGTTTATAAACAAAATATGTGACTGAGCACTGGTAATTTGTTGTTTCTTCTTTATAATATTACTGAGATGATTAAATATTTAATTCAACATTGCAGGCATAGATCTTTCAATTATTATATAATTTAAATTAGATGTGGAGTTGATAAATATGTGCAGTTGATAGATAAATAAATATCTAGTGCTTTTCATTTAAATTTAAAAATTTTAAAATAAATTTAAAAAATTTTTCCACATTTTTGAAAAAACAAATTTTAAAACACAATAATTAAATCAGTAGGTTTTAGCTATCTATTTGAAACTCATGCCACTATTACACTGATGGTCACCTGTTGTCATGGTGATTTTTATTGGAACTTTCAGATCTCATGAGTTGATAAGGACTGTGATTATTACTCTCTCCTAGTAGCTTCTACAATATTCCTTAGCGTAAGCTATCCAGCAAGGAGGAAGTTCTCAGACCAGTTCCTTTTGATGTATTTTGCACATTTTCTGTGATCCATTTGTGTTGTATCTTCAGTAACAGGGTCTTACTAACGGATTTTTGAAGAGCAACAAAGATAATGTCAAAACCTGTATTGTAAGAGCCTAAAGATGGGGAGAAGCAAAGATATGCAAGATACTCCATAAAAGTTAGGACCAAAGTAATCATAATAGGACTTTGCATGACCTGCGCAATGACCAACATATCATTGAATCCCCAAAGTCTAGCATGGACTTCGATCCTTAGAAGCAAGGGATTAACAGCAAAATCGTGTTCCTATACTAAAGGGGAACACACACAAAAAAAGAGCTCTAGGCAATGTCACTGAGTCCTTACACCTCATCAGAGAGGAGGACCCAGAGGGAAGTTTGACATGCACACTATAGGATGCTCCAGGAATGGGGGTGGGGGTCCACTGGGAGAAAGGGAGGGAGGGGGGAAAGGAGAGGGAAATGGTAGGGAGGGAGCAAAGGGATCCAGAGAGGGGTGAAGGGAGGGAAGGGAATGGGGTACTTATCAACTTCATATGAGTGGAAGAAATAAAATAAAATAAAATAAAATAAAATAAAATAAAATAAAATAAAAACCTGTATTGTTTTGGGGAGTTTGAGATCTGACCAAATTTTATCAGGATATATCTGATTGTATATCTCTTATTGTTACTGGGTACTAAGTGGATTGGCTCTAGGTTCTTTTGTTTTGTTTTGTTTGTTTTGCCCTGTTTTCCTCACTCTGTGCTCCTCTGGATTGGGGCTGCCCATTCTTGTTCCTTTCTTTAAAAGACAATTTTTGACATATTTTTAACATATGAGGTTCCTATGGAGTTACCTTCCACAATCTTACGGTTCTGATTGAACTCAAAACCCACTTGTCAGAATGGAACATATTCCTGTTACTGTTAATGAGAACAAGAACCTAAAAAATGGAAGGAAATAGATCAATAGGGGAAAATAGCCAATGAACATATAGATAGGAAGACAGTACACCAAACTGCTCTGTAAATATTTGAAGAGTACTTAGCACTCAGCCTAGAAATCTTCTACAAATGCAGTAGAGAATCTCAACATCCTGATAGGATGGAGCCTGGGCCAATAGAAGAGCAGTGAGGTGAACAGCAAAAGCCAGCCATAATGTAGATTACTGGCAACCCAGCAATGCTTTCTCAGAATCAGGCCATCCTAATCTCTCCCTATCCTAAGGTTTGAAGAACCTTGCAAAAGAGGGAGTAGTAAGATTGTATGAACCTAAAGATGGGAAAGTCCACTGTTGGATAAGACATTTCATTCAAGGCAAGAATGCTGCATCCAGGATCTCACTGCAGTGTGACTTGTCCTTATCGGACTTGCATAATTACTGAAATTACAACATGCTCCCATAGACTATGAATAACTGAAGAGAGATAAGAATACACAGGGGAAACCTAGGGACTAGAGCTAGATGAGTGAAAGGAAGGTGTCCCAAGAGGGGACAAAGTTGTATATCACAGAGGCCTGAACCCCCACAAGAATAGGCAAGCTAGAGGGAATCCTAGGGACCATAGAAGTGGCCAAGTAGGAGAATAGGAGGGAAGGGAATGGATTGATGGGGAAAGGTAGTGGAATGGGAGGGAGAGGAGATGGAGAGAAGCAGGAATTAGTACTCAATATGCTAGTAAAACTAAAAAATAAATTTTAAATAAAAAATATTTAAAAAATAAAATGAAACGCAATATGTGATTTAGAGAGCAAACTGTTTAGACAAAAGTATTGTCTAAATATGTGAAGTATTTGCATAACATTGAGTTAATAAAAACTCTATGTGAAAAGCAATCTGAATAATTTCATTCACTAAAACTTCATTTAGCTAATTCTTAATTAAATTAGATATTGAAATTTAAATATTTAGTTGTTTTATACATCATTAATATGCATTTATTCAATGCAAATAATCTACATATATTTAAGATTTGAAAAACATTTGGTTTGGGCAAATGTTTGAAATTTGACTTAATTCCAGTTGTTTGAGCCTCACTAGTTACTACTCAAGTAGTTATTTGAATGTGTGTGTGTGTGTGTGTGTGTGTGTGTGTGTGTGTGTGTGTGTTTTAATCACATATGTTTGTGAGCTAATCAGAAGGTATGATACCTGGTTATTGGTGCAGTTATAGTTTTTAATTTCTCAATTCAGGAGAAGGGAGAAAAAAATCTGACTCTCTTATGTTGAATGGAATATCTAATGATGAGCAGCTTCTTAATGAAGGCTGGAATGAGAATTGTCATTCGTTACCATCTAGGGAAATGTTCTAGCAAAGAAAATAGAACTTGTAGAAGCATCTGGGTCGGATTTTTGGCACAAGCAGCTAAAGGCTGTGCTCATGAGGAACAAGCCTTCCCAAAGAAAACACAACTGAACTGTCTGCTTTTATTAATGTGCCTCACTGGTGAATCTCCAGTGATGATGGATCACCCTCATTTAAGGAATGATGTGCTGGAAAAATGCATTATTTTCAAGAGTAAGAGAGTGGATTAATGCAAGTGTGTGCTGAAGAAACATTCAAAACTCTCTCGTGATATATGCTGATTTTCGGGTGTTTCCTATTTGCACGGCTGTTTAAGCAAGCACTCTAAATGGAAATGCACTTGACATTTTTGCAACTGAATGTGATCAAACATTAGAATTTAGCTGATTTTTCAGAAAATGATTAAGCCAATTTCTTCCTCATTTCCAGCACAGAAAACCAAAAAACAGGAAGAATAAAAGATATATTAATAAAATAGAAGCTGTAAATGAAAAACTGCTTAGAAAAGAATGAGGAGGTTGACATCTCTTTCCCCTGCTCTCCCGCCTTTCCTTCCTCTGTCACAATGGTGGAGGGCTACATGCATCATCAGAGGAAAATGTTCATTACCTGTTCTCAGGCCTTGGTAAAGCAATTCAGGATAAATATTCCATAAGGTACCTTGAAACTGAATTATGCTCTCCATTAATGTTTATGTCACAAGGACTTGCTAATATAGAAATATTCTTAAACAGTTCATAATAAATGATTTAGCCTTGCAATGTTCAATAGTAGACATTATACATTAACGTAAGAGACAGGTAAAGGTAAGAGGAAGATAAGATGCAACAATGGAAAAGTATGCCCGTCCCTCCAGACCACATCCTACAGGACCCAGGCCAATAGGTTAAGGTAGCCCATGAAATAGGAAGATAAGTGTATGTGCGATTGTTATATTCAATAATAGCTTGACAATTCTCCTCGAGAGGATTCCTGTTGCTCTATTGAAAAGAGAGTAGATAGACTACTGTTGAGTGAAACATTGCTCTGTGCTAAATTATCATCAACTTAGTGGCTTAACACTCACATATATGTTACTTAACAGCTTCTGTAGTAGGAGTGGGACCCAGACTTACTGCCTTGTCAGGGACTTGTGTGAGAATCTCTCACCAAGCCGCGTCAAGGTGTTCTCTGTGATGGGATGGAATGAATTGCACCTGAGAATTACTGGGGAAAGACCTGGTTGTGGGAAGAATTTTGTCTGTTTCTGACTGCTTCTTCAAAGTCTCCTGGAGGTCCTTGCTGTGTAGGCTTTTCATACGTTTAGAGTAAAAAGAGCCAATAATGAGAGTCCACCAGAAAATGAAAATTGCACTTTCATCACCTTGGTTGGCATTGTTGTGTAAAAGCAAATGGAAACTTCTTCCCAAATCCAGTCAGAAAAGGATTTAAACTGGGGTATAAATACCAAGCAGAAGAGAATATCAGGAGTCCTTTAGACTCTGATCATCACGATTGTCAAGGCCTAAAGTATTCTCTAGTTTTGAATCCAGCTGTGCATGAATAAATTCATGTTCTGGAATGTTCTCTGTAAATATTTCTGTTCAAAACAATTTTTAGGTTTTTTATGTATTTATGTATAACCAAATTAGATTTCAAGGAATATTTGTATTTTTATTTCTTTCTTACCGAGGTTTTAGGTTCTTCTGCACTTCTAGCTGGCTATAATATGGGGTAATTAATTTTCACTTTTTATATCTCATTTATGTCTATGACACAGATGTATTCTCACAGTTAAATGGCAAAAATAAGCACTGGCTCAAACGAAAGATTGCTTTTGCTTGGCATATAATGCACAGGAAACCTGAATTTCCCAGATTTCCCTCCTCTAAGAATGACCCGAAGTGTTTAACCTATAAATCACAGTCACCTGACCCTTACTGAAATTTTCTCTAGAGCTTTCCTCTGACCTTCCACTGCTTGTAGTATCATCAACATTTCCAGTCCATGCAAAATGTGTTAACAGTTTTCTAGGTTTTCTCGCTCTAGTGTGTTCCTCCTTGGCATCCTCGACATCAGCTGCTTGTACTGTCTCCTATGGACACAGGGCTCTAAAGCTTGGAAAGTGACAGACCTACAAGCCGAGAGCTTAGATTGAACCAACAAAACCCACACTCCCCTCTTTACTTCAAACTCAGAGCTGCTTGGAAACAACAGACATAGGTGCTCCTATCAAACTTTACTGTCCTCGAGGTAGTTGCTGAGAGCACAGTGGAATTATCACTACTGATAGAATTCCCAGTAGCCATTACCTGAGTTCCTGGATTGAGATTCTCCTTTTAGGATTGCAGGGTAAGGAGTTATACAAGTGAATTACAATAGGCAATTACACTTCCTCATACCAACTGAAACTTGTTCTCAGAGGCAGAGATATTAAATCATGGCCTTCACTAACCAATTGTTGAATCTAGAGTTATCAGACAGTGGGTCATTGCATAACACATACTGGTCATGTGTATGTAAAGTGACAGGCTTGTGTTCATGTAATGCTAGTGATCATGGTAGCCAGACTATTGAATTCAATGATATTTGGTATGATGTGGTGTGCTAGGAGCATTTTCCTTATTGAAGATAAGTTGCAAGTGGTTTCATGGGTCTCTTAAGAAGCTTTGAAAGATCACAACAGTAGTGAAGAAGTAAGTGCTATGGAAAATCAATAAACTCAACTTTAAAACAGTACTAAGAGAAAATTAACTTCCTTTTATCTCCATTAAACATACACTGACTAGAAAAGTTGCTTGAAGAAGGAAAAACAAACCAGACCAGGGAACTCAGTCCTACTCTTCCACTTTATGTTTTTGGACATGGGGGTATTAGCTTCATACATACTGAACACAATCTTAATGATTAGCTTTGTGCATCTGATCACCACTGAGTTATCCCACAGGAAAGTGTGTGTGTGTGTGTGTGTGTGTGTGTGTGTGTGTGTGTGTATGTGTATTATGTGTGAGTGTGTATATGTGTGACGTGTGAGTGTATATTCTGTGTGCATATATGTTTGCTATGTGTATGTGTGTTCTCTGTGTGTGTGTATGTATGCGCACATGTGTCACAGTATCCATAAGTGTCCATATGGAGGTGGGGACAGCTTTCAGATCACTCTTTACTTTTCTACCTTATCTGAGACCAGGTCTCTTACCTACACTGTTGTAGAAGGCAGGCTGGGTAGGAAGCAGGCCAGCTTTTGCAGATTCTCTTCCTTTCCCTAGGTGAGCAGAGGCTGCAGAATCTTAGGTCGTTGAGCTGGCATTTATGTGGCTCCAGGGGATCTGAACTTCAGTCCTTATTCGTATATGGCAAACCCCGTATGCGATTAGCTATCTTCACAACTCTTCTCCATAAATGTTCTGTCTTTCATAAATTAGGCTTCTCAATTCTTCTCATTCCCCAGTTATGACCAAGAGTTCCAGCAACCTAGTTTCAAACCAGATTTCCTAGCGACAGGACAGTAAAAACAAAAGTGAAGTGATGAGGCTAGAATAACAGGAACACAGTCAATACTGTTTCTATGGCCCTGGCTGAAAGCAAACAGGCTCTGTCATTATGTTTAGGTAAATTCGTTGAAGCTTATACATAAACAAACGAGATTACTACATGCCAAGAAAGTGTCATAATCTGTCCTCGTGCTTCCTCCCTAAGAAGCTGGCCCTGTGTGTTTTGTTAGCCAGCCACACAGTCGCAGGGACTCCACAAAGCAGGTGGTGAAGTCTCATCAGCATTTTTCTCTTGTTCAAAGTGATGGTGCCTTTGAGATTTAAAATGCATTATATGACAGGGTCCCCCATCCATTTCTAATACAGAGGAAAGTGCACCCCAGGACAGGAGAGGGAGCTAAGCATGCTCCCTGCTGTGGTTATGGCCCTGTCAGCACTGCCCATTAGTCTTTGTAGATGGCTTTATTGGCTGCTTTGCCTCATAACTCTTCTGCTAAGTAGTTCCTAACACAAAAACAACTCAATCATCTGCCTGTCCATCACCCATCATGAGTCCGGGAGTGTCATGACTGGCTGGAAAACTGCTGAATAAAATACCTTGCTTTTAATATAGAATGAAAGCAAGACAAAAGAAACCTGTTTGATTTTTCCCTAAAATCAACACTGCCGATTCTAGGCAGCTTCTCTAGCAGATATTGAAGCAGATAAGTTTTCTTCTACTAAGAGCATAGTGTGTGGTGTTCTGGACTGCTACAAGAAAATGGTCACACACAAAGGCTTGGGTCCAGTGGTCAGAGCAACTTTAACTTTCTTATCTAAAATCATGTATTCAAAACACTACTGTGGGCTACAGTGGTGGAAGGGACTGGATCAAATGTCATTTTTTATAAAGTCATTCATGCTGTGATTTTTTGATTGGATAAATGTAAATTAGACATTTGGGTGAGAGTACTGGGAAAGAATGAAGTATATTTGCAATAATTTCCCAAAGTTTTACTTCAAAAAAAAAAAAAAAAGGAAAGAGCTCTCATTCTGATTTTTAATCAGATCCCAAGTTTGATATATACATGTATATGCTGTCTTAACAAACCTTATTATCAGAAAAGGACTGAGATAAAGACAGCAGTCATCATAGTCCTAGAAGTTGTGATAATAGCTAGGGTATCCATACCTACCCTCAGTAGATTCACATGTTGATTTCTGTCACAGTTGACCTGTTTAATGGGTTAGGAATATTGGAAATCCACTTATGAAATCATTCCCAGCCATTATGACTTTTCTCTATTCGTTCAAAATAAAAATACTTTCACTGAAATGGGTTCATAAATCCTATGCTTTGCGAAACTAATGAATGACTCTATTTCTATTGTTGCCTCTTGGAGGCCATTGTTCAGTATCTGGACAATGACATCTTTGCCATTGTGTACTTTAATTACCTTGATATGATTTTAATGTGTACATCCCACCATAAAGACATATAGATACATACATACACACCTAGGCAAGAACATGTACTTTGTATGTTTTCACATGCTAGATGTGTGCAGCTATCTTTTCGTTTTTCCTTTTTTTTTTTTTTTCCCTCTCAATCTCCAGGGTTTGGCTTTGCTTAACAGATTTTTTCATAAAGGTAGGATCTTGCCCTTGGTTTCTAAGGAAGTCTTTTGTTAAGTTCAAGCCCAGTAATCACAGACAATGTGGAAAGTAATGGAGTGTGCTGGAAGCATTTGCTCTACGAAGGATTTCAGTTGCACTTCGGTTCTATACTCAGCAAATGAGAATGCTTTTAAAACCTCTCATCTGTGTATAAAAGCGAGTAAAAGACAGAAGCGATCAGGAGCTCTTGCTGAAGCTTTTGTGATGGAATATAGAAGCACTGGGCTGTGAAAGAGAAATGAATTTTTAATAATTTTATAGGAAAAACACTTCACATTACAACTTGGCTCGCATATGTTTAGTATAGATGATTTGAAAGCATGTTGGATGGTTCTGGAATCATAATCAGCATGGGCCGGAGCAGAAGGGAAGGTCATGATCCAGTCACTGCCAGGATATCCTGCCTTCATCCATGTCCAGAAGTGCTCTATTCTAGTGCGAATTCTGTTCAGTCACTCCGCTTTGATTTCCAGGACTCACTGTTCATAGCCTGGATTCTTTTATCCTTGTGCTTAAATTCTATAGTTGAATACATATTCCTTAAATTTTCTCACTTCTGTATTCCCTTTTCCCTCCCTGCCTCTCTGCCTCCCTCCCTCCCTGCCTCCCTCCCTCCCTCCCTCTCTCCTTCTGTCTCTTCCTTCTTTCCTTCACCTCTCTTCCTCTTTTTTCTTTACATGGCTCTGGGGATCAGATACAATGCCTGCCTCACACATAAACACACATTACCATGCGTCTAGGCTATATTGTCAATATGCCTACAGTTTTTCTAGATTGTTTTTGTTTGTTCCCCGATTCCTGAACTACAAAGCTTCTTGGAAAAATCACTGAGGACAAGAAAATTTTTTCCTGTTAAAAGATCAATGAGAAATTGAGGAAGGCGAGGAGGAGAGGCATTGCAGACGCTTGAAGGTTTCATTGATATTTGAGGTGAACCCCATCACTCTGTGAACCCTGTGCCCAATGTGGCATCCACCCAGTGTGGCCAAGTGAAGTCACAAGATTAGATTGTTCCTTGTAATTATCAAGTGTTCCACACACAGTGCCTCAACTTCTCTGTGGAGCATCAAGCAGGCCCAGCTTCCTGTTTCCCGGGTTAAACGCATGCAGAATGTGCTTCTGTGGCACAAAAACGGTTTTGAGGTGAAGAAATCGAGGTACTAAAATCCCTTCTTGACCCACATCAGTGCCTTTCAGAAGATTGAATCATCAAGAATCCACTCGAAAGAATGGCCAGTGAAGAGTGTGAGCCTCCCTCCCAGAGAGCGCCCCCCCCCCCCGGCACCCACACAGCCCCTCTCAGAACCATCCTTTCTCCCCTCTTCTCCTAAGGGCTCATTTATCTTTCCAAAATGTGATTTGTTTTCCTATAAGTGTGCCCTCTCTCCCTGCTCCTCACCTTGGGTGAAGTCATTTGTCTTGCGGTAAGTGCCCTTCTCTCCTTCCCTTCACCTCGTGTACAAGCTCCAGCTTCCAGCCGCCCCCATTCAGTCCCGTTTCCTTGTGAACTCTCTTGGATACAACACAATCTTTTTTTCTTATGAAATGGTTTTATTGTTTATCAGTTTAATGCTCTAGCCACCAATTAAGGAACTTAGGTGCTCAGCAGAAAAATTTTCCTCTTGGAGCTTCATGATCTTAACTAACCTTTTGCAAAAATTTCAGTCAGTATTTAGTTTCCTTTAAAGTTTTATATGCAGTTGCAACATGCATACATATATTTAAGCACTAATTTATTTTTTTAAATTTTCACATGTAAAAACTCAGTAAAAACTTAAGGTGGTTTTTGAGATATACTTGAAAGGGAAAGAATCATGAAAAGAATGTATTTATGAAAACCTGTGCTCTCTGGCACAAATTCTTGTATTACTTAATCCTGTGATTTAAAAGGAAATTATTTTATTTCAAATGCATAGAAAAACTTTACTTTCAAGTACATATTAATGAAATATTTTGACATGGCACTTTCCCTTTCTATTTGTTTATAACTTGATGCTAAAAGGGCTGATAGAAACTTGGCCCTACATTTGTTTCTTATCATTTGTTTTAGTCCCTAGGTAGGATGGATGGATGTACAAAGTGGACACAGCACCTAATGATGGGTAAGGGTTGTACACGATGGCTACATAGGATCCTATACTTGCAATGAGAGATACTTCTACCACTACACTCTCTGGGGTATTCTTCAACCTGACTGCTGCACAGATGGATTTTCTTTCCTAATATAATGTTTGGTCATTTCATATAGTTGTCTTCATGATAAGTCCATGTAACTTAACATAGTATTTGTGACCGAATATTTTTCTTTATTTCTTTGTGGCTCTATCATAGTAACTATCACATCCTGTTACAGTGATCTGTTTACTGTTTTCCTTACCAAATTAATATTCCATCAAGACAGAAGCATTTAATGTCTGTGTCCCTAGATGCTAACACAAATTATATCTGCATGCTGTCTCCTACCTCTTCTGTTTAGCACACAGCAGGTGCCCAATGTATGTGGGTAGATGGGACTGGGGGTCTGAAATGTCACCTCTGATCTTTCCGCCTGCCTAGATCTTATGCTTCCATCTGTGTTGCATTAAAAATGATCTTGCAACGCTTCCTCTTGTCTCAGACTGAATTAATCACACCTTAATCTCTGCTCCCTGGGCACTCTGCTTATGCCACCAATATCACACTGAAACACAGTCTTTTAAATGGGCTTTGTTCATTTTTATTGTTAAGAATGTAGCATTCTGCCTAAAAAATGAATTAGGGTCTAAATTATTTTTCAATAAATGAAAGAACATCCTTCATGACTGAAAATTTGTAATGATTTTGATTTCATAGTATATATTTGGAAGTTTGTGCCCCACAAATGAAGTCCCAATTCCAAGTGACACAGACCATGTTTGCAAATAAGATTGCTATGAGTGTAGTCAGTTCAAATCTCATTGAGGATGGTGGACTTATTATCCTTTTTGACTACTGTCCTTATAAGAAGTGAGAGACAGACAAAGAGAGACAATGCCATGTGAGATCAAGTAGGGATTGCAGTATGTGGCTATAAGCCAAGTATACCTGGGGCCACTGCAATGTGGAAGACACGAGCAAAGAGAAAGCAGGGTGTTATTGGTAGTGTGGACTTGCTAATATGTATGCCTATAGCCTTCCAAACTGTGAATGAATAGGCTATTCTAATCTGTTGCTTAAACCCTCATTGTTTATTGCATTTATTTATAAAACTAGGATAGTAATGTACTTTACTATATATAATATGAATATACATTCATATAATATGTATACACACATACACACACAGACACACACACACACACACATATATATATATTAAATAGTTGCTTTTTATTTGTGTTCATGGTGGTAGTAGTTGTGTGTGTACATACGTGGAGGCCAGAGATCAATGTCTACCATCTTTCTCAATTCCTATTCATCTTGGTTTTTTATTAAATCATAAAACATGATTTTAATGGCCCAAATTTTAAATATGCCAATTTACATAGACCAAATTGGAATAAATGTTTCTTTCTCTTTCTTCACTACATTTATAACATTTGATTTATAAATTAGATACACTAAAATATTAAAAGCAACAAAATGAAATAAGTACTCTGATGCCTTACAATAACAGTTATGACTGTGGTCTCATTCTCTCTCTCTCTCAAATACGTTTTAATCTCTGATTAAACAACAGTTTAATCTCTTTTGAACAACAGTTGACCATAGTTAAATACAACTATGAAAAATAACGTCATACTTAAGGAAGGACTAACATAGGCATTCAAAAAAAAGAAACTATAAGATTTGAATATAAAATGCATTCACAGTAATTGAAAATAGATTAAGCACAGAGAATGGTAGTATTAGTGATATAAGACAAAACCCAGGGAAGATATCTAAAGTTTGCACTATAAAAAAATAAAAAAATATTAAAATAAAAAGATATCAGACACTGTTAATGATCCTGTGTTTAGATAATTAGAGACTTGGGGTGAAAGAAGAAAAAAATATGAATAAAATTTGGCAGAGCTGGGCTGGAGAGGTGGGTCAGGGGTTAAGCCTCTGCCTTGCAGGCGGAAGGTCCTGAGTTCGGATCCCAGATCCCACGTATAGACGCCAGGCGGAAGCGGGGGCGGCCTGCGCTTCTGGTCCTGGTAGGGCGGAGCCTGTGAATCCCGGGGCAGAAGGAGGTGGAGGCGTCCATGGTGGTTCGCGAATTCGTCCGTGGTTCTACACATACACAGACACACACACACACACACACAGACGCTTGCGCGCGCACATACACACGCATATGCACACAGTTGAATAAAATAATAATAATAAAAAATTAAAAAAATTTGGCAGAGCTTTTCTCGTTTTTACCCACAATTTATTTTTTTCCTAATCATACAAGCTCAATAGGTATCCCCATCCTCTCCCTCCCCCCTCATCTTGGTTTTTGAGTCTGAAGATGACTCTGCGAGGTTGTACGTTGGGTGCAAGGCCACCTGGGTAGAGTTCCAATAGACTCTAAATATGACAAAATGAGATTGAAAATGATTCTATTGCAGTTTTGAAAACATTGAGGCTCAAAGAGCAAGAATAATTTAGAAGAATTAGCAATCTTTTAAAATTAGACAGATGGAAAGGGAATGATAGATGTGATTTCAGAGCTCAGAGAGACCTCGCCGATCTTGGATCTGTTGCTATGCTGTGGAAGTTGGAATTTCTCCTATTGGTGGTGTGAAGTTACTGAAGGATTCTTTTAGTAGTGAGATGACATTAGGTTTACATTTCAAGATGGCCATGGCGGTAAAAGAATAGAGAACAAACTGGAAGTATCACAGTGCTGAAGGAAAAAGACTAAGGGGGAGCCTTTTGTATTTGAGATATGTTGGTGGCAATAGGAACTAGAAAAAAAATCAACAGGCAAGATATATTTAACACATAGAAGTGGAAGGACTTTATCATTTTTGGTATACATTGTGAAACAGAATGAAAGCAAAGAAAATTCTAATTTTTAAAATTTTTTCTGCTTTTACAAATATATTGCATACTCATCCCTGCTTCCCTCTGTCCTCCCTCTCTCTCATTCCCTCCCTTCCCTTCATCAATCCATCCCACTTCCTCCCACACTACTGTCTATATTATGATTCTATGGCCCCCAGGGTTCCCTCTGGCTTTTCTACTCTTGTGGGAGTTCAGGCCTCTGTGGCACACCAACTCGCTCCTCCTTGGGTCACCCCACTGACAGGAGCATTTCCCTTCACTCATCCAGCTTTAGTCCTCGAGGTTTCCAGTGTATGTTCCTATCTTTCTGCAGTGAGATTGTAAGAATCTACTTAATTCTATTTTTTTTTTGACTTAGGTAATTGGGTGGTGGTAAACTTTGATGAGGCTTCCTGCAAATTACCCCTAGAGAAATGCAAATGACCTCAGAAGCACAAATCAAGCAACATTGCCCAAATGCCAAAAGCACCATAAAATGCTAATGTCTGGGGGTTATAGTGCCACAGTAGTATTAGGTGATAGTTCCTATTGTGCAATATGTGCATAGCTGGAGAGCCCAGAATTCTGTTGTTCTCTGACCTATCAGATGTCTTCTTGCTTATGGGTGGCTCAGAACACCAAAATGTGAGCACTCCTCCCAAAAAAGGGATGAATAGTGAACCATGTCTAACACTTGTATCCTTTATATTTCTTATTCTCTTTTATTATTTATTTATTTGAAAGGAGCAGGCATAGATGAGGACAACTTTCAGAAGTCAGCTCTCTTCTTGTAGACTTACAGACTACCAAGTTTGTAAACTGGTGCCTTACCTGCTGAGCTATCCCACAGGTCCATGTTGTCATTTATTTTTTTCAGTATGTCTGCTTCTATGGGTCTCAGGGTTTCCTCTGGATCATCTACTCTAGTAGGGATTCAGGCCTTTGTGGCAGACCATCTATCTAGTCCTAGCCCCTGGGATTTCCATAGTATGTAATTATTACTCTTGCATGTTGGTATGTCAGCCATTATGCAGACCTGGTAAGGACAAGTCTCACTGAATTGAGTTCCTGGATGCAGCATCCCTGTCTTCAGTAGAATATCCTGTCAAGCGGTGGACCTTCCCACTATTAGGCTCTTACAATCTTACCATCACTTCTTCCACAAGGTTCCCTGAGCCTTACGATGGAGAGAGATTTGATTGGCTTGATTTCGGGTAAGCAATGCAGGCATCACTGGTACTCTGCATTCTGATCGGCTATTGTCTGTTTCATTGTTCTTCTATTGCACTAGGCTATATTGCACCCGGGTGTTGAGATCCTTTACTTCTGTTGTATAAGAAGGCTTCTAGATTGAGTGGTGAGTGTTTTTCCAATCTATAGGTATAACAGCAGAGCAGTTTGGTGTACTGTCTTCCTGCCTATAGGTTCATAGTCTGTTCTTCCTAGTGATCTATTTTCTTCCCTTTTACAAGGTCTTGTTCTAGTGAACAGTAACAGGAATAGTTCCATTCTGACAAGCAAACCTCGAATCCAATCAGAAAGCTGTTGGTTGTCTCTGTGATACTCGTGCACTATTAACCTGATGGTTACCTGTTGCCTGGTGATTTTTATTGCATCTTGCAGATCTCACAGGTTGATGAGGCCTTTGATTCTTCTCCCTGAGTATATTCTACAATATTATTTGATACTGTGTAAGCTATACAGCAAGGACTAAGCTCTCAAACTTGTTCCAATTGGTGGATTTTCCCATGTCCTGTGATATATATTACATCTTCAGTAATAGAATCTTGATGTTCTAATTTTTTAAAAGATGGAAAAAGGACAATTATATGAATATCAGGTCATTGCTATTCCATTCTTTCAACATATTTAGACTTTATAATCATGCTTTTCTTATTGGTGAATAATGATTATATTTATCAGTTTTGCAGCCAATATAAAAGAAGCATGATTCTTTGTCGGTGTGGAGGATTGGAGAAACAGGTCATGATGTATTCAAATAGATTTCCCATCTGCAAATCCCTGTCTGGAGCTCAAGATGAGGCAAAAGCCAGAAAGATGCCTCAATAGTTACAGGCACTTGCTGCCAAGTTTAATGATGTTGTTCTCTGACCTCTCCATGTATACATGTCACACAAAACCTCCCACTTTCTCTTGCTACATAAAAGTAAATAAAAGAAGCAGAATGTATATAAAAAACACAAAGCTATGAAGAGTTACCACTAGGGAATATCAATATTACTAGTAAAGATTAATATAGAGAGAAGAGAGCCAAGGATTGATCAAAGGAAATACTAGATTTCAACCTCTGAAAGAACAAAGAACATCCTAGGATAGGAGATTAAAATGGAATTTCCCTCAAGGGAGGAGAGAGCAAGGAGAAAGTGAATCTTGGCATTAAAGATTCAGGAGTTATTTGTAGAGCTACATCAAGGTCTACTGAAATAAGAAATGAAGACCCTTGTGTTGGAGAGTTGGCTTAGAAGTTAAGACTCTGCCTCACAGTAGAAGTTACTGTCCCACATAAAAACACTAGGCAGAAATGATAGCCTACGCTTCCAGTCCTGGTAGGCAGAGCCTGGGAAATCCCAGCGTGAAACAAGAAGAATGTAGGAGCAATCCAGTATGATTCCTGGTGTCACCCTTCATCCTCCACAGAGACAGATGTGTCCTCTGATACACAAACACACACACACACACACACACACACACACACACACACACACACATACACACACACTCTAAGTGAATGAATAAATAACTAAAGTTTTTTTTTTTAAAAAGAAATGAAGACTCCATTGAGTTTAGCAACTGGGCAGTTACATGTGATTTTGAAAATGAGATACAGGATGAGCTTTAGTGGGTTATTCTGTGGCAGAGGAAACATTTATAGAGTATTCTATTGTTTTAGTACAATGACTGTGTTTGAGAGTAGCAAGATTTCTATATTTTTATTAAGAATTCTCATTTTATACAAACATAATGAATGGTTGTAACCCAGACTCCCTTCCTTCTCTGCTCCCTGCCTCCTCCCTTTCTTTCCCACCCTTCCTGCTCTTCACCAGCCCGTCTCTCTTCTTCCTGCCCTCATTCATGTCTGCTTGTGTGGGTCCCAGGGTTCTCTTCAAGTTATCTGCTTTGGTAGAGTCTTAGGTCTTCATGGCAGTTTAAGTGGCTGTTACTTGGGTAGACCCGGAGATAGAGGTGCTCACCTTCCCCTGTCTAGCTCTAGCCCCTAAGGTTCCCAGTACGCATAGTTATTTCTTCTGAGCTCCTCTCTGGCCTTTGGAGGAATTCACTGTGCAGGTCTGGTGAGGATAAGTCTCATTGCAGTGAGTTACTGGATTTGGCAACCCTGTCTTGGCAGGAATAACCTGGCCAGAAGTGGACCTCCTCTATCTTCAGACTCTTGCAATATTTCTGCCCCCTATTCCTCAAAGTTTGAGGCTGAGCATTCCAGGGATATTAATACCCTATAGTCTGGCACGTTGTGGTTTTTCTACCTCAATAATCTTCCATTGCAGTAAGGTTGATCTTGCTGAGTGCTGAGAGCTTTTCTTATCTATGATTATAGTAAGAGTGTTTAGATGGTAGTTCACTATTAAGTATTTATAGTTACCATTAAGATCTCTATTCCTGTCTAGTGAAACTAGATCTTTTAAGAGTGAATTTGTAAGAAGGTAAAGAAACAAAAAGAACATGAAACAGATCAGGGGAGGAGTACCTTGCAAACTAGTACCTTGCAAACCACTGTAACCTCTGGGAGTGATCACAGATGGATTGTCAAAGGTGGTCAGAGCAAGGGGGTCTCTTGTGCATCAGTTATACAGGGATATTGCTTTTACTTACACAGGTACTCTGGTTCATATAAAAGCAGGCAGCCAATATTGGAGTCCGTGAGATATACTCAAGTAGGGACATTTGAACTGGAAGGAAAAATTACTGAAGACTCCCAGTGGGAGAAGGAGAAGGGATGAGATAGGGTAGCGTTATATTACTGGATCTGTTTTCTCTGTCATTGGAGAAGGTGGAAGGTTGGGAGGTAGTAAGCAAGTGGTTGCTTATCTGGAGGCTAACCCCACTCCTTACTGTGTCTGATTCCTGTTCTTCCCTCCCTTTTAAGTCTTTTCTCATGAAGACTCTTTTAAACTTTTTGTCCATGTTCTTTTGCTTCCAGAGAGCAATGAGTCTTAAACAGGTGTTTAGGAACATCATGTGAATAAGCTGGAGAATATGAGTGGTTGAATTGTTTTAAGTTGTAGATTTCATACATTAAGTATGATGGGACAATGTTCCATCTTGTCATAAGGGAGCAGTGAGAGTTGTATAAGTGACAGAATAACACATTTAGGCAAATGAAAACTGAATAAATCAAGGTATTGCTAATATTATCCTTTCATCTTTAGAGCTATTGATAGGTTAAACAAAATAATTCCCCTGACATGCAGTATATACTCCATTATTGTGAATTCTTTTTTGAATATAAAAAAACAGATAAAAAACCATTAAATGTTGAAATATGTTGAAATTAAAGAACCAATTACCACTCTTAGCCAAGTGTCTCACATAGGACACTGTTGAATGGGACAGAATAAACCTGACAAAAGCATATCAGTAATCCATACTGTTCAAGCACCTTAATAAAAGAAAGGGCTTGAGGAAATCGAAGACACAATGGCACATGATTCAGACAGCTTATCAAAGGTTCACGAAATGCTGCACCTACGAGTTGTCTTGAGACACTAAAAATGCTAGACTATGCGGAGAAAAAGAAGTGCTAGAAATACATCAAGTGATCTCTGAGGGAAACGGAGCAGAACAGTCCTGTGACTGAGTTAGCCTTGCTTCTGTCTCAAGGCGGATGCCACGGACTGTGAACCCACCACAGTCAGCCATGACCGCCTGTCACCACGCATGCATTTCCAAGTAGGTTCTCATATTCTTTTGTGCTCATCTTTACTTTTCAGACTTTCATTTCACTCTGACTTTTTCCCTAAAATGCTTTAAAGAAAGAACTGCTAAAAGCTTCTTGATTTTAAATAACCCTCCTCCCTTCAAGTTGGAAATGGCTGGCCTTTCTGGTGCTGTCCTTCCCAGTCCTCTGCATCACGTCCCTGTGTGGGTGAGAAGGATTTTTTACTGACTGATACAGGAAATGGTTGCTTGAAGGATTTGGGGCTCTGAGCTATTTTTTGTTTTTGGCAACATACAGTAAAGAATTTCATTAGGATCTAAGAAAGGAATAGTGGGAAAGCTGAAAATCCCATTTTTCCCTTTAACAACTGAGGGCTACAATCAAATAGAGTGTTGCTTGGCAAATATTCAGTTCTCTTAAAATGAGAGTGTAATTAGATGGCTCTCCTTTTTGTCATTAAAGATAAATTGTTTGTAAATGGTTAACATTTAAGTGCTGTACTGTGTCTTCAGCCTTTATCATAATTATATTTGTAATATTGAATGGAATATTCTCAACTAAGAAATGGGAGCTTGTTACAAGGCTAATTGCTTGATAATGAATCACTGCTGCTCTTAAGAAAACTTGCACTATTTATTTATTATTTTGGCTTCATTTTCTTGAGGGGTTTTGACATTTGCAATTCAAATACTCTCAGAAGAAGTCGTCTGTGAAAGAAATCATCCATCCTGAGATACTGGCTAATTTCGTTCCTAATTGGGGCTGTGAACCATTCAAAGGCAAAGCTCTCAACCCTGTCCAAAATCTACCGGCTTGAAAGAAACACAGATGTCATTAGGGTTGCCAGTTCTCCCTGGTGACCTATAAGAAGGAATAAAGGATTTTGACTTTGAGGGAATATTTGGAGATTGTGACGTCACCAACTCCTCTTGTGCTTTGTAACAATTATCTTCTTTACATTTTAATTTAATTATTTGAACTCATGTGATTTGGTCACTAGGGATCCCACAAAAAACAAAGGAACACAAGATTCACATTCCTGACCACAATATGGGGTACTCATTTAGTCTCCTCTTCATCTTTCAAGTGATAGTTTTTGAGCCACTGTGCCTGTTGCACATCTACTGGACAGTAATGAATATAACGATATGTACATGTTTCTCAATAAACAGTGCACTGATTTTGAATGGAGTCATAATCATGAGAAAAGGAAATTCCAAAGTACAGGTATCAAATCTATTACAGGAATATTGATGGAATGTAAATACATATTTCTCCATTGCCAGCCTAATAAAACTTACTCTTAATGACAACTAGACTGGAAACAATAATTTAGTCATGAGTTACCTAATAGCTAATACTCACTAGAAAATGTATTAACTATGTTTCCATTTGATATGAAGAATAACCATTGGAGTAGATATTATTCTCTTTCATAAATATTGAAAGTAATCCTTAGAGATATTATTTTCCTGGTGGCTCATAGCAATGGAAGCTATGTTTTGCCTAAAGGAAGTAGTTGCACTATTGCTATAAACTATTTTTCCATCAAAATGCCTAATTTAAATTCCACTATAATATAGAATGATATAATAAATACTTGGTAGCCTATGTCCATAAAAATCACTATTTTGATTTCTTTTTTATTTTTTTGTGATAGGATCTTATGTAATTCATACTGGCCTCAAACTTGCTATATAGTAGAGGATGATCTTGAACTCCTAATCCAGTTTTCTCCTCTTTTTTGTTGGTGGGGGTGATATTATATGTGATAGTGTGGAGTGAATCTGGGGCTTGATGCCTGCTAAAGGAGCATGCTACCAACTGAGCTACACCTTCAGCAACCCAACGATTTAATTTTTGCATAGTGGGATGACTTATTGCTGAGCTAAGCATGCTTCGTCCTCTGTGAATAGTTTGGTTGAATGACCTTGCCATTATTTACATACATAGGTGAATATTTTTAGTGTTTTGTGCTTTTAGCAGAAAGCAATGAAGATTTTAATGCTAGTAAAATTAATGTTTCCCTTTATATTTTTCAGTTATTTGCACTTTAAAAATTTTTTAAACTGCCTCATAATTTTCAGCTATATTTTCTCATTGTATGATATATACAATTTTTTCCAAATTAGTTTTTTTAATGCATAGGGAATTTGTGAGTTAACACACAGGTGTAAAATAGGAGAGGAGGAGATGCTTTACAAAAGAGAACATACACATGGCAAGTGGGGACAGGAAATGTCTTCTGAGGTAATTAGCCCATCATTTAGGGAAACACAAATTAAAACTCCAATAAGATAACACTGACACATGTCAGAAGGAATGAGATAACAATAATTTTTAAAATGACAGTACTAAGTACTGGAAAGAATGTACAAAACTGGATTCTTCACATGTGCTGATAGGAATATAAAATGGTATAGCCTGTCTGTGAAGCAATTACCAGTTTCTTAATAAACTGAAATTATAATCACTATATGATTAAATAACAAGTAAATGAATGATTAAGAAGCCAAGTTAATGCAGGCCACAATATTGATACTCAGCAAGGAACAACAAAACATATATAGAGCAACCTGAATGAACCTTCACACAATCATTGTGAGTGAAGAAAGTCAGTTTCAAGGGTTATATACTGTGTGATTATTTTTATATAACTGTTTGGAAGTAGCAAAGTGTAAAAAAGGAGGGCAGATCAGTCATTTCCAGAGGACAAAGTAGCAATGTTAGGGTAATGGATGTGTGGCTATGAACACGCAGCAAGGAGAAGCTCTGCGAAAATAGGACTGTTGTGTATCAATATTAAGATCCTGTTTCTGATGTTGAACTGCAATTTTAATCTTGGTGCCTTAGGATAAGGGGGCAAACATGACTATGGCCTCTCTATCACTTCTTATAATCTAGTGACTCTATTAACTCAAAAAATAGAGAAATAAACAAACAACAAAAATTCTACCACCACCAACAGCAACAATAAAATTAAAAAAGTCCCTTAACAGTTTATTTAATCAAGAGATACCTTCTGTAATGAATATGCTTGGTTTTGAATGTATTGAATAACATAACAATATTTCTTTTACTACTTTCCAAAATAAGTAATCTATTCAACAAATGCTTATCCAATGCATATTGCAATCAACATAGTGCTGAGAGTGCTATCTACAGGACTTTGAGTGGGGTAATGAATGGCAAGTTCTTTTTTTAGAATTTTGTCATCCATAAAAAGACAGAAATGAGCACAAACAACTATATTCAAGGCAAATTATAACACAATGATTGAAGTCTGAGAAAATATAGTAGTTTGCATAAGAAGTATAGAATAGTCACACGTGTAAGTAGATATGTCATAGGAATTGATTGCGTAGGGAAGTATAGGATGCATTTGGACCTGGTTTTAAAACTTAGGGAGGATTTCACTAATTAATCAAATATATGTATCCTCATAGGCTGATTAGCTAATGCTAATTGATGCTCCAGGAGACTGCAGCCTATTCCTATATACCATTAGAGACAACTTTTATGTTCTAAAGTTATGTTTGTGGCCCATCATACATTCAGGTATACAGAGGACTTATTAGGACAGCGAGCCAAATCAAATGCATCGGTGAAGTCTTCAGTCACAGTATAAGTAAAAGGCCAATCATACGTAAGTCCAAGGTCACATTATGTATCATAAGCACAGAGTCATTTTGTCAACTAAACCTATTTTTTAAGATAAATACTCAGGTCCTAGTCTTTGCTGTTCTATTTTTCCTCCACAAGGTAAGGTAGTTATTTGGATGCATTATAGATAGAGGATATCATCTAATGTGTCAAAATCCCTAAGCAAACTCTGCTTCCTTCTGATGGTCCTGTGACACCCTGGGGTTTAAAAAAAAAGGCTAAGAGTAGAAAGAATGAGTCACCTGGGCAGAATCAGTAGTGACCCCACGAAGGAGGAGGCCTCCTGGTGAAGAAGGCTGGACAAACATGTAAGTGTGCTTGGGGCGGTAGTTCAGGGAAGTGGGTAAGAACCCTCCAGAAAACTGCAGGGCACTGACTGAGGTGCTGAGAGGACAGTTTTTCCCATGAGATGTGCAGACAATGCCTTCTGATTTTGCCTAGGAAATGACCTAGGAGTTCTCCTGTGTGAAGCTGAACTTTTTGATAGTCAAATAGAATTTTGACCTCGGAAAAGTTTTTTTTGGAGTCATGCAACATCAGTATGTTTTCAGAGACTCACAGATATCATTTCTAGTGTCATATAATATACTAGGAAATATATATAATACATGTAATATATAATAAAAATATACTATACTTGGAATAATTAGATTTTGGCAATATTATGGAAGTCTTATAGACTTTCTACTATCAAGTCATTAAGTGATTTAGAATCTCACTTTTGTAAATAGGTAAGCATTGCATTAGGTAATAAGCTTCAATTAATCAAAGTAGCCTGGCAGAACAAGACACAGTGGAGGCTGCAACATGAAAAGTGCCTACTGCTTAGATTCAGCATGAGTCTTTTGTTGTTGTTGTTATTTTTGCACACCCCTTACACTTAAAATGGGGACACTTTCTTTTTCTTACTTAAATTTTTAAGCTTATTTTTAAATAGTATACAGAGTGACAGATTTCCTGTGTAATTTTTTATTATTTTCGACAACTTTATACATGTAAATATAATAGGATCTGATTACTTTCCCCTGCTCTCTCTTACTTCTATGGGATTGATTTTCCCATTTCCCACCACTCTCCCTCATATCCCCATCCCTTGTCCCACTGTGCCTTTCTGCTCTGGGCATTTCTACTTTCACCACATTTTTCATAAAGACATGATAATAATTACAGGTAATATGCATAGTCTAGCCATTTTTAAAAAAGAGAATTTATGGTAGGAAGCTTATATAAAACTGACTGTAAAATTGCTTCTATAAACTCATTCAATAATAACCCAATTGTTGTGTAAATCTGAAATGTCTCCCACAGATTCACTTTAAACGCTTGTGATGCTGTGTTGAACACTGTGGAGCCTTTAGGAAGGGAGACTTTGCTGATGGAAGTAAGTTCCAAACAGTAAACATTTGAAGGTTTTACTCAGCCATGGTTATAGCCCAAATGCTCTGCTTGGCCTACTATGTAGTGAGCAGCTGCTGCTACATGCTCTCACTGCCAAAGACCACATCTGTATCATGCTTCTCCACCATGCCTCCCTTGCTATGAAGATCTGAAACCCTGAGGCAAAATAAGTTACTCTATTGGGTTCAGTTGCAATGACACAAAAGTCATTAATGCAGTTATAAGGACCATTAGATGCTTGTTACTAGAACTGCATGGGACCTATTTTTCAGAATGAAAAATTAGATAATGCACAGATATAAGAATACTAATATTGTTCCTGGTACTGGTCAGTGATACTAGCCCTTTAAAAGTCCATAGGTCAATGGCTTTCTTCATGGGACAGGACTGTGGGAAGCTGGAAGAACCTTAGGAGCTTGGGCTTCGTGGATGATTCTTAGGTCATAGTGGGCATGCCCATGAAGGGGTGATGGAACACTGGTCTGTTTTCTCACTCTCTTCTTTGGTTTGAGATGTGACCATTTGCTCCTCTATTTGTTACCAGTGTGGCAAACTGTCATTTCATGACACTGCTAAGGACCCAACCATTGTGACAACTAGACCTTGAACACTGGGCCTTCCTAAACATAAGCTAAATGACCTTGTCTCTCTACAAATTATCTGTCTCAAGTATTTCATAGCAGTAGCACAGAGCTGACTAATACAAACCCTATCATATATTCCCCCAAAAATGTATGTTGATTGTGTAAAACTTGATATTTCCCACAGAATTAGACAAATACTTAATATTGAAAGTGAAAGGTAAACTTAATCTTTTTTTGTTTCTTCCTAATTCTGGCCTAAGCTCATGATATTTATTCCACTTAAGACACCATAGAATAAACATCCTCTCTTGTGTAGTCTATCTTGCATATAATTTAAATTTACATTGGGAGACATGCTAATATTTTTATAGGTAAGTTCTGTGTGTATAATATTGATTTTACTAAGATATGGCCAAAATGGCTAGTATTTAATAGATGCTAAATGATTTTTTTTTATTTCAGCTCATACAAACTTATTAGGTACACCAGTTCCCTCCCTCCCTCCTCCTCCCCCTGTACCCCCTGCTTCCCTCCCCACCCCTCTCCCTCCCCATCCCCCAGTGCCTCCCACCCCAATTCCCAGAGTCCTTTCTTGTGCATGACTGATTTTCCTCTGGGCCCTCCTCTCTGATGACGTACAAGGACCCAGTGGCCTTTCCCGAACCCTTTCCCGTGTTCCCCTTAGGTATAGGAACACTGCTGTGGCTGCCAATCTTTGCCTCCAAGGATCTTGGTGCCTTTAGCAGATGCTAGACTTTGTGAGGTCAACAGTGTGTTAGACAATGCGCAGGGCATGCAAAGTCCAATTATGATTGATGCTAAATGATTTTGAGAATGAATTTTAGATAATAGTATACTATTATAGGGCTGGAGAGATGGCTTGGGGGTTAAGACTCTGCAGAAGATTCTGAGTTAAGTTCCCAGGTCCTGCTTGACATTTCATGTGGAAATGACATGATTTGAACTTCCTGCCCTAGTGGGCCAAGCCTGGTAAATCCTAGAACAAAGCAAAGAAGGAAGTAGAAGCAATCCAAGATGATTCCTGCAGTCACCCTTGATGCTTTATAAGGACACACAGTACTCTCTGATACAACACATAGACACATACACACACACACACATACACAGAGTAAATAAATAAATTATACATATAATATCAAGGACATATATGTTTCAAATATTACAGCATGGATTTCAAATTTCTTCAATCCTCATCTGAATCATAAAAGCATAGTAGGTAGAACTTCAGAAACTTATTTTGACAAAGCTCACTGATAAATACAATCAAATACCATTTTTGATAAACATGTTCTAGTCCACATTAATTTTATCTCCCTATTCCCAAACTAGCTTCTCAATGTCTATCCTTCTGCCTGACATCCAGGCACAAGTAGGATGGCAAAAGGATATGCTGCTATCCATGTTCCCCAATCTCTTAATTCCAAGTGTGAAATTTAGTGCCTTGAAATTTCTTCAATATTCTAGATGAAGAAGAAGAGAAAGGAAGGCAAATGTAGGTGATTATTTTATCTGATGATATAAATAAAAGTTCAAATACCGCAATTTTAACTTTTGTCTACCTCCTCTACTCAAAGTACATAATTTAGGATTTATTCCTTCAACATTCCCAAATGTCTTGAAGTTTTAAATGTAGAAATATGTATTTAGTATTATTTACCTTTTATTCTATCTGGGATCTATTTTTTAAATTACGTATTTTTGTATCTTTTTATATGTCTAGTATGTATGCATGTATATGTACAAAACTGATCTGAAGACATGTGACAGAGATTTTTTTCTAAATACATGTGTTTTCAAAGAACTTGACAATTGAAGAAGCATGCCTTTGGCACATTCATGCCAGACATCCAACTTTGTAAACCGTTTATTTTCATGGCTAGTCCCTGGCGTATGTGCTGTCAGCTTTCACAGTGGTTTCAGACTATGAACAACTTCTGCCTGCAGAGAACTATAAAATAAATTCATGGGTAAGCAGAGAAGAGACTAGTGAAAATCCAATCTGTCTGTTTGCATAGTTCTGTTTACAGAGACATGGTAAAACCTAAGAGGACCATAGTGGTAACGAGGAAATCCCACAATGGTTTCCTTCTAAGTGTTTGGTTTTGGACTTAGTTTTGGCTTTGTATCTCATTGCTTTGGAACATATAATTGGAACACTATCAAATGAGTGGACAGAACAAATACAAGTAAAATGTAATTATGTGAATCTAGGGAAGTCGCTTAAGAAAATGGATAGCAACATATGAAAGCTATTGTTTTAGCTCTGAGTGAATGACAATACAATTTATCTTAAGTATTTCTAATGTTCTCTGAGCATCTATAACTCTTATAATAAGGGTGACAGCATCTTTTCCACCTGAATACAGAATATTTTTTTAAATTGAGAATTTTTTCATATAAAAACAAAATGCACTTATGTCCCTGTCTCATCCTCTCCTCCTCCCACATACCCTGCCCTTTCACCCTCCCCTTCCTTCACCAATTCTGCATGTATGGATTACAGGGCTTCCTTTGGTATTCCTGTGCTAGTAAGGAACCAGATGTCTGTGGTAGTATATGTAGCCCTTCAATGGGCAAACTCATAAGTGGAGAGACTCCCCTTATTTTATCTAGCACCTGCCCCTGAGATTCTTTATGAGTGTAATTGTTTCTCCTGAGGTATTTTTTGGTCCACGGGTAAATGATGATATGTCAGCCATTCAGTACATCTGATGGTAGCAGATCTCATTGCAGTAAATTCCTGGATGCAACAGTCCTGTTGTGACTGGAGTGTCTTGGCCGGCAGTCTATAGTACTATATCTTAAGGTTTGTAAATCTTATCTCTTCTTCCATAAGGTTCCCTAAACTTGGGATGAGGAGAGATTTTGATGGTCTGTTTGGGGTTGAGCACGGCAGGGACATCAATACTCTGCACTTGGGTCAGTTGAAGTTTTTTACCTCAGTAGTCTTCCATTGCTGTAAGGTGCATCTTGGTTGAGTGGTGGAGCTTTTCTTATCTATGGGTATAGGGAGAAGTGTTTAGATGGTAGTTTACTGTAAGTCCTTACATTTAACATTAAGATCTCTGTTTCTGTTTAGTGAAACTAGAGTATTTAAGAGTGAATGTGTGAGCAGGTGGAAGAGACATTCTTCTTAATTTTTTTAATTTTAATTTTTTTTATTATTCATTCAATTGTGCATGTATGCATGTATGTGTGTGTATGTATGTTTGTGTGTGTAGAACCATGGGCGAATTCGGGAATCACCATAGACGCCTTCATCTCCTCCTTCTTTACTCTGCCCCGGGATTCACAGGCTCCGCCCTACCAGGACCAGAAGCTCAGGCCGTCCCCGCTTCCACCCGGCGTCTATACGTGGGTCTAGGATCCGAACTCAGGACCTTCCACCTACAAGGAAGAGACTTAACCCCTGAGCCACCTCTCCAGCCCCTCTTCTTACGTATTTTATAAAAGCTTTTTAAGTTGTAAACAGAATTTTAAAGGTTATTGCTAGATATTAGTTAAGTGTTATTAAGGCTTTGGGGAAAGTGACAAAGATGTTGATAAGAATCATTTAATGATGATAGAATTTCCAGTGAGAGTTACTATGAAATAAAAGTGTTCTGACTCTTGATAAAATTAAGTACACTGGCCACCTCTGAAAATGAAATCAGAAACATAAAGAAGGATGGTGCTGATTGAGTCTCTGACCTAAGATATTAGGAAAGAAACTCTGGTGTAGGGAGAGGTTTGAGATCCGCTCTGCAAGGGAACCTTAGGAGTTGAGATCAGAGGAGAAATAGAAGCACAAATTGTGCGAGAACTCTGATGTTCAAAGCGCAGGGAGAATAATTACCCTTATCTGTACCATGTGGGCACACATGTAGCAGAGCGAGATGGAGTGGAACAACTGAAGATGATAGTGTTGGGGTCTAGTAGAGGTGATGAGAAGCTAACATCTCTGCAAATAAGTGACCTGAGAACTGCCTTTTCTGTTTTATAAGAGATTCTAACTGAGGAAGCAGTCTGAGGTGAAGAACAGTATCAAAGTTCCAATAAACTATACCAAAGAAAGCAGCAAATCAGAAGAAAGCTGTGATGATATTGATCTGTAACTTAATAAAAGTAAGATAAAAAAGAGAAAACCATGCTTCTCAAAGTACAATAATTTGGTTTGAGTTTGTATGAACTTTGAACATGGAATGGGGACCAAGACTGGATCAGAAGTGGTTGAACAAAATGTAGTTCCAGAGACTTTCATTCCTGGAATGCATCTTATATATTCACACTCTGAATTTCAAGGGTAAAATTTTCTGTGCCATGCTTGGCTCTTCCCTGGTGACTTAACAACCAAAGTAGCAGATTACAGGGACATATAAACTTGTAAGAAATAAAATAGTTATATTTGAATATATAAGTTGAAACAGAGATAAGCAAGTGGATTGCTGATTTATTTTTAATATGTGTGTGTGTGCTTCATATAAAATGTTTAGAACTAAGGAAACTGAAAATATGTCTCAGAATATGGGTAAAATTTTTGAAGAACATTTATGCCACTATTAAATAGTATAGTGACAAGATATGTGAAACACTATTAAAATCAGCAATGACCTAAAACTCAGAAAGTAGACAAAGGATCTGAATAGAAGACATTCAAGCGACCAATACAGAGATTAAAAAAATCCAAAGTCATTAGAAGTTAGAGAAATGTAAATTTAACCTATAGGGAAATGTAAGTATGACCCCAATTTAAAAAGCAGAAAATATCATGTGTTCACAAAGATGTAGAGAAATTAAAACCTTCATGTAATTTGGTTAGAATAAAAAAAGGTGCCTCTGCTTTGGAAAATAGTTTGGCAGACTGCTAAAATGTAGTTAAACATGTAGTTTCTATATCACCAACAGTCTTACTACCAGGCAAGTATCCAAGAAAAATGAAGGCATATGTCCACACACAAAAAGTCTACATTCATATTCACAATTAATATTGTTGACCCAATTTTATGTATACATGCACCAAAGTTTTAATCAACTCATAAGTGGATACAGTAAAGAATACCACTACAATAGATTTCCATTCAGCAATAAAAATAAATTAAATACTGTTAGTTAATGTAACAAGTAGGAACCCTGAAAAATTCAACTGAATGAAGAAACCACACAAGGCCATATGGCAACTCTATTCATATGTAACACCAAAGTAGGAAAAACAACAGTGCAGAAAATGTATCAAAATTGACTGGACCTGAGGGAGTTGGAGAGTTTGCTAGTGAAAAACCAGTACCAGATTTTCTACTGGATATAGTGGAAATGTTCTAAAATTGATTGGGTGTGATGAACATACTGCACACCATGGAATTGTTTACCTTGAGAAGGTAAAATATATGTGTGTGCTATATCTCACTGAAATTGCTTTTTAAATAAAAAAACTAAGAAAATGGACAAACCAAAATATAACTTGGTGACTTACTACTTAATTCTCACAGAAGATATCAAAAATTAGAAAAAGGAAAAATTTTAGAAATTAGAAAATATATTGAATATAAACCCTAATTAACCAAAATCTAGGTGCAGTAATGCAGGGAGAATACAGTAATAAGTTCAAGACATGTGGGCATTGGCAGGAGAACAGATATATGGAGGTAAGAGTCTACAAAGGTATTCTGAAAGTTGAAAGAGAGAGAAACTCTGAGGACAATAAGCAAACACGAGTATTAAGAGTCACAGGAATAGGAATGAAATATACAATTCAAACTATAAGAAAAATAGCACTAAAATATGTAAGGGGAGGTGAAAATTCAAGGAAAAGCTAAACAACAGAATTTAACCATCCAATAAAGAATCTGAAAGGAAAAGCTAATGTGAAATGAGATGTCAAAAACAAATCTTAACTTGTATTAACTATTGTTCTCATTGTTGTGATCAAAATATCAGAAATAATTAATGGAGAAAAGATTATCACAGTTCACTGTTTCTGGTCAGGAATGCATGATACAGTTTACGGAGTAAAGGTTTATTCACATAATACAGAGTCCAGAATGGGGATCAAACCAAGGGTGGATATCAAAAACCTAATACTAGTGACAGACTTCTACTAACCAGGGACCATGTCCCAAAGGCTCCACAGACTTCAAAGTGGTACTGGAATCTGAGACCCAGGATTCAAAACATGAATCTAAGCTATAGATGTAACACTTCCAGCCTAAACTATAATATCAACAAAATAATGATTACAATAAAAGAATGTTGACCAAATTGAACAACAAAAATGTCTTGGCTATTTTTGTATCACATGTTGAATCAAAGCTATGATCCATAGATTTAGGACTATAGGCTAAATGGGTTTGTGAAATCATTGTTTGGAGTTAGCTCCCAATTTTCCTTGAAAACTCAATTATTTGATATTATGTTTGTTTTTTCAGAGAGTGGAAGGGCAAATAGCTGACTCATCTGTTCAATAACATTCTGTCACTCCATCTTGATTTACATCCATTCAAGATTTTCAAATAAAATGAAATGTCAGGTTTTGTATATCTGAAAGACTGCTTGAGGGAAATACATTCTTCAATATCAACTTAACAGAATTAATTAACAATGAAGGGTGGACTGCATAAAAAGTAGATGGTATGTTGTTACCTGGTGAAATTTCTGTGCTATAATGGTTCAGTTCAGTTTTCCGGATTCCACCTACACAGGCACTCTTGTCTGCAGGGATTTGGAATCTGTTCTGTCTGCCATCTATACACATATATAAAATGTATGTGCAACAAACTAAATTGTATTAAAAGTATTAGAAGTCTTACTCACATAGTACACAATGCCTTGATAAAATTGCATAATTATATTGTGCTATTGTTACCAAATTGAAATAGTAATCACTCTGTGTCTATGCACGCAGACACACACACACACACACACACACACACAGAGGAAGGATCTTGGTGTATGACTGTGGAGGGCCAAGGTTGACATTAGGGAATATCCTGGATTGTTCTACTTCCTTATTGTTTTACTCTGGGGTTTCCCAGGATCTGCTTCCAAGGTCAGAACTGCAGACTACCTGAAATTTTATTTGTTTACACTTGGGAATTTTGCATAGGATCTGGGGATCCAAACTCAGGTCCTTTTATTACTTATAAGGCAAAAGCTTTAATCCTTAAGCCATTTCCCTATTCCAGCAACAGTTATCACTTTTTTATGGATCAGATGACTTATTTACAATGTTTTCATCAAGAAAAGACAACTAACTATACACACTTGCTTCTTTACCAGCCTTAAGGGGAAACTAGCACCTATTTCAATGACCCAAGTGCACTATGTCTGCAGGAAATCCAGCAGCTACTGGTTTTGGAAATTATTTCTATGAAAAAATGGCCAACTCTTCAAATTTGACCATCTTAATGTTATAAATTTTAAAACTGTCATAGTGATATACACCTGTAATCCCAGTGCCCAGGATTTTGGGGTAGGAAAATGAGAAGCTTGAGACTAGACTTGCTACATAGCAATTTCCAGGACAATCTGGGATACAAAACAATACACTATTTTGAAAATATATGCATATAAAATATATCCATGCATATAAACATTTGTAATGTATGATAAAATACAAATTTGTTACATTTCTTGCTAATTATTTATCATTTTAACCTTAGTCTTGTTCAAATATTTCACACTATTATTTACATGGGAAATTACATATTTAGAATCTTTGTAAAGAAAAATCTGAAGAGACAAATTAGGCAAATACCATTCAAAAGAAAATATAATCTGAGATGAAAGTAGAAGGGTAGGGCTAAGGAAACAGTGTAGAGGGAATGCATTAAGGGGGATTAACAGAGGTACCAAGGACATAAAATGTTCCATTTTCTAAAGCATGTAAAATCTACATATAACTATATATGTGTATATATGAAATGAAAGCAGAAGACAGATTATTTGGGGAAAGAGTTGACATGGGGAAGAAGTAGTTGTAGAATGAGTATTACCCATGAGCAATGGTACACATGCATGAAATTCTCATAATGACACTAACTGTTTCACATGCAAAGTAAAAACAGATAATGAAAAAGAATAGGGTAGCAGTTACAAAATTAACTAATGAAATCTTTATAGCCACTAAATTTTTATTCCAATGGCTTCATCAAAGCAGAACCATGCCTAAGACTGCATATAGAATTCAAAAGTGTTGAAAAAAATCATGCCATTTTGGTTGATAATATATTAAATTTGATAAAAACATGTCTAACATAATATTATGTATGCTAAATCCAAGTAATACTCATAACTTTGTGCTTAAAGAAAATGAAAAATTTTATGTGTTGAAACTAAATAATATTGAAAATATCATCAAATATGAAACAGATTAAAGCATATGGAAAAGTTTGTGTCTTCAGCTTCAAAGACTTAGAGACAAGGAGACAACTGTTTACTCAGAAACAGATAACAGTGATACATTCACAAAATAGAATAGAGAAAATGGCATGAAAGATATAAAAATGTACACATTTTTAAATTTCATTATTTTTGACTGTTTTATTCATGAATATGATGAACTTCACATTCACCCCATCATACCTTTTTCAACTCCCCTTTCTACCTACTGAAAGCCTTATTTCCAACAAGTCCATCCAACTTTCATCTCTCTCTCTCTTTTGCTGTGTGACTCACTGGATTTAATTATGGCTGATTGCCTGAGCATTTGTGGGAGATTATTCACTGGAGCATGGATAATTTGTCAGTGGTTTAACAAGTGAAGAAAATGATAGCCTTTCTTCAAGCAACTATTAAATATCTGTGGTTTTTCTAAAGGGTGGGACTTCATGAGCCCCTCTCTTTTCCAGGAGAGAATGTTGGTGAGTCCAACCCTTTGCAGGTCTTAGATGGGTAACCATATCTGTAATGACTTCATGTGTACATGTGTACATTAGCAAAGCTATATCCAAAAGATTTTATCTTTGCAACTTATTATCCTCCAGCTCTTACATTCTTTCCACTCCTTTTTCAGTGATATCTCCTGAGCTGTGGATGGGGTGATATAGATGGCCTATTTAGGACAGTACACTTCACTATCCCTTACCCTTGAACTCCAACCACTTATGAATCTGTGCATTAAATTACATGCCTACTGCAATAGGAAGTTTCTATAGTGGAAGCAGCAGGACTGTACAAATTTACTAATATGAGTTTTGATAATTGTCCATTTAGCAAATCTATAAGAGTGGTTTTCCACCAAGTGACTAATGTATTCTGAACTACCAATTCTTGACCAAGTTTATATCAGTCATGAGTTCGTTCTTGTATGTAATAAGAAATTAGTTGGCTACCCCAACTCACAGGGCCTGTTCCTACAGGTGACACTGGGATTTCTGTTTAATAACATTATTACTGGGAGCAGCATTATTTACACATGCAAGCTATCACTCAAACATCTGTGTTAAATCCTGTAAACAAGTTTATACAACAGTAGGTTTCCAAATGTCTTTTTCATTTATCTTTAGTTTTGATAGCCCTCCGCTACCTACATCCTCTTCTTTATCCTCCTTACTTAATTTCCTTTATTTTAAAACTCAGTCATATAGAAAGAAATATCTCCTAAAATTAAATAGACATAGTATGTAATGTGAGAATCATAGTTAGCCAGTTATAATATGTAAAAAGAAAAATATCAACATTTCAGAACAGCAATAAATTTTTTAAGTAAATTTTTAATATTATTTATTATCTATTTAATTGTGTGTGTATGCGTGTGTGCACTTGTGTGCACGTGTGTATGTGTTTGTGTGTGTACATGTGTAGAATCACTGACGAACTCGGGAACCACCATGGACGCCTCCACCTCCTTCCTTGTTTACTCTGCCCCAGGATTCACAGGCTCTGCCCTACCAGGACCAGAAACGCAGGCCGCCCCCGCTTCTACCCGGAGTCTATATGTGGGGTCTAGGATCCGATCTCAGGATCTTCTGCCTGCAAGGCAGAGGCTTAACCTCTGAGCCACTTCTCCAGCCCCGTCAGCAATAAATGGCTAAAATGAGAATTTTTTCCAAAATACTGTTGATCTACAAAAGTATGGAAAGAAATAAAAAATCTGCATATTCTCTGTCACTGAAAAATCGATTTTTAAACATGGGTTTCAGGGTTCAAATTCAGGGTATATTTTATGGTGACTGTAATAAAAATTTTGTATTCTAATCTCTCATAAATTTCGTGAGCAAGTGAAGTCAGTTACTTAATTTTTCTTTCCTAGTGCCTGGTAAGATGATCAGGATGTGATAGTCAAGCATGTTTCCTTTACACTCAGTCTGGCTAATCATGGTCTAAATTTTCAAACACACCCTTTTCATCATCTCTTAGTGGTACACATCCCTTCCTACTCCATTTTCTAGAAAGAGGTGCAGATATATGCACTTTATACACTAAATTGTGAACATATATTATTTTTCTATATGTTTTGACAGAAACAACTCTGCAAATGTAATCTGAGATATTTCAAGCAGATGGGAAAACTATACCCTCAACCACTGTTTTTGTTTAAATAGATTCTAAATCTTTTGACAAAGTTTTTGTATTTGCAATGAAATATTTCTCTCCATTTTCATAGATGGGATTTTCATACTTTGGAGAGTAGCTTCATCTAGTAGAAGTCTTTATCTTCTCAGTATCCTCTAGTCAAATTAATTTTTCTCGAATTTTCTTTCTATTGTCATTTTAAGAATCTCTTCAGTGCTTTATGAACACTTCTCTGTTGTTGTAAAACATCTTGGGTTGAATTTTCCTGAGACCCTGGAGGGTGGGTTCCTTGCAACTGGAGAATGGGGGCTAGCAATCATTGTTTGTGACAGTTTTCTTATTGTTCTTTCACCCTGCTGTGGAGAAGCTGCTAGTTCCCTGAGGCCCTTTGGCACAAGTATGTTAGTGTCACAGAAAGCAGAAGTGTCACTGCTTTGAGCTCATGGTGTGTTGGAAGTAGGGGGAATACAGAGAATCTGACTGCCTGTGATTCTAGCTGTCCACCTTCTGTGCACATGAGATTATTTCAGATTCCAGAAAGTGTGTTCTGAAATAGCAAAGAGCTGCACATGATAATCTTCATGAAGATCCATATCAATGAGTTACCACACGTCTTTAGAGGCCACTTAGCTAGAGAAAATAAAAATACAATTTGTGAAGTAACATTGTGCGGGTCAGAGGAAGAGCATGGAGAGATTTTTAAAAAGCAAAAGAAAAGTGTTACAAAAATATTGAAAATGTACTTATGCAAGACACTTATTTTTTAACATTTTTATTATTATTTCCTCTCATACAAACTTAATAGGTACACCTGTTCCCTCCCTCCCTCCCTCCTCCCCCCCCCCGCCCCACCCCGCCCCACTCCTGCGACCCCCCTGATCTCCCAGTGCCTCCCCTCCCAATCCCCGGAGAATCCTTTAATGTGCATGCCAGACTCTCCTCTCGGCCCTCCTCTTCCATGAGGTACAAGGACCCAGTGGCATTTCCCTGAACCCTTTCCTGTGTTCCCTTTAAGCATAGGAACACTACTGTGGCTGTCAATCCCTTGCCTCCAAGGATCTTGGTGCCTTTAGCAAATGCTAGACTTTGTGGGGTCAATAGTGTGTTGGACATTGTGCAGGGCATGCAAAGTCCAATTATGATTGCTTCAGCCCTAACTTGTGTGGAGTATCTTGCATATCATTGCTCCTCCCATCCTTGTGCTCTTACAATCTTACCGCCCCCTCTTCCGCAAATTTTCCTGAGCTTCAGGATGGGGAGAGATTAGGCTGGCCTAGTTCTAGGTGGTTGATATAGAGTCTCTGCAGTTCTGGATTATGGTTTGTTGATTTTCTTTTGCAGTTTTGCTGCTCCTGCAATGCTCTTCACTCCATCCTGATGAGTATTGTATGTCACCCCCTGGCCAGAGATAAAAAGCTCTTAAACTAGAAGGACACTTATTTTAATTGCTTATTTTTGAGGGCCATAGACAAGTACACATAACATATATGGGAACCTTAAGACTTCCTGAAAGAAATCTTATTTAATGTATTATAGCTTGATATGAGCCAATTTCATAAGGAAAGGCATGATCTTACCTAAGGTGGTGTAAAAACATATGAGAAGATTTTTATGCTTTCTTGGGACTAACCAGATGGTTTAACTGCAAAGGCTTCTGTTCGCAAACCTGGCAACTTGGGAGAACCAACTTCCAGAAGTTGTCCTCTGACCTCCATGTGCACTATAGTTCTTTCTCTCTTTCTTTCTCTTTCTCCTGTCCTCTCTCCCTCCCTCTCTCCTCTTCTATCTCTCAAATAAACAAACAAACAAACAAATAAATAAATAAATAAATACATAAATAAATATTTTTTAAAAAAACATGATTATTTGGTAGAGATCAGGTTAATAATGATATGTAAATTTCAAATGAATTAAAACTGATTTATTTACTATGTAATGTATTCAAATTTTTATCCTGAAGGTGGAATAGTGAACTCATGTTCAGATAAACCACATGACTTTAACCATTAAGAACTCACAATTTTTCAGGAGAAATATTACCACATAGAGTTGATTTTACCAAATATTAGGCTATGATACAAACTGAGTATTAGAATCAATAAGCTAAGAGAATTTAGGAAAGAACTCCTCTGTGGACAGAGGACATTTATTTTTTTTATTTTTTTTTATTTCCACTCATACAAACTTAAAAGGTACACGGGTCCCTTCCCTCCCTCCAACTTCCCACTGCCCTGTACCCCCTCCCTTCCCCCCTTTCTACCCATCCCCCATTTACTCCCCCTCCCATCCCGGAGCATCCTTTAATGTGCCTGCCAGACTCTCCTCTGGGTCCTCCTCTCTGATGAGGTGCAAGGACCCACTGGCATTTCCCAGAACCCTTTCCTGTTTTCCCCTTAAGCATAGGATCACTACTGTGGCTGTCAATCCCTTGCCTCCAAGGATCTTAGTGCCTTTAGTAAAATGCTAGATTTTGTTAGGTCAATAGTGTGTTGGACATTGTGCAGGGCATGCAAAGTCCAATTATGATTGCTTCAGCCCTAACTTGTGTGGAGTATCTTGCATATCATTGCTCCTCCCATCCTTGTGCTCTTACAATCTTACCACCCCCTCTTCCGCAAATTTCCCTGAGCTTCTGGATGGGGAGAGATTAGACTGGCCTAGTTCCAGGTGGTTGATATAGAGTCTCTGGACAGAGACATTTAGAGAAAGTTCAGTAAACATTCAGCTTTGTGATAAAGTATTAAAAGTCTTCTAAGTATGATGCAAAAAGTATTTGGAGATTTCAAAATGTAAAAGTTCTCTTTTATCGTTCATTTATTCCTATCTCAGTTGATTCCTCAGTCTGATGCCCACTGCTATCTTGGGTGCTATGGGGATAAACAACTCACAGTCTTTGCCCTCAAACAAGTAGCAGTAACCATGTTATTATGAAAGTAATTTATGTTTTTCCATTTTGTTTTTAGTATTGTAATATACTACTGTATATTTATGCTGTAATATAGTCATGCTGGCATATTTTTAAAAATATCTATAAGAAATCAAGAGTTATAAATGGAAATTATCATCAAAAGAGAGATGATGGAGGAAGGAAATCAGTAATTCAGAGAGGATGGTACAGACAAGATAGATTGAGAAGTGTCTAGGAGAGTACTTCTTCCTGCCAACACAGTCCTTGAAGTTCAGTCCCAGTGCTGTGAGGGACCAAGCATCTTGACATCTTTTAACACCAGTATTACAACAATTAGTAATACTTGTTTTATTGATTTTTTTCTTTGCTAATGAACAATTAACATTTTAAAAAGATAATTACTTTCAATCTTAAAGCTATTCCAGTGGGATATTAGTTTCCTATTTATTAGCTTCCTGTTGCTTCTCTAATAGACTACTGCATACTTACCAACATCAACCAACACCCATGTGTTATGTTACAGTTCTGAAAGCAGAAACACATGGGTCTAATAGTGAGCTGTTCAGCATTTGTGAACACCCTCCATAGGAAAACCTATTTCTATGCTTTTTTCTCTTTCTCCAGAAGTCTCCCGGACTTCTCCAAATCCAGAAATAACATGATCCAAACCTTTACTTTCTTTTTTCTCCTGAATACCATCTTTTGAATATCTTCCACCTAAGGAGACCCCAGTGATATCCTTGGTTCCACCTGAATAATCTATGACACTCTATCTCACAGTCCTTCACTTAGTCATAATTATAACTTTATGCCCCTAAAACAACATATCACATATTCTTGGAACTAGAGCTAAAACATTCTTGTGTGTGTATCTGTGTGTATGTCTGTGTCTGTAGGTCTGTGTGCCCGTGTCTGTGTGTCTAAATCTGTGTATATGTGTCTCTGTATTTGTGTGTGTCTGTGTGTGTGTGTGTGTGTGTATGTGTATGTGGGTTTCTGTGTGTGTCTCTGTGTGTATGTGTTTGTGGGTATATATGTATGTGTTTGTGTGTGTGTCTGTGTGAGTTGGCTAGAGAGGGATTCATCATGCCATCTGTCATTGGAAACAAAGTACGATGATGTCTTGTAATTCACTCTGTGTCACTGCTCTTCATTTTATGCAGAAATAAAAACATTAAATGCTCACATGAATTGACAGGATTGAATGAACTCAAGTTCTACTTCATTGGCTTCATAGTATAGTGACTGTTCTCTATTTGCTCATTTCTAATCTAAAATATCCACTGCACAAATGTGCTTATTGTTACTCTAAGCAGAGTTTTCACAGCCATTAGAAAGATGCACTGCACCGAGACTGCAAAATTTCTGAACTGCTCTGAGATTGTTTCAATGCCAGTGGTTAAGTGGAATTTACCTAAGATTACTTTAATGTATTAATATAAAAGCATATTTCTTATAAGATAAGAATGAAAATGCGCTAATATTAGGCTATTGTAAAGATTGTTTGTGAGGTGTAACTTACCAGAAGCCTTGCTTAGACTCCCTAGAGCATGTTCACGATAGAAAGCACCACCAGGCCTGTTTGTTGCTTGACTTGTTTGGGCTGCTCTGCCTTTGGCAAAACATTGAATCAACTGCTTTCTTTCATGCAAATATGTCTACAAAGTCATGCCAGCATCAAATCTGGAAACTTCAAATTCAGAAAGTATGTCTATACAAAGATATACTGCCCAGCTCAGTATATGAATTTCCCCAACAAAATGTTCAGCCTTTGGGAAAATCAGAAATAGTTCTGAGAGGCAGGACACTCAGCTGTTCCAGTTAGCTATGATAAAAGATTGGACTGTAAGAAGCAGGTCAACATTTCTTTCACATTACAAGCCACTGTTTAATATGGCCCTTACCTTGATACAAGGTTTATTCTAAATTATGTGTGGAAGGACAGTGAAGCAGGGACATCTATGTGGGAACAGTCATGGTGCTGATGGGCAGATGTGGCTCTTCACTCTGATGTAAACAGAGACAATTGGTAGATGTTTCATGACTTCCCATGTGTGACCGTATTTTTTGATTCAATAGGGTACAATCTTTTGCTGCTCATACTGAAGAAATTGTGCATAAGCAAGCTGAAATTACATTAAGTTGAAATTGTTCCTCAGTGTATCCATCTCGTTAGAAAAAAAGTGCATGTTTTCAAAGCATTGTTCTTGAACTTTCTTTAATCTCATTTCAGCCTTGAGGGGTGGCACCATGGAGGTATACAGAACTCTATTTTCAAAACTCTATTTCCAACACATAGATTAGAGAACCAGCCTGGTACTGGGAGTCTGCATAATGTCGCGGTAATACCACTGTGATCCTAATAACACTGCTCCCTTCCCTGTTTATTCTGATATGAGCATTCTTTGTTATGTAACCTTAGCATGACATCAGGTTTCTTTTAAAGGTGAGTTCCCCAAAAGTCACTAACTACTACTTAAAATTGGAATCAAACTATTTAATCATCATTCATAGTAGAAAATAGAGAAACATGAGTTCTGAAGTCATTTAGGTTTGGAATCAAATCATTCCTCTTGGCCCTTATTGAATCAGTTTCAAAGAGTCACTTAAGCTCTGGACTGATGTTTTCTCAGCTCCAAACCCCACCTAATGCTGCTACTTCAGACAGGATTGAGTGCATTTGGGGTCATGGGGTTAGACCTACTTCATATGGGGTTATGTGAATGAGTAAAATTATGAGGGAACCATAATAGCGTCTCTGTTAATATCTAACTTAAAAAGTTTCCTTACCTTCTCTCTAATCAAAGTAGGGAAGCAACAAAACTAGATTGGAACTTGTATTTGGAAAGAAGCTAGAGGCATGTCAGGAAACACATAACCTAAGACAACTATTTTTTATAGCGTACGTACTCACTCACTGTGCTTTGAGCAGGAGATGGATCAAGCTAATGGAGAGTTAGCATACCATGGTCACGTGGGCTGCATGGCCTGGATTCACATGGGAAACCTAAGTGAGTACAGATTTATGGAAATTTTAGTTTTCACATCTGTGTTCTGCCCTAAGCTTACTGGGCAATGTTCCGAACAACTCAAATGTGAAAGAAATATACAATGCTGTTCTTCACAGCAGTGTGTGTATATAACATGAAATTTAAAGTTGAACTCAAAAGCAAGAATGCCAGCAGGGAATGTTGGGTTGTTTTCTCTCTAAACATGCTCATGATTTGTCGTGTGACTTCAGGCATATGGATTAAGGGGTTGCTACATTCCTCAATGATACCTGGAAAATGACAAATGGAAAGCATTCTTAAACATTAAGAATGGGGAGCTGTTATTATATTCAAACAAAAACAAAACAGGTTGGCATTGAAGCGATTTCAAAAGTTGCCAGAGAAAGGCGATCTGCATATTTCTTTCAGCCAGTAAAACAGAATCCATTTAAAAAACTATCCCAATCTGCCCAAAAGGTAAAGTACTCTTGCTCTACAATGTAAATTGCCCAGCTACAAATTTTGCTATCAAAGCCACACATTCTGAAGCTTTTGTTTTCTTTTCAGAGCTAGAGAACTGTTTTCTTTGTACTGGAATCTTTAGACAAGAAAATTTGTGCTCATAAACACCTGCACAATCATAAATCTGCCTAGGAAAGATGAAGCAGACCACTGGGAGAATGCGGAGCTGTGCTTGCCATAGCTGTGGCACTTGTATGATGCCTACTGGAATTGTTGGTTGAGGCACCATCTCAATTCAAAGAAATTAAATACCAGCGACAGTTCACTGCTGGTATAAAAATGACCATGCTGGACTAAACTCAAATAAGTCAGAACGCCAGGAAAGTTGAAAGGGATATGAGTTTTTGCGTAGGGATAATGCTAAGTACAAGTTCACATCATATTTAACCTGAATTTAAATTGCTTAGGGTATCTGTCAGATCTGTTTTCATTAGCTAAGAAGATAATACTGATGAGGAATGATGCATTGCTATTATTATGCTACTGTGAAAGCACTGGTATTCAACTAATTTAAGCAGCCAGGTACTAGGTTAGGAAAATAGAAGAGTATATCATCCAGGTTTAACCAAAGTCAAGGATTGTGTGATAAATTCTTTAAAGAAGACACATCTTCTATATTAAGATAATATGTCTCCTTGGAATTGGAGTGATGGCTTAGACCATTGCCTCACAAACTAAATGACCTGATTTCTGATCCCAAATCCCAAGCCAAAATGATGAGAGGACATGTAATTCTGATCCTGAAAGGCAGAGTTTAAGAAACCCCACAGAGAAAGCAAAAAAAGGAGGTAGAACAATCCAGGATATTTCCCAATGTCACCCTTGGGTCTCCATAAGCGCGCGCATGCGCACTCGCGCGCGCGCGCGCGCACACACACACACACACACACACACACACACATGCCTGTGTACAAATGAAGGATAATAATTCTTTTAGTGTGTAGGATGGAAATTCCATCCTATTTGAATAAAGTACTGGACTTCGACAGGAAACTAAGATGTTTGGGTTATAAATCTCTAGGAGACACTGTTTGACTCTTCTACTGATGCCTGAGATTCTATTTTCATACATCAGTAACAACAGGTCTGATAGACAATTATAGACAGTCTGGTGATATATGAAGGTGGCTCCAGCATCCAATGAAATAGATTTCCTGCTGGATGATGTCTTTTAGTGTGGCATCATCTGAATGTCCACCTAAGCCCAGTTGACTCGCCATCTGCTCCACAGTGAAACTGTCAAAGTTTCCATGTGAAAGCACAATGCTATCTTACAGAATGACCAATGGGATGGAAAGCCAACTGATCATGATCAGTTAGGCTGATAAATTGTTGATATTAAAAACAAGATTGTGAACTAAAAAATTATCATAAGAATTTTATTACTCTCAATCTGTTTTTTTTTTTTTCATTTCTATGCTGAAAGTAATTCTAGTTGTCTGCTCAGGAGCTCTATTTTTATAGTTCACACTTGTTATAAAATATCTATGTATAGATACTATGACTAATGAATCAAAAGTACAAAGTTGTTACTGCATGTTGTTAGGTCTTTGTCTTTTTCTCAACGCTACTCATGAGCACTGACACAATTACAGGAATGAGAACATATTTGACTTACCTGAACATTCTGAGCTATAATCACAATAGGCAATTATTCTTCTGCTGAGAGCAAATGACCTCTATAGCTATGGCCATTAATTCACACCTGTTTGTTTTTCCCAATATAGTTGCCTTTCAAAGGGATCTGCATGTCAGTATTAGCATAACAGCAGGAGCTCAGCATGTGTTTCTGATGGCCCTGGCCACTGGATACTAATTAAATGATTTCCATAATCTTCTCAGGCTGCATTTGTTGCAGGATGTTGCTTGACTTCTGCAGCCACCAAAGCATCTGAGTGTTCCCTACCCATCTCTCCATATAGTGGTTGGTATTGTTCTGTCTTCATCTTATGGTTAGTTTGCAGGTAGGCCTGTTTTGTAATTTAGCTCAATACCTATTTTAGTACTAAAATGCATGGACAAATTACAGTTTCTCCAGTTTAGTTTTTCTTTGCTTGAATGCTTTCTTTGTGTTCAAACAGATTATATTGGCTTCTTTATCAATTTCCTGATTAATTTGTGTTTCTTCTCAATGACAGGTGAACCTGTGTTTGAGACTGGTTGTATGTAGCCTTAGTCTGCAGAACAAATCAGAAAGGTCCTTCTCAGACATGGGCAGGTGCACCACAGTGTGTGAGCTATAAAAATGAGATGTGTTGCCAAATTACTGGCTTCAACCTCATCAATTGTGGCAAACAATAGGAATAATTAGATTTGACATTGATAGACCCTCAGAGTCAAAACTCCAGGGGGGGAGAGGGCCCCTGCCAATGCATTTGAAACAGTATTCTTGAATGGGTATCTTAAATGCCTGACTCCTGAAAGAGTACAAGTATCCAGATTTAACTTAAGCAAAGAAGCTGTGTTAATTCTGAAATGTAGCGATGTTCTAGGAAAGAAGACAGGGGGCATTTGAAAGCATTTGTAAAATGACCCTGGAAAGTGTTTCCATGCTTTCTCTTTCCAGTATGTAGACAGAAAATTTGAAAAAAAAAAAAAAAAAAAGAGAAAAATTATATTGGAAACTTATCAAATTGCTACTCTTGTTTAATTAATACCTTAGAATTTTACCTTTCTACAATCCATGAAGTATGAACTATTCCATATATGTTCTGTTTTTATAAATTGAGCTTTTGTCTTTTTTATTACAAAGTATTTTGCAAATAGATATTTGTCCTATCTATAGAGGCAGAGTGGAGTTATATCATGGAATGAACATAAAAAAAACAACATCCTTGAAAATTTCCGAAGTTAGACACATAGTGTTTTAGCTTAGTCATTGCTGTGAAAATAATGTATTTTGCCTAATAAAATATTATTAGGATTTTGAGATGGCAAGAGTGTGAAAAGGGCAGACCACTTTCATGGGAGCTCAGGAAAGAGCCAAGAAGCATTACTTGAACAGAAATATGAATAAAGCAAATAGACAAAATGATAAGCAAGGACAAAAGAGGAGTTTCAGGCAGGGAAGCCTTGGAATGTTTCAAAGTGCTGATTCTTTGCAGTAGCTTCAAGAAATGGGATGGTAAGTGATTAAAATTCAACCAGGATATGTCAGCATGGCTCAGCAACTAGGGGACCTGCTTGGAAGCCTCGTGATCCAAGTCCAATTTATGGAGCTCACACAGTGGGAGAGAACTGACTCATATGTTCACTTTAGTGCACTCTTAATGCTGTTCTGCTCTTTTCTCTCAAATAAATAACTTTTGAATTATGTAGTTTATGTGTGTGTGTGTGTGTGTGTGTGTGTGTGTGTGTGTGTGTGTGTGTTCAGAGGGCACTTGAAAATGCATGCCTGTAGAGGCACAAGGGTGACTTTGGGAATCATTCTGAATTACTCTTCCTCCTTATTCCTTTGCTCTGAAGATTCCTAAGTTTTACCTTTAAGGGCCAGAATTATAGACCAATATCATCCTGAATTTTTAATGTGGGATCTGGAAATTTGAACTCAGTTCCCTTAACTTATGAGATAAAGGCTTTAAACCCTGAACTATATATCCAACCAAAATTGAGAATTATTTTTAAAAAAATCATTTTTAATCAGGGAAATAACTTGGGACTTTTATAAAGAGATGCAGCGTTGAAAGTGTTATAAAAAGATACAGTATTGCAGAATTCTGAGCAATGGAGTCATATTAATATATATGATATTTTAAGAAGATATTTAAAACAAATAGTAAATACTTAAAATGTTCCCTTTTACTGCTTATTTTTTTTTGTTTTTTGATACAGTGATATGATTAATTCAACTAATAATACTATATTGAATGACTTTGATTTACATGGAATAAATAATAATGGATCATATAGGGGCATTATATGAAGTTGATTTTGAGTTTTTATTTTCTCTGAGTTATTTACATTTATGCTAATGAATGAGTTTCTTTTCCAAGTATCATCAAGAACTTGGCAGAAACTGAAGCAGGTGCTTCTAAATTAAAAGAGAATTTAAACTCTTAATCTTATTGATAAATATTTGAAGGTTTTAATCTGTTTTAATTATTTGGGTTTAAAGCATACCAAGAAAAAAGTAAAAAGAGTTGGAATGCTTAAATCTACATTCGAGTTATCATAACATCATTTCAGAATTGAATGGGCTTAAATCACACTTTCCTGCCAAGCTGAGAGGAGTTCATCACGACTCCAACTTCTGAAATGTATGGAGACTCAGTAAAATTGTATTTTACTGATGTAGATGCTTCATTCTTTTATAGAACAAAGCCATGAATAAATAAATGGATGTGTGGGTGGATGTATGGATAAATTCACTATTATTTGTCATGTACTTTTTAGAATACAAGGCATCACTCACTAAAACTATCTTATTAAAAGTTTTTTTGTGGCAAATATTCTGCAATGCTAAATATTCCAGTGTTCTCAAATAGTCAGTGCATTGCCATGGATGTGAATATCCAGAATTCTGTCACT